>OX243826.1:8767907-8976215 GCA_945859605.1 Lumbricus rubellus | reverse complement strand
AATTCAGCGGAATTTACCTTAATGCCCACTGCACACATCATCTGCCTTCGTCGCTGTTACAGTAGGCCTATAGGCCATACTTACAATTATCTCTTCATGAGCATGTGTGTGTGTGTGTTTGTGTGTGTGTGCGCGCGTGTGTGTATGCGTGTGTGGGTCTGTTTGTGTGTGTGCGTGTGGTGTGTATGTGTGTTTGTGTGTGTGTGCGTTTGTGGGTGTGCGTGTGTTTGTGGGTGTGCGTGTTGGTGTGTGTGTTTGTGAGTGTGCGTGTGTGTGTGCGCGCGCGCGTGTGACTGTGTTTGTGCGTGTTTGTGTGCGTGTGTGTGCGCGCGCGTCTGTGTCTGTCTCAGCTTATAATATGCTGCAGAGGCAACTCATAGCCTAATGGCGCCATTACGCAACCACTCAACTTAGGCGATAATGGTATCTTTAATATTAGATGAAAGACCATAAATATTCCGAAACAGAAGAGTTTTTTAAGTCGTCCATTACCTGCAGCGAGAGAGGATATAATAAGAAGAACAATTCCTAAGGCTAACTCCGAGCGACACGTATGGAATATGAATATTGACGACTTCAGTTTTTTAGCCTCGGCGTATGCTGATGGTGAACAGTCATCTTCCGGGGGGTCTGTTCCTGTCCCTGACAGTGTGTGATAATTTCGTAGGCATCTATACTCATCCACTCATCCACTCAGTCATCTATAGTCATCTCATTTATCCATCGAACCATCCATCCATCCATCCATGGTTTTGCCCACCTACCCATCCATATTCTCTCCATCCATCCCGCCATCCATCCATCCTTTCAGCCATCTATCTATCCCTCCATCCATCCCTCTCTCCATCCATCCTTTCATCCATCCATCCATCCTTCCTTCCGTCCATCCATCCATCCTTCCTTCCGTCCATCCCTCCATTCATCCATCCATTCATCCATCCCTCTATTCATCCATCCGTTCATCCCTCCATTCATCCATCCCTCCATTCATCCATCTATCCATTCATCCATTCATCAATCCATCCATCCATCCATCCATGGTTTTGCCCACCTACCCATCCATATTCTCTCCATCCATCCCGCCATCCATCCATCCTTTCAGCCATCTATCTATCCCTCCATCCATCCCTCTCTCCATCCATCCTTTCATCCATCCATCCTTTCTTCCGTCCATCCATCCATCCTTCCTTCCGTCCATCCCTCCATCCATCCATCCATTCATCCATCCATCCCTCCATTCATCCATCCGTTCATCCCTCCATTCATCCATCCCTCCATTCATCCATGTATCCATTCATCCATTCATCAATCCATCCATCCATTCATCCGTCCATCCATCCATCCAACCTCTTATTCAACAATCTTTTCAACATAAAAACCACACTAACTAGGTATTAACTAACGTCTTCTATAAAACAATATTGCTTATAAGAATGTCTACAATAAGATAACTGCAATCCAATTGTAATCTTGTATACGTCCCTATAATCACTCATATAGCGCCTTTTCAAGATAACTTCAACTGAGTCTTTATCGATGGACAGAAAAAAAACAGGATCAAATAAATTGTTTCCAACAATAATAAAAATGACTTCTTGGAAAAACACTCAAAAGAAGACACAGCATAAAACATTCATATACTTCAAAGCACAACTGTGCTGCAAAATCCATTTTACATTTTCAATAGAACAACACCACTGTTGGCACTGTAGTCTATATTTCGGTATATATCAGAATCAAAGATAATGATATTGCACCATATAAGTTCACTTGTCACGCGATACGAACAGCAGCCGATTCTATCATTTCTATCATCCTTGCAATGTTATTATTCGACTGCGCTCTCATCCGCTGACCACCCGCTGTCGCAGCCGTTTCCTTCTCAGCCGCTGAGTCGTAATCGGCTGGAATTCGAGACACCGGCTGGACATCTGCATACAAAGAGCCGCTGGATCTCCCTCTGTCTCTGTCTGTCTGTGCCTGTGTATGTCTCTGTCTCTGTGTCTCTGTGTATCTGTCTGTCTGTCTCTCTCTCTCTCTCTATCTCTCTCTGTCTCTCTCTGTCTGTCTCTGTCTGTCTCTGTCTGTCTCTGTCTGTCTCTGTCTAAGTCTATCTCTCTCTCTGTCTCTGTCTCTGTCTAAGTCTCTCTCTCTCTCTGCCTCTCTCTCTGTCTCTCTCTCCGTCTCCATCTCCCTCTCTCTCTCTGTCTCTCTCTCTCTCCCTCTCTCTCTCCCTCTCTCTCTCTCTCTCTCCGTCTCCCTTTCCCTCTCCCTCTCCCTCTCCCTCTATCTCTATAGTCGGTTTGTTTGGTTAGCGTGTGTGGACGCCATTTTGTTTGATCTTGCGACGAAGGATAGAGCGTCAAAGGAAATGTCAACAGGAAACGCCATCATCTCTTTTCATGTCGAACGACAATAAGTGTGTGTGCGTGCGTGTGTGTGCGTGTGTGTGTGTGTGTGTGTGTATGTGTGTATGTGCGTGTATGTGTGTGTGTGTGCTTGTGTGCGTGTGTGTGCGTGTTTGTGTGTGTGTGGGTGCGTGTGTGGGTGCGTGTGTGGGTGAGTGCGTGTGTTCTATGTCTTTATTGGACACATAATAATGTTTCATGTGTTATATAGGCCAATATACAATGCCACGAAACAAGACGAGAAAGTCAACATGTATGCATGACTGACTGTATTATCATAATATTATCATATTATGCAATAGCTGAGCTGACCAATTCTGACTGAAGACTGACTGACTGACTGACTGATTGATTGATTGATTGATTGATTGATTGATCGACTGACTGACTGACTGACTGACTGACTGACTGACTGACTGACTGACTGACTGACTAACTAACTGACTGATTGACTGACTGACTGACTGACTGACTGGCCGATTGATTGATTGACTGACTGACTGACCGACCGACCGACCGACTGACTGACTGACTGACTGACTGACTGACTGACCGACCGACCGACCGACCGACCGACCGACTGATTGACTAGTCTATCGATCGATCGATCGTTCGTTCGTTCAATTGATTGATTGATTGATTGATCAGAAACTGGTAGGTGGGGGCGTTGCGAGCATCTGCCTCAAACGACAACAACACCAACCAACCAACCAACCAACAAACATACTGACCAACAAACATACAGACCATCCGTCGATACCAATTAGGCGCCGATGGCCAAATGACCCGCCTGACTGACCCTCCAACGGCAACCTTTGACCTTTGCTGTTTATCTTCAAAACAATTGCGTTGCAGAAACGGCTGTTTTGTTCGTCTGCGGCTGCTGGTATATTGCTGTTCGCCCTCAGGGATTCAGTCACCATGGCAACACATCTCTCCATGGTTATAACGACCATGTAGCATATTATACGCCGAATGATTTCACGCTCGTGTCTGTCCGTAGTATATTATATATATATAGTATATATATGTAGTATATATATGTACATGTATATGTGTGTGTATATATATATGGACAAAGTATATAATATACCGTATATATAATTATATATACATAGCATCGACGCTGCATCGTTTATACCGCAGTATTATTATACACCGACCTCTTATATCACTAATGCAAAACAGCTGAGCTACCGTTTACACGGGGCAACCATGACATCATAAATTTCATCCCATTGCAAGGGCTTTGTACAAATACACATAGGCCTGCAATGCATGTAGACCAGTATAACCTTTGTTCTCTACACTTTGTAGCCAGGACCGTTTATACAAAATATGCAGAGGACCGGAATCTTCTTATTTGCAAGTTTTGGACGATAGTCGGAGTTTCGGAAAATTTCACATCTTTTTGCATAAATAAAAGCATTCAATTGATTGTATTTATGAAGACAGATTGACGACTAGTCGTACTTAATTGTGTTTGCAAAGTAAAAATTGCCTTTGGCGATTTAAGACGAAATCTTTATAATTAGAAAATCGATATTTTAAGTGGGGCGTCAACCGCATCTATTTACACCAGTCCGGACAAATAAACTTTGTTTCGCAAACCACTTACGTCTTGTTTTCGTTTGCCATAGCTAGGCCACGTCCAGAGAGCGTTCCTGAGCATGTTCCTTGAATGGGCGCTATATAAGTCCATAAAATGAATGGATGAACGAATGAATGAATGACTGACTGAATGAATGAATGAATGGATAAATGAATGAATGAATGAATGAATGAATGACTGGATAGATGGATGGATGAATGAATGAATGAATGAATGAATGAATGACTGACTGAATGAATGAATGGATGGATGGATGGATGGATGGATGGATGGACGGACGAACGAACGAACGAACGAACGAATGAATGAATGATTGATTGATTGATTGAATGAATGAATGAACGAAAGAACGAACGAATGAACGAACAAATAAATGAATATACTCCTAACCTGAATAGGAGAATGTCTTTCACCGCTTCCGTCAGTCGTTCCTCTTGTTCCTCCGTCTTCGGGTAGGACACCCACTGACCACAATCAGCCGCCGTATCCGCTTCCGGGTCATATCTCTCCGCCGACACTGACCCCCTTCTCCCGTTTCTGCTCTGCCTTCTCACCTTCGGTCGGAATGTGGCCGGGTCTGGCTCCCCCGCCAGCCCATCATCATCAACAACTATATAGAGCGGCACAGAGGGGTTAGCCATCGTGGGGGCAAGGTGGTCACCGTCCGTGATGTGGGACGACGACGTGGGGGAAGCCGGTCCGACTGCGCCCGCGCGGCGAGAGTCGCGCAGCTTGATGAAGAAGTCGGCGACGAACTCGTAGATGTCTAGTGGTCGTTCGCGAAGAACGGCAATAGTAACGTTCTTCAGCAGATCGAACAGACCGTGAGGGATCGTCAGGTCCATAGTGTCTGCGGGGGCCACCGGAGAAAGCTGCAGCCGAGGCGCCGGACAACGACGATCAGAGCCGCAGCAGCTGTCGTTTTTGTGCCTCAAGGACGCTCTGGAGAAAGTCCTCCGACAAGTTCAGTGTGTGTACCTCGACTTATTTATGCATCGAAAACCTTGAAACGCAAGCTGAAATTGAAAATATATGCCACATAATAGTGTATAATTTTAGATAGGCTACTATTTGACTATTTTGACATAATATAGTGGTTGGAGATTCTTATGGTTATGTAATATATTTATATAGGCCTACATATAATATCGTAACGCGTGTGTGTATTATTGGCTATACAATTATTTGTGACCCGCCATCCCAGACGTGCATGGCGCTTTTCTCGGCAACGTTAATTTACGAGTAAAAAGTCGAAAACTCAGAATTTTGACTCTTGTAGGCTATAATACGTAAATTTCGTTTTTATCGAGTGTCATGTCATGTCGTTCCAAATGCACGAATGGATGAGCATTTTCCACAGTTGTCTATCTCCTGCCATGTTCATTAGCCTCCTCCCCGAGAGTCCTGTTCAGGGTGTTGTCTATCCATGCCATTCTAGGTCAAGCGATCATTTTGCAAATAAATAATTATAGCTATGCTAAATTTACGGCAGTGTCAAAGATGCATGGCAACAAAATGAACTGACTCCATTGCCATAAGCACAATAAGCAGTGTGCTTACCATGGCGTTACCACTTTCGGGCTGTGGTATGATCGATGCATGGAAGGTTTCTATTGTAGAAAGAAAGTACTAAGTAGTAATATTGACTCATTGACTACATTCTTAAGTTTTGCTCTCGACATTGTAACGGAAACAGTTTATAGTCAATTAATATCGTTAATATGAACAAGCCATACCACACACACACACACACACACACACATACACACACACACACACACACACACACGCACGCACGCACGCACGCACGCACACACACACACACACACATGTACACACACGCGCGCACCCACATACACACACACACACACATACGCACTCACAGAACACACAAATTGCACAAACGCACGCACAGACACCCACCCAGAGGACTGTTTATAATAATATGTTCATTATGAGTATTCATAATGTACATCACTTATGCCTATTCATTAAGCAATCATATATTATCATATTATGTATCCATGCATACAGATATAAATAGACTACAATGTTGGAGATATACACAATTCGCACACATGTAAATACACACACACTCACCCACGCACACACACACAGAGACTCGTGTGTATGTGCGTGTGCGCTCTCGCGTGTGTGTTCTGCATGCTTCATCATCATCATCATCGTCATCGTCATCGTCGTCATTATCACATATATTCATGTTACTGCTGCACACTACGTAACAAGAATCCGGTTGTCTATAATAGCTGCATGCAATCTGTTATTTGCAGAACCATCAGTGTATATACATACATGTATAAATACATTATATATAATATACATGTATTCTTATGATTTGTATGCGTATACAAATATATATCTGATATAGAGATATGTATGTACGTATGTACGTGTGCGTGTGTGTTCGTGGCAGCTGGAGAAATCGCCGACAGGCACACACAGCTGCTCGATAGTGTAAAGTGGTTGGAGTGGTGTAATGTAAACAAAGAGGTCGGGGCCTTGAGGGGTTCAAATACCCAATACATAAATCAATCAATCAATCAATTGACCGATCAATTGATCAATCAATCAATTCCTTCATTCAGAATTTCATGCTGGAGCCTGGAAGAATTAACAAATTATGTAAGCTCACATAATTATGAAAGTTCTATAAATGTGTTCAGATTATGAGCCATGTGCACCTAATCCGAATTAGTGATTAGGTTTGATAAATTTTGTAAATTTAGTAAATTTTGGTGCGGTATTGTAGTTTGTTAGAACACAGTGTTCAATCCAGGCATCTCTATAGGGAAGCTCCCTTCCCGAGAATGACGTTTCCCCTCCCCAGAAAAATCTAGAGCTGTTGTTTCCATATAATATTCCCCGCCCCAAGAACAATTGAACAGGTCTCTTACTATAATATAGGTATGCATAATGTGTATGTTGATATGTAAACTTTCTATGTTTGTCGGAAAGTTTAAGAGAAAGACTTAAAAAGGTCATCAGATTAAAAAAAATTAGAATTTACTGTTTTTCATTCCTTTGTAAGCTAACTTCCGGCAAATTCTGGATACATCCATCCATCAATCCATCCATCAATCCATCCACCAATCCACCTTTTCATCAATTAATCAATCCATCCATTCACCCAACCTTCCATCAATCAATCCATCCACCCATCAATCAATCAACCCATCCATTCGCCCATCCTTTCATCAATCCATCCACCCATCCACTCTTCCATCAAGTAATCAATCCATCCATTCACCCATGCTTTCATCAATCAATCCATCCATCCATCAATCAATCCACCAATCCATTCATCCTACTTCTGATCTTTTGACCTTCTCATCTTCTTCACACCGCGACAATCCGTTCCCTCCTGCCTTCGAAACCGCGCATCAATTCATCAAAGCAACGAATAACAACATTATGAATCCATAAGAAAAAAATCGGTTACCTTATTCGTCGCAAATCACCGACGGTATACACAAGCCCAACCGACGAAGCCCAAGTCCCGTGACCTATGACTATGACGACAACAACGATGATGGTGATGATGATGCCGAATCTTTTATGAGCACCACGCTGACGGCTTTACCCTCCTACTAAGCGATTCCTCGCAAGATACCCCAGGCGCCGCCACCACCACCACCACCACCGCCACGCACAAACCAACAACGCCTCTGAGAGAAGACGGACGACCGACCGTACCACTGCAGGGCAGAGCGCGTATTGACCCGATGCACCACCGAACGCCACCGTCCGCCACCCACCGCCACTAACGCCGCCACCACCTCTGCAGCTGCCCGTGCGTACGCCACCGACCGACCGCTTTTCGATTGGCGTCGATCTCGCGCCGCGCGTCCTAGTCAAGAGCTTATAACTAATCCCGCTGTAATATACGATCGTCGTTGCCGCCACCACCGCTGCTACCGTTCAACTGCTGTGTGTGTGCTGTAGAGCCCACTCCACCACTGATCTCTGTAAAGAACGCGGATTGGCTGCGGCCGTGTCTGATGATGACGACGACGATGATGACGACGATGATCATGAAAGCGGAAGCCGAACCTTCTTGACGTTGCCATTTCCGCCGGCGCACACACACGCGTCCCACCGGGCAAGATGTGTGCGTCGCTTCGCGCGCATGCGCTGCTGCCGACGCCCACGTGACACGCAGCGCATGCGCCTGAGTGCGCTGCGGAAGATTAGGGATCATTACGGTTTTAATAAGCGACGTCGTTATTATTTGTGTGGATCATGACGTCTGCTTAGCATCTGGTGTCATGCGGTGCTGGCAGGAACCAACTCATAAGATAGTCGAAACAATTTGAAACATAGGTTTTATAAATAGGATATGTGGAAGAGCTGGCTGCAGGAGGAGTAGGAGGACGAGGACGAGAAGCAGAAGGACGAGGACTAGGAAGGAGGAGGCGGAGGAGGATGGGAAGGAGGAGGCCGAGGAGGAAGAGGAGGAGGAGCAGGAGCAAGAGAAGGAGCAGCAGCAGGAGGAGGAGCAGGAGGAGGAGAAGGAGGAAGAGGAAGAGAGGAGGAGGCTGCAGGAGGAAGAGGAGGAAGACGAGAGGTAGGAGAGGAGGACGAGGAGGACGAGGAGATGGGTGGAGGACGAGGAGATGAGTGGAGGAGGAGGAGTAGGAGGAGGAGGAGAAATAGCTAGGTCAAGACACGAACTTTGGCCAATAATAGGATAGCTACACGGAGGCGGCAAAAGGGAGAAGAGAATGTAGAATTCAGAGTACATGTAGGATTGTAGGTCAAGGCTTGCATAGCGGGTTTAACCCTCTCGCCCCGAGAAACCGATATTTCGGTTTGTTAGCCATTCAGTTACGGGAACCCAGAGGCGAAAAGGTTAAGAGGCCGACAAATTCTTTCTTTAAGGCAGTTAGTTCTGTATAGCCTACACATTGAGAACCGTCGTTCACTCAAACGACTTTTCCACAGCCAACATCCCTACATGCTGACAGACGTTTAGTCATTTTAGCGCCGGTGGCTTTTCCGTCACGTGAGTAAACCCTAAGTCACGTGACATTAAAAATGCAACACTTAGGCGCCTTCGCAAGACCCTACGTCGTCTCAATAAGTTATGGCGTAAAGAATATAGCCTAGTAGGTTTATGGGTTCGTGCTGCTGGTGTCGCATGGTGTTCTATCCCCCTCCCCACCCACTGGCACCCAGAACTATCCATGGTGTGTGAATTAATACAGGAGATAAACCGGAGGCATATAGGCATTCCGTACCCGATTTCGTAGCATTGCAAGCCATAACGATTTTTCATTGGCCGGTTTCAGATTATGAATATTCATAACCAATGACGTGTTTAGTGCCTTCTCCTGCGCTGTTGTTGCTGCTGTTGTTGGCATACGGGGAAAAGTGGCCGATTGCGGTGCGCTTAAAGTTGTAAGGAGTTTCCATTCGATAGTGAAGTAATCGAAAGTGTAAAGGTAGACTTCTAATCAGAGCAAAAATAAAATGAAAAGGTTACGCGTTGTTACGTGCGTGCCAGCGAATAATTAGTGCCTAATGCCACCAACTCATCGCTATGTGATGCATCAGGCGTCTGCTTCGTTGAATCAACCGCATCCTGCGATACCAAAAATAAAAAATGCGCTACAGAAGTCATTACATTAGATTTTACTAGACTTCAGTTGCCGAAATTCGCACCAGTTGAAATTAGTGTTCCACACATTCCCAATAGCTCTAGGTTTATTCAGTTTTCGTGAACTGTCTCATTTTCCATGCCTACTGTTCGACAACCAGTAATATTTCGAGCCTAAGTACAGTAGTTCATGTCAATCTCAGTTCTAGTGAAAATCATCATAAATTTAAACTTATGTGTAGTCTATGCGCAATTGCATATAAAATATAGGCCTAGATACGTTTTATTAAGATGCGTGACGGTTATCTTTATTCAAATGATTCAAATTTGATTATTTTGAATCATGAATCAGAACCCTTTGCATCCACGTTCACAGACCTTCTAATACCACGTTCTGACTTCCTGACAAGAATGGATTTGTAGAAGCACTTCTGGACGGTTAAAAACTAGCAAAAGGTCATTGTCCTCCGATTGGAAGTAATTTACCATGGAGGATGGGTGGGAAAAGAAGGGGTTGTGGCGTTGTGCAGTTCTAAAAATTCCTTAAGAGTGAATGTTACTGCTGAATTATGAATAGCCTAAGTAGGCCTACCAATAAAAGCATTAATATGAATGCAAGTAGCCTTATGGCTTTACATAATAGAAAGGCATTTGCTAAAAACACCAGTGTTACTCTGTTATCATCGCTCATCAACAAATAATATTATCTTTATTCAACAATACGACCTAAAATAGTCTAATGACAACTTGTCACGATTCAGACATAGCGAAGTCTCAACATTTAGGCCTACAGCTTCACCTACCTGCCAATTGCTTACATTTTAAATACAATTATTAAACCAAAATCGGGTGTTTAATTTTTTGGGTGAGGCAGTATAGTAATAATTTTCGTCTATCAACAATTCGGTTGAAAGACCGCAATCGGTTACAGTGTACACTTATGCAGCTGAAACAGTTTGCAGGAACTCAGATTTCAGAATACATAAATCTTAACTATACTAGCTGAACAGACAGAATGCAATAGGCTAAATGGAGTTAAAAGCGGTTTAGCCTAATTACAAAGCATATCCGCCCAATAATAAATCACGCAACGCAGCTTTATCCCATTATATGCAAAACTGTTTGGTCTAGGCTAACTATTTATTAACCCTTTAATGCCGAGAAGGTAGTAAAAGGTATGGGAAATCCTATACCCTCCGGTATTAAAGGGTTAAAGCACTTTATAAATCTTAGCAGGTAACTGCCATATAGCCTACTACTACTAGGCCTAATGGACGCAAAGGCTGCGAGTTATTAAACATCATAGCCTAAGATTATTTATATTGCCAACGCAAGCCTCAAAGTCTGTAAACAAAACGTGCTTATAATGATGTCACTGGTTATGAATATTCATAATATGGGATCGGCCAATGAAAAGGTGCTTAAGGCTGACAATGCTACGAAATCGGGTACGGAATGCCTATATGCAAACCGGAGGGATAAACCATTCTATCCCCTATCTCGGAGGCGGTCAGCGCGTGTACGGACGTTGATGAAGAGTCCCTCGCTGACAAATGACAATCCCTCTGTGCCATCCATTGGTTTTTTTTATATAGCTGCGTTCAGTAAATGCGCTATAACAATATTATTAACCTAATTGGAGTAAGGTCAGCGCCAATTAGCCTATTATAGCCTAGCGATTCGTGTTAGGCTATTTAATTGGATCATTAATCCATCAATTGGTCCTCGTATTCCAGTGACCAATTCACTTCGATCGTCGTAATCGTAAGTCTCAAAATTTCTAAAGCGCTACCCGAAAGCCAATTAGCCTAAGCGCGGGGCACCAGCTTATTCACGAACGCTGCGTTGCGTCAAAAGGGTTTTTGTCAGAGTAGTCCAAAGATGGTCCAGCTCGAGTTACCATAGGGTCAGAGATCAAATCTTCTACGATTAAGGAACATTTAAATTTAATATGATAAATGCATTGCAGTCTCATAAACTACCAACTACGCCACTGTCCTACTTCTGTAGGCGAACTGTTGTGATAGACTAATATTCACATAGCCTTAGTCCCAAGACCGTGGTAGCCTAGCCGGACTCAGAATTTATTTCCCTTCGCCATAGATCTCTGGACAACTTACAGTCGACAGCCAGTTGGCCACTTAGACATGGGGTCGCCTTCGCCAATATGCCAAGCCGGTGCTTTTCGCTTAGGAAGATTTACAACAGGCTTTAGAAATTTGGAGTTTACGATTAGGCTACAAGCTTCGCTAAAAGTAGGAGTGCGACGCAAATCACTTTGGTAGTTAAAGCGTCGTTAGACTATTCGTTGGGTTTAAGCAGTCGGAACTAACCAATAAACCTAATAATTATAGGCCTAGAGTCCTTGTAAGGCTTGTACTAAACCAACACTGTAGGCTAGGCCAGTTAGGGTACTGTAGGCCTACGTTACAGGTTTCTGTAGGCGTCCAATATCCCAAATAGCCAAAACCAGATTACGAACAGCCTCGAGTCGAAACCCATCCGTAATGTCGACCGTCCGTCCGTAAATTCCGCCGCAAATTCGCGTCAGTCGAGTAACAGCGGCAGCACTCCGAGTTGACTCGTGACTCGCAGCATCGTTAACGGCAATATTGTGGCAAGCGGAGACGAAGTCTTTAATTAACTTCGCTCAAGACCGATTGCCGCTGGGCGACTATAAATATCGCCGTTCTTGTCCAGCGTTGCCACTCCTTGGGTTTTCCCAAGATCTTGGTTTTTTTATCCCGAACTTTGGAAATGGGCTTTAAACTTTTTTGGAAGAACTTGGGTTTTTCTTGGGTTTTTTACCACAAAAATCTTGGGTTTTTCGATCCGACCTTGGGAAATGGGGTTTTCGAAAAAACTTGGGGTTTTCTGCAGAAAAGTCAGGAAATTGAGGACATTTCCGGAAGATTTGGGCCGGATGGCTAAAAAAGGTCATCGGAATTGAAATTGGAAACATTTTTGGTCCGGATGACTAGAAAAAGGTCATCAGAATTTTCGGACGGGAAATTGTGTACATTTTCATACGATTTTGGCAACTTGGGTTTTCTTGGGATTTTTCGACGCTCCAACTTGGATTTTGTTTTGGAGAGTTGCAACGCTGTTGTTGTCGACGGGCCGACGGCGCACGGCTCCCAAAATGGCTGCCACATCGTCCAACGACAAGGAAACGCTTTTAAGACGAATGCAACGCACGGCAGTCGAAACGAAATAAGGAAGCATTAGTTAGGTATTAAACCGGAATAAAAATTAATTACAGTCCTGATTTGGAAAACATCCGTTTCGCGAATTGCTGAGTCATTCTACACCTAAGGAGAGGTCTTCCTTAACGTCATCCGCTACTCAGCACAATAATTATTTCGGGGAGAATTTGCGTAGGGAACAGATCAAGGAGCGTCCTCTTGTGTCTGATTTAACAGGGCACTTACCCCCTGCAGCGAGTGCAGTACCGAGTGCAGCAGCTTCTCAAAGGCGCCTTCTTGCACCAATGCACCAGCGCCACACTAAAACTCTCCTCGTTGAGATTTTTACCACATTCTTCGAGTACTACTCCATCGCAAATTAGGACTCCGTCTACAGTCAAATGTATAATTGTTGGCCAACATCAAAACCAGCCAAGGCCATGGCTCATGGCAGATTTATATTCCATTTCTCAGCGTTAGATTGGATTACCGATGCTATGCCACAACAGAGATCCCTCTATTCCTTGTCCTTCACCAGACCAGAGCATGGCAATCACAGAACATGGTGGTGCTCAGATAAAAACTCTTGAAACGTAGACCTACACATAATCGACCCCAATGAGATATTTGCCCTACTGATGTAACCACGAGTTGGGGAGGAATAAACATAATTATCTCAGCAACATGAGCATCAGAAATCTAACCCAGTCAACCAATTGGAATTTTATGACTGGATAGCAAGCCCTCTGTTTATCTGTCTTGGACCCCAAAGTTTTGTCTAGCAACTACATCCAGCTGAATTGTCTCAATAGCATTCTGTCATGAAGGCATCATTAACTTTTAAAATTCTTCTGAGCCTGAATGAGATTTGACTCCCAGTAGGCCTAATACAGTTACACAGAGAGTCAGAGACACCAGTCAGACAGTTTCAACGTGAACACAGTTACATAACGACACTTACTAAAACGCGATTGATTTTGTTCTAGTCGTCAGTATACCTAATTTTAAATCGCAACAGTATATAAAATACTAATATAAACGTTCTGTAAGCCTTTTACCATAAATGACACACACACACAAACACAGATTATTCAAGAAAAAAATCCATTAATTAATCAGATTGCAACCTTTAATGTTTTTTCTCTGCAAGATATGCATGCACATGCATTCGTAAACATCAGTTTCAACGGAGTGAACTCGTCATTAGAGAAGTTCTGACGATACAAAGTATGGCAAGGACCAGGGTGAGAATTGCCGGGGGGGGGTTAGGTTCAACCCCCCAGTCTTTTTTAGAGCCCCATGTTAAAGTATGTTTTTCATACCCCAATTTCAAGTTTATCATAGGCCAACCCCCCCGTTATTTTTCCACAATTCTCATACTGGCAAGGACGTGACATGAAGTCATACATGTATACAAGAACACGGATAATACACAGCAATATCAACATTCAACATAACATAGACAAGTACACGTTTGAAACAACAAGTACTTAGGCCGAAAGGGTCATTCTGTTTTGACCCAATATTATAAGTTATGCACATTTATATCAGCTGACAGCTAGCTGGTTGTCATTATTTTCATGAACTTAATATGTCACTATCTAATGATGAAGCAAAAATCAATTATGCTGCGTATGTATGTGTCATAATGGACATGCTCAAGTTCTTACACATCAATCAAGCAAGAGGTTGTACATACGCTTTGCATAAAATTATTATTTTAGACATAGACATAAGACATTTTTCTACGGATAGTATTAAATCACATCAGAACTAAATATAAAAAGAGTTGCACACAGAATACTGGAGCGATGCATCAAAATTACTCTCATTGACGGTTTGGGTGAACCGACAGCAGAAGAAATGAGTGGCCAAAACAGCAAATGGTAAGCCGAACTTCTTACACGGAAAAGTCATTAGCGACATGTACAGTATGCATGTAGTTGACAGTGCACCTGCCTCTACACCTGTCCGCTTTTCTATTGTCACCAGATGCAAACAATTGCCATTGACGATTAATTAATCATTTTAGATGTACGGTCGAACATCGCTCCCGTTTTATCCATCAGCAAAAAATCCATTTAAGCTATTTAAACGAAAACACGGCGGTCGAAACTAAACGGTCACGGCATGTTTAAGCCTTCAAGTATTTCATCCTCTGTTTGCATTCTGTCCTGTTCACATTCATTTGAAGTGACGCTCTCCAAACAGCCTTTGTCAGCTGGATCAGACAGTTTTGTTCCCGAATTGTCGTCAATATGATCGCTTTCTTCGGAACACCGTTCAGCATTTCCAAGTGGCCGAGCCTCAATAACAAGGAGAAGCTGTTGTCGTGAGGGGCTCTCGATTCGATTAACGCTGTCGTCGGTCGTCGCACTGTTTGCCAAACAACTGTCTGCATTCAAATGATCTTTGTTTCCATTCGGACAAACGCTTTTCTTGTCGGCAGGTTGATGGCTGCTCGAGGGTGCGTTTGAAGCGCTTGATTGCGACACTGCATACGCAAACAAAGAACAGTTCAAAAGAACGCACCACTCTACAGCAGATTTTAAATGCATGGGTGGATAATAATGATATTCACATCACATATCACTCAATGAAACAGCTGCTGCGCAAGTAAGATGAAGGTATGCATAATGGTAAGGGGTATCCATGTATGGTGTACACAGGGAGGGGGAGGGATGATCGGATTTAGGCGATTTTGCATACGAGTGTCAAGGCGAGAGGTATCAAGAAAATGTATGTACGAAAAATAAATTCCTAAGTACGACATCCAAATCAGCCTTTTGCCACCTCCGCATAGTTATCTCCTATGGGCCAAAGTTCCAACTCTGTATTTTTTTATCCTACAGCAGTGCACCAGCTGTAAGCACATGAAAGTCACGGCTAATGAACTTTAAATATCATATGACTACTTGAAATCCTAACAACGGTACAGCATTCTTTTCATCTTGGATCGCTACAGCATTACGTTAATCTTATTACTTTTATTAACAGAATATCTTCAACAGTTTTATTAGCACTCGCAGTTTAAATGTTATGCACTTTGATCTGTTGAAAATGAGCAATTATAGCCTTCATATAATACCCTTCATGCTTTGCTCCATCGTCACAGACTGTACCGGTAACTGCACGGAGACGTGAATTCTAAATCTAACATCACCTTTACAGTATTTACATCGTAACATAATCCCACCACAGCACGGCAAATCAAAGGCTTAAAAAGTGCACTGCAAGGAGATTAGAATGTATGATCATTTGATCACATCAAAACTGCCCTGTGCTTGAACGAATAGTTTTTTTGGCAACGAAGGGAGCGAGAAGGAGTGATAGAGGATGAAACAACAGCTTACATGAAGTGGGTGTGGGTAGACCTAAGCGCTGCGCTCTCTTCTGCAAAGCCTGAAGACGATTCCTTTCCATCCTCTGTTGCTGATCAGTTGTCACCTACAACGTTCACAACAGTTGCACATGTAGTAAAACTACAACTGCTACATTACATAGATGAGTAAAACTACAACTGCCACCTTACATAGATGAGTAAAACTACAACTGCTACCTTACATAGATGAGTAACCAATGAACAATTGCCTTACATAAACAAGCAATTGCCTACATGAACAATTGTCTATACATAGACATTAGCCATAAATTAGAAATTGTCTTACACAGATGGCATAAAAGAGAGCAATTGCCTCATACAAACAAGCAAAATATTGCCTTAAATAAAACAATCATCTTACATATCAGAGATCTTCGTTTTTTACAGATCTGTAGAAAACAAATCATCCGGAATCTAGAACTTTATGGATTATACAAATTACATTAAATCTGATTGATTTAATTTAAAATATCACAACATTAAGGTAAATATTTTTAAAAATTATGTAATCCTACAAAATCGAACTGTACCGTACATTAAAAAAAATTAAACTACAATTTCAACAAATATATCAATCATCAGGTAGAGTTCTCTCCAAAATCTGCATCCAAATATCATCTAATAATGTCAATATCCTACTTGTTCCGAAGCATTCTGTGAAGAGCTTGGCACTGGTGAAGAAATGGATGGAGAGGGATTTGCAGACACTGGAAGTGGCTGGATAGGTGTAGTGGGTTCGACGGCAGTCCTTGTTCCAGAATTCGTGGAATTGTCACGAGACGCAGAGTCCAAATCCTGCGCCTCGCGTTCTTTTCGTATCATCTCATCATACGCAAGCTCAGCGTTCACGGGATCCTCCTCCTTGCAAGAGACAACAATGTGGCAAAGGTACTAGTTTTATAATATGACTACAGAAGACTTTGTTCAAGTAAGCTTATCTGTATCTGTGGAGTGCGGTGGTGGATCTGTTTCTGTGCCTTGGGGTGAGAAATCGCTGTGTAGGGGCCCAGAGCAAGTCTTTCAGTCGCAATTGCTCATGTTCTTCAGCGTGAAACTTCAATTCTGCGTCTGCGCTGTATGCGGAAGTGCCTTTGAGTAGATTCCTGAAGGGGCACCATAACAAGTGCTCATACATACATGCATGTATATGCAGTACATGTAGTAAAATCCTTGGATGCAGGAAACAGCAATACCAATGCAGCCTCAAACTCTATAAATTATTATTATTTTTCAGTGTTGTTACTATTATAACAATGATCACAAATATCATTATTAAGCAAATTTTTTAGTCCTGGTCTAAAAGCATCACCTTGTAACGTGGCATGGCCATGTTACAGCACCATATAAATCGCTGTAATTATTATTACTGGTGATAATGCTGCTGATGATGATGAACACAGAAGATGATGATGATGACATACAGCATCTGACGTGTCAGGAGACGCGTTGTCGTTGTCAGATCCCTTCGCTTCTTCGTCCTGACGCGAGACAAAGTCCTCGTCCAGAATTGGCATATCCAGGCGAATTCTTTTAACACATGTCTACAACGTAACAGATTACATAATAATATGGTTCTTGAGAAGTCACTAGTATTTATCATCATTTAATTATCATTCAATCTGTGAGGAGCCATTATTATTTCTTAAAATTTAATTGGTGAGAAGTTAGTATTTATTATATAATTAAATTCCGGCTTAATTGGTGAGAATTTATTGGTATTTCTTATAATTTAATTGGTGAAAAGTTAATATTCAAATTCCGGCTTAATTGGTGAGAAGTTATTGGTATTTTATAATCATTTAATTGGTAAGTAGTTATTAATATTTATAATACATTTGATGAGGAGTTAATAGTATTTATCAACATTTAATCGCTGTTTAATTGGTGAGAAATCACCAGTATTTTATCATCATTTAATTATCATTCAATTGGTGATTTAATTTGCTGATCGAAAATGCTGTTCACATATAATATGACTGGAGTTAAAATTTTTGTGCCTTGTATAATTTTTTTTATATTAAAGTCACATAATATCCTCTGTAATTTCTAAGCGCCACTCGCAGTTGTGGCCATCCAGTGCAAGAACCCCAAGAGAAGAAATAGGTCTTAAAAAGAGACAGAGAGATATGCACAACAATCCAGAGAGGTTTCATGCAGGGTCGAGGAAAGGGCATTCCATTAGGATTTGAACTTAACCATCTGAAGTTCAGCAACATGTCCCAAATCATGTCTGAAAATAAAAGTTAAACAACGAACGTTAAGTACTGGTACCTGAATTTCCTTTTTTCCGCCGAGCCTCTCCAAGCGTTCTACGAAATCATCAAACGGCATCTTAGGATAAAGCCGATGCGCCCAATGTTCCAGTTTACCCATCACCAGATTCAGATCGTCAACCTTCGATTAAAACAAATGTTTACCACATTTAGATAACAATGATTCAATGCACACAATATTGTTTGGTTGCACAATTTGTGTTCTAAGGAAAAATTGTGCTGGCTTTGAAAAAACGGTAATTCTCTGGTTTTATGTGCTCTACCTCCATTTTGTCTGCTGTAACAGTATATTTCATTGCAAAGCATAACTTATTCAACAGCATTTCCAGCATCATCTTATTCACGCAAATATGCGGAAAAGATAACTGTACATGCACATAAATGTTCTTAAACAAAAACATAAATGTGTTTGCATATAAATGTTCTTAGACAAAAACATAACTGTGTTGTTCTTGCGATTTGTCTCAATTGCATAACTGTACACTGTAACCTGTTGCGGTCTGTCAATCAAAAGAAATATTATTATTATTATCACTATTCAAATGACATGTACATACCTCATGACCTTTACCCTTGAACCGAGTGTCCTTGAAGAGATTCGTTAGCGCTGGCAGACCTCGATCGCTTTTCAGTCTTTAGAAATAATAACACAGAATAACTCTTATTTTGTCAGCTGAAGTTAAACAAAAAACAGCCCTAAAAACATCTTTTTCTAACATGATGGTCCTATTCAACTCTGCTTGGAATAACATAGACGAATAAAATTTCGCGTAACAGTTGTCTCGTCCTCCGTGCTCAATTAAAAAGTTGGGTTTTTTAGTTGACTTTGCCTTCTCCATAGGTTGTCTTCTAATCATTCCTAATTCCTAGCAATACCTAATCTCTAATATCAATACCTAATCTCTAACGTTTCCTAACGTCTAACCTTTCTGGGTTCAGCTTTGGCTGAGGTCTTTGAACTTTCTTTTTTGCAGCTCCCTTCGACAAGTTCTTCAGATTGTTAAGCACCTCATCATCTAAACAATAAAAGCAAAAGCGAAATTAATTCAGGAAGAATTCTTCAAACAAATTTTTATTCTAACAGATAAATTTTAGGGTTTTAACTATAACTGTGCAAGCAATAAGAATGTTTTTGGCAACGCATATTTTTTATAAAGACTGGAATGTGTCAATATTGGTATCTATATAGAGAGTTCAGTGGTTGAACTCTACAAGTAAACCCTGGACTTCTGCTATTTACTATTTGCTATTGTGGGGTGCGGTGGTCTAGTGGTGGCGTCGTTGCCTTGGAGCCGGAAGGTCCGAGGTTCGAATCCACCCTCAAGCCACGTAAGGACCTTGGGCAAGTCCTTCACTTACAATTGCTCAGCGCTTCGGCGTGAAACTCCGATGCAGTGTCCGCTCTGCATCGGGAGCGCCTCTGAGTAGAGAGAGCTTGAAGGGGCGCTATAACAAGTGCACATACATACATACATACATACATACATTTACATTGCTTGTGCACAACACCCCTTTATTTGGTCTTCCCGACGATGCCATGCTATCATTAAAGTAATTACTTACTATTATATATGCACAAACATATATACAATTATACATATATCTTATATAAAATTATAATTTGATGCGCACGGTGGAATTCCGCGGCTCTTTTCCTGCACTGGATTTCAACGACGACTATAGGTGCCGCTCAAGATGTTTTTATTTGAGTAATTAGAGCGTAAGTCCCTGAGAGATCATAAGTACCTCGGGGCAAAATTTTTTAAAATTTAAATAGAATGAGAACACATCCAACCTTCATTTTGCTCTCCGTGCTGATCGTCCAGAGGTCGCATAACACCTTCGTCAAGGTCGAGATCTGGCAATCCAGCATGCGTCCCATAATCCTCGCCGTCGTTGTCCGCATCATCTCCACCACGATCAAATATATCGTTCATATCCAAATCCATTGACTCCATGGCAACCTGTGCATATAAACAACATTCTAGATATTCTTTAACGTATACAGGAATCTTGTGGTTTTCTCACCATCAGAAGATCAAAGGTGCACCTTTCCAGATCAACCACATGTTCACATATATCTGTATTGCATTTCGCTATTCTGGTTTAAAATAAACACTGTGACCACTTGTGATCACATCACTTGTGATCGCAAGATTTCACTCGTGTAGCGCCAAAATCACATCGGGCTTGCGAGCAATTCCAACCCTTCGGAACAAAACACAACTGCCTTAACCTTAATTGCAACTTCAACAGTACTGTAAAAGGTTAGATCAATTATTACACCAGTCTTCAGTCAATTAAATTTCTATTTAGGTAAATAAAAGCTAACTGATTTATAACAATATAATAAACAAATATTATTTATAAGTAAAATATAAGATCATAACACTTGCCGTTCGCGCAAAATTTTAAGAGCAGGAGTGGGCGAAGACTATAAATAAGATTGAACGAGATACTCGATTAAATACTCGATTAAATACTCGATTAAATAATAAAAAAAAGCATAATAATAACTAAGGTGCCACAGTAAATAATTATTTATTTATACTGTGGTGTGACATACAATCCCAGCATAAATAGACACACGAGCTTACTCAGTATAGAATCAACGAATTATCATAAAAACTCGTGCTTTTTTCAACAGACCTCTGCAGTATGAGAATTGTGGAAAAATAACTGGGGGGGGGTTGGCCTATGATAAACTTGAAATTGGGGTATGAAAAACATACTTTAACATGGGGCTCTAAGAAAGACTGGGGGGTTGAACCCCCCCCCCCCCCCAACCCCCCCCGGCAATTCTCACCCTGGACCTCTGATGCAGGCATTGCAGAGCTCGTGAATAAACTAGTGTTTTGCTCATGACTTTAACATACACCTCATTGGCTACTATTATCCTACACTAGTACTTTGGAGTTTACGATCACTGTTTTAATCTAGGCTGCGTTTACGATCTTTCTGTAATCCATGGCAAGCATCGTGTAGGCGTAGGCCTGGGACTAGTATCTAGCCTGGGTAGACTAACTCCTCAGCTGCATCAATGTAGGCTACCTCCCCGGCAATAATCCATTGCTTCTGTTGAAATGGACTTGCGTATTGGACAACACAACTAAATATGTCATGTTCGTGATTCATTTTGTTTTATTTATTTATTTACGAACTCGCAATTTGGGCTCGAACAATAACAAAGTTTAATGGGATATTTTATAGCCGCCAAAAATTATTCGACTATTCGCTGTCGATTACTATTTAACGCATGGCATACTATTCTCGTTAAATAGAATTATTATCATACTGTTGAAATTGGAATTTTTAGGGCATTAAAGTTAAATTTCGCAAATTATGGAGTTTTCTATTTTACCAAGAGACATTATTATGATGCATGCTAAATGAACATTATTTCAGCAGTTCTGCGGTATATTTGGTTACTTCAGTGTTTTTTCGTCTTGATTTGTAAGTTAAAGATTCGAAATGTTTTGATGGAGACTTGGACATTTATTGAGACTGATTTGCGATGCTACACAGTTTTAATTTGAGATATTTATTGTTCCTAAAATAAAGGGTACCACTTCAAATAGTTTTACTTACTTGCCACAGAGTCGGTGATTTTTTATCACTTCAACGTACTGGTCGATTCATGTTCCAAGGCACGAGAACTAAATATAACACCAGTGGTAAAAAATTACCTGGGTATCGAGTTTAGATTGCGATTGCTTTAGAAGTCTGGAACTCCGTCACTGGTTGCACTCTGTCAGTGCCAGCCCCATTGCAATGGCAGTTTATTTTAGTCATCGCGATGCAATGCTTTGAATGTTGTAAGCAGTTGTGTGGGCTTAGTTATAGTAAGCGGGTCCCTATGTGTTGGTTAGGGTCAGGTTAGGCATCGTGAGGGTCGGTTAAGGTCAGATTAGGCATCGTGAGGGTCGGTTAGGCTCAGGTTAGGCATCGTGAGGGTTGGTTAGGGTCAGGTTAGGCATCGTGAGGGTCGGTTAGAGTTAGGGATAAGGTTAGTGCAGTCATTCATTAACACAGGGAGCCGCTTACTATAACTATGCCGTTGTGTGGTCCTGACGATTTCCATTGTAACAAATAATAAGTAAAACTAACCTGTTTTAAAATATTTATGTTTCTCTATAGAGATTGACCAGTGACGTCACAACTATCCCAACGTGATAGAATCAAATTCTCCTAAGATGAAGCCAGATCAGGAACGTGTTCGCAGCATCATACATAATACAATCATTTCGCTTTGTGAAAACGGTCTAAAATTTGACAAGCATCTGCGAATCGAGGGCGTAATTGGCGTCACAATCGACGAGCAGGAAATCTTTCTCGTACACATCAATGAATCGTTGAATGCCGACTCATGCACCAGTGGTCAACCATTTCCAGCTGGTAGACCAGCCAACGTTGCGTCCACGGGAGCAGTTCCAAAACCATTTTCGCGCAGGCCTTCTGCAGAAGGAGCGCTTGTACAACGGCCAAGGCCCCCATTTCAGTCTTCTCCAAACAATACGATGGCGTTGAGAGGCTTCATGCGGGGATCTCCGCGAATGAATTTCGGATCGCCGAGGATGCTGTGCGGAGTGCAGAACTCGCCTGTGCCTCTTCAAAGGACGCCGATGAAATCTCCGAGGAATGCACTACAGGGCATGCCACGTCTGCAGCGCTTTTCACCAAAGGCAGCCGTCCAGAGTTCACCAGTTGTTCGTGACTGGGGTAAAACTGGACTTCTGAGCTTGCCAGCGCCACTGACTAAGGAAGTTCCGGATGAACCAGTCAAGGCCCTTCCCCCGAAGCAGCTGTTTACTTCCGGACAGTGCAGAAACTCCGCGGCTCGGTTTCCGCAGAGCGGCGACGCTCCCTGCAAGCTCGAGAGGATGGACGTGATTCTGGTTGACGACGACGATCACCCGGAATTTCCCTGCGCGGTGGAAAAACCCGACGGCGACAAGGTTGAATCTAGGAACAGCCCTGACCTCACCAGTCTTCCGGATCTTGAGCCAGACATCTTCCCAGCTGTACCAATCTCGCAGGATGCACCTGGGGAAGTAGCGACAGTTAAGGATTCGGAGTTGGTCGCACCAGCGCAGTGTGAGCCGACGACGGCGGACGGTCCGAGCGTTTCTCCCCGCGTTCCCGGTTGCTCGGGAGTGGCTCCCGACATTCTCGAACGAGCGGACGATAAGTCGAGCGCACGTGCGTCGGTTGACAACAGTTCTTTGACGTCGTTCGAGATGGGTTTCATCCGCGACAAACCGTTCAACCCGGAGGACTATACTGGCGAGGAGGACGACACGGAGGGCATGTCGTTTACGGATTTCAGCGACGAGGACTGGAAGACGGACGACGGAGAAGACACGGCTAGCGATCCTGATTGGTCAGAGAAGTCCCCTCGGAAGAAGAAGCGACGGGTGACCCCTAAGAAGACTCCTCTGCCAAGTGGAACTGTTTTAACGCCAACGCAGGTGAGATGCTGTCTATCCAGTGATTTTTGTCATAGAAATATAGGTTCTTAGTGAAACGAAGTGAATGGTAATAATAATAATAGTAATAATAGTAATAGTAATTATTAATAAATAGTAAGTATTTAGTGATTCAGTGCTAAAAGTGTAAAAAGAAGTGCCTGGACACCCCTTACCTTTCCAAAAGAAGTGCCAGGATGCCCCTTACCTTTTCAAAAGAAGTGCCAGGATGCCCCTTACCTTTCCAAAAGAAGTGCCAGGATGCCCCTTACCTTTCCAAAAGAATTTCCAGGACGCCCCTTACATTTTCAGGAGTGCTGGCCAAATAAGTGGCAGGACGGCATAGAGATTTGAAAATAAGTGCCAGGTTGCCGTCCTTGACCGTCCTGCCACACTTTAAGCCCTGGTCATAGAAATCTAGGTTCTTAGTGAAACGAAGTGAATGGTAATAATAATAATAATAGTAATTATTAGTAAATAGTAAGTATATAGTGATTGTAATAATAATTGTGATAGTAATAAAAAATTTAATATGTATGTGCACTTGTTATAGCGCCCCTTCAAGTCTCTACTCAGAAGCGCTCCTGACTACAGTGCGGACACTGAACACCAAATTCCGAGCAATTGCAAGTGACGGACTTGCCCAGGGACCCTACGAGGTGACTTGAGGTGGATTCGAACCTGGAATCCTCCGGTTGCAAGATGACGAACATACCCACTACACCACCGCGCCCCACAAATAATAATAATAATAATTGTAATAATAATAATAATAATTGTAATAATAATAATAATTGTAATAATAATAGTAATTGTAATATAATCATAATATTTATAATTATAATAATAATAATTGTAATAATAATAATTGTAATAATAATAATAATTGTAATAATATTAATAACTGTAATAATAATACTTGTCTTAACGATCTAATTAATTCTAATTCATGTTTTAAACTAATGCACCGTTGCTCTCCACCCCAATAGTCTCACATCATGGGCGTATGGGAAGGTTTCTGGGATCAAACCCCCAAAATCTGTAATATCCCAAAACTTTAGACACATTGTGGGTTGTTTTCTGTGTATTTTTGATGACAGTGAGGTGGGTGGGGGGAATGAGGGTGCATTGATGTAGATGATGACACAACCAATGCATGTCTATTAGTTGTTGTCTTTTCCAAGGCCTCAAATACTCCGACGCAGTGTCGACCTTCAAATACTCCGTCGCAGTGTCGGCCAAGACCAACAAGGTCAACGCCAAAATTCGGTAAATTCACCGAAGTCCCTCAGAACACGTTGAACAGTGCAGCAGGCGGGCAGGAAGACTCGTGGAAGCTCGTTGCACGATACGTCTGCAACTTATCCGGTTGCAACGCGTCGTTCAGCCAAAAGTACAACCTGCTTCGTCATCACCGAGCGAAGCACGGCGTCGAACGGGGTGCCAGACGTTTCTCACAAACCCAAATGGAAGTGCCGCCGGAACTCGATCAGGAGGAATGTTTTGAGTAGGACGTAGCAGCAGACTGTGGATGCCACTTAATGTTTTCTTTTAAGTGTCACGTTATATTTCAAGTACTGTCCCGGCAGCCGAGATGCGGCACGGTTTTATGCAGATACGTGATTATATTTTTTTGGCATTGTGTTGGTTTAGTGTGTTGACGTATTTGACTGTCGGACATTTGCGTTTGTGTAATGTAGTTCTGTGAGTGGTAGTAGCTCTCTGGTCTCGTGTGAAGACTTGTTGGCAGTTTTGCGGTAAATTGGTAGATTTCACCCAACATAAGGTGCATGTGGCATGTCCTTTCGAAGATGTTAAGAGAGCGTTGGTGGTGTGCTCTGATTTGCTGTGCTGGCATTTTAAACATTTTAAACATATGCACATCTACACCGTTTGTGATATTTATAAATATATGCTGATACCCGGCAATTGTATGCTGTACACGTATATACTTACTGTATACGCTGCACGCACGTATATGTAAATAATTTATATATATATATGCATTATATACATGTCTAATTGTATATACACTGTGTCCGGAAAAAAAGGGACCCATTTTGTAAATATGAAAATATATAGTAAATATTAATCGATTTTCACAATTCAAAGACCGTTTTTATCCCAACATATTTCTCTAACAATTGTGAAAATATAAAAGTTCCAGTCCAAATAATGACGTCATAATGACGTCATTTGCACAAAAATTCAAATTTAAGAGATAAATGCGCAAAATCATTGAAAATTTCAATTTTTTCTAATGAAATTTATCAATAATAAATGTACGTTTGATTTTATTTTTATATCTGAATTATGTCAGACTGCAATTTGTGGTTAAAGTGTACACCTTTGGCCTCTACGTGAGCTTAAAAACGGTCGCGCTAATAGCCAACAGCAGCATTGATAACCAGCGTATCAAAATCCTCTCCAGCATGCATTAACAATTCGCTCACGGAGTTCTTCAGTGTCTCTTATCCTTGTCTTGTAGCCTACACCTTCTCCTCCATCAGTCTCCAAATCTTTTTATCAGTGGTATTTAAGCGGGCAGTCGTTTAGCGGCCAAAGATCAAGAGGAATGAAATCCGAGTCTCCTTAGTCAACTGTTACAGTTCAACATATTGACGAACTCAGTGAGCTGAAGCACAAATTTGTTGAAATGTGTAGGCTATTGTTCCGAATATTCCCGGATATCAGGCACCACTTTTTTTATAGAGCAGACAATCCCTTTCATAAGCTGCATTTATTTTCACTCCTGGTTCTATTAAATGGATTTCCATTTTACCAAGAGCCAATATACCAACCGAAACCATGCATGAATGGTCGGCTAAATGAATTTTCATGCAACTGTCGTCATTGTGACGTCATTATTTGGACTGGAACTTTTATATTTTCACCAATGTTAGACAAATATATCAGGATTAAAATGATGTTTAAATTGTGAAAATCGATGAATATTTACTTTTTATTTTCATATTTACAAAATGGGTCCCTTTTTTTCCGGACACAGTGTATATATATATATACCTGGTATATGTTTTACTTATTTACCAATTTTATTTATGAAATAAATTAAATATGCTTCTATATAATTGCTTTTACTTTGTAATTCGCATGTATATGGGCATACATGTGTAATATGTATATTTTTTAGTTCAGCTTAGCTCATTTTTTGCATGACTATTCAATAAGTGGCACTTCTGAATAGATGTCACAGGAATTGCTATTTAAATACTCGTGACGATTTAATGGCATGAATTCCTCAAATGGCTTGGCTTGAAACATAGTTTTATTTTCAAAACAACACCAGTCCAGTGCTTAGGCAGCATTTCTTTTGAGTATCTTGTTTTTGCAGCAGTGTGTCGCATATTTGTCTAGAAAAGGATTCTAAACTAAAACGTGTTATGTTGCCACTGTTCATTTGCCTTGCAACTTTTTTTTTACACATTCATTGTTTAAGTTTGGATTGTTTACAATATCCATTCAGTTGCCCAGCACGGAAACTGTTTTAACTCATTATTATCGACCAAAGTGTAGTAAATTATGGTATACATGGGAAAGCCTATACCTTCGATCGGGTTAAAAGACTTTAGTGTGTTTTGTTTAACTGTGCACGATGTTTCACTTTGCTTTCCATTATTTTTTAATGCGTGGTCTTTAGTTGTTAACCACATGCTAATGATGTTAATTAGCAGCTTAAATGTTGAGGTTAGCAGTCAGGACATCTTGTGTTTTTAAAGTAACTGTTAAATAATTCTTTTTAGGATTTTGGGAAATGCCGTGAGCATTGATTTCTTTCTTTAGTGGACTGTGCGTCATTGGTTTTGTCTTTTGTGTCGCCTGTTGTGTTTGTGCTTTTGTGTGATTGTATATGTGTATGCTGTGAAAGACCGAGAGTACACTAATGACATGTTCAGAAACACTGCTGCACTAGTCCCAGTCTGTAGGCAGTGTCATGTGATGTAACTGTTAATTCTGCTGCTAATTGTTTGACTAATGAACCAAAGAAAAAGTCCACAGTAGTATTAAGAAGAGAGCAATGAGGCTATTAATATTCGAATACTATTAATGAAATTTAATATTCGTGAATAATCATTGAATATTAATCATCAGCAATGACGTCATTAAATATTAATTAATGAATGATATTATTAATGAATATTTTTCACCTCATTGCTCTCTAATCTCTATGTCATGCACGACTTTTGTTTGATATTAATATTCATTTTTGTATGTGTTAATACATGCATATATTTATATTAACGCATTCATTAACAGAATTATATTGATGTTCATTAATAATTCATATTCATTAATATTGATGTTCATTAATATTCATATTCATTAATATTGATGTTCGTTAATATTCATATTCATTAATATTCATATTCATTAGTTATGCACGGCTATTGTTGCTGTTAGTAATATCTTAACCTTGAGATTAGTTTTATCAGCCGGAGTCTCGCATAATTATGCGTTTGCACTTCTTGGTCACATCTGTCATTGGCTTTTACTGATTAGGTGTCTGCACAGATCAGACATTGTGATTACATATTTTTTCCTTGTGTATCATTACTAGCCTACCGCGTCAGTTTATTGGATTTTTGTTCTTGATTACAAAACTCACGTTAATGCAGAGTACATTGCAGGAAACTCGTTTATTGCATGGGAAACTCCTTTCCGATAAGCAGTGAACACCTGGTAGCCACATCACATAAATAAGACGAGTTTTCGAAATTTCGACCACCGTGGTGAAAAGAAAGACTTGTGCTGTAGGTCGACAATAGCTGTAGGAATATGGGAATGTTCAGCATAAATGTAGGATAAGGACCATACATTTTGTACGAATGAAGGTTATAGCAGCATTTGTCATTTACCATATACCACTAGATGATTGAAGATTGTGGGATGTGGTGGCTGTTTGGGGGGGGGCTGTCCATATGTTAAGCTTGCAGGGACGGGAGGGTCATCGGATTTAGGGGATTTGCATATGGGTGCGTACAGCAGAAAGGGGTTTCAGCAAAATGTGCGTAAGCAAAATAAATTTCAAATTATGACGTCCAAACTCTGTATTATTTTATCGATCTCCGATGGCATTTCATTACATTATAATTAGATTCTGTTCAAGAATTAACAAATTTCGGCTAGTAAATAATTGTGATATTTAATAAAAATTAATAGTTGCATAGATGGTAAGGTAATTGTTTTATAAATGACTTTAGATAATTAGCTTTTGTAAGGTGGGTAAAGAAGCTTAGACCACGCATCGTGGGGATTCCACATTAATGTTAAAAAATGTTGCAACATGAGGGAGGAGTGGAAATGCGATTTTTTTGCATACTTAACATATGGATGGACCCTTGATTAGTGCGTTGGCATTGTATTGCAAACAAGATGGGGTTCAAGTTCCCCTGTGGGCAAGTTCTTCTGTTGATGCCCTGTTTTTAGATACTTAAGAAATGCATAATAATGCTAGTTTACTGAAAAAACGGTTAAAGTTTTGGACTAATTTTTGTGTAGTTTAGCTAAGGCTGTGTTGAATTTGAAATTATGCGAATGTTGTAGACCTGTACAGAGAGTTAAGCCGTTCATTAGATGTAAGTTTTTATGTGTGTGGATATTTCAACGTTTCTCTAGTTAAGGAGTCATGCTAAGTTGCATTTTTATGCAGATGTGCAAAGCGTTTGTCTTGTTTTCCATTTTGTTCTGTAGTTGTTCGCTGTCTTGAAGAATAATAATTTTCAAGTAGTTTACTGTCTTCAAGTGTGATTTTCAATTAACATCAATATTTTTATTTTAAATTATGGCAAAAGCTATATTGGCAATTGACTTTCAAGAGTTAAACTGTTGCGAATGAGCCTTATAACTTCGGTCTAACATTGGTTAGGATGGTAATCTAACTCTGAGGGAGACAGCCATGTGTACACAGTGCTGCAAACCATATTCTGTTAGCCACGACCTGTGTATAATAGAGCGCTGGTATTTAACCAATCCTCCTCCTTGCAATCTTGCCATACCTTCAACTCTAAGGTGGATATAATCATTTTTTGTTTAGTGTATTTCATTTGGTAGCATTTCTAAACAACTCATGAAATATCTTTGTCCTGATGAACAGCTGATTAGTGCTACTGACCAGTCAGTAAAAGTAAATGTGAGCGCTTTGTAGAGCAGACCATAATTTTTATATTATGGTTGAGTGGCCTCAACTCTGGTAATTTTTCAATGAATTGACCGGGGGAGAGCTATAGTCAATTATCCATCTGAACCAGTACGGGGCTAGATATTAGCTTATAATTATATTATTTTTTCAGCCCTTATTCATCTCCGTAGCTCTCTATCGTCCATTTGTCAAGTCTATATACATTTCTCCTCTTAGTCACTTAGTGTTAGTAATTAGTACAAGGCTTAAGAAATGAGTGATTTTCTTTCCTGCACAGCCAGCTTGGTAGGCCTAGTCTCAATAGTGGTATTATCCGGCTTTGTCTCATGACTAAAAAGGAAAATTAAGTTTCAATACTAGATGACATTAATGATCGACTGACTGACTGACATGAGACTGATTGATTGATTGATTGTTTGACTGATTGATTGATTGATTGATTGTTTGACTGATTGATTGACTGATTGATTGATTGATTAATTAATTGATCAATCGTTTGATTGGTGTTCCCAATATCCTTATTATTCTCGTGGACACTTTTCGTTACAGCAGCAGGTCTAAGATCGCGAAAATACTAACACTGCCGATAAAGACAAAAGGATGCTGAGCACAGGCAGCAATGATAAATGGTGATAAATGGGAGTTAATTAGCATCTGGTCAGATTCCAAGGCGTCGGCATTCGTGTGCATCAATGAAAGAAGGAATTATTTACAACACCCCTCAAGTGGAAGAAGTGGTACAGAATCTACAGATGGAAGTTTTTACGAAGAAAATCAGATGCGCATTTATTATTTCCTCACGTAAAAACGGTTATCGTTAGAAGACGTTACCATGGCGTTTACAGGAAGCTGGAACTTTCGAGATGTAGGTCTAGATGCATCGTCATCCGTCTTTTACGGCCCCTACTTTTATGGGTAGGAACCAGGGTGGAGTAGACGAGAGGGAGGATACATGTATATCCCATGGTGTAAACGGAGGTGAATGTTGCGCTTTGGCCTATAAGGAGTTAGGACCATCGTAAATATTTACAGGGCAGCAGACGGGGGGAGGGTGATTGAGGGATGCACTTGAATGGAGGGACGCCAGATGAATGGGGGATGGGGGTGGGTGGAGATGGTCGTGTTTCCCAGGCTTCATGAGTCGTAAAGTCAGTCTGGTACGAATACGATTAATTCCACGTACAGTAGTTCACCCTCTTTGACACGCTACAGCGGACGTCGACTTTGCATGCTCTGTAGATGTGATTCATAGATGACAATCTCGGAGCGTGTGTGTCTGTGTCTGTGTGTGTCTGTGTGCGCCCGCGTGTATGTTTGTGTGTGTGTCACTGTGTGTGTGCGCGCGCGCCTGTGTGTTTATGTGTGTGTGTGTGCGCCAGCGCCTGTGTGTTTATGTGTGTGTGTGTGTGCGCGCGCGCGTGTGTGCGTGTGCGTGTGGGCGCGCGCGTGTATGTTAGTGTGTGTGTGTGCGTTTGTGTGTGTGGGTGCGTGTGTGTGTATGTTCGTGTGCGCGCGTGTGTTTTTGTGCGTGTGCGTGCGTGTGTCGTTACATACCAAACACCTTGCACGTGACGAATGGTCAGATGACACGTCGTCCGTTCTCTACTGTGAGACCGTGAGACATCTTTATTGCGCGGTGATTTTCGCTCGGTTCATCGCTCTCCAGAGAAACTGAGAGTAATAAGCCTGTGTCGTTTAGCATAAATATTGGAAACGTGTCGTTATTTATTTATTTATTTATTTATTTATTTATTTATTTATTTATTTATTTATTTATTTATTTATTTATTTATTTATTGCCAAAGAAACAAAAAGAACATGAGTAGGCTACAAGTAGTGGATACAGAACGCTATGTTCAGTACGAGAATAATAATTATTGTAGAAAAACAAATGAGTCAGACGTTGCAACGATTTATTAGCCTATGTGCTGTTGGGGTGTGTAATGCTGTGTATAGTAACTGTAAAGAATATACTATGGGGTTATAAGAAAGACGGGAGGAATTGAACCCCACAGCTTCCTTTCAATTCTCAACCTGGCTGCTGTTTCCCTCCACCTTCTCTGCGGTCATCTTGACATGGGCGCCCGCAGATTTTTTGCGGGGGGGGCATAGGGGGAGTTTATCAGGGGCTAGGGGGGCTAAGCCCCTCCAAGAAGGCCCAGATTCAACATTTTTACGATGAAAATGGTATCCTTTCGGTGTTAGCCCTCCAAATAAGGTCCAGACTCGAGGTTAGCCCTCCCAAGAACGGGAATCAAACTCCGCCTATGAAGGGGGGGGGCAAAACTCAGTGATCACGGCTAAATTTTTGCCAAGAGTTTGTAAAATGCGAAGCAGGTAATTATGAACATATGGGTATTTTTCATATAGGTTTATTTCTAGGTGTAAATTTCTCAATTTCACTTTGTTACTTTCTGCATCTCTGCTGAGCTTGTCATTAAAGATCGGTGGCCGATTGGTTAGAGTGATCGGTCTGTAGCGCTGAGAGTGCGGGTTCGATCCCCGTCCGAGGCGGTTAGTTACTGTTTAGGAACCGTGGTCACGTTCTTCACTCTCATCATTTGCTCTGCAATTTAGTTGCAGCTGCGCCGTCCACGCAAGAGCCGCATGATGAGCGAAGTTGTATTGAATTGACATTGTGTCATTAGTGCTTCAGTGCAAGGGAATTCGTTAAAGAGCCAAAAATCATTGTTAAAAAGGTTGCAATTTTCCGCAGATAAAAATGCCCCCTCCCCCATGTTCTGGCGCCCACATCTCTTTCGTCGATTTTTTCTTTATAGGCTATCGTGATGCCACGATCGTGTTCGCTATTAGCAACATAATTATGCACTGGTGGTGGTGGTGGTTTTTCAGTTTAACGTCACCGTGTGGTAACAAAGACCATTAGTAGCGACGCCCGCGGCCCTCCTCCTTTATCCAGGCTTGGGACTGGCACTGGCAGAGTGCAACCAGTGGCAGAGTTACCATATGCACTGTGCAAAGTAGACTATTATACCTGCATGTCGCAGCATTTTCTTCTTGCCATAACTGGATGAAACGTAAGCCTAAGCCTATTAGGCCTACGGTTCTGAAGGTGTCATCAGGGCCGGATTAACCAGTTCGCCTTGTCTGCCATGGCGGCGGGCCCCCCGTCGTGTGCATTTACCCAAACATTTATTCAACTTCACTTAAAGGACAGTGTGTAAATTTAAGTCAATTGCTTATTTGTTTTTATGAGCGAACAATGAACTGTGTGCACAGCCTAATATAACAAAATATTTCAACTTTCCAGTGCTAAAAAAAGGCGAATAGCCAAAGAACCCTCTGGTAGAAAAACAGCGTTAATTCCTCTGTTCCAAAACTGAATTTTTTCATAAACTTCAGATGGGTCAAAGGAAGGGGATGGATCGGTTTGTTTAATGGTAGGCCTATAGGCTTATAGTTAAAGTTAGGCGCGGTGGTGTAGTGGTGTACTAGTGGCGTCGTTGCCTTGAAGCCGGATGGTTCGAGGTTCGAATCTACCCTCAAGCCACCGCGTATACGGACCTTGGGCAAGTCCTTCCTTCACTCACAATTGCTCAGCGCTTCGGCGCGAAACTCCGATGCAGTGTCCGCTCCGTATTCGGGAGCGCCTCTGAGTATAAAGAGAGCTTGAAGGGGCGCTATAACAAGCAGGGCCGGATTAAGAAATGTGGGGCCCTGTTCAGAAAATTTGGGTTGATCTTCGATCGGAAGATTTGATGACCTTTTTTAGTCCTTTGGTCGAAATTTCTTTACAATATGATGATTTTCCCTGCCAAAACAGCTGATGACCTTCTTTTGGTCTTTGGTCGAAATTTCAACAACATATACCAAGTTTTTCCTTAAAAAATTATTTTTCGCATGTGTGGAGCCCCCTAAAGTGTGGGGGCCCTTGTTCGGCCGAACATGTTGAACATGCCTTAATCCGGCCCTGATAACAAGTGCACATACAAATTACAAACAAACATACCTGTATATACAAACAATAAGCGCCAAGGACTGAATTGGTATATATTAATAGGCTTATACATCTAAAGAATCTAAAATTTGTGGGCCTGGTGTCTTAAAGGTTACAACGCATATTTCTGCTAATAGATACTATTAGATAGGCCCTACCGGGTACTGTTTCTTTCAATGACACTCTTCACAAGTTTGCCACCGCCATTAGCAGAAATTTTTAACCACAGCATGCATGGGCGCTCGCGTAGGCGAAGACTTGGCATTGGCTTTGGGTGGAGGGGGCTGTGTGCGAGCAACCGGAGGACGATCGCCGAGAAGCGAAGCGCCAAGCAGCGAGGGGGCATGGATGGGGCACATCACCTCCCCATTTTTTAAAAATTTCCACAAAACAGCAGTATAGCAAAAAAATGTAGGCTGTCCTTTTAAAGACATTTCTCATCATTTGATTCATTTCAGGGCTCATATTCGTGGTTAATCAATTAGATCTATAGGCATGCATTAACAATTTAACATGTGAGAGGAACATGGTGACGGAAGGTCAAGGTGGATTAAGGGCCTCCGGAGAATATGGCGGCGGGCCCCCCGAGAGCTTAATCCGGCCCTGGGTGTCATAGGGGCCGTCTATGTCTGGCCTCAATGCGACCACGATACGCACCTACCGTACCATGCAGGTTTACATTGTTGAAGCGCTAAATGGTAGTAGCATATAGGCTAGATGTGGGAAGAGGTATGGTAATTGAGTTTCTGCGCTCCGGGTGTAGACTAATGTGTTTTCAGCAACGCTGGCATTTCCTGCGAGCCAGCAACTGTAGTTACGCGGGTAACATAGGCCTATACGCCGTGCGCCGTGTTATGGTTAGCTTCGATACAGTAATTAAACTACTCGCGACACAAGAAATTTGATCCTGTGGCTTTTGAGACTTTGGTGTCATTATTATTGCACTGCACGCATGGTCTTGCCTTCATAGCGGATTATATTTTTGAAAACGATATTATGCTATTAACATTTTTCAGCCTTCAGAAGTGTGAGACACACGTAGGCTACTGTCACCATCAGTTTGAAAGCCACGTATTCGCTATTAGCACCACGCAGCGTTGAACGTAGGCTAGACTATGCTGCTTGTCACAGCATTTTCTTCCTACCAGAACTTGATTAAGCGTTAATCTATACACTGTATAGTGTGTAGGCCTGCAGTCGATCCAGAAGTCGTTAGCATTTTTTTTCTCCTGAGAGACTGCACTTAGCACGGGTTAAAATAATTATAATTACCAAGGTATACAAATTTCTCATTGCACGCCTTCTTTGAATGATATTTAATAGGCATATTCCTGCGTAGCGCTATTTATAATGGCGAACTTCATTCTGATAAGCGTGATAAACGTAAGTACATCTCTCTCTAATGGCTTATTATAGAAGACTCATCCACGCATTAAATGAATTAAAATACGCAATTATGATGCATATAATCGTCTATGACCAGGCTTAAAACAAACAAGACATTACAACAGTGGCGCAACTAGGGGGGTGCTGGGGGGTGCTTGAGCACCCCCAGGGCTAAAAAGGTGCCCCACGCAATTTTCCAAATCCGATGAGTTTTTTGGGTGCGTGGGGGGGGGGGGGGGAGGGGTAATTCGGGCTTTCAGATTACACAATCAAGCAAGTTCCTTCGCACCATCGGCGCTTACAATAATAATTCTGAGCACCCCCTGAGAAAATCTTCTGGTTGCGCCACTGCATTACAAAACTCAACTTATTAGAAATCTTAATTAGCACGTGCTATAGAACCATTTACGCGTAGGCCTAAGTCTATAGCCAATGTTTTATCTAGACGTCTCTGAGGGGAGGGGTAAGTTTCTCAGAAACGACATTAATTCCCCCTACACAAAAATCACGAGGTGTTGTTCACAATGTTGGTCTAATTTTATGTACCATTTTCCCTCTAAAAAAGGTACATGTAGACCAGTGGTTCCCAACCTTTTTGGACTTGAGGGCCACTTTTTCTAAGTTGGAGAGCACAGGGGCCACTTTTTCTTGGTTTAAGAACATTCGGGGGCCACAAAGCTAAAATTTAATTAACTAGAAGCATATAAAATTGATATAAATGAACCAAAATAGAATGTTTGATGTTGTTTGTGGAAGTCAAAATAAAATAATTTGTAATAGAAAGTAAATATGTGTTCTATCCTGTCCAAATTGTCAATTTTTCGTGTATTTTTGTTAATTCTTCGAGAGATGGCGGGCCACTTTTGGCCCGCGGGCCACGGGTTGGGAACCGCTGATGTAGACCTAACATTCCGTCCCAGAAAAACTGTAGGTATAGACCTATGGCCTATAGAATGCACAAAAAGTCAGATTTTATAACTGTACGCAAATTGGCATGTTTTTCTAGAAATTTGGCAGAAAGGTTTTTTTAAAAAGGTCATCAGAAAAAATGTCCGGTCCAAGGGTGTCGTGACTGTCGTCGGTGTCCAGGCTCAGGGTTGCCGTCCCTCCCCCAACGGTCACCCCCCCCCAAACCTGAAGGCTGAACCCTCTCAAACAGGAGACTACAGATTAAACACTGCAACGAAACACTTCAACCAAAGCAGAATGACGAAACAATCAATGCATGCAGGCCTTTAAAGAACTGTTCGGCGTAGACCCAGGGCCGGATTTAAGAATGGGATACAGGGGCTCCAGCCCAGGGGCCCCACCACCCTAAATCCGGCCCTGCGTATGCCTGAATTAATATGGACGCGCAACAGACTCTTCGCTGATAATAATAATTGTGGTCCAGTAGACCTACATGTATAACGACCATGCAGTGTTAGAGGCGTGGCGGGTAGTGTTGGGGTGGTGTGGAGGGTGACCCCCCCACCACATCCCGGTCGAGGGACAATCAGTGTATTCCCATCTGCAAAATCTGCCTCGTTTCAAATAAGCATTCTTCGGACAAAGACATTGTTTCTGCTGTAGAGACACTGTAAAGGCTACACTGCCTATACAGTGTAAAGGTTGGTCACGAATAGATAGATGCTCTTCTGCCGTGTTGTGTACTTCTGCTGGTCTCTCTCCATCAGTCTCGGTGACTGCTTCGAACAACTATAGCTGCATCTGTCTGTCTGTGAGTGCGTCTGTATTTGTGTCTGTGTATCTCTGTGTGTCTGTCTGTGTGCATGTGTGTGTGTCTGTGTAGTCTGTCTGGCTGTGTGACCGTCTGTTTGTCTACCTGTCTCTGTGTCTGCCTGTCTGTCTATCTGTCTCTGTGTCTGTCTGTCCATATATCTATCTGTCTATTTGTCTGTCTGTGTGTCTGTTTGTCAGTTTATCTGCCTGTCTGTCTCTCTCTGTCTGTGTGTCCGTGGGTATATGAGTCTGTCTGTGTGCATGTCTGTCTGTCTGTCTGTCTGTCTGTCTCCATCTCTTGGTGACTGTCTCCTCTTTCTGCTTATTTTCCGTAAACGCTTGAAAACCATTCCGTCTTACTGTGACTTTGTCCAATGATGTGTTGTGCTATTATAATTATACTGGCCGCCTCAGTGGATTCGCTCAAATCTTATCAGCCTGTTATAAGGCTTATCCCGCTGTTAGTCAGCCGTCTGTGGGGCGCTCTTACAGCGGTACGGCCGCGTTACGGCACCATATAAATTGTCGTCATTAATATAATCATCATCATCATCATCATCATCATCACCACCATCATCATCATCATCATCATCGTCGTCGTCGTCGTCGTCATCATCATCATCAATATATAGTCTAGGTCTAAATTTACATTTTCGATTAGCCTATAATCTATGCTCTCGCACTGAGCAACGCCCGCCTGCATTGCGTGCCAGTCGTGAAAGATAAGTTTTTTTGTCTGAAATTTGAAACAATGTGTAGGCCAGGCCTATTGCTTACTACTAGCCCTACATCATTTGATGGTTGAATTTGATCTGTAGGACTATTCAAAATGACACACAATGCAATGTATTATTATGTATAGATATACAAGACGTAAAACATATTCTTCTGCTGTTGGTTTTTCAATAGATTGCATCATGAAGTCCATCAATTCATCTGGCCTTCGTACGTAAACAAAGTAGGTTATAAGTATAAATAATGATAATAAAAAGAAATGTGAGCAATAATAATAAATTTTTATTAAATATGCACAATTGCGCGTAGAATCTATAGACGCAATTTGTTGCAAACAACCGTGGATACAGGTCTACATTAAACGCTAGCTTATTCGCGTAGACCTTATGAACTTTCCGAAGCATGTAGACCATTGTGAGAATTGTGGGGAAACAACTGGGGTTGGAGGGCTGAACTATGATCCACTTTGAACCGGGGTGTGAAAAACATACTTTACGATAGGGCTCTAAGAAAGACTGGGGTTGAAACCCCACCCCCCAACGTCCCCGACAATTCTCACCCTGATGTAGGCTACATTATTTAGGATAGTTCAAACAAGTTCAAGACTAGATAATCATGCACCTGGAATATGAAAACATGTACTCTGGTGGAAAAGCACTTCCATGGAAACCGACTTTTGCAGATCAGAATCAAATTATTAATGTATTACAGTAGGCCTATACCGGTAATCATTCATCTTCACGATCCTATGAAAACATGCTGCCTTGATAATGCCAGTGCGAGATTGGCAATATTGAGCCGTGTGCTTGCCACACCAACCGCGCTTAATAGCCTATTATACGCGCGCACACGCGCGCGCATTCAGGCACGTATACACACGCGCGCACACACTGCAATTCCCCGATTGCGGACTTCGGTTTGCATATGCGAATTTCCCCCATCACACGAACATGCCTAAAGTTTATAACCCTACACGTGATAGCATGATTGATAAGCTCATTTTTAGTCCATATACACAGAACACACGCTACGCCGTTCCACCCCGCGTGACGTCCTTCAGTGAATGCGGTTTGCAGCGTCTGCATCGAATGATGTGGCTTGGGCGACGCAAGTTGTCCTCAGCACTAATTAATTGGTTTGTGCCAAACACGTACTGTCACGTCGCCGCTTGATCTACCGGCGTATTCACACAATTAATTATATGGACAAACTATGGATTAGTGATGGATACCGGATGAATAAATTTAGACACGTTTCACTGGTTCGCAAATGGCCAAAGCGGACTGGTCATCGAATTTTGCCGAATTTTTCAAAATTTCATTTTTAAGTACCATAAAAGGAATTTTTAGAACTACACAACTCCTTTTCTTTCCAATCTTCCCATGGTATGCCTAAATTACTCGCAATACACACAGACAGACAGACAGACAGACAGACAGACAGACAGACAGACAGACAGACAGACTGACACAGGGACAGACGGATGGATGGGCAGACGAGCAGACAGATGGACAGACAGACGGACGTACAGACAGACCTTATAGTGAGACAGAAGAGCTTTTATGATGCCAACTGCGAGAAGCCGCCATGGTTCTGAAGTGTTAGCAACGTCGTTTTCTTAGCCTCGGCATTATGAGGATATGAGGAAGGGAAACCTCGCCGTCTCCTCCCCTTCTCTCCCCCCTTCTCTCTCCCCCTTCTTTTGTAGACATCGGTGAACCAGTGACAAAGTGATCAGGCATAAATTGTTTTTGGTCCAAGTCGATAAATTAAGCCGTTCCTTGCGACCTCGAACGGCTATATATACAATAATATGCATATAATTATGTATGTATATATATATATATATATATATATTTATATATATATATAGACTGGTTAGAGTACTTAATTACTCTGTGGATTACAGTAATTATCTTTTCGTCTTCGACACTAAATCTTGTGAGTGAGTTTGTGAGTGTGTCTTTGTGTGCGTGAGTGTGTGGGGGGACCTGTCCGTGCACATTAGACGCTAAGCAGTTTGAGTTGTATAGTGATTTAGTCACGCGAATATATTCAGCGCCACGTGTCAGGCGTAGTCGAATTATTTAGCCATTATGAGTATAAGAGGCACACGGTGGGCATTAATGGGTGTCTGACGTGATGGGTGGACGGATTGATGGGTGGGCGGTGGCTTGATGAATGGATGAATGGATAGATGGATGGATGGATGGATGGGTGAGTGAATTAATGGGTGAGTGAACTGATGGATGGATGAATGGCTGAATGAATAAACGAATGGAACACTGTCGAACTCATCGTTGGCACAGCGCTTTGGGGAGGTATGAAGTTCACTATAGTCAGGGTATAAATCCTGGAATCTGGACTGGAAAATATAATGGATAGCTGACACGAATCAGTTGGAAGAGACACGGTGTTTGTCTGCGTTCAACGCATGCACCAATATTGGATGCCGTGTTTACAACTGGAACAGTTGTGAATCACGGTTCAAGCAGTTACAGACGCTGCTACTGCTGCTGGTGGTGGTGCTGGTGCTGATGCCGGGTATAGAGGCCATTGTCGCCTTTGTGCCTATAGCATAGATCCTGTGTTCCCCACAATGCTTGTCTCAAAAGCAGGCGTTGCTACACACGCGGACTGGCGGTGGAAGAGTGGTGCTGCAGCGCTCGGCTTTAAAAGGCAACACCGACCAAATTTGCTGCATCGTTCATTCGCGTAGCCTACATCAGACGATTTCAGGAAAATTCTGCGGAAAAACTTTTGCATTCTGTGGCGATTATTTTGTCAAGACTTTCAAAGGTAAACCGTAGGCCTACAGCTGCGGTATATATAAGCTTATACTAGGTAAGTATAATAATATTTCTCTTTCCTCACATCGTTTTCTGTGTTTATCGTCCAGTCTTAATAGAATAGTTATGCGAGTTCAAAATTAATACTGGCTCCGAAATTTTAATTCTTAATATTACTCCCACCTCAGATTCTTTCACGAACGAAACTTCAATCGAATGACTAAAACAGGTCATCAACTTTTTAGGCCGAGAAAAAAATTTCGGCGCCGCTCGACCTGGACTAAGTCTCCGCCCCAACCAAAGTCCAAGTTTTTAGTCCCCCCCTTCCAAGAACGGAAACCAAACTCCGCCCGTGACCATAATATACCCTTACAACTAAAACACATGCTGTAGTCCTACGTAGCCTACCTACCGTTTGCTGTAAAGCATGGGCGGAGACTTGGGTGGACACTTGGGGGGGGGGGAGGACGAACGAGTGGCGCCGAAGGAAGGACGCGAGATTTTGGGCTGACGAATGGCTGAGTCGCCGACGAAATTTTCCACTTTTGCCAACCAAAATTTCTGACGGCCTTTTTTAGTCATCCGGCCGAAATGCCCAGAAATGCCCATTTTTCCCGTAAAAAAGTTCATGACCTTTTTTAAATCATTAATTTTATTCACCAGTGTGTCTTAGTGAAGTGTACATGCCCTAACAGGCTAACACCCAACAATTGGAGGGGGACAAATGCATGGGCCGTCCCCCCAACACACAGTGTTTAATCTAGACGTCTCTGGGGGGGAAAGTTCCCCCCCCAGGATTGACATTTCCCCCCCCCCCAGAAAAATTTGACAAAATGATATTGATTTTTAGATGCTGTTTTCATCATTGTTCTACATAAAGTGTTTTGATACACCATGATATTATTTACTATAATATAAATATAATGACATTATTTACAATTATAATATATGATTGATACTATTATGTTGCAATGAGCATAACTTACTGTGTTTGTATAAGCACTATTTTTGCCCAACTAAAAACTGAGATGACATCCTCTCGAGAAAAATAAGACAAAATAATAATAGCTTTTAGTCTCTGTTTACATCATCGTATTACATGAACTGTTATAATATACCGTAATATTATTTACTCTTATATGGTTATAATGTTATCATTTACTACTAATATCTGACACAAACCTGCTAAAATGAGTATAACTTACTGTTAATATTTGTACAAATAATATATTTGTACAACTGAATGGCTTCCCTTCAGTGCCATCCTTCAAATTTTAAACTGTCAAATTTCAAAATGTTTTGGTCCTATTTTTGAACACCTAGTAAAAAAACAGCATCATGACTATACATGTGGCTTCCCGATTTTGGTACCGGTAGTTTATTAGTTCTTGATTGGTTATGTACCATTAAATATGATTTCTGAAAGTGTGTCCTGGTCAGCAATTCAGGACCATATCATTGGGAAACAGGGATAAGCTGATAATAGTGCTGAAAAGTCAGCTTACATACTATTATATTCACGTCTGCAGTTACTCATTAGATTAACCAAGCAACAACAGAACTGAGCTTCTGAACTCGATAAAGAAAGATAATTTTATTGTAATTATAATTTTATATATATATATATATATAAATGTATATATAAGATATTGAAATCCTAAAACACTTTTTATCAGTACTGAAATAATGGAGTTATTTTGCTAAAATGGCATCTTGAAAGGGTACTATTACAGTGTAGAAACTCCCACAAAAATATGTTTTTAAGTATTGCAGATATTTATTCAAGTCTTAGGCAGCTCATGTAAGCACTGAAAAAGTACAGATGTTTTGTTAAGATGACACCTTAAAGTGCTGATATTGCAATGTGGAAATTCAAAAAGTTTCTGATGTGACTCTGAAAAAGAACAGCTATTTTGTTAAGATGACACCTTAAAATGCTGCCATTTCAATGTGAAAATTCAAAAAGTTTCTTGTGAGACTGAAAAAGAACAGCTATTTGGTTAAGATGACACCTTAAAATGCTGCCATTTCAATGTGAAAATTCAAAAAGTTTCTTGTGAGACTCTGAAAAAGAACAGCTATTTGGTTAAGATGACACCTTAAAATGCTGCCATTTCAATGTGAAAATTCAAAAAGTTTCTTGTGAGACTCTGAAAAAGAACAGCTATTTGGTTAAGATGACACCTTAAAATGCTGCCATTTCAATTTGAAAATTCAAAAAGTTTCTGATGGGGAGGGGCACATTCCCCTCCCCATACCCCTCCCCTTTCCAGTCTCGGCGCTACGCGCCTCACGAGCGTCCTTCGGACGCTCAATTGTCTCCCCCCCCCCAAAAAAGTTGAATTCCCCCCCCAGAGGCGGGGGACTAGATTAAACACTGCCCAACACATTCATTGAGGGAGACCGTCCCTCTTAAGTCTCCCCACGGGCCTAAGACTTGCAAGGCTTATCTTTCTAAAATTGTTAATTCTTCATAGACTTTTCTCTGTCTTCCGAAGGCTGAGAATTATTGTCGGGGAAGTTGAGGCGTTCAATCCCCCAGTCTTTCTTGTTGGACTCCATAGAAAGTTTTCTTTTGACACCCAACTCCACGTGTAACATAGCCTGTTCCACGGTTATTTTTCTACGACACTGTAGGCCTATATATGCTATAATACGTATGCTACACAATAATTATTATTGTCATAATGGACTCTTGCGTCCTGTTTTTAAAAAATATTTTATCTGATTATACGACCTGGTTATAACTGCACTTTCAATTAATTACATAATAATATTATTATCAGTAGGCCTAGTAGCTACGAACGATATAGAAAAAATGAATAATAAATCATAGCATAGCAAGAGAAGTCTCGCAAATTGCCATAAAAATCTGCAACAATTTCAGACTTCTCTTAGCGAGTCGTGAAACTGTAAAGATGAGGATACGATCGTCGCTTTCTTCCTCAGCATCAGCAACAGCAGCATCATCGTCGTCGTCGTCATGGTTGACTGTCTTCTGTCTACTGTGGCTGGTCAACTCTGATGGCATCTGTGCCGCTGCGGTAAGCACAGGGCTTAAAGTGTGGCAGGACGGTCATGGACGGCGTCCTGGCACTTATTTTCAAATCTCTATGCCGTCCTGCCACTTGCAGCACACCTGAAAATGTAAGGCGCACTTTTTTGGCACTTCTTTTGGAAAGGTAAGGGGCGTCCAGGCACTTCTTTTTTTAACACTTTTAGCACTGGACCGTAAGCCAAGACGACAGACCCACATTAGCCTAGGTCCTATAGCCTATTGCCTATTATATTGATGTACAGGCCTATGCTATGTATAAACCTACTAATGTATATGTATCATATGTATCGGCTGTGTATACGCTCTACCTAGAGTTATATATAGTCTTATTGTTATTTCTCGTGCACATTTGCTATAGCGAAACTTCAAGCTCTAGTCTCAGAGGCCCTCCCGACTACAGCACGGACACAGAATCGGAGTTTCAAACCGAAGCGCACGAGCAACTGCAAGAAAATGTCATATTTGGGAGAGGGGCGTCCAAGGGGCTAACTGTCCGGGGATATGTCCGGGGGAATATCCGAGTATGTATAGGGAATAAATATTCTTTCCCAATGCACCGAACTACACCACCGCGACCCACAAAAAGTGTTTAAAAAAGAAGCGACGTGGCGCCCATTTTTACCTTCCCAGGCTGTTGTGCTAGTCTAATAAGTGGCAGAGCAGCGTTCATACCTTAATTATGCCCTGTACGTACGCCTACAAAATTTATACGCATGTTTGTATGCGTGAACTCATGTACGTAGGCATATCAAAGCCTCAATATGACGCAGCTTAAGTCACAGAAACGCAATCTTGCGAACTTCTTACAATGAAGCGTAGTAATTATAATTAGGCCTATTAGATTATCTATATGCCTACTGTGTGTAATTTTTAAACTGCAGAATCGCAATGACATAGGCTAATTGTACAGGTTTCTTTAACGTATAGGCTACAGTTGTACACAAAATGTGCAGTTCTAAATGGATTTGTGCAGTTGTAGAAGCACTTCTTTACAGTTAAAACTAGCAAAAAATAATGGTCATTGTTCTCCGATTTTAAGTAATTTACCTTGGAGCCTTGGAGGATGGGAAGGAAAAGAAGGGGTTGTGCAGTTCTAAAAATTCCTTTAAAACAGCCCTGTAATTGTAAAGTTTTAAATGCACGCCTATTAAAGTGTCGTAGTCTACATGTAGGCCTACATGCATGTTTTTATCGCATTTTTTCTTTCCTTTTCTGTCACGTGCAAATCGCTATCGCCGTCGTCATCATCATAATTATCTTTGTCGGCTTCGCCAGTCTCTGGAGCTGTCAGAAGGTGGCAGTCCATCGTCAGCAGCATCAGCAGCATCCCACCGTAACCGGCTGCTGTCAGCTCTCCTCAGTTACCATGGCAACGACGACGCCATCATCCTCGAGCTTCCTGTCTCCATACTTGACAACGACCCACCGGAAGTTGTGATGATAAGCGACGATCGCCACTGGCTCCCCGTCTTGGAGACTGAGGTCCCTCTGGATGGACGGTTGATGGAGGAGGGGCAACACCTGCAGCAGCAGCAGCAGCAGCAGCAGCCGAAGCGACGGCAGCGGATGATGGGGCATGCAGTGGCACGGCGTACGTTCGACACCCTTGGAGGTGCCGAAATACCATGGATCTATTGAGACGTATATTTACGATGACGACGACGATGACGACGGTTTTCCTATGGATGAACCAGATTGATATGTAGAGTTTGCGAAGTGTTCGCTAGAGGCGCTGTATAGTGTCATAGTCAGCAAAATGCATAGCCTACATATAACACGGATATACACACGCTTATACCTATATATATATATATATATATATATATATATATATATATATATATATATGCTGTTGAAGCCTTGAAGGAAGTGATATGAATGGGAATAAAACGGACAAAAAGGTTTGTTGGTTGAAGGTTCCATCTAGTGGCAAAGAAGGGAACCGTCGTCTATGCAATGTATGCATAATATTGCGTCTGTTATAAGAATCGTGCATTGACGTCTGATCACTTATATAGCTGTAGCCTATCCGTCGTGTTTGGTATGCATATTAAACGTTTGCTGTTATACTTCGTGTTGTTATTATATAATAATTATGAAACAGCAGCAGCAGTGGTAGGGTTAGGGTATATGGTATAATATTGTATTGCAGGGCTGTTTTAACGTGCAGTTGTAGCCTACACAAAATGTGCAGTTCTAAATGGATTCGTGCAGTTGTAGAAGCACTTCTGTGCAGTTAAAACTAGTTGAAAAAGGCCATTTCCTCCGATTGGGAGTAATTTACCATAGAGGATGGGAAAGGAAAGAAGGAGTTGTGCAGTTCAAAAAATTCCTTTAAACAGCCCTGTTGTATTGTAGGCTATCTGTAGCCTACAGAGGCCAAGACTAGTGCGTGAGAGCAAGAGAGAAAACATGATCTTGAGACAACGATAAGAGCTAGGCAATAATTGGTCCACCAATAAATGGAGTGCATCGAAACAGGAAGCTGGTTCCACAAATTTCTCCATGCAGGGCCAATGAGAGCAAAGACACGCGTCATCGTCATCGTCGTCGTCGTCACCCTCAGCGTCGTCGTCATCATCATCATCATCGTAATCAGTGGCGGCTCTACAGGGGAGGCCAGGGGGGGCAGCTGCCCCCCTTGCTGAGCTCGTGCCCCCCCAGTTGCCCCCCCAGATTTTTGCGTCCAATTTATTGCAAAATGTGTTACATACTGCTTACTTATTTCAAGTTATTTGCTTAGACATAATTAAAGATTCACTTATTAATATTATATTTTCGCGTTAGTAATTATTACTCACACAACACTTACTTACTTGCTCATATATGATATATCTAGTCAATAATGGCATGCTCGTAAGTCTTTGGTATGAACTATGTATTCAGGATCGTTGGTTTATTTGCATTAAAGCTCTTCCGGAAGTTCCGGTCATTGCGGTCAATCTTTCTTTCATGCGATTGATTCGCACGCGGTCGGTTACAGAACTTTCACGTGTTCGTTAAGAATAACTTAAAATGAGTGATATTAGACAAATGTTCAGTAAACCGAAAAAGAGGGCTAGAAATGAAGACGAATCTGTGCCTAGGTTTAGCGTTACAAAGGAACCTTCTGCCGACATTTCATTAACTTTGGACTCTGTGGTGGTCACTTCAGAGAGCACGAGTTGCTCGATCGCGCTGTTGGACGATGAACTGCCCGACGATATCATAGATTTTGAATCGAATGTAGAAAATCTGGATGAATCTCAGGTGGGTAACTATATGTATAATGTGGTAATCGTTTTTTTATTTAAACGGACGAGCGGTGGTGCAGGTTCTCACTCGATCATTCCATTGCAAAATGAAGATGGCCGAGGCCATTAAACGGCCGCTACAGAAAATCGCTTTACCTTTATGTTAAATATAAATGTACACGCTTTTTATAGCAAAAGCTACTGTCAATCGAAATACTTAACTGTACCCCTTACTATAACTAACATTTGCCTTACTATTGTATGGCCTCGACGCTGACCTACACCACGCCTAAATAAAATTATAGTAATTAGATAAGCTTATATGAATTGTATAGACTTTTGAACATAGCTATTGTTTTACCAGTGACATCGGCAGCATGTGAACGTAGGCCTAGCTTTTCTACTCTGAAATTAATTAAAACATATCTGCGAAGTACCATGTCTGATGTTCGGTTAAGTAGTTTAGCAATGCTGTCAATTGAATCTGTTCGTGCAGAATCAATTAATATGGATGCTTTTGTGGACGAGTTTGATTCGAGGCACAACAATCGTAAACTTGCTCTTCATTAACTGTATGTACATGTATTGTGTCTAATTGATGTTTGAATTGTAAATTAAGTTATTCTGTTTTCAAAATTGATATTTATGTGTATAGCTTAAGGTTGTCGCTACCGTCGCTACGAAAGATAACTTTTCAGTGCCCTTCTGTGTGGATTCATGTATGTTGTGCAATAGGTTTTTATAGGCCAGGCTTTAAGCTGACCCCCCATAACGTCCCTTTGCCCCCCCTGTTGGAAAAACCTAGAGCCGCCACTGATCGTAATCATCATCGTCATATTTGTCGTCGTCATCGTCGTCGTCGTCGTCATCATCATTGTCATCATCGTCGTCATTGTTGTCGTCGACGTCGTCGTAATCATCATCATCGTCATCTGGGAGGGGTAATGGTTAACACATGGCACGAAGAGAAGCAGGATCGACGCAGGATCGCTTACCGCTGCTCTCCCAAACATAGAGATGTATTAAAATATAATATATCGATGGCTGGAAGCACAAAGGTGCTAAGCGCACTTTTCTTAATTCTAAGAAAACTGAAGTTGAAGTTTTGTTATGTGTTGCTAAAATTCATTATTCAAAATAATTCGATTTGCAATGACTTTTCCAAAAGAAGAGCTTATTGCAGTGTTACAAGTATTTTTACTTTTGCACAAATAATTCTGTTTGTAAAAAAACAATGACTTTGTAAAATTACTGTAAGGAAATATATGCACTTAGGACTTTTGTGCGCTGATGCTGGGACACCTGAAATACTAATTCATGTCAACTGTTTTGACAATTGTTTTAGAAGACCCTTAATAAATACTGTTCTAACTAGCCTTTAAGCATTTGTTAATTTATTAAGCACCACATGATTATATTATTTAATTTTAAAATTTCTTTTAAGCAAAAAAACTCCTAATAATATCAGGAAAATAACCAAAAATAATTTAATTCAAGTATGAGCGACTCTTACGCCGAGTTTTCCTTCAAATTAATGTGATAATCATAGCTGTCATACTTATCATTATAATTAACATCCAATAAAGATTTAAGAAAAAAATATTATAATGAAAATCAAGAAGCACCAAAATGCATCTTCCTCCATAATTTATCCACATTTCACACGTTGAAGAAGTAAAACAATAAAATGCAACAGTAATTATAAAATAATGCTCTGCATTCAAGCCATTAGTTTCAGATAAGAAAAAATAACATTAAGTTTGAATTCAGTCTTCTTCCTCGTCAGCACAGGGCTCCGAAAGACAGTCTCGAGCTCTAGCATTTGAAGGCAAGTCATTGTAGAAAACCGCATGCTCTGCCGGAATTACTCTGCTCTTCAGTAGCGCAAGGAGGTCAGCTTTTTTGGCCGTCGAGATTGGGATTCGAGAGAGATAGGCTGGTGTAAGTTCCCCTATCAGTGTGTTTGGCCTGCCGCGTTTGCTGGATATGTTGAGGCGAAGGAAATTCTCATCACTAATCTGGTATTTGTACTCAATGACAAATGGGTGAAGTTTACTGAAGCGCAGCCACTTAACACGTAGCCAATTCACCGTATCCCCCTCCATATTCTTGCTGCGATTTAGTAGAAGAGTAGAAGCCAGCATCTTCAAGTCACTGAAGTCTGTGTGCATCATTCGCTGAACGATAAATGGAGGAGCTTTCTTTCGTGCACCGGCTATCGCCACTTCCCAATCACGAGTTGTATAAATTTTGAGATGCTTTGTAGCTCGCTCAATCAGGGAGTGCATTAGATCTACATCTAAATACGAGTGGCCACTCTCCATATACTTTAGATCAACAGTTTGTAGAGAAGGCAATGTTCTAATGGCGTACAACATGACTGCACAGATAAACTGGTTGCGATTTTGTCCATCGCAAGTATCTGAGAATGATGTGACGTGCGTGACGGTTGCTGGAAGTTTTCGCAAGTAATCCAGAAGGGCGGACCCTATATCATTTGCTCCCCTACCACCTTCTGTCTCGTCCCATATGTAATTGAATCCTTGTTGGGATGCCGATTCCAGTATCGTAAAGTTGTACACAGCAAGCTTCCTTCTATAATATATTTGTGAATCACCTGCATGTGGAGTAGAGAGAACTGCTTCAAGATCAAATGTTATGGCTCGATACGATTGGTCACTGCAAGCTTTTACTTTATCGCGACTCTTCTCCTCCATAGACTCTTTTTCTCGCCTTTTATGTGCTTCCCATGCATCATGCAAGTTCGTCTTCTCTGTATCCACAGCATTTCTGTAGCTATTACAAGTGGAGCACTGATCTTTCTTAGGAATAAAGAAGCCAAGATTAAATTGGGTATTGAAGACTCTTCGATAGATTTCTTGCTTAACAGGTGCTACTCCAAGCCTTTGACAGTAATCCTCACTGTACAAACGGTAAAGCTGTTGAATATTAAGATCAGGTGCCAAATACCGTTTACGTGAGTCTTTGCGAGTGTAATGCGATTCAACCTGCGGAAAGCTGTTTATGTGATCGACGATCTTCTGGATATTCTCATCTGAAGTTTTATTTGCAGGAACCTTTCCTTTCCGACCATCTTTTCCAACAAATAAACCAGTATCTGATTTACCTTTTAAAGCCCTGTTAACAATCTTGATTGAAATAGCAAGAGTACTGCAAAAGAAGTTTCTACAGACACGCATTCGATCATCATCGGACATCAAATAATACTCTCGACTTTTCTTGCGCTTTGTGCTTACAGCCTCTCCAGTTGCAGCATCTATGCTACGCCTGCGGACAGCAACTTCAGTGACTGCGCTGCAGAGGAACTGAGACTTGCACTGAATGTCTTGCAACGAGTAATACTCGTTGCATAATTGCACTTGCTTATCTTCCGAAATCATGACCCCACACTTAAAACGACATCCTTCTTCGCAACCCCCACATGGTTTTTTTCCCGCCACTAGTTTCCCTTTCCTCGAAACATACTCCTTTCCATTAGCTCGAGATAGCTGCCTAACATTTCGTTTCCAACCTTGTGTATTTCGTTTACGCTTTCGTGAACGCTCCTCCATATCTGATGGTGGTAGGCAAGGTGTAGATGCATCGTCGCTGAGAGGAAGACTTCCTGAGGGACCAGGCTCTTCGTTAGAGAGAGAAGTTGAACGAGTAGACACTGTAACTTCTGTTGGATGTGGAGGATTAACTACATCAACTGTTGTTGGAAGCACTGAATCAGGTGACATCTGTTGAGAAGAAATAACCCCGACTGGAACTTGCAAAGGTTGCAAGATTGGTGGCCTACATGACATGTAAAATTAAAATAAATGCCAATTAAACACTCATTTTTAATAATTTAATAATCTTCCTTTATTGAAGTTCACATTCACAGAATGCATTGCGATTACAATGAAACATTCATAATCATAGTACACTGTAGTAACTGATGACAAGTTTAACAGAAGTTTAATTTAACTTTTGTATTTTCATCATAAGAGTAGTTTAAGTAAATTAATTCATCAATTATAATGGCAGAAATACAAGAAAATGACTACTCCATAGAGACAATGACTATTAGACCTACATTTTAAAATAATAATTGAAACCACATTTGAAATGATAGTACAAAGAACTACCTTAGGCGAGTAATGATGATAACTTTACGGGTACGAGTTCTTTCCATCGGAGTGGCCATACTTGCAACATGAAGGTTGAAAGGCTCGGACGTCAGCAGGTGTGAATGGTCTAGCACTTCTACTGCAGAAACCTCTCTGCAAAAAGGCTCCAAGACTAGAGGAAGTGTAGGATCAAGCCCTTCAACTGTCATAGCAGGTGTACGATTAAGCGGAGAAGAAACCTCGAGGTCCAGAGGAAGCATAGTTGCAGGCAAATCAGTTGCCAGCGGGTGTGAATGGTCGAGCACTTCTACTGCAGAAACCTCTCTGCAAAAAGGCTCCAAGACTAGAGGAAGTGTAGGATCAAGCCCTTCAACTGTCATAGCAGGTGTACGATTAAGCGGAGAAGAAATCTCGAGGTCCAGAGGAAGCATAGTTGCAGGCAAATCAGTTGCCAGATGTTCAGTAGATGTTCCTAAGACAGACAAAATGCATACCCAAGTTAAACAATGTAAAGAAACACGGAGGGATGCATCGCTGGTTTTAATATTCACTATGGCAAGCAATACCGGTCTATGCGTCTGCAGGTGTGTTCTGGTGGTCACGATCCTACCTGTAGTTGCTTAATAATACCGATGAGACGTCCATGACATCGCCTTTCGATGCAGCCCAAACCTTACTGCATAATACCGCATAATTTTTTACAATTTTACCACATAAGCCGATTTCGAGCTTTAAATCACTTAATTTCCCAAACATCAACATTTATTTTCCATAATTTTACAGCATTTTCTAAGGTTCCTATTAATAAGCTTACCATCATCACTGGATTCCTCGATTGAATCATTAAGGTCCATGATCATCTGAAGCGCTTTTGCAGAACTGAAACGATGCACTCGTTTATGCATTTCAATAATAATGTATTGAGAGCAGAAACAGTAAACAATAAGCAGTAAACACTAAAGATTTCGAGATATTGTTTCTGTTATTTTTAATGTAACTTTTATTATTTTTGTAACGGGGACGACGATAAACAGTAATGGCGAATGGCGTGGAAGTCAACAACAAAGACAAGGCGTTAAAAAAAGAGGGTGCACATAGGTATTAAGTGCGCTTGAGCTATTTGCGCTCTATGGATTTCAGCCAATGAGACTTAGCCCAATTGTGTTTTGGTGCCAAGTGATCCAAATTAACATCGTAAACGTTAGTACCTTTGTGCTCCGATGTATATTTCTTCCAGGCATATTATGCACTACTTTTTTGAAAAACCCAAAAAAGTGCGCTTAGCACCTTTGTGCTTCCAGCCATCGATATTTTATATATATAGCGTACATCTCTATGCTCCCAAAGGTCCACTGAGATTTCCAATCGCTAGATGGCGATGCTAAATTGCACAGCAGGACTGATAGTCAGTCGACCTTGCATTAGGCCTGGCTGTTTCGACTGTTCAGTTCGACTCCTGTGATATATAGGCATTGGTTCATAATATGAATTGTAATCATTCTGCGTTGCACTTCTGGTGATCGAGTATAGCCCATTTGGACTATGAAAAGATAATTTATGCAAATTATTAACACATTTTAGCCTAGGCCTAGGCTATATCTTGTTTTAAGGGTCTATTGACTGAATGACCTCATCTGGCTGCCTGAAGTAGCCTACCGTAGTAGGCCTATAGCCTAAAACTCAGACCTAATTGTAAGCTTTGTGATCGATCACTGCTAGGCCTATATTAGGCATATATAGGCCTAGCCTAATGCAATAGGCTAGGCTGCAAAATATATTTCAGCTACCCATTGCTCTTAATCAAAAGTCGGCTATAGGCCTAGGCCTAATTGCGACGATGGTCAATTGCGCGTAAAGGTAGGCTATTGTCGAAAAATCAAATTCCTTGCACCATGAAAGCAGGCAAACTTCGAAAACGTAAGCCAACGGTGTTATAAGACTTTCAGGCCTTTCATGCCTCACAACTCTTTAGCACGGTTGATAATACCAGATGTATAATACATTTATTGACCTAAAATCGACAATGAGCATTCATGCTGGTTAAATCGCGTCTATTTATTCCAGCTGAAGCTTCAGCATTGAATTCTTTGTATTATTAGGCCTATTTTAGACAATAATTTTGCCCAAACTCGATGTTCCAAACATAGATTTTAGAGCAAGTGGTATTTATGTCTATGGCTCTAAAGAAAGGATGATGCCGATCGTATGTGTTCATCTTCAGTTAAATCGATTTAATTTCTTCTTTAAATGTATTACAAAAAGTAGCGTCGGTTAGTTTCGTCACATTTAATCCTATGTGAAAAGTTGTAAGTGTGAACGTTCTTTGCTTTTCTGCTTGTGTACTTTAACGATTTTATTAGACCGTGCGTGTCGGTGTATGTTGCGAGCAGACTAGACTGATGCTTATGTTTAGGTTACTTTGTGAATTGATTATGCGACGTATTTTTTACTGAAAGCATTGAAACGTAGAATCTGTTCTAGCCGAAAATTCTACACGGTGTCAACTTCATCGGATTATTTCAGGTATTTTGCTGATTTCTGCCTAATTGTTAGATCGCAAGCAATGTCAATGTAGAAGGTAACTAATCTGGATGCAATTTATGACAAGAACGAACAATAATTTATTGTAAATAGCATCTATGCAAAATATTTTATGACTCACGTTTGAATCATGTTTAACATGTTAGTGTACACTATGGAGAAATATTCAACGTACTTATGAAAGTAAACATTACTCTCTGTCAGCTGATGTTGTACCTCTTTAACCTTTCTGCCCTTGTGCCCCGTTTGCTAAAATAACCCTCCAGATCACCTCTAAAGACCTTTGTATAAGTTCTTTTAAGGATGCAATGAGGCTAATTTTTTACATTTGCCTGTAATACCTGCTTATCCTTGGATTCTTTAAAAAGATTTTTGTCAAAATATCTTATAATGCTGATTTTTCAAGAGTTAGAATCAATTGGAATGGTTAGTTACTGAGGTGGGCTTACATTTTTTTAATATATTTATAATTTATTAAAATACAATATTTATAATAGTTAATAATACTTATAAGAATTATTACAACAACAATAAATGGTACTTATGGGTTATCTACCCCGATTTATTTTTTATTTTTTCAGCGTTGTCATTCCACGTCTTTTCCGTGAGGGTCGGTTAGGGCTCAGGTTAGGCATCGTGAGGGTCGGTTAGGGTTAGTGTTAGGGTTAGTTTAGCCATTAGAAACTGGTCGATTCATGGCAAAAGACACTGTGTCAAAATAAATCGGGGTAGATAACCCATATGTACCCAATAAATTAGTAATATTTGACAATTTTAAGTGATTGAACTAATTAGACATAAATATTTTGTATTTTCACACGGCGTATCAAGTTTCTGTTGAGGCTTTCATAACAGCTGCCTTGTGTATGTGTATACCACACCCATTTTAAATGCTGCTGTGGGTGTTTCACTATTTACACTGGGAACAGTTGTCAAGATAACAAAGTCACAGTCAATGGTATTGGCTGCGTGCACTGCGTGGAAAACCCCTTTAAAACTTGCTTAGTGTTTTATTAGAGCAGAATTTTTTATGTTGCTGAATAACTAGTGAAGTGGTGATACATTTTTATTTTTTAGCATTTTTAGAAGGTAAGTTTTAATTCTAAAATAAATCAGCTTGGGGCAAGTGGAAATATAAGTTAGCATGATCAGTTATTAATTTTAAAACCGGTTAAACATTAGCGAAAAATGTTAATTATGGACCAATGCAGCGACCATTCAGCAAGAGTTCGTTATACATTACTTGTGCATGGAGATTTTTAACTAGGTCTACAATGCAGGTCCCTGGGGGAATGCTGCCCCCTTGACATGCCTTTGATGTTTATAATAGCAGTGTACTGGGTATCTGTTATTTATTTTTGGCTTTTGGCTCATTATACTCCTGCTTTTACTTTTATTGCTTTGTGATTGTAGAAAAGGAAACTATCTTAGATTCGTAGGCAAATATGATCAGAGTTTAGTTTCAGGCAATTATTTAGCCATATATTTCTTCCAGAACATTCATACATTAGTTAGTTCTGTCTAACTGTGCACTGATCTCTTGACAGGCCGCTTAATGCATGTAAAGATAAAAATAGAACCACTTACAACAACTTTTTTTAATGTATTCTAGCAATGTGGTGAAAGGGTGGTTTAACGCTTAAGCACAGAGGTGGGAGCATTGGGCCAGATCCGGCCCCTGGGGGACCTCTGCCCCTTGGCATACCTTTGATGTTAAATAGCTCATTGTACCTTGTACTTGGGCACAGGTAATTCGTTTTATGTACTTTTTTGTACGAATGAACTGAAAACATATTCTGCTTTTTTATTGTTGTGTAGGTTTGTAGGAATTAGGATAATTAGGTTTCATCCTAAAATTATCTTCGTTTCCTTTGACAGTTTTTCAGAATTTTTTTAGTTTGAATAAAATTAATTTGCTCTCTTATTTTTTGTTGCAAATGAATCTGGAAAATTAGCCCGCTACTGGCATACGGTCCCTGAAGTGCCCTTAAAATCTTAAGATGGTCCTCTCTTAAAGAAAGTACTCATGCTTGCTTTAGCAAATTGGTTTATTAGTTGCTTTTAGTGCTCTCTCGATGTAAAGCTGCTAAGTTAAAAAAAACCGGAAGGCTGGTTAAAATTGCAGGTGACAGGGAATTGATATTAAATTAGCTGGTCAATTCTGGTTGTGTTGAAAGCCTGGTGGTAGTTGTAAACGAGCCACATGCTAGCAGTACTTAGTACTAGCAGTACTTGCCATGGCTTTATATTCAAAGGTGCTGTTAGAGTGATAAATGTCTGTTTGCTTTATTGGAAATTCGCTGGTACACTTTTCATGGTAAGTCTGGTGAAAGCAGAGAATAAACATTGCAAGAGTACACATTCTCATAGCCACTACTACTGTGGCTATATAATATACCATCGATGTTGGCCCAGGAAATGTCTGGTATTGGGCCACAGTGCTCAGTTGTGCTTCACTGTGAACAATGTGATTCCATTTCCAGCGACTGTGGCTGACTGGACAATATTACTTTTACAAGAGTAATGACTTTGCACCGCACTAGGTGATTATGTATCTATGAGTTAGTCATAGAAATAATGTGATATAACAGACACACACATACGTGCACACTCACGCACGCACACATACACGCACATGCGCATACACACACACACTAAGACACACACACTAACACACATGCATATTACACACTGTAGTGCCAGTGCCTAAGGATTGAATCAAAACAGTGAGTCTTAAGTTATGCCGATTATACGATGAAAAGTTGCCTGAAGACTGACACATTTGGTTATGACGTTCATGGTATTATTCAAATTTATGCAGCCTCGTATAACTTTGAAGAGATTCATGATGCCATGGCATTTCTGAAATACTTGTAATGCCCTGCATAAATTTTCAATGTAGGTTACATGGTATACAAGTTGTGAATACCAGGCAGCATTCTAGTTTTCCACACAATCAAATTGACGCGATTCGTCTTAGCATCGGCTGGTGATGTGCAAGAATTAATCCTGACATTAACTCTGTGCTGACATTGTTTTATAATAAAAAAACTGGCAGGTTCATACTACAGAAGGTAAGACTTTTTTAATGGTAAATATGACAAATATCTATTGGGTGGCTTTGTTTTTAAAATGCACACCTGTTTATCACTGACCTTTATTTTACACAGTAAGGTGAGCTTGTGAAAGTTATGTGTGCTAGAGACCGATGAACATTGGAAAACTCTGTTGCCTAAACATTTAACCACAGTTGGACAGATTTGTAAAATAGCGTGGTGAAAGGTTAGATGTATGTTATCACCTGTACAAGATTTCATTGTATTTAAAACAGTGCTGCTGATGCAGAACAGGATCAGATATGGTTTCTAAATATTGACTTCCCTCTCTTGACATCGGTTGATCTAAACTTGAATAGATATTCTGTGCTTGTGGGGATCAATAAAGCAATCAATCATTCAATCAATCTTTTAAAGCAATCAACTGATCAATCATTCAATCAATCTTTTGTTCAATTAAGGCTGTGGTAATTTTATCATTTATTGTGTAACCAACCAATCATTTTACACCGTAAACTGTTATATAATTACAGTTTTTAAATTGCAAATCACAAATTGTCAATTGGGAAGGCCACAAGGATAGGCCCTGAAGGGATATAAGGACTTCTATATGCCACCTTCATCCCAAGACTTACTTATTTTGTGCTGAGAGAGCCTCTGAATAGCTAGTACTGTAAGAGACCTTTCTAAATTCTCATATGCAACAGGATAAGCTAAGACCTGACAATTCGTTTGTGTAAATGTTCTGTATTAGTTGCTCGATATGAGCTTTAGTTTGGCTTTTATACTCATAAATTAATGCTTTCTAAAGGTTTAATAAGTCTTGATGTATACTCCATCTGTTCACATAGTTTATTCAATTAAGACTTTACTTTATAAAGTAGTGTTTATTCACATAGTATTTTTATGCCATCTGGTGTCACAGATGCATTTCAGTTGTGTAAATGATATAGACTGGACACCGTATATGTCCTTAGGATGAATTATGATCATATAGGAGTAGAGGGCATGTGAGTTTCAGTGACACAACAACAGCTGCCAAGCTCAATGAATGAATGCATTGTAAACAGACGTAACTTTAGAAAGTCATATCAAGTAAATCCATTGACAGGACAGGTTTTTCTAACCTCCCAGCTCAACCTCCTAGCACGTGCTGGTTATTACTGACCTTCAAGGCAGCAAGGACTTAGTGGGTGCCAGGTGGTAAAGTATTTACTCTGACAGGTCTATACATCCATTCAAGCATTAACTGCCCGGAGAATTTTGAAACAGTTGTTGTCTGCAATTTTGTAAGTAAGTCTTAGCATGAAATGTGTGTAAGTAAGCAAGTTAAGTGCTAAGAGTATTGAGACTATGAGTAAGCAAGCGTATCCTAAGAGTATTTGGTAGAGAATTATGAGGTATGTATATGACTTATATGCATGGTTAAATTAATGGTTATCTTTTCAAATACATGAGGGATGTTGGTTAGTCGATTATTTGCACGTTGTCCAACAGGAGAAATTTTATAGCACTATCACAAGAATGCACTTGTAAGATGTCTGTTATGGTAATTGCTTTGTATTTGGACATTTGTTTATGGTGCACGTATATTATGTTAGTTTGTTGATTGCAGCCAAATCTGTTGTTGAGTCTAGCATGGTATATTTGATCCACTGTAGTTTGGATGAACCTAAACTTCTCTTTGTATACATGTATGGACAGTTGTAGCTGTATATGTTCTTGTGGGAACCTGCAATGCGTGCATACGGCAGTCACTGGTATTTTTCGTATCCAATTCGGAGATACATAAAGATCTGTTTTTTTTCAGTTTCGGTGGTGACTATAGTGACTTGTGGAATCTACCGGGGTACTATCAAAGTCTGTTGTGTCTGTTACACTGGTATTAAAAGCTTTTTTGGTTCACTTCATGGACCATTCTTTTTCTTGTTGATTCGATATTGTGTTACTAAGGTTCTTGATTTGGCTGTGCTGATTTGAAATGTAGCCTAGGTAAGTATGCTTGTATGTTATTCGTTTAAAAATACCATTATGAAGATTTATATAGCACCCCTGAAAGATTACTACTAAGGAGTGCTCCTGACCCAAACTTGGCTGAAAAGGACGCTTTTAAGGCCCTGTAATAAAATGCAACTGAGCAAACCCTCCAGGCATGAGGTATATAGACAGTGGAATAGTATACGCTAAGTAAGCAAATAAGTGCTGAGAGTATATATATATTTATATATGTTATATATACTTTTTTCACTCCTACATAAATTTCTATATGTGAGTATGCCAAGTGCTGTTAAACTCATCACTTGGGCCTGCAATATACATCAGCTTCCTGCTGCTTCATCATTGCAAAACTCCTTATGAATGTTCCATCATAAAACCTTATGACTTTTTCCCCTCAGCAGCAGCAGTAGGAGTGAAGGACTGTTCACAGGGTCTGTTAGCAGCTTATATAGGGAAGTTATTACCTTCTTGATTGATCTCTGGTCGGTTGATGTTTGATGTAGTTTCTGATGCAATTCAGAACAAATTAAGTCTTCAAATGACTATTATTATACTTAGCTCTTGCTGTAGCATATCTAGTGCTCAGCGAGTGGCATGGCACACTTTGAAGGTGTAGCTATTTTAAGATGCACCTCTTTAGATGTGTAATTGAATGCCTTGTTAAGTATCCCTCTGAGATTCTTAAAATAGCCAGATGTCTGCCTATATATTATAGATAGCACTGGCCAACTTTGAGCAGCCAGGGCCTAGAATGATTACTAGTAAATGTTCTTATATAACTTTTGCACCTAAACTGCTGGTGCGTGCATGTGTATGAATGTTGTAATCTAATCATGTGTTTCTTGCACTCGTAACATGTGTTGATACCAAGGTATAGTAACATAATCATGTGTTTGTTATATTCACCTATCAACAGAGAGCTCTGTTATGATCATGAGATTGGTCAGAGCTTTATACACTGTGTCCCATTAAATCGAGACCCCTTTTTTATAATGTGAATAAAACAGGCAAATCTTAATCGATTTTCAAAATTTTAAAACTGTTTTTATCCTGAGATAATTATCTTACATTGATTCAATTATGAACTTTCTGGCATGAATATTGACGTCACAATTACGTCATTTGCATCAGAGAATTCATATGTTAACTACCGAACACAACTTTTTCGGTACTTAACATATGAATTCTCTGATGCAAATGACGTAATTGTGACGTCAATATTCATGCCAGAATCTTCATATTTGAAGCAGTGGAAGATAATTACGGTATCTCAGGATAAAAACAGTTTTGAAATTTTGAAAATCGATTAAGATTTGCCTGTTTTATTCCCATTTATTGGGACACAGTGTATATAGGAACAGCAATTGGATAGTGCAGGATAACCTTTCCCCAGAGGTCAACACCAGGTATACCCTAGGGCTAGGTTCCTTTGTGCCACTGATTGATGATGCCTCCTCCTCCCTCCTCCTCCTCCTCCTCCTCCTCCTCCTCCTCCTCCTCCTCTTCAGATAATGGTGCTATAGATATACATTAGGTAATCTAGGAAACACAGTGGAGTTGTACCTGCATGTGGGTCACAGTAGTGTCTATTGCTCTAGGCATCAATGGATGCACAGTTGCACACTAACCAAACCCAAGCAGTAATGAGGCCAACATCCAGAATGTACCATGGTACTGGTTCCTATTTATAGTGCTGCTCTTCAGGAAGTTTTTTATTGGAGGGATGGGTGTCAGGTGCAGTTTACTTAATGCTTGGTTGGATCAAGTGATAGTGTGGTCACAGTGCATTCGAATGCAAGCACGCACTGTCTGGTGTTGAAGAAAATTCAGCACCACTAAATTAGACACTTTTGTATGGTTCTTGTAAAAGTCACAGTAATTTCTAATTGTTGCCAATGTCAGCAAATGGGCTTCACTATAACTACCGGTATATACATTAGAATTGTAATTGTAATTGTAATCGAACATTTATATAGCGCCACTTCAGAGAACTCCTCAGAAGGAGTGTACCTGTCACTTGCCCTGAGGCAACCATGATTTATGAAGTGTTAGCCACTTCATTTTCTTAGCCTCAGCATATGAGTGCAGTGGCCAGTCCTCTCCCTCGCCATCTGCTCTTCCCACTGACAGTGTACGGTCATTGACTCATTATCAATAGCGGAGTTGGCAAGGAATGAAGGTGGAGCAAAAATCCCGAACTGATTTTCTGATCTGCTGGGGGTTTGAACCACGACCTCGCAACTGATAGTTCAGAATACTGACCGCTCTACTGTAGGATGTATTTCTATTGATATTCTGGATGCATAAATGTCTGACCTCCTTAGACATTACCTGTAAGTGCCTGTGTAACAGCTGGAGTAGTGAGTGCTTCTGAGCCTGAAAGCATTTATGTAAGCCTATGCTCCTGCTGCAATCTTGGATCTTTCAATGCTAGTGTCTGAGCACCACTGGTATGCCTCTGCTTTGTCAGACTACTCCAGACTGAGGTCTGGAGTTGATTTGGGTTAATGGATGGGGGAAAGAGGGGGTGGGAAGATGCACCAGTTGTCTGGGGTCACTTGAAACTAGAAAGGATCCAGTCTGAGCCCAGTGATGATGATGATATTCTTACTAATAATGGTAGTGGAATATAAGTAGTGATGGCTGTTGTGAAGTTTTCAGGGCGCCTGGCCTGAGACATTTCCTTCCTAAATTGTTTGTTTACCCTTTCTTGTTTACCGGTGGTTTATATTTACTGTTAATAGCTAGATCAGGTTGGGCTATATTTGAATCACGGATTACTTCCAGTGGGTTCCCATTTCCAATGTGATCTTGAATTTCTAATTTGATCGTGAATGGAAAGAAGAAGAAGAAGTAGAATAAGCAGAGGATGGATTTACCAGTGCTCGTCTAGTTTAACAGTGTACAATATCTGCCTTGCTGTATTGCATTGCATTGTATTGTATTGTATTGTGTTGTATTTACGTGACCTGAGAGGTCCGAAAACTTCTAAGTTGATTTTAGTTGGCTAGGGACACAGATGTGGCAGAAATTTATAGACAAATTTCTGTTGGGGAGCAGGATTTGAACCTGTTATAGTCCACCAGGCTTACCACTGGACTATCACACACCGTACCCAAGGATTTAATGGGAGATATACTAAAGTGTGTGTGCAACTAAGTGAATAGCGATCAGTGGTTGGTGTTTGATATGCTTGTTTGTCTGGGTGGTTTTACCATGCATTTTCAGGGTGGTTTTACCATGTGTTGTCACCCTAACAACATGCGTTGTCTGGGTGGTTTTACCCAATTACCATGCGTTGTCTGGGTGGTTTTACCCAATTACAATGGGTTGTCAGGGTGGTTTTACTGTAGGTTGATCTATGACAAGTTAACTTACATGTATGTTCTTTTCCTGCAAAGTTCTCTGGTTTCTATCAGATCTGACCAACTGTTGCTCTTGCTGCTTTGACCTGCCACCTCCTTGAGTCAGAAGGTCCTGCCACTTCTCACAACATTTGTCAGAAATCAGTATGCTTCACCTAAAACGAACGCCCACTTATAAACAACACACCCTTGCAGCTGGAAATTGTCACTACGTGGCTTTTGCGGAATTTGATTAACTTTGTGTGGAAAGAGATTTTTTGGATGAATAGGTATTGTTTGACTGTTTTGGGAAGTTTGTGGAGTCCCAGCACTTGTGAAACTACGCAGCTTAGAGATTAAGATGACTAGACAGATGGAATTCCTACAGCTGGACTTTGTCTCAATGGCATCTTTATAAGGAACTCTTCATAGGTCTTTGAAAGTTTGACTTTCATAATAAAGTATGCTTTAATATGTATGATACATGATTGAGTAGGTTAAGTTCTTGCATGTCTGTTAGGTGGTCTACTTGCTGTCTTGATTTTTATGCTGCACAGAAAGGATGGGGTTAATTAATGAGCTCTTGACACCAGAGCTTCATAATGCTGTAATTGGATACCAAGAAAAAGTGATACATCCATAATTATCAGTACTTGACTTTTCTTGATTGATCTTGTGTAACTTAGCTAGTAACCTTATAGTCATAGCCATTCAGTTATTGTGATTGTCATTTTCAGTTATTGTGATTGTCATTTTCAATTATTGTGTTTGTCGTTTTCAATTATTGTGATTGTCATTAAGATTTTGGTTGTAGGCTGCATTGTTGATGGACCTGTTCGTCAGTGATAGGCATTAGGCAGTTTACTTTGAAAGCGAAAATTGACGAATTGTAGTGATGTTTTTTACGGTACGTGACGTTTGGGCGCCGCCGTTTGGGCGCCGGCCGTTTGGGCGCCGCCGTTTCGGCGCCGGCTGTTTGGGCGCGACGCCGTTTGGGCGCCGTACGTTTCGGCGCGGAAGAAGTTATGTAATGAAATAGCACTTAAAACTCTTTATTTGTCCAGGAATTTTTAATTCAGCTATGTTTTGTAATGTGCATTGTTAAATTTAATGTTAACACATCATGTTACACATTCACAGGGGATAAACAATAGTCTCGGAAGGAGGCTCTTTCGTATGTAATTATATCTACAAACGTCAAGGTTAGGAAGGAGGCTCTTTCGTATGTAATTATATCTACAAACGTCAAGGTTAGGAAGGAGGCTCTTTCGTATGTAATTATATCTACAAACGTCAAGGTTCTTCTTTCGCGCCGCAACGTCCGGCGCCCAAACGGCGTCGCGCCCAAACGGCCGGCGCCGAAACGGCGGCGCCCAAACGGCCGGCGCCCAAACGGCGGCGCCCAAACGTCCTGATCCGTGTTTTTTAACTGTAGAGTGTAGACGCACCTAGTTCGGAGCAATGAGTTCAGAATCACGTGTTAACTGTTAAGCCATAGTCGAAGAGAAAATGTGAAAAAATAAAATGAAAGTGAAAGTGAAAATGTGGGTGGTGCATAGAGGAATTTGGTCAAATTGGTTACTGAAATTTGTTTTGTCAGAATGCACTGAGAGTTGGTTTTTTAACAAAGTCCACAGCTATTAATGATTTTTTCCTATTCAGTGACTGACTATACCTGAACCTATGGGGGAAGGGTTGGAAGTCAAGATAAATCAACCAAGGGACCCACATTAGAGCTGATAATGTGTATGCATGTAGCTAGACTTTTACAAAGTGCATTACAGGAATCCTTCAAACCAATGCTTTCATTTACATTTTTACAAAACCATTCGTCAAAGATTAAGAATCCCAGAAATAACGGACTAGTTAGCAAGGTCATAGGATTACCAGGTACAGCATTTTTTTGGATGACAGACACCGGTTGACTGTCCGTCGTCCATATTTTGACTGTGGGAAGCAGGCGCTGCAGTAAACTACGGACCCATTGTCTTTGTTTATGTATTGTCTTTGTTTGTCTTTTGTCATTGTTTCTCACAAAGGACTAAACAATAAACATCGACTCGCGTGTTGCATTTGGGTTCTTTGTGTTTCTGGACACGATGACTCATAGGTTTAAAGTTTTTTTATGAGTCATCGGATTTAAAGGAGGGGAGGGATGCTTTATTTCACTGAGCGGTTTGGTTCAGTTCGTTCTGTGTGCAGTAATTGGTACACTCAGAAAGAGATTGAAGTCCTTCAACTGAAGTATCTTAGTCAGTGTTCATTTGAGATGCTTGCCTCCAGTAAACGCAGATGTCATCCACGGTTGTGTGGCTGAAATTGTTCGTGTACTGTACTGCATATTGTACCAGGATTTTTTTCGTTTACTCTACTGCATATTGTACCAATAATTTTTTTGTTTACTGTACTGCATATTGTACCAGTGTTTTTGTTCGTTTACTGTACTGCATATTGTACCAGTATTTTTTCGTTTACTGTACTGCATATTGCACCAGTATTTTTTTCGTTTACTGTACTGCATATTGTACCAGTTTTTTTTCATGTCGCGCCCCTGTGGCTGGCAGAATAAACTAAATCAAAGGACACGTGGTTTTGTGGCCCCACGGAAATTTGTGAGTGTGATGGCAACAAGTTACTGTAGTCTGTATTGTAAAGTGATCTGTTTCAAAGTGATTGGAACCATTACCTTTAAAGATTATATGTTCTTTTTATGTCGTTAAGTCCTACAACTGACTGCAGAACAATAGCTGTAGGTTTAGAAGTTTTTTGTACACATGGAGCGCAGTCTTAATGCAACTTGCTTTTTTGTCTTTTGCTGTTAATGTGCATGTTGCTTTATAGCCGGAGGCTTGGCATGGAGTTGGTGTGTGTGTGTGTGTGTGACTGTGTGTGTGTGTGTGTGTGTATGTGTGTTACAGAGAGACAGAAGGAGATTGTGTTAGTGTGAGTGATTGTGTTTGTGTGTGTACATGTATGTGTGTGATTGTGTGTGTGTGTGTGATTGTGTGTGTGTGTGTGTGTGTCTGAATGCTATTGAGCTGTGCAGGTATAAGAGCTACAGACAAGAAATGCAACATTTGATCTGTATGTATATTGTATAAGTTTCTGGTTCCGATAGTATCTGATATTACCAGACTTCCCGTCGAGGCATGACAATGATCTTTTCATGCTTGTATGCATATTTGTTTGCTTAATGTGTGTCTAAAGTTTAATTCTCAACACAGCATGCTATGTCTGCGCGTGTGGGCGTCCGAGTCATGCCTATGCATCAGTTTTTTAAGCGGATGTTTAACCTGTTAAGCAGTGGAACCACATTTAAATCACAGCCGAAGACTTATCTTTTTAGACATTCATACAACTTCCAATGTTGACTTTTACAAAGATGTGAAGAAGGAAAAAATGAAAAGCAAACCCTTCAGCTAGCTAGCATTGAGGCAGCCATGCATATGAAGTGTTAGCGACTTCATTTTCTTAGTCTTGGCATATCAGGGCAGTGACCAGTCCTCACCATCTCATCTTTCCACCCACAGGGTACGGTCGGGGTACTCCTCATAGTTGAGTCGGATAGGGGGGGGGTGTATGTGGACCAGAAATTTCGACTCGTTAACCACTGGACTACAGTGTACAGGGAGTCTCTGCCTCCAACCGAGATGTAGGTCACGGAATAAAATCCAGATTTACAAAGATGCGAATCAGGATTTCATACCGTGACCCACATCTCGGTTAGAGGAGGCATGCAGGGATGGATTCCGCGGTCGGTTGGAGGTTCCTGGATTACCACAGAAGCAGCACGCATCTCTGGCTTTAGTTTTTCTTGTATTAAGTGGAAAGTGGTCTGACTGGAAACACGTGCATCTCCCCCCCCCCCCATCCCCATGCAGCGGAGTCCCCCCACCCCGCATCTGGGAGAGATCTGGTCTTCACCTGAATCGACCCAGAAGTGTGTTCTGCATTTTTGTTGTCCTGCCGCGAAAAACGGCGTTTCTTATTAGCCGTGATGATGAAGCATTTCGGACGGACTGATGGACGGACGGAGTTCATGATTGAGTCGCCAGATGGCATTGTTTACCACTGAACGATGGACAGGTTGCTTTCTTAACTAGCCAGGAATGTTTACACTCCGCTTTGACCGATGCAGACGGCTTATTCCCCCCACCCCATCGCCCCTTACCCTCTCCCCCAATGCACTATAGCCAATGGAATGAGCCTTTCCAGTTAAAGGAATGGGTCCGATTAACGGAACCAGTTTTCCTTGGGAGAAACCTGACGGATACAGCCCTGCAGTGTGGCTGTATTTACAACCACGCCTTGCTGGCGCTGCCGCTGCTTTTTAGTACACTGTGAAAACGGTTATATGGTAACGACACTTACTGATGCTGTGATTGGGCTGTGCATGATTTGTTGATGCATAAATAAAACACAATCTGTTGCCTATAGAGCCAGCCAAGCCAGTCAGTTCATTGGCTATTGTTGTATGTGCACAGTATGTATAGGTGACATAGTGGATGTGATTTTTCAATTGTACAAACATTGTAGTCAGGGTGATTTCTACAGCATTGTCAATCGCAAGCTACTTCTAGGATGCTTCTTCACACGGTCAATCGTCACATGTTCCATTTATGATATGATATCCAAATAGTAATAAATCTTCATTTCCGGCGAAAGCCTGTAATTCTGTGACATGATTGCGTGATGCCTATGTCCCCATAGCTGTGGGAACATTCCCGTCACATGATTATCTGGTGTTGACGAGATGTATACTGCTGTCAAGATAAGTCGTCGTTTGTGGCTTTCCTGTTTGTGTTTACTAGAATTGTCGTCGTTCACAAGCACTGCATGATTGACGATTACGTTTCGTAAACGGGTGGTTGGGAAAAAACATGTTGCTGCTGCTGTGTTGATGTTCCAGACTATAAACAAACTTCTGTGACTGGTCTCAATTAGGAGTTTGCTGGTAATTGGTGCTTTATGATTCCAATTAGCATGTCGTTACCATAGGGGCAGTTGCCAAGTCACCTGCTTGGAGTTGTCTTGCACTGCCTAATAGTACCTATGCCAAGCAGGGGTGAATTTTGATCAAATGCTGATTGGTTACGGGGATTTGTCTGTGATTCATATCATTCCTTTGATTGGTCATCTTATTGATCTATAGTCTGATGATTGGTTGTGTTGTTGTTGTTGTTGTTGTTGTTTAGTCAGTTGATTAACTGATTGACTAATTCAGTGATCTAATGATTGGTCATAAAGTTTTGTCAATATAATTAATAATTTTCCTTTGATTTTAAACTGACACAACACAGTGTGATTACAATTCATAGTGTGGCCTATGAACCTATGATCACAAGTTGTTACAGCACTCAGCTCTAGCTGTCAGCAACCATGTACATGTATGGTGTCAATTACATCCATCTGCTCAATTTACCAATGCACGCATTATTAAATTTTACGCTGTTGCGCGAAACTTCAAAATTTGCGCGAAAATTGCACGGCACAAGAAGAAAATTTCTGGAGGGCCTAACTATGCTGCTTATGACTACCACTTAGGGAGCAATGGATCTAACAAATAATGTAATTTTTTCGTACCCATTGTCGGCATATGGCTGACACCAGGAACTGATTATGATGCTGGTGATGGTGTTTGTGTCAACTGGCGATGGTGGTGATGGTAATGAGTAGGACGATGATGAGCATGATGTGATGAGCATGATGATGATGATGAGCACCATGATGAGCAATGGCAGGAGCATTTGCTTGGCCTGCGCTTTTGCGGTTACTCAGTAGTGGATCAGCATGCTTATATACAGTACATGGCAAATCAAATCCTGATTCTTAAGCAGTCTGCAGTCGGAGTGATGTAAGTATAATCGCTTGAAGAGGCACTCTACCTATTTCCTTTGATTTTGTTGCCTAAGTTATTGTGGCAATCAGCATATAATATATATATATATATATAATATATATATATAATATATATAATATATATATATATAATATATATATTCAGTTTCTATCTTGGATTAGTTCTATTTTTCTGATTACGTTGTTGCTTAAGTGGTGCCGCTGATGGGAGAAAACTGAGCTGGGTAAATGATTGTTTTGTAAATTTGGGATTGTTGAGTGGTTGTGATATTACAGGGATTTTTATTACAAGATTGTAAATTGTAAGTACTGCATGTGGGATGCAATTATTGTTTCTAGCACCAAAGTCATGGTAGCAAGGATGGTTGCAATTAGATTGTTACTTTCTGTTTTTCTTACTAATTAGCCTATTTTGGCTTGACTTTTTGGTGCAGTTGCTTGTCACCTTTACCCTAACGCTTTCATTATATGCACCATTGAAGTTGCCATTTTTATTCATTGTAAACTTATTTGTTATTATTTTATTACCAGTAATATTTGTTAATTTAGGGATTGGAAATTACGTGTGTGGAGTGGTTCATTAACATAACTTTTAACCAGGCTGTTTATGGATTGCTGTAGTTTTTAATTTAAGGATAATATCCAGTAATATTGCATGCAAATCACCTACGTACAAGAGTGGTTTATATATTAAAGCCAATTTATGGCAAGATGTAGGTCCTATGTCAAAATAGCATATTATCTATGGGAAACCTGTTAGATTGCATAGCAATGGATACTAAGAAGTAATTCTGGAAAATGGATAACCAGTTGTGTAACTAGTACAGAGATTGAAAACTAGTATGACACAGTCACTGAAGCTTGCCTGTCTTGTCTGGTTGCTTGGGTCGTGTGTGTGTGTGTGTGGGGGGTAGAGGGGTCATGCTGTGGGTCACTGGGTTGATAAGTTGGCATGTAGAAATCGATGTCACCTGACCAGTGGCCAGACCCGGTGGCTCTTTGTTTGGTCATTATTCTCAATGCTTGGCATTCTTGTCATTTTTGTTTGAGGCTATGTTTATGAACATTGGTGTTTATGAACATTGTCGAACTCCCGTGGCCAATACGATGCGTGTACGTTGCTTGTGTACCATACTCTGTCCAGGCAGCTGTATTTAAATGCTGCTGTTGCTGTAGAGAAGAAATTTGGTTGAAATGAAATTCCGTTTTATACTGCCATGTTACAGAAGACGGTAGGTCACGATCTGTATTTATAATGTGTATATAATTTATATGTAAACATGCATGCATATATTTGCATATGTATATATTTAGATAAAAAATAAAAAAATTGGAGGCACCATGTTGAGCCCTTATCATCATATAGCCATATATATAATAATGATAAATGTGTATGTATGTGTGAGACATAAACGAGTGCATATGCCATATATCTAATACAGATCATGAATGTATTGTGCATGGGGTACCTTAACCTGTATATGTGTCCGTATAAATAAGTATAAATGTATAAATAGGTATAAATGCGTGGGTGTATAATTATGTATGTACATATTATGTTTGATGTATGGCTATAAGCAATATACCTTTATTTGCTTTCCATAAATTTCCTCAATGTTACAAAGTTTTCTATGACACAGTGGACTGATAACTAGGACTTCTACTGTTTGGCTGGAGTGTATAATTTCCGTTATAGCACTGTATTCATTTTGTTGCAGCGGGACCTGGGTAGTGCAAACACTCTAACAGTTTATATAATTATGCTCTGTTATTTCTGTTGCACTGTTTCTAAAGTTTATAGTTTTACTCTGCGAGCCATCAGTGTATGTTTACTTGTTTGTGTGTGTGTGTGTGTGTTTGTGTGTGGGTGTGTGTGTGTAAAGTGTATGGACGTATGTTTGAATGTATGTATATGTGATACTGAATACCTTGATTACATGGCCAAGCTGACTTCTGCATGGCAAAGCAGACTTCTGGGCGTATATTTTTGCACTTTAATCCACAGGAGGGAGAGACTGTTGAAGAAAATAATTTCTTATAGCTTTGCAACTTGGACCTTTGGCTGAGTGAGGTGTTAACTTGTACCCATGATGCATGCCATGCTGTGATTTATTCTTGTTCCTGGTGGTTTAGTTTGGCCCTTTGGTTGATGGTGTTTCTGCTGCCAAATGTTTGGTGTATGCCTGAGGGTGTGTTCTATAGTGTATGTGGTAGAAACCAATGTGTATGTCTTAGACTTAGAGAGAGATCTATACATGTCTTAGTATATGTATACATAATTATGTATATATAATAGATTTCACTTGAGACATAAACATATATAAAATTAGATATATTATATATATATATATTATATATATATATCTTAGAGGCTAGTGTACGTCTGACTGTATTGTATGTCTTATAGGGACCTATGCGTCTTACTGTATATATGTCTTAGGGACCTATACGTCTTGGTGTGTAACACTGTGTATGTCTTGGAGCTGAGCTGATAAACTTTGTCAGGAGACGTTGTTTGGTTCAGCATTCACGTCATCTCCTACGAGTCCGTTCTCACAGTTCTGCCTATCGCTGATGCAGTTTTAATGCGCCATGCATTGCAGTCTTATCTGTGGCTAGGGTTCCGCCGCTCTGCTGCAATGAAGAAATGCGCCGTACAGTCGATGATGATGATGACGACAATGTTGGCATTTCATGAGACATGCGAAATGGATTAATCTTGACGAAAGTATCAGAATTATTTGCCTAATTTGTTGATATACTCATGGTGAGTGCTGTGTTTTTTGTGATCAAGTATAGAATGTAACCTGGGTTTATTTAGGGTTTTATGCAGAATGTTTGTGTTGGTGTTGTGTGGATTTTGGGATTGTTCGGATTGATATTCTGGTGATAATTCTGATGCAGGTAGGGTTCAACCCTATTTGTTGATAAAATCATGGTGGGCACCTCTTTGGTTTGGGTGATAAACTTGTAGAATATAACCTGGGATCTATTTAGGATTTATGCAGAATGTGTGTTGCATAAATGTATTCCGATGTAGGGTTGCATTAATTTGTTGATACTCATGGTGAAAAACTTGTTTTAAGTGATCAAGTAAAATGTAACTTGGGATCTTATATCTATTTGGTGTTTTATGCAGAATGTGTGTTGCTTTGATTTTTGGGATTATTCCGATTTTTATTCTATTCTAATGATATTCTGACGTTGGTAGGGTTGGTTTATTCTGTTGTATATCCTCTGAATGCTGTAACATAATCCTGTTTGGAGCTATTCTGGATTAAAAAGGATAAGGAAGTACATTCTTTATTGAATCAACCACCTATCTACACTTTGTTGTACATGCACATTACAATTGCTAAACAAACACTGGTAGCTAAAATTGGCATCCATTGAGTGGTGTCCATCCTAGAAATGACATGTATGAAATTGAATGGGTTAATCTTCTGTACACATTCAAACATTTGCTGAACATTTACTGTTGAGCACACACACGCACACACACACACAAACATGCACACACACACACACACACACACACACACACACACACACACACACACACACACACACACACACACACACACACACACACACACACACACACACACAAACATGCACACACACAAACATGCACACACACACACACCTGCACACACACACACACCTACACACACACACACACACACACACACACACACACATGCACTTGCGCATCTTCAGAAAAATGTTTTATATGACTAAATAAATAGATGTAGGTGGACCATAAAGATTCCTGCATGACTGCTTGAACTTACATTTGGGAGTGAAGAGCAGGGTATTATATAAAGACTAAAGTGCATGTCAGTGCTCTTGTCTTTTATGCAGATGTTTGGTTATAGATATAATTATTATATATTATAGGAACATCTTTATTAATTGTCCCATGAGATAGGACCACTATTGCTCAATTTGATGATCATTGCTATTTGCATGAGACTCTCATTTCTGGATGTCGTCTACAGGTCTGTCTGTGCGTCTGTCTGTCTGTCTGTCTGTGCATCTGTCTGTCTGTCTGTCTGTCTGTCTGTCTGTCTGCCTGTCACTCTTAAAACCCATTTTTCTTGGGGTTCTTGCATTTGGAATGATTGAATGACCATGGCTCTAAGCCGCTATATAAATTACCCATTACATTGCACATTGATTACGGTTTGAGGGAGGTTTATAAAATGCTCATGAAAATTCAGATGAATACTTTTTACAGCTAATTATGAGACTTGTACCTTCTGCATTTTATCTGAATTTCATTTTATGATAGTCCTCTCTGCTATCAGAAGTTAATCTTTGATAGATTAAACTTTGTCTGTAGAGTCGGGTTGGATAGGATGATACCCAATCCTATCCAAAGGGACTGGACAAATTTTCTGCACATTGGCTGCCAGAAAGACAGACAGGCCTTTACTAATATCTGTGTTTTCAACCTTTGAAGTCTGTATAATTAGACCTATTATATGGAAGCCAATGTTTTCCCCTCTGTCTCTGACTCATAATCATAATCGGAAACAGTTCTGTGGTTTGTCGAGGCATTTATTTCAAGTCTCTTTGAGGCATTTATTTCAAGTCTCTTTGAAGTCTCTTTTATGTGTTTGTGTGGCAGCCAGTCATCGTCACCTTTGGACTTGGTCTGTTTTGCAATTTTTATATCAGTCCAAGGACCTCTCAATATTAATAATATCATTATGTAGAAGCCCTTCAGCAGTCCAAACGGCTAGTCTGTTTTGGCTTCATCGAATAGAGAAACATGTGCCATTGTAGGATTCTGTTTTTTGCCTGAAGGATCAAGCCAATTGACCTTTTATATATCTTTTTTCTTTCTGTAGCATATCCTCCTCTTTAAAGGCCTGCTTTATATTTTTCAGCTGTATTGATGTTTTGTGATGCTCTGAAATGTTGACAGGACTTTTTCCTTCTTCAGAGACTGAGCAGTAGGCGAAAGTGCATTTTGTTGAGGTCGGGTCGGGAGCACTTCTGTGTAGTAACCGCGAAGGGGCACTATATAAATTTCCGTGACGATTGAACGAACAAATGTTGGCCAGTCTAATTGAACTGTGGGGGAAGTAATTGCATTTGTTCGTTTAAAATTTTCAAACCAATCCTGTGTTTGATGTGTTTTTTCTCTCGTAATACATGTGCTTCCTCGTTTGTATCCTAACCAGGAAAGTCCTGAGTGTCAGATGGATTGGCTAGACCAATGCAAGCCATATGTATGCACATTAAAAGTGTTTGTAATAATAATAATGATTTTAGTAATATATGTATACATGCCTTGATAGCTTTATAGCTGTATAGCTTTATAGCTTAATTGCTTCCTCAGAGTATTAGCATTTATGCTAGCAATAGACCGTTTTGCAAGGTATCGTAGAAGTAACAGTTTGCGAATGATGAAATTAATGATGCTATGTAAATTGTTGTAAATCGTAAATACTGTCAAGTCTGTATCATTTTTGGGAAATGTTGAGCGCAAAATAGACAGTCGGTATTTGGCATAGGACCCATAAATGCCATTGAAATACATACATACATATCCTTGCCACACATAGATCTCTCGCCAACACGCTCTGAGAAGATTTTAAAAGCATTATACTTAAATGTCGGCTCTTTTGAAATCTCTTTAAAAAGATGCTGCATAAATGTCTAGTTAAATACACAGCATGCATACATAATTTCACAACTGTCTGGTGGCCTCACAACGCAAGCATCAGAAACTCTGTAGCTACATATATATATATATATGTATGTGTGACATTGTGTGTGTGTGCCCGTGTGTGTGTGTCCATGAGAAACATTGTAATTCATGGCATTTTGAACGATTTATGCAAGTTATCTGCCATGCACATGTATGCTTTCCTTTTATAATTTGTACACAGTTTGACTTCATTTTCAGAGCTCTGGATGACCTCAATAGTATTATGCCCTCCTGCTCTCCATTTGCTGAATGTGTCTCATGTGGTTGCTTAAAAAATCTACGTTGACATCTGTTCTGGCCATGACCATGGGACGTGCATGCACTCTTTCATTCCTTATGCAGGGAATTTGAATTCCTTAATTTGCTCAGTGCATATGTCTGTTGTATGTATGCTGTTACATCTGTTACATGTCAACTGACGTTTCCTCCTTGTCCTTTTCACCTAAACTGTGGGTCGTTTAGTGCATGAAAAATCAGCATTTGGCATGTGTAGAGTCTGGTTATTTAACTGTGGTCCATTCCATCCTTCCATCCATCCATCCATCCATTCACCCATCTATACAGCCATCCATCCCTTCCTTTGTCAACAGTGGTGTCGTTCCTTCCTTGACTATTTTGCACCTTGCACATTGGTGTATGTGTGGGTTGAATTGTAATTTGTCCAGGGCCTACTGTTCTGTAACCTTGCAGACCCTGGCTGCAATCTTTACCCACGTCAATCACAGTCAGGCACAGTCTAAGCAAGAATTAATTCTACGACTTATATGGCAAAGATAACCTTTGGGAAAACCAGCACGGTCCATAGGTCTTTGATTTATTCTTCAGAGTGCTGGGTCTGACTGGCCTTGGCTTTCTCTCAGATTCTGTTGTGGTGTTCTGTTAAGGATGTATTAAGATTAGCCTATTAGCTTGCCAGCTATATGGGAGCCAGTTAGTAGGAGACTGACGGAGGCGATGTCGCATGGGTGTGCATGTGGAGGAGGAATTTGGGTAGGTTTAAGGAAAACCTTGACCCAGTTGCATTATTGCACATGGGTGGCACTAAAACGAATGTGCAGGGGTAGTGCATCTGAGGTCCCTTGATAACTAGTTATATCTGCCCCTGTTAGTCTTCAGACAGTAAGTTACTTCAACGACTGGTAGACTTGTCCATTGTGATGTTACAATAGAGACCCTGCATGGAGACAACAACCTAGGGATTGGATTAGATTATGTTAGCCTTGTTAGGATGTGATTGCCCGGCCCTTCCCTTGTGGGAATATTCCAATTGGAGTCTACATATGAATTGTATTTTTTTAAACACACAGAACACACAAGAGAGTGCTGGTGTCTGCACATGGAGGATGAGAGGAGGCTACTGGTGGTAGAAATGAGCTGGCTATGTACATAGAATGCTGGACAGGACCAGGAGATAGGATCAGGAATGAGGAGACATGGGAGGATCTAGGAGTGGAAGAAACAATAGCAGCAGACATGATCAGGAAATGATTAAGAAGATTCACATGGTTTGGCCATGTGAAAACAAAGGATGACAAAAGACTACCAACTATGACCCTGGACGGCCACGTGGAGGGAACAAGAAGCAGGGGAGGACAGCCAAAGACCTGGATGGACAACATAATGGAAGACCTGAGGGGAAAAAGAACATGGTTATAAGGAAGGCCATGGACACCATCAGAGACAGAGAAATGTGAAAATGTCATGCAAAGGCCTCATTGTTAACGCAAAACGCTTGACGGAAGATAGAAAAAAGGAAGATGCACACACACACCCCCGCATAAACACGCATGGACACAAACACACACACAAAAACACACACAAAAACACACACAAAAACACACACACAAACATGCACTCTGGGTGTATACCAGAGCATTTCTTGGTGTCCATGCAAATTTTATGGCCATGGATGGCCGAAAGATGCAATAAACAGTCATTGGACTTGAGGGGCAAGTGCTTTAGGTGACCGTTGGGATGACCAATCTTACATTGACCATTCTTACATTGACCATCTTACATTGACCAATCTTACATTGACCATCTTACATTGACCATCTTACATTGACCATCTTACATTGACCATCTTACATTGACCATTGGATGGGCACAAATAGTTGTTTGTAGCTTTTGATGCCTTCATGCATAATTTGTCTCTTGTGTGTGTGCATATGCCCTTAAGGTGTCTGTGCATTTTGGCAATTTTGCATCATACAAAGTCCAATATACATTGACGACATGCATACATAGTGTGTGTTGCAAAAAATTATTGAAGCCGAATGGAAGTACCAAGATTTCGCTGGAAGTACCAAGATTTCGCTAGATCTTGGAGTGTAGGCCTACTCATTGTGTGGAGCTATATTTCTATTATCTGACCTTGCAGGGTCTCTAAATATTGTGGTCTCCTGTTCAGACCATTTGCAATCCAAAGATCAGTGGGCTCATCCATCCTCCTCTGCTGTTGTTGTCCAAGGTATAGAGTTCCGTTAGGCTAAATTTGCCCACACCCCATCCTTATCAAGGGGAGGCCAAAGCATTTGACTCAGTGAATGGACCCAAAGAACTGGACAGAAATCTTAGTCATTTGCCAATCTGAACCTATGGCTATTGCCTTGTGTACAGGAACATCCAGCTTTAGGAAACTCTGTTGTAGCAAACCTACAAATGACTAGGCCTAGGAGTTGCAAGATTTTTTCTGAAATACTTTAGAAAGAGTGAATACCAGGGGTGTTTTGTGTCCAGACTCTAGGAGAAAGAAAAGAGATTTATGGTACCAAGACTATGTTTGGAAACAGTGAAGACAAAGATCCCATTATAGACCGTTTAAATAAACATGCACTGGTGTGTGCACTCAGCCGTGGCTAGGTTTGTGAGTAACTGTTACATCAGTGGCTATAATCCACTCATGGCATAGACCTGGGCCTTCAGGGCGTATTATTGATTTGGTTGAGCTGGAAGGCACAAAGGTCTGTTAAGCTGAGCATCCTGTGCTGTGTGTGTGTGTGTGCTTCTCTCTGTCTGTCTGTATGTCTTTCTCTCTCTGTCTGTGTATGTCTTTCTCTCCGTGTCTGTGTCTTTCTCTCTCTGTCTGTCTGTGTGTCTTTCTCTCTGGCTTTAAGTCTTTCTCTCTGTGTTTTTCTTTCTGGCTTTGTCTTTCTCTCTGCCTGTGTGTTTCTCTCTGTCTCTGTGTTTCTGTCTGTCATTGTGTCATTGTCTGTGTAAGGGTTTTGTATTGTATCACCAGCCCTTGCACTGGCATACACTCTGTATTTATCTGCAGGATTTTGTAGGTCGCCATGTGGTTATTTAGAACAAGTAAAATATTGCTGCCTAATCTGTGCCTATAGTTTCCGTTCAGTTAGTTTTTCTACCCATACCATGTGTGCATGTGTGTGTGTGCAATAAGACTTTGCTGCCACTGTTCTTCAAGGCAGACTAATTTACCATTCTGTCTTCACAAAATAAACTACGAAAGCCTATTCTGCATTTGCACTTTACAGGCTGAGTGCCAGTGAGTGGTTGATGTTTTTGATTATGAACAATACATTAGTTTCCCCCCTTCTCCTTGACAGACCCCTAAGTGCAATTGTAGGGTTCCAGAGTGTGAATTGGCCCTTGAACCTATTGCAGGTTGTTGCACCCATGCAGTTTGTTTAGTTCAAGCTCTTAAACGTTTTGGACGTTTGCTTGCTGACTGTCCTGTCGTTCGACTTCAAAGTGAAATTAACCCAATGGATTACGTAATCTGAGTAAAACTGACTTAAATGATCCCATATTGCCACAGCTGTGAGCTAATTTAACTTTTTTCAATTTTCAGGGTGACATTTTTTGCTGTTTGGAGTCATGTTAGAGGTTGTTTAAAGGAAGTGTTTCACTAGTTGTTGCACTAGTTAGTCAATCACCAGCACAAATATCAAGAGTTACACAGTAAGTAAGTCTTCAACTGTTTTTTTTTAAATTGAGGACTTCGAATCTTCTGATTAAATGCAGGAAGATGGTTCCAGACTTGTAGGCTAGCAGCCTGAGGGGCCTTTAAACCTAGATTTGAATGCATTCTTTAACTTGATGTTGGGTTTTTAGGAGGATGTTGTTCTTGGGAATGGTTGAGGCATTTTACCCATTACACGCTTGATGGTCCTATGAAGGAAGGTTTTGGAGCAGGTGGAGAATCTTCAACTGGCATTGAACACAAGTCTGGTTTTTTATGGTTGGAATGAGACATATATGCAGCACCTATTAAAGGGAACATTTCTGAAAGAGAAGCTTGAATTGTTATGAAGATCTAAAGTCTATTAAAACATTTATTGAATGGGTGATGGGTAAAAAGCTACCATGTGAAGAATGTGCCGTCTCTCTCTGGAGGCACAGGCACTTAAATCAAGACGTAAACAATTGTATGACATGTAACATTGACTTATCGAACTCGTATACAGCGTCCTTTTCTTCGACCTCGGCTGAGCTACAGTGCTATATAAATCGTATTATTATTTATTATTATTATTATTATTATTATTATTATTATTTTTATCATCATCATAATCATCATCATCATATTCACGATTTTTCCCCCATACAGAACAAAATCTGTGTCAATAAATTGTTATCATTATTATTGTTAAGTTTCACAGGGCCTCTGAAAACTGACCCAGTTCATACTCTGTCCATTTGATTTACACCAGACAGACAGACAGACAGACAGACAGACAGACAGTCAGACAGACAGTGGGTGTTTTGAAGTGCACTGGTGTCTGGCAGAAGACTGTCTCATTGAAATGGGATGATCCTTATCCATTGCTTTGTGTCTGAGAGCCATCCTCAGTGATGATGAGGAGGAGGAGGAGGCTTTGTCATTGAAAGCCACAGGAAAGGCCAATTTTCCACCAGCCTGCTGCTGCTAATTTCTATTTAATGGCACTCAGACAGAGCCTGATGTCCGTGGCCTGGTCTGTGTCATTTAGAGGCCAGGAGGGCAGAGTGTAATAGTCTGTTGGCTGGATTACTAATCCACTACATGGCAAATTCCAACTGATATTGAGACCATTATTCATCAAATAGAAATAACCCTACAGTTCTGTGCATTGACACACACACACACACTCACACACACACACTCACACACACACACACACACACATACACACACACACAAAAACACACACACACACACTTCTTAATGCAGGGCAGTGACAGGCAGGCAGGCTGGCACACACAGATACACTTAGAGACTGATAAGGGCATCAAGGGTGCCTGCATACATATGAGGAGGACTTGGGGTAAATACAAATGGGGTGACTAACTCTCTTCAATTTGCAGTAGTAGTTTGATGATATCAGCTGCAGCAGCAGCAGTCCATGTGAGGAGGATTATTTAATATAGTCACTGTACGTACAACAGCATCATCAGCAGGATTTGTTTCATCACATAATATCATGGCCTCATCATTGATGCCTGTGTTGCTGAAGTTTCTACGCAACGCGTCCGTAGTCAGCAGTTCAACGCCATTGGCAGATTCAGTTGGCGCCAGAAAAGAGGAAGGGGAAGGAGGAGCACATGGTGCCGAAAAAAGCAACGAGAATGAATTGCAGACCTCGGGAGGCTTGAGTGAAACCACAGCAGCAGATGCATTTGGAAGCTGTGGTGCTGCAGCGGCCAAGACTGAATCTGGTGTTGATAAGGACAACGTAGATAGATCCGGTGTGACAATGGATGGGAGTGAGCCCCATGCTGCAAGCAATAGGGGTGTTGCAGACAATAGGGATGCTGCAAACAATAGGGATGCGGATGACTGCGTTGCGGATGATGGAGTTCACCGTGGCAGCACGGATGAGAGTGGAGGTGATTCCAACTCTAATGATAACGGCAAGGATGATGGTGATGAAGAGGTAGGTGTGCATGCTTCTTTTACCAGGTGTGCTCTGTATTAAGTTTATTCGTTAAAAGCTTATTCATTCCTTAGATACTTTGCACGGGGTGTTATTGAATTGAGAAAGAAATGATTGTGAAGGCACCTATGTCAGTTTCACGTGATGGGTCTCGGATTTGAACCCAGGCCACTGATGTGAAATTCTGGAGTTGGCAATTCTGTCACAATCTGCTCTGTGACATTATATTACCTTCCTGTGCAACTAGAGGTGTTGATGATACTTAGATTTCTGTATGAGTTGATATTGGTCTAAACCTCTAAGAGGGTTACAAAAGGTAGAGTTCTAATTTAAAGTGGGAGAAAACTGATCCAGGCCCAGTCTTAAAACACCTGTATTAGTTGTGAAACTCAGATTATAACACCGACGCCTTATAAAGGATGATGATGATGATGATATCCCGTCTAGCTAGCCCGGAGGGCTAGCCAATGGGGATGAAGTGTTAGCGCCTTCATTTTCAAGGCCTCGGCATATGAGGGCGGTGGCCAATCCTCTCCCTCGCCGTCTCATCATCCACTGACCGTGAGGTCAATGTACTCATCATAGCTGAGTCGGCTAGGGGGTGCTTGTGGAACTGGATGGGTTTCCCATACATTTGCAAATTTCTGCCCCGGTGGGGATTTGAACCCCCGACCTTTCGGTCGACAGTCCAGCGCGCTAACCGCTGTACTATCGAGCACCCCCTATAAAGGATGATAGTTAACAATAATGGTCATCTGTAGGTTCAATTAGCTATCTGGGAATGGAGGAGATCTAGAGTGATTAGCAATGCCACAAAGTCTTCTGGTGTTACTTTCGTCCTTTTTTATTGGCATCATTAAGGCACTTAATGAAGAACTGTGTCACCTAGATTGGTTGCTCTGCTCAACAACAGTATTGTTTTTGTCTGAACTAATAATTAATGTGGCTGGAAATGTAGTAGACATGAATTTTCAAACTAATAAATCCTACAATCTGTGACTTGCAGTCGGACAGCTAAATGTTTCTTGTAATGGAAGAATGAACTGTCTAACAGTGTCTATCCTTTTGACATGTCAAGTCTAGTGACTTTCTTACCCCCACTAGTGGCCTATTAATGTTGGCCAATGGTGTCTGTATTCTGTAGGCTCTTGGTTCTTCATTGTTCAGCTATGTATTGTTGCATATAATTTTTAATTAGCTATTTGTTTATATTCTAGAAAGTCCGCTCTTATAGCCTTCCTGTTTACCCAACAGAATGTAAATAATGGAATTCTCTGTAAGACTCTTTCCTGTTCTGGTTTACTGCACTGTATCAAAATAGGCATCTATTGTGTAATACCTGTTGGGGGGCTAATTATTATGTTTCAGGAAAGGACTGCTATCATAGGACTTTAGAGATTTTAGGGCCTGTATAGAATTACGTAGGGATTATGTACCCCTGAAGAGGCGCTATATAAATTCACAGATGAATGAATGAACGAATGTGCATTTTGTTTATTTATTTTATAGCTCAGTGCTTCTGAGATCTGCTATAGTCCTGCATATCTGTGTTTGAAAGAATTGATTCCAAATGCTTTAAAGTGAAATCTTGTTAATGAAGTATTTTGTTTTATATAATTATATTTGGAATAGATTTACTTTAGATACATGCCAGGATTCAGGATTCTTTTCTGAGTTTTATTTGAAAGAAATCAGTTGATAAAGTTTGTAAGTAATTTGTTGTTCTGAAGTTGAATTTCGGCTTATATTAGAAATGTTAATTGCCTTGCAGCACTATGCTCCTTTTAGAGGTTTTTGTGTAGAGCTGTGTTTGTTTTTGTTGGGGAATTGCCTGCACGTGGCATCGTTTAAAGATTCATCCTTGACAAACTGACAGTGTACATTATTTGAAATGATGCTTTGGGCCAGTTAAAACTTTTAATTAATATGATGAGGCTGGGGCGGAGCTGATTGGGAACAGTTCACTTAATATTTATGAGGTTTGGGTGGAGTTGTTAAATTAATATTAATGAGGTTTTGGTGGAGCAGTTTGCTTAATATTCATGAGGTTTGGGTGGAGTTGTTAAATTAATATTCATGAGGCTTTGGTGGAGCAGTTTGCTTAATATTCATGAGGTTTTGGTGGAGCACTTTCGTAATATTCATGAAGCTATTATGGTGGAGCAGTTTGCTTAATATTCATGAGGTCTGGGTGGAGTTGTTAAATTAATATTCATGAGGCTGAGTTGGAGCAGTTTGCTTAATATTCATGAGACTTTGGTGGAGCAGTTTGCTTAATATTCATGAGGCTGTGTTTTTGACCTTGTTTTTTGTGCTAATCTGTGTTACATGTTGTTTTTCTGTATGTAATTATACGTGTTTGTGTCATACTGGTTGTATTCCTGAATACCTTTACTTGTATCTACACTCTGCAGCGGTAGTCAACATTATGATTGCTTCTGGCTGACATTTTTAATTTGTCATTTGATGTGTCATTGACAATTCCATGCATTAATTATCATAAATTGTTGTAAATTATCCTGTGAATTGTATGCGTTGACACGTCTGACATTCTACAGGAACCTGTTCCTATGTCTTCCTCCTGCTGTGCGTCTGGTTAATCCACTCTTCAAAGGGAACCAGCGTAATTTATGGTTTCAGAGTTGGTCTAAACAATTTGGAAACCATGCTGTGCTATACAGGTAGATACCTGTGCCCTGGCTTTGATTGGGATAGACAGGCTGGCTACCTATGCACTGTTTGAACATACATTATGTTGATGTCTTAGTGGAGTAAGTGACTCCTCTGGTACAATGAGGAATAGAAATGTAAGAATAATGACTGACTGGGAACTTCATTGTGACATAGCTGAATAATAATTATTGTTCAACAGAGAAATGGCTGATGAATAAAGATTGTTAAAAAGTAGACACAAACAGAATTTTAACAGTTAATGAATGTTTGAACAGTGCCAATAACAGATGGATTTCTCCTTTCAGTTAAATTCTCTAGCTAAAAACATTTGCTGCAAACTTGAAAGCATATTGTCTGTGCATATCGCTAGAAAAAAGTTCTGTAACTGAACAGACGAAGGACAATTATGGGAGGATCCTGAGGGGCTTTCAAACCTCAGCCTCTTATTAAGAGTTTTCAAATGAAATTATGATGAATGCTGAAATTAAATTAAAGTGCTCAGCCAATTAAGTTTTACATAATAATTATTTAAATTTACCAAATTATTTTTGATAGCGGGAAAAGGGTCCAAGAACGTAGTTCAGGAGCATTCCATCTGAGGAGAAGCATAATGTGAACTCTCTGTGCACTGTATAGATGGTGACGTACGCTTTGGTATGTACACTATGTCCCAATAAATCGAGACCCTTTTTATAATGTGAATAAAACAGGCAAATCTTAATCGATTTTCAAAATTTTAAAACTGTTTTTATCCTGAGATAATTATCTTACATTGATTCAAATATGAAGTTTCTGGCATGAATATTGACGTCACAATTACGTCATTTGCATCAGAGAATTCCAATGTTAAGTACCGAAAAAGTTGTATTCACATTATAAAAAGGAGTCTCGATTTATTGGGACACAGTGTATATTCGAAAGCTATTGTGTGCAGTGTGCACTTTGGTATACGAAATCAGAAGCTAGTGTGGTCTATGCGTGCGAAAGATAGTACTGGATTAATTTTTTCAGGCATCAGAAATATCTTTCTGATGTGTTGTGGAATACACTGACTGAATGAGGTAAACATGACTTGATGCTTAGAAATTGCTGTTATAATAATTATAGTACTGTGCTCGTGCTGTTTTGTTCGAGACTGCATAGCGATGATGATAATTAATTCAATCAACTATAAATTATGACATTATGAGGCTGGAATATTCAATGAGTATTTAAGAGGGGGGAGAGTGGGTTTAATTTTGTATTCAGTTTGATGGGTTAATTTGGTGTTTTGGGTCCTTCGAGGTTCCACTCGTCGTGGAACCTGTGCTTCGATCTGCGCTTGACTTCTGTGGAACGGTGTGGAACGGTCTGTTTTCGTTTCATAAGGAGTTTGGACTCGAGGGCACGAGAATCTATGGCACTGAATCTCCTGTGTATCTCGAACAGTTGCGTTCTTTGATGACTTAGACGCACGCGTGCAGGATTACGTTTCGTAGTGAATTCATAAATGTTCGCAGGTCCACAGGGTAGATCGGTGGAATGATGAGCATGATTGCGGGGCTGTTTTGTATCGAGGTAATGTTGAGTACTTGAGTTTAATTTGCTGTGCCTGTCACATGTTGCAGAACTTTTGTGCTTCTGCTGCTTTACATTACATTACCTGTTTGTCTTTGTTTAAGAGGATACTTACTATTCGATAGTGCAGAATTCACTTTCTTCTGTCTTAACTCGAACCTTTTAGATGAATGTTTGTGTTAAATATTTTTAGTTATATATACATTTTAGATAAATATATATGCTTAGTATTAATTATATATACATTTTAGATAAATATATATGCTTAGTATTAATTATATATACATTTTAGATAAATATATATGCTTAGTATTAATTATATATATATACGTTTTAGATAAATGTTTATGTTTATTATTAATATATATGTACGTTTTAGATAAATATATGCTTATTATTAATTATTATATTTTTAAGATAAACGTTTATGTTTTTTCGTTTATTAATTATGTATACTTTTAGACAAAATGTTTATGTTTATTATTATTTAATTATCTATACGTTTATTAAGTGCCAATGTATAACGACCAAGTATCAGTTGATGTTACTGAGCAATAATTGTAAGTGGAAGTACAATCTTTCTACACATTATTAACCAGACTACAGGAAGCTCAAACTCATACTCTATCTGCATTGCAAACGAACGCGCTTTAATCAGTTGACTATCGTGTCCCACCTACCATTTGTCACGCACATTTGAGAAGCTTTTTCAAACAGGTGCCACAGGCACTAGGTAGGTATGATGAGTATTTTGTATCTAGGCTATAGCCAGTACTTCAGGCTGTGGTGATAATGACATCATTGTCTGACCTATACTTCAGTGGTGGCGTATAAAAACACAGCTTGCAACATTTGTGTATCGATCTGTCTATCATTGACTTCCTCCTCCTCATTGTCGTCGTCCTCCTCCTCGTCGTCGTCCTCCTCCTCGTCGTCGTCCTCCTCCTCCTCCTCTTACATTGATGATTCAGCTTTTGGATATTTTAAGCACTTGAGATATAGGCCAACGCAAAGCATGTGGTGCATCATGTTAGAATGTAGCGGCTTATCTTTTTCTCACCCTCCTAAGTTGTCAGGTTATCGTAAACGTGTGCCTCGGATTAACAACGCAATGGTGGGAGGGAATTCCTGACCCCTGCGTAAGCCATGGATTGCTAACTTTCTGCACCACCTTTGCTGTCGCCAGGGCGTGCCAGGCCTAAGCTGGACAAAGGATGAGGATGATGCTAATTATCTGTGGTATTAATTACTACCTGTAAGCTGTAGCTTACTGGAACCCATGCCTACCTTGAAACTGATGTCACAATGCTGCTGCTGCTGCGGCTGCTGCTGCTGCATCACATTGTCTTTGGCTCTCTATTCTGTATACTTGGTTTTTGTGATCTTATGGAAATTGGATTATTTTATCATTATCATCATCGCTGGCCATCTGGTGGAGATGGGGTTCGAAAAAATGATTGCCATTGTTCTTGACTGTGTTTGTCAAGTCCATTGTTCTTTTTAGTGTTAGTCAAAGTGATTTCTGTTAGTATTGTTCTCCTTTGTCTCTTTCTCTTTGTCTTTGTTTACACATCTATAATTAATTACTTCAGAGTTGGATGGATTGTGCGGGTATATTGACAAGTTTTATGATACCTTCTGTGTGTGGTGATAATTTTAGTGCACTAGATTATACCATGGGAGGTCTAGATGTACTGACCTTTTTAGAGATTTTTTAGCATAGGAAATTATTTCACATTAGCTTTTATCTTATCGTACATTGTGCCTTACCTTGGCTCTTCATACTGTGTTAAATCAACATGTCATGCTATTTGAGGCATTTTAGACCTGCTCTTTGTTGTGATGCTTTTGTCTCAATATTATGTGTGTGTGGGGGGGGGGGGGAAGAGAATTTTGGTTAGTTCGTTCTCCTTACTAAATGATGATGGTATGCTGGTTAGGTTGACTGCTTCTAGACTTGGCAAACTGTGGCAGATTCAGTTTCGGTTTAGGTATAGCTTTGTTTATTATCGTTTTTAGACATTAAACAAGATGTGAACTTTGAGGAGTTTCCTTTGGCAGAATAAATGGCCTTGAAGCATCAATTTAGTCTAGACCGAGTGATGTCTTTATTAATGACAAATATGTCTAGTGTTTGGGTTGGGTTTTTCCAGTGTGGAGCCCTGAAGAGGGAGGATGGGGAATGGGATGCTAATCATCTTCCATATGTCACCCAGCTGACTTAAACGAATGTCTGTAGTATTTAATGGGTCCATGGTCTTTTTGGCCAGTTAGCTAAGAGCTGACCAGATTACTATTCTAGTTGTGCATAGCTGTTTCAGTTTAACGACACTATGTGATAACAAAGATCATTAGCATCGCCCTCCTCCTTTATCCAGGCTTGGGACTGGCACTGTCAAAGTGCGAACAATGGTGGAGTTTTATGGCTGTGTTAAAACCGCATGGAATTTCTATCCATGGAATTAGTTGCTTATGTAGAAACTATAGTACCCTGATGCCTCCTAAGTACCGGTACGTACCACATGCTTCTATTTGACCTTCCAGTCTTGGTTTTTCCTGTTTCCCAGGCCTTTGTGTTGTTTGTGGGCTGATTAAGGGTGCTGTGAGTTGATATTTTTGCTGCTATTTGTGGCTCAGATTGATGTTGAGCGAGATTTCTTAGGATGGATATCTGAGAGAAATGATTACATAGACTGCCTGAAGTGTGTTTCCCTGAAGGAACGCTTTAAGTGTTCGTGGTTGTTGTCCTGCATTAATTAAGGAGCATTTATGACCCTAAACCTGAGAAGCAGTTAAGGGCTCTGGTTGCATTTCCTGTTTCCTTTAGGGTGCCGCTGAGTCAAAGGTATTTCTGAGATATTTGACATCTGCTGATCTTTGTGGCTCGTTGGGATTATTTCCTGCTGATTTCTTGGCTAAGGATTTGCTGCTCTGGCGGTGTTTTTTGGATTTCTCTGTAGTTGAATTTTGGTTTTCGCATGAAGTATCAGAGGAGAGGGAGAGAGAGAGAGATTCAGAGATACAGAGAGAGGCTCAGAGAGCCACACTCTCATGAAATGTTAATGCGAGCTAGGACTGCCCTGGCTAAGACGTGAGCCTTTGCTTTCATTGGCCCTGCACTGTGGGACCTTCTTTTTCCTCCAGCCTGTTCCTCCTTATTAACTGGTGGGCCAAGTGCCTCTTTTTGCTGTCTCAAGACCATATCTTTTCTCTCTTGGTCTCTCGCACACTGGGAGCGCCTCTGATTAGTGTGCATTGTGAGAGGTGCTATATAAATGCAGTATACAGTTAATCAATCCTGGTACTTTTAAAAACTACCACAGCATCCAGTGACCATCCATCCAACCCACCTTATAAAGTTCCCCAATGCTGTGTAATTTCCTGTTGCAACAGTTATTATGGTAGAGGACCCAATATTCTGTTCTGCTTCAGATTAAACAACCATATTGAAAATCCATTTAGCTTATTGTACTTTCATCATCATCATTCATCATCATCAGTAGCCGTGGACTCAAAGCCCATAGGTACTTTCTTTTTTCTTTTTTTGTAAGTAACTTTCAGTGTGTTGTTTTTTGCTGTTGCAAATTCAGGCACCAATGGCGCAGATAAAAGACCTAAACGAATTTCTCGTAGGAGCGGAACTCCAGCATTACTACAACAGCTTCGTGAAGGATCTGAAGGTGAACACCGTCACGCAGATAAAATACGTCGAGGACGACGACCTGATGGGCGTCGGAATGACGAAACCGGAAATACGCCGACTGCGAAGGTTCTTCAGCAAGGAACATCCGAAGGGAGCGCTTAGCAAACTTAAAAAGGTCAGAGTTCACGGTGCTATGACAATGGTTTCATCGCATCTTGTGCAGCGAGTTGATGTTTGTTCACCCTTTTCTTCTTTTTGGTCATCAGGTGCTTGATGCCAGTGTTCTGATTAATATGAACTGTCTGCACAAAACCAGTTGTGGGTCGGAATATTCAGTGTCAAGAAATATTCAAGAAAAATTCAAAATGTTATCTTCTTAGTTGTGAGGTTGTTAGAGATTATCATTTAAAATGTAGTGTAATGTAATTAGTGATTTCTATAGCGCCGCTCACAGCCGAGGCCTCCCAGTGCGATAGCCCCTAGAGAAAAAATAGGTCTTAAGAAGAGAGAGAGAGATGTAGATAGTGATCTCATGAAAGTAGAGTCTCACGCAGAGTGGAAGGAAGAGAATTCCATAAGGAGGACAAAAAAAACTGCACACATAAGCGTTGCCATTAATTGTACTCTAGATTGTTGCTGTTTAAGTGTCACATCAAGGATGATCAGTGTTTCCCTCCTCTTTTTTTCCATACTTGGGACTGGCACTGCCAAAGTACGATCAGTGGCAGAGCAATTATTGTAGCCTAGACGGGTCTGCACCTATGTATACTGCCACCCTATACGTTGTATTGTCTATGTCGTGGACCCTGTCCTACTCAGTGCATCTCTTTTTCCATCTGCACTGAAAACATAAACGTGGGTGCAGCCTGTTTATGGTTCATGGGGTAACTTTCTGCTGCCTTGCTTCAAGTGCATGTCGACCTTTTGTAAGGGGAGCAAATGTGTGTTATCAAATTTCGGTTTTGTTATGTTGGGTTGTACAGGAACGACGATTGAGCTCGCTAATTCGGGTGTTTAGTGAGTGCACTAGCACTAAACTGTTGATGGGAAGATTGTAGGGCGAGGGAGAGGACCGGCCATGCTTTCTCATGCACTCATTTTGGTCTGCTCTTCTTCATAGATAGACTGAGCACTAAAATCAATGTACTTCTCACAGATATGCCTTCTGCCACGAATTACAACCTGCGTGTAGCATGGATGGGAAAACTAGCGAGTCTAGAGCAAGGACATTTGCCATATCTGGCCCACGGTATGAACTGCTTTACCACCCATCCCCCCGGACCCCCCCCCCCACCCCGACACCTTGGGATGCAGACATATTGCTGGAGGGCTTTCATAGGATGTTCAAAACTCCTTTGCTTACTTGTCCTTTAATATTAGCAGCTGCTTAAACTCATTTGGTTGCATTATCTTTCCGCTGTAAAACTTGACTTAAAGTAGTAATATATTTAAACTAGTTATAAAGCCGAATTAGGCCTCCTCTAGTGTGCAAATGGGCGGTGGTCGTGGTGTTTTTTCCACGGTCTACTACCATTCCCATTCCAGGTCTACTACCATTCCCATTCCAGGTCGTGCTTCTCTCATCGTTGTTCACAACGTTTCACGTGCTGTCCATCTGGTTTCGTTGATGATGTGGCATCAGCCTCTGATGATGATGATGATGATGATGATGATGACTCACTCTCACACTGCATGGTGGAAAATTCAAGTCAGCTTCCAATGCATCCAATGTGTTGAGCAGCGTGGGGGGGAGGGTAGGGGTGGGGGGGTCATGAGACCAATAATCTGTGACTCACGATGGTCTGACCAGACCAATAACAGGTCAGACCATTGACGGGTCGACCATTTACTCCGATCCCATCTAACTGCAACCATGGATCGAGGTCTAGATAAACATTATATTTGGAGCACTTGCTGCAACTCCTGTGCTGCAGTTAATTCCAGTGTGATGGGCTTCTGACCACTGAGCCATGTAATTGGTTAGTTGGTCAACCTTGCAATAGATCATAACTGGCCAGGCGCCGATCTGGTCCGACTTTACCAAGCGAGACTGTCACTCTAGGTATGTTGTATGTATGTATATTTGTATTGTATGTATGATTGTATGTATGTATGTATGTCTGTCTGTATGATTGTATGTATGTATGTATGTATGTATGTATGTATGTATGTATTTATGTATGTATGTATGTATGTATGTATGTATGTATGAGCACTTGTTATAGCACCTCTTCATGATTTACCACTCAGAGGCGCTCCCGACTACAACATGGACACTGAATCGGAATTTCACACCAAAGTGCATGAGCAATTATAAGTGAAGGACTTGCTCAGGGTCTCTTCACATAGGTGGCTTGAGGTGGATTCGAACCTGTAACCCTCCAGCTCCAATCCACCCGAACATACCACTACAGTACCGAGCCCCACCTGTTGGTCTGCAATGGGGTAAAAGTTGGTTGTGACAGTCTGAGCTTTTTTTGTGACTTTTGGTCGATTTGGGTTGGATCAGTTTGGTGCACTGTACCCCCAATAAAGTACACTGTGCCCTACTAATCACGTGATGTAATGACCCTGTTGATAGAAGCATGGGATTATGAGTCTTTTATGATTGAGCTTGGATGTATGTATGTATGGTTGTGACTCCTCTCAGTTCACTATATATCATTGCCCCTCCCCTCCCTCTTGAAAATTGACATCTATTGGTTTCACGATTACTATGCTTTTGGGGGTTTTGAAAGAAATTTAGCGTTACAAAAGTAATGGCTACACCGAATGAAACAGAAATTTGCAGAAACTTTAGAAACCTCTGTGAAAAATATGAATGCTCTTAATTTCCTGCTTTGCATTTCCTCAGGCTCTCGTAAAAATATTTAACTCTGACTATCGTGCTTTGCCCTTCCTTTGAAAAATGTCTGCAATCGACCATGACCCGATCCAATGCAGTTTTTCTCGTGGGTTCAGATGTAAGCTTGATCCGGTCAAATTAATTGAATTACCGGTAAGTGTGTCGTAAAACGAGTTAACCTTTGGTGAGTTTAACCTTTGGTGAGTTCATCTTTGGTGAATTTAACCTTTAGTAAGTTAACCTTTGGTCAGCTCGAGAATTTTTATCAGACCAGAGGCTAAGATCAGGCCTGGGGAGAGCCCAGATGTGTTATGTATTTATTTATTTAAGGTAAGAGCAGAAGAAGTTGGAGGCAAATGTGTACCAGGCGTCTGCTGTGAGACTTGACGTGGTGCTCCCTACTCTTGCAGTCTTGATTTCGAGGAGAAATTATTCGCGTTGCGGTCACTGGTTATGGCTGGGAATAGGAAATGGTCCATGGTCCATTTAATGGGCGATTACGTGAGTGATTTTCTGCAGAGAACATTGATCACTGATAAAAATGTGCCGAAAGAAACGTGACATACGTACTGATAATGCCCAGCCAGGAAGTAGATTGCAGGTTTTTTGACTGGCTTTTGTAGATTGCAGGTTTTTTGACTAGCTATTATAGATTGCAGGTTTTTTGACTGGCTTTTGTAGATTGCAGGTTTTTTGACTAGCTATTATAGATTGCAGGTTTTTTGACTGGCTTTTGTAGATTGCAGGTTTTTTGACTAGCTATTATAGATTGCAGGTTTTTTGACTGGCTTTTGTAGATTGCAGGTTTTTTGACTGGCTATTATAGATTGCAGTTTTTTGACTAGCTATTATAGATTGCAGGTTTTTTGACTGGCTTTTGTAGATTGCAGGTTTTTTGACTGGCTATTATAGATTGCAGTTTTTTGACTAGCTATTATAGATTGCAGGTTTTTTGACTGGCTTTTGTAGATTGCAGGTTTTTTGACTGGCTTTTGTAGATTGCAGTTTTTTGACTGACTTTTGTAGATTGGAGGGTTTATTGACTGGCTGTTGTAGATTGCAGTTTTTTGACTGGCTTTTGTAGATTGCAGGTTTTTTGACTGGCTTTTGTAGATTGCAGGTTTTTGACAGACTTTTGTAGATTGCAGGTTTTTGACGGACTTTTCCTGCTCGCTGCTCTGACATTGATCCCCTGTATGTTTCGTTGCTTGTTCTGACTAAATCCAGCCTATTGGAGGGCTTGTTGTTCCACAATGTGAATTTTTTACATTTTTATATTTTTTATAGACGCATTGCACTCCATATGTCCATTTGATAGTTGCTTATATCTAATCTAGTTGAGTTTTTATATGGTTTCGTATAAATCTATGACCAATATACTTACCCACCATACTTACCAGGCATCAGTCAGTGATTGGTAAAAAATGTATCGTTAAAAAAAATCAGACTCAGTTCAATGGGAACTAGATCGAGTTGCGTTAGGATTAGGTCATCAGCGAATCGGAAGTCATTTGGTGAGGGTGCATGGTGGACATGTATGGTGGTTGAGTATGTTGAGTAAGTATGCTGGATGAGTATGTTGAGCATATGTTGTATGAGCATGCGGAGTAGGGTGTCCCACCAAAACATTTTTCTTGAAATTCTTAGGTCTCACCAGTCACAAAGTTTCCTATGGAGATGATAATATTTGTGTAATTTTTTGGAATTTTTAAAATAATGTTTAGGGGTCCCCCTAGGAGCCCCAAATTTTAAGTATAGGGTACAATGATATTCGTGTGCAAATATTTCAATATATGATGTAACGTCATTCAAACCCATATATTTTAGTGCTTTTGCACAAAATATGATTTGTCCTACAACGTAATTGCTCAAACATTTTATGCTGTATTGTTCTCAGATTGGTTTTTGCAGTTACTTTACTGAAATTTGACAAAATTGATATAATATATTATGCACTGACTTTCATATATTATTAGAGTTTGGAATATTATCTAACCATTATTGACTACTATGATAATCCAACCAGTTACTAAGATCATAGTTTACTTTGAGATGGCACATTTGTACACAGTACCACAGTACCAAATGTGAAATAGTCACACGTTTGGTCCAATCGGTAGTTCACTACATGTGAAGAAGTGACTCAAGTGAGTCATGGTTGGAATTTGGGAAGTCCTTTCGGTGTTTTTCAACAGCTTGCAATAAGAACTGTTTTTCATTTGTTGCAGCATTAAATGTCTGTATAATTATGCGATTTCCCAGATGGTCAAGTAGCAGCAGGACTCTCTAGAAGCTGTCATCAATGCCGGTAGTCTGGAAATAGCTTTGAGAGCTCTGGTAAAGTTGTGGAAAAAAACTTGACCAAGCGAGATCCAAGTTCGGGGTCATGTGGAGTACGAGATTTGCTTTCTTGAGAGGCGTTCTCTGTCGCCCAGTCTCTGACATTGAAGCGCGTCGGGCCCTTCGCTCCGCTGCGAAGGGACAACTGCTTGTTCCACGGGCTCGCTTAGCTACCAGACAGCGCCGAGCCTTCTCGGTTGTGGGGCCGTCAATCTGGAATGACCTCCCCCCAAACCTCCATCTCCTCCACCTGACCAGTCAATCTATATTTCTCAAGTCCCTTAAATCTTTTTTCTTTAGTCGTGGCTGGGCTGGGAGCGCCTCTGAGTAGTTTCTTGAAGAGGCGCTATATAAATTCTAATAATGAATGAATGAATGAATCGGAAAATAACACAAGAGTTGCATGGTCTGAACTGAAGTACCAAGAATGGCATTGCATTGCTTTAAGTGTAGCAATACTGAGACCAGGATAATCGTATATTTATCGATAGGCCTAATCTGACTAACAGGGTGTAATTAAATTAAACATCAGCTGCAGATCGGACAGTACGCCAGGATTGGATGCAGGCTTACACTTATATACATTATACCACAAAAATGGTTAAAACTTTTAATACATGCGAATCATTATCTGTTAAACAGATGACAGTCTCGTTTCCATATAACAGTAACTACATTTTTATTGACTACTAATATAACGGCCCGAAGCTGATGCTTCATTTAACATCCTGTTAGTCAGATTATCGATAAATATACGATTATCCTGGTCTCAGTGTTGCTGCACTTAAAGCAATGCAATGCCATTCTTGGTACTTCTACAGTTCAGAGAATGCAACTCTTGCATTGTTTTCCGATCTCTTAGCACCTCTCAAGAAAGCAAATCTCGTACTCCACATGACCCCGAACTCGGAACTCGCTTGGTCAAGTTTTTTCCCCACAACTTTACCAGAGCTCTCCAAGCTATTTCCAGACTACCGGCATTGATGACAGCGTTATCATGGTAGTCAATAATGGTTAGATAATATTCCAAACTCTAATAATTATATGAAAGTCAGTGCATAATTATATCAATTTTGTCAAATTTCAGTAAAGTAACTGCAAAAACCAGTCTGAGAACATAACAGCATAACATTTTTGAGAAATTACATTGTAGGACAAATTATATTTTGTGCAAAAGCACTAAAATATATGTGGTTTGAATGACGTTACCTCATATATTGAAATATTTGCACACGAATATCATTGTACCCTATACTTAAAATTTGGGGCTCCTAGGGGGACCCCTAAACATTATTTTAAAAATTCCAAAAAATTACACAATTATTATCATCTCCATAGGAAACTTTGTGACTGGTGAGACCTAAGAATTTCAAGAAAAAGTTTTGGTGGGACACCCTAATGCGGAGTGCATGTTGGATGAGTAGGCTGAGTACGTATGTGGGATGTGAATGTTGAGTAAGTATGGTGAATGAGTATGTTGAGTAAGTATGTTGGATAAGTATGTTTCGTAAGTTAAAATAGATGAACTGTAAAAGTCTGCAGATGTGAATTACTTCAAGTAACAGCCAGGGCGAATAGAATTGGGCGTTGTTGATTTGCAAATGTTTACAGAAGAAACTGGCTCTGGCTTTCTAGGAAGTAAAGTGCATATTAAATATGCTAATTTTAGAATGTGCGGCTTATCGTCTGTTGTCAGCGCAAAACAACGTTATCTGAAATGATAGATTACTGGCTGAACTTGCTGTCTAACGCTGGATGCATTCATGAGATTACTGTTCATTGTAGCAGTTACTGTTGTATTCTTATAGAAATTGCTATTCCATGTGCAGTTCAATTGCTGCACAATAACAACTAAAACTTGTGTTTGTATGTGCACTTGTTATAGCGCCTCTTCAAGCGCTCTCTACTCAGAGGCGCTCCCGAATGCAGAGCGGACACTGCATCAGAGTTTCACGCCGAAGCGCTGAGCAATTGTGAATTAAAGACTTGCCCAAAGTCCTTACGCGGCGAGGTGGATTCGAACATCAAACCTTCCGGCTCCAAGGCTGTCAACAGTGTTGTATTGTTATTGCCCATGCCTATTCCAAAGTGCCCAATTGCATTCACTCAAGACTCATTTATTCCTTAAGGCCTATCCTGCTGTTTAGTTTAGTATGTGAGGCACCCTTGTAACTGTGTTACGGCGCCATAGAAATCGTCATTGTTATTATGTTATTATTATTATTCACCATCTGTTAGTGACTTGTCTTTGTGCAATTATAACTGAACTATCCTACTATTTCTGTTTAACATACAAATATAATTATTTAGAACTAAGCATGCAAAGACTAAAAAAGACTCTGCTCTTAACTACGAAGCTCAGCATAACTAACCGTGTATGGTTTTTTCGTTGGTGTAGATTTTAGCGAAAGGTCCAGGTGACACGGCTCCTGGAAGTCCTCCTCCGCAGGAGAGGCAGTCGCATCATTCGTCATCATCATCATCATCTAAGTCATCGTCCAACAAACACATCATCCCGGAGGATGCCATCACACTTCACAAGACGCTGGGAAGTGGAGAATTCGGCATCGTCCAGCAGGGCGTCTGGACGAATGAGTCCGGAGAACAGGTCCAGATATATTTCATCATTCATTTATTGATTAGGGTATTTAATTTACTATTTATGTAACTAGTGCCTCTTCAAGATAAGATAATTGGGAGTGCCCCCGACCCAACCTGGCTCAATAATATGGTCTTAAGATTATAAGTGAACTTGGTGTAATAATAATAATGATGGTAGCAATAAAATGATAATATAATAATAATGATATTATGAATCTTTGTTTAGTTTCAAACTGAAACAGTGCAGAATGATTACAATTCATAGTACGATGGATGGTAACTAGTTATTACATGAGTTGAATTTGACTGTTGACAGTCATGCATGTAGGGCATGATGGGCGCCTTGCATGCCCCCTGACAGTTAAATTCGATTCCTGTGATTACTTTTGATCATTCGTTCATACTATGAATTGTAATAAATCATGCCATCACACTTCATATTGAATATTGGTGTGGCTTTAGTTGATGTCAGTGTTCCTGGTACATTGTGTTAGTTTAAAATTAAACAGAGATCATTATTGGAGCACCAGCATAAGATGAATCTGTCTCTGTTGACTTTTCTCAGCGACGTAATGTACTATGAATGGAGTTGACCAGGTAGAAGTGAGGTATCGGATATCGTATCTTGTATGTCAGACACACAAGGAACAGTGGATGGAATCAGGGATGAATCCTGATTAAAGAAGAAGGATGATTGTGTGACAGGAAGGATTAGTGACAGGAAGGATTAGTGATAGGAAGGATTAGTGACAGGAAGGATTAGGGACAGGAAGGATCAGTGACAGGAAGGATTAGTGACAGGAAGGATCAGTGACAGGAAGGATCAGTGACAGGAAGGATTAGTGACAGGAAGGATTAGTGACAGGAAGGATTAGTGACAGGAAGGATTAGGATTTCCGGTGACTATCACTTCAAAGCATGATACAAGAATATGATGGCATGGGATGCAAGATAAGAACTGAGTATTTAGGTCGCATAGCGTGGTGGTTCCTCCCACGTGTTTTCTCCTCTGGTCGTTAACAGCAATTCAAAATGCCAAGCTATCAGTTTGCTTTGTGAAAGAAAGGAAGTATTGTGTCAGTTTGCAAAGCATTTGTTAACCTGCCCATATGGTGACTGAGAATTTGTATTAAATTGATGTACGGTACAATGATAGCTGTAGGTAGTAAGTAGGTAGCTACTTCTTGAGTTTAAATACAGAAGGGCTGAGTTTTAAATTGACTATAGATGTTGAAATGTTTGTTTTGTGTATGAGGTTTACATACAGTTGATGCTTAACATGAATAATTATCATTTGCCTGCATTGGTCCCTCCCTATGGAATGGGCTTCCTCCATCAGTTCGCTCTGCCATCCTCTCTGGTAGTGTAGCCTTGTCTCTCTCTCGTCTGAAAACTGGCCTTTTTTCTCGGGGTTGAACGCACTGGGAGCGCTTCTGAAAGGCTCTTGCTGCGAGAGGTGCTTTATAAATGGTCAAATACAATACAATAATGTATATGCATTTGTGTGTGTGTATGTTTTATCTGTACTGCAGGTGATGGTTGCCGTAAAGTGTCTGGCGAAGGAGAGGCTGAACACACAAATGTCTGACTTCCTGCAGGAGGCCACAATCATGCACTCCATCGATCATCCACATGTCGTTCAACTGTTCGGCGTCGTTCTTAGCTCCGACAGTCTCATGCTGGTACGATGAGAGACAGCGCTTTTTAGCTATTTAACCGCTTCCACAAAGACCTTTACTCCTCGCAGCTTTCCAAGTGATAGTGTTCAGTGCCTTTGTTAACGTAATTAAATGCTTGAAATTCTATTTATAAGTGGATTGATAAATGCATGCATTTGCATACTTACTTGCATTCTTGCATGCCGTACCAATCTCCTGGAAGTCTGCAGTCTTCTGGATATTGACTGGATTACAGTGGGTATTGTTGTGTCCCTGTTTGATGTCTGGTGCTTAAGAAACAGAGGCAGAGAGAGAGACAGAGAGGGATTGTTACAGTGGAGAAACTACTCCTGTGCTTCGCAAGACCTCTGTGACGGCCTATCTCAGCTGCCTGTATTTGTCCTCCACTCTTTAGACCGTCATGACCTTCCATTACTTTGTTCTCACACTGTCACAGCCCAGCATTGTGCCTCTTTTGGCTCCTTGCTGTGGAATTACTCTCTAGCTATGACTCGTGCTTAGCTCTTTTCTTGTGGCATGCATTACTGTTTATGCCCGATCTCGTAAGACCTTAGTTTTGATGGTTCTTTATACTAGGAGCACCTCTGAATAGGTTATACTGTGAGAGGCACTTTATGAGTCCATGAAAAGAGTAGAATAGAATAGAATAGAATTTAGTGGAATAGAATTTAATAGAGTAGAGTAGAATAGAGTAGAATAGTGTAGAATGGAATAGAGTAAATAGAGTGAAATAGAGTAGAATATTATAGAATAGAATAGAGTGAAATAAAGTAGAATAGAGTAAATAGAGTGAAATTGAATAGAATATTATAGAACAGAAGCCTGCCGAAGGGTTGTCTTGATTTGATATTGGACTGACATAAATAAAAGACTGAACCATACATATGACAAATGCATTGCTTGTTTAAAAGTTAAAGCTTAAAACTGACTGGTTGGTTTGTTGCACAGGTTACAGAGTTGGCTCCTCTGCGCTCGCTGCTCGAATGTCTTCGTGAGCCAGCTCTCCGATGCAGTTTTTCCGTTTCCGTACTTTGCGACCTTGCCATCCAGATCGCCGCCGGCATGTGCTACCTCGAAGGTCGACGACTCATCCATCGAGATCTGGCCGCAAGAAACGTTCTGATGTTTTCCAAGGATAAGGTAGCGAGAAATTCAACTCAGGAATAATAATTATAATAATTAACTTTGTTTATTATTTGTTTGTTTGTTTGTTTGTTTATTTGTTTGTATGTGCAGGAATAATAATTATAATAATAATAGTTATAATAATTAAAATAATAATGGTTATGATAATAGTTTTTTAAATTAATAATCTTTTACCCGTTTGCCCCAAGAATATCTGCTGAAAACGGGCTTAAAATTTTAAAATGGTAAAGGGTTAAAGTTCAAACTGGCAAGTAAGCAGTAGGATTATGTGATACAATATTTAGTTGCAGATCTATGATAACAAGTTGAATTGACTGTTTGGCAGCCTGCAAGGTGCTAGTCTGTCCTTCTGCTCATTGTACTGTTGCCCCCCCCCTTCCCTCAGGGAGTGGAATACCGAGCCAACCTTATGGGGCTAGCAGGTATAGAACATGGGTTTCTGTGGATTTTCATGCCAGTGTGTTACCATTTTAAGCATATCCTGTCATTATAGTCTGGCTATGTGTGCTGAAGACGTCTTCAAACTATCTTTAAAAGTGTTCTTATTTCAATCAGAAGACAAAATTTTTAATAATTGGTTTTGTTCTTCTATATGTCGGGAGATTTTTATCATGTGTTATGTAAGTGCTGCTAAAGTTGTAGAAGAGGTTTTTTCATGTTGTGTTCATCTTCTGCAGATAAAAATCAGTGATTTCGGTCTGTCACGAGCTCTCGGAATGGAGAAGGATTACTACCAATGCAAGGATGGCAGCACTAAGTTACCCATTGCATGGTAAGTAAATTGTGCTTTTCTATTTGCATGAGTGAACATCAGGAAAGTAATGTGGGGTAATTTAGTCCTCAGAGATGTTGAATTGTGGGAGTGAATGAACCAGGGCTGTTATTAAGGACTTTTTAGAACTGCACAACCCCTTCTTTCCTTTCCCATCCTCCATGGTAAATTACTTCCAATCGGAGAACAATGACCTTTTAAACTAGTTTTAACTGTACAGAAGTGCTTCTACAACTGCACAAATCCATTTAGAACTGCACATTTTGTGTACAACTTTACGTTAAAAAAAGCCCTGGAAGGAACTTTTGGCTGCAGTGTTCACTCTGTGAAAGTGAGACATACAGGAGAGAGGACGTGGAAATGAGGACAGAAGCAAGTTGACTTTTTTCATATTATTATTAGGAAATATGGAGCTTGTTGGGGAAAAATATAAAGTGCTTGTAAGGCATTTCTTCCAGTTCACACACGCATTGAAGACTGACTGTAATGTGAATTGAAAACAGATAAAAGATTGCTGAGAACTGAGTGTGGAAGATATTATTGAAGACAGACAGACTTTTTGTAGTGGGACCAGCATTTAAAAAATGAAGACAACTCAAGCAAGACTGAGATAATAGCTTCACATAGGACAGCTCAAGACAATACAAGGATGAACAACTCAAGACAATACGGAGACAATGAAATATAGGACAGCTAAAGACAATACAAAGATGATAGCTACAGAATAACTCAAGACAATACAGAGACGATGACTTCATATAGGACAGCTAAAGACAATACAAGAATGATAGCTACAGGATAACTCAAGACCGGTACGTGACGTTTGGGCGCCGGCCGTTTGGGCGCGACGCCGTTTGGGCGCCGTACGTTTCGGCGCGGAAGAAGTTATGTAATGAAATAGCACTTAAAACTCTTTATTTGTCCAGGAATTTTTAATTCAGCTATGTTTTGTAATGTGCATTGTTAAAGAAACGAAATTCTTCACTCTAACAGCTTCGTAAAGGTAAAGGTAAATGTTTTCCACAACACAGAGCTCGGAATTTATATGCCAGCTCTGGTTAGGAAGGAGGCTCTTTCGTATGTTATCCTGTATAGCCCTGGTGCGTAAACAAGCGGCAACGCGTCAAACGTCACATTCACAGGGGATAAACAATAGTCTCGGAAGGAGGCTCTTTCGTATGTAATTATATCTACAAACGTCAAGGTTCTTCTTTCGCGCCGCAACGTCCGGCGCCCAAACGGCGTCGCGCCCAAACGGCCGGCGCCGAAATGGCGGCGCCCAAACGGCCGGCGCCCAAACGGCGGCGCCCAAACGTCCTGATCCGACTCAAGACAATGCAGAGACGATGACTTCATATAGGACAGCTAAAGACAATACAAGGATGATAGCTACAGGATATCTAAATACAATACAGAGACAATGACTACATAATAGGACAGCTAAAGACAATACAAAGATGATTGCTGCGTGGAGAACAACTCAAGACAATACAGAGACAATTGCTTCATACAGACAGCTAAAGACAATACAGAGACAATTGCTTCATACAGACAGCTAAAGACAATACAGAGACAATGACTTCATACAGACAGCAGTCGTAGATTGTCTGGAGATGCCTTCCAAATATTCTTTTCCAGTTGCTGAGTGTTGTTTTCTTTTTAGGTGTGCACCAGAATGTATCAATTTTCTAAAGTTTACCTCCGCGTCTGATGTTTGGGCTTTTGGCGTTACTCTGTGGGAAACATTTTCTTACGGGGCTCAACCATATGAAGGTCTTACGGGGGAACAGGTTGGTAGAATTTTATTTTACCGGTACTAGTCACAAGCAGAGCTGCATTAATCGTCAAAGTAGGCACTATGCGTAGGACCCAAAACATTTTAGGACCTATGCAAGTGTGAAAACGAAATATTGACAAAAATCAAGTTGCATTGGACCTTGGTGAATATATCCAGGATATTAAATAAATACATTACAAGATGTAAATTCATATATATCATTTATGTAACACCTCTTTAAGTGGTGCTTCCAACTCCAGGATGGCAATTTAAGAGAACAGTCTTGAGGTGAGGAAGAAGATACGAAAGAGGGAACTGAGGGAAGGAGTTAAAACTCCACGGCAGGTCTATCCAGATCGAAAGCCCACCACCAAGATGGTGCGATTATACCTAATGGAAGCATCCTTGGGTAAAGGAACAAACTATTCAAATGAGCAGAGGGTTCAGGATCCCTGGCACTGAGGATGGGGCAACAGAGTTCAAGATAGGCAGGAAACCCAGTAAACAGCCCCATATTAGATTAACCCTTTGATGCTGAAGGGTATAGAATTTTCCATACCATTGACTACCATCTTGGCATTAAAAGGTTAAGTCGAATTTACTTTTATTTATGTTTATATTTACACGATTTACTTTTATCATTTTTACATTTTTTACTCTTTTTACATTGGTAACTATTATTGTTTTGCAAGATGCTTCATGTGCAATTGTGCACAGCAGCAGGTGTTGTACGTGATGATATATGTTGAACTGCTGCAGGTAGTACAGGAAGTTGATGAGCCTACCTGTCGGCGCCTTTCACAGCCCGACCACTGTCCAGACGATTGGTACGCGATGATGTTGAAATGCTGGCAAATCGAACCCAATGAACGACCGAAGTTTGCAGAACTCTACTCCAATTTACAACAGGTCTCTCTTTCGAATATTCCTCTATTTAATAACCATCGATGAATTGGCAAATATTGACCAGTCTCAGTGTGTAAACTTGGAACTTGGATGGATGGGTGGGTGGGTGGGTGGATGGATGAATAAGTGAGTGGGTGGATTGGTGAGTGGCTGGGTGGGTTTATGGACGAGTGGGTAAGTGGATGGGTGGATAGATTCATGGATATTTTTTTATTGATCTTTTTGTAACAAGCACACAATGTAAAAAATCAGAAAATACATATATATTACAGAATTACAAGTATCACTGCCACTAATAAATACATTAACTGAGCAATTTATATAGTTAATTACGCATGTGAATTCAAGTAAGAATTTCGCAAACTTTATGAAATTTTGGAACGTTATATCTGCATTAACAATTTTTCACAAACCCAATGCGATCTGAGAAAGACGTTTTATTATTTATTGATATAGTCTAGAATTTGCTTAAAGCTATGATTGGAGAATCAGGCACGCTCGTTTTCTTGTTGATGGACAGTTTTAAAAACAGTGGAAAAGCAATTTTTGATTTGAGTTATAGGAACAAAAACGAACTTTGATAGTTTGAAGAAAGTTGCTAGAAAATTGAAGCACATTTTGCGCTTGTGTTGACTGCAAAGTTCTGTAATTCAGGAAATTGACTCACGTGTTCTTGTTCGTTTTCGTTAGATGAAACCGTCGCGTGTAATAGCGACGACAGATATGTCGACTGAAGATCACCGGTCGTCATCTCATCTCGTCTTCAAAACCAACGATATTGTCACCGTTCTATCAAAGATGTGAGTAGACATTTAAGTAGTAAATAGATTGACAGTGTGAGGACAATTTGCACTCTATAACCCCCATTTTATGCTCGAAGTGATTTTTTTAAGCCTGGATATGTTTATGGAGCATTTGCTGAACATTACCTTTCTACCATGGGTGACGTAGGGTAAGGTACTAGTAAGTTGATGTTAGGTTCACAGTCATTGTTTTTAAATGCGTTCAGAAAGCAATCTGATTCTTCAAGTTATGGGTTATCTAAAATGAAGCACAGAGATGCCAAGGCCGGCTAGCCTTGCGCTGCTGATTATAATTGAGCACTGGGAAAGTCAGTTTTGTGTGAGGTTGGTGAATTAGAGCCCTGGACGCTAAGGTAAATGGTGAACAGTTTGGCCGGTGCTCATCTTGAAATGAGCTGTGCCTGTAGGATAACTTGGAAATATTCTAACATCAAAAGGTCAGTCCACACTCCACAAGGGTAATAAATATCCTGCAATAGGCTGGATAACCCACATGCAGTTTACAGGCATCTAGTTCAACACATCATGACATATGCATGCTAATAAATCCATGCTAAAAACTTACTTTCTCGCTAGAACTTATCCCGCATGGTGGCTGCTTTGTAAGGCGCCCTTGTAAAGGCATGGCTGTGTTATGGTGCCATATAAATTGTCATTATTATTACTATTATTATTATTATTATTAGTATTATTAATTTTATTATTATAATCATTTTAAAATTATTTGGTGTCTTATGGAAGGAACGCAAACAGTGTACTGTCTCGTTGTTGTAAGTAGTTGTGAACTGGATACTGGTTCTGATGTACAATTGGTGAGAAAATTTTGCATCTTCTTGTGGATTTGTCTAACAGGCCAGAGAACGCTCCACGGCCGGGACTGTGGAGAGGATCACTGGAGACGGGCATGCAAGTCGTACAACCTGGTTACTTCGATCCTATTCACTTTGCGCCGTACATTGAGATCAACACCACTGGACCCGTCTTGCGAAAGTCCAGCAAAGTCAACAGATCAGGTACGTCAGCCAACGATGTACAGTCTCAACCCAATGCAGAACTATACTTATGTCATTAATTAATTGTAATTGTAATCGTACATTTATATAGCGCCCCTTCAAAAGAACACCTCAGAGGCACTCCCGACCTGACACCAAACCACAATCGAAAAGAATGGTTTTCAAACGCTTGCGGAAAAGGGGCAAAGAAAGACAAAGAAGTTCATTACGGAGACTAATAGGTAACTTATTCCAGAAAGACGGACCGACCATACTCGTGTGAGCTTGCCTACAGTGTGTTTAGCAATTTATGTTCTATCAATGGTTACCGCAGAAAGTCATTCTTAGTCTAATTCATTTATTCATTCGGAAACTTATATGGTGCCCCGTGACTCAGAGTCGCTCCCGACTCCAGCACGTCCAAAAAGAACGGTTTTAAGCTTAGCGTGGAAGGATGCTGTTAGAGTCCATGGGTGTAGGCGTGGCCCTAATACTCTAACATATCATGTAATCTTACTACATACAAGTTTATCAGTTTGAATTAGTAAAAAATAAAGTTATGTTGTTATTTTACTGTAATTGTCCTGCTGTCCCTTTGTTTATACCTCTTGGACCGTCTTGGTACTGTCAAGAGATGTTTCATGTCAGTGTGACTATACCTGTTAGGCTAAGCTACAACGCAGCCGACTTGAAACATTTGATCTTGCAAATCATTTAATTGAGTACTAGTAAAAAGGTGCAGTTAGCTCAATTGCATTGTTGATGCTAAGTCTGATTATATTATAGGAAATTTTAATAATGTAAAAACATCAATTGAATTAATAAAAAGGAACGTTGTTATGTTATTATTTTACTGTAATTGTCCTGCTGTCCCTTTGTTTATACCTCTTGGTACTGTCAGAATATGTTTCATGTCTGTTCAACGTGTTTGTTTGTCTTTCTTAGGTTCCTCAAGGCTTTCCGTGAGGTCATCAAAGAAGTTGACTCCTAGCATGATAAGCAATCCTCAGAATGACCTTCGCCATATCGGTCATGTCGGATACGACGGGGCCGTCTTTGGCGATGTGTCATTCATCGGCGATAATTACGATAAGCTGCCGATAAAAGTCGGAAATACGCGTGAGTTGCCATATTGCTCCTTCTTGCTTTCTTTTTAATTGTGTGATGGTGCAAATCAAATTGTGGTGAAATCGGTGTGCAATTTGCGGTCGTGAATGTGGAATTATCATTATGGTTCGATTCAAGTTTGACTGAATTCGCCTGGTGGTTAAAGTGTGAAGCTGTTCTTGTTTAGATTTGGATGGACTGCTTGCGTTTCTGTGAGGGTATCACACGACTGATGATAGCTGGTGCAATAGAGGTGCTTTATAAATCCAAAAGTTGTATAGTATACGGTCAGTATTCTGCTGACATCTAGCAGGCTATAATGCACAACTGTACAGATCCTTTTTAATTGATTTTTTGTGCGCTGTGTTTGAGCTGTGTTGTTGTCTGTTTGTCGTGTGCGTAGGGAAGAGCTGTGAAGATATGAGCGCCTCCTACCCAGCTCCAGGACACACTTCAACGTCAACATTCGGAGCGAGTGGTTCAAGGTAAGTGATGAGGTGTGGTGGTGTAGCGGGTGTGTTCGTTGCCTTGCAGCCAGAGGGTTGCAGGTTCGAATCCACCAAGTCGCCGCGTAAGAACCTTGGGCAAGTCCTTCACTCGCAATTGCTCAGCGCTTCGGCGTGAAACTCTGATGCAGTGTCCGCTCTGCAGTCGGGAGCGCCTCTGAGTAGAGAGATTGAAGGGGCGCTGTAACAAGTACGCATACATACATGACACAATTGCATCACTCTCTGTCTCTACTTTTTCTCTGTCTCTGTCTCTTTTTTTAGGTCTCTATTGCGTTTTCTTTGGCTTACTTTCTCGTTACTTTTCTCGCTTGCTCTCTGTTTGCCTTTGTGACGCTTTCTCTCTGTCTTTGCCTCTCTGTTTTGTTTCAACATCTTCCACTCTGGCTCTTTTCTCTGTCTCTGTTTCTCCCTTTCTCTGTCTTTTTTGGTCTCTCTGGCATCTTCTCTGTCTAACTTTCTCATTTCTTTCTATCTAGCTCTCTGTTTACCTCTGTGGCTCATTCTCTGTTTGTGCCTCTCTGTTTTGTTTTAACATCTCCCAGTCTCCTTCTCTCTTTGTCTCTTTTCTGACAAGGCAATTCAGCACACAGGTCAGCTATATACTTATTTTGAAGATGTAAACAATTCTGAAATTAACTGCAGGTACTGAGCACATTTTCACTTTCATAGCATAAACTGCTTTGTTTTATTCTAGTGTGAGAGGCGATGTTGGTGGGGTAGCAGCCTCAGGATCAAGCGAATTTGACGATTTCGCCGACTTCAAGATGCCAGATTTTTCGGTAAATTAATCCATTTGACTGCTGCTTGCAAGTGATACTTTTACACCTTGCTTAATGCCGAGTCTGACAAGTATAAGTTTTTCTTGTCCATGCACTAACTCAGGTTTAATTTCTCTACACTGCAACAATTGTTCATAGTTCATTCATTACAAGAATTTATATAGTGCCCCTGCAAGGTGACTGCATTGGAATGATTCTTGCAATAGTTTTTGAATAATATATGTTTTAGTTATGTTTAGCAATGAGAGCTGGATCCTAATGCAGTTTGTTGTTAAACTTAAAGTGTTAAGGCATGATGTAAATTTTCAGACGTACATTTCAACTTGCTTAAATTTTGATGCAAACTCACACGCAGGTTGAATTACAGGTCTGTAGGTTGGTGCTTTTTCTTGGAAAGAATTACCTTACCAGGAGAGGGTGCAGTATATTTATGTTGACCATCACTAAAGGACTTCCCACATCAATTTGCTCTGTCACCCTCTGTGGTAGTCTCTCCTCATCTTTCTCTCGCCTCAAATCCTGCCTTTTCTGAGAGCGCGTCTGAAAGGCTCTTGTTGCAAGAAACGCTTTACGAATGGTCAGATACAATGTCGTGAAACCGTAGTTTTCATATTTCCTGGTGTTGAGCGTGCAACTTATTCTCTCGATTGGTTTGCGGTTATTTTTCAGAGTGGCTTCGACCTGGGAAGTTCGCTGATGGATGAAGTGATGAAGGCGCTTGGCAGCACTTCCGACAACGACGGACTGGGCTTTATGCTGAGCAACACGAATTCAAGCACAACAGACGTCAACAACCACGTCTCAAAAGACTCGCAGTCCTCCTCAACAACGGCAGCTCCATCAGCCGCAGATGAAACACAGCAATCGGAAACAGAGAGTGAGGAGGAAGAGGAGGAGGCGGAAGAAGAAGAGGAGGAGGAAGAGGAAGAGGAGGAAGATGAGGAAGAGGAAGGGGAAGGAGAGGTTAAGGATGGAAACAACAGCCTCTTCGAATCGTCGTCGTGTTCTTCGTCGCGTGATGCTTTCGACGATTACAACGGTCTTCGGAAGACGGACGAGTCTTCGAGCGACAAACGATATCAGAGTTCAAACTACGTGAGTCGCTGATTTCGTTGTTTTACACGCGTGTCACTTGAGCATTCGTTCTTTAGTTTTTATTGTCGAGATACGAGTTCTTTTTGCACAACTTTGCCATGCGATTTTGTAGCATGCGATATATGACCATAGAGCTTTATGTTCAGTTTTTTTTATATTGAGATATACTTGGTTTATTGTTGCTGTTAAATATGTCAGTTTTTGTTTTATTTTATTCTTTTATTATTTTGACAAGCACCTACATGTTTTAACTGTTTATTACAGAAATTTTAATTTATTTGGTTTTGTGTTTTCTTTCCGAATTCATGTTGTTTAGATGTGTTTATTAATTTCTTCATCGACTTAATCGTATGGAATGATAGCTATCGTAGAATTTCTTTATAGGCCATTCGGAACGTTAGACTCACCGTGCAATATTTTTGTTTTGTTTTGCTCAGTTCTTCACACTAAGTTGTCGTTTCAGGACCATTCGTCAAGCGAGAAATCTTTTAAAGATGACAGCTTACTGAATAAGTCCGAGGAGAAGCTTTACAGCCCCTTATTTACGAGTTCCTTATCGTTCGAGAGAGACGACAAAGCGCTGACGACGATAAGTTCTGCCGAGCCGCCCGTGAAGCCACGCACTCCAACGTCCGCTGGCTCGAGCAACATACAGATAGTTGTCGACACGGAACACTCCGCGAAAGACAGCCGCATGCAAAGAACGGACTCCGACAACAGCCTACGGGGGCTGCGCAAGAAATCACTGCGAGACGAAGATGTCGGGTTAGGGTTAGTCCCTCCTGCGAGCAACGGCGTATCCGGAAGAATCCTTCCGCTGGAGCCATCCCGGAGCACGAACGCGCTCGTGACCACCACCGGCGGTGGAAGTAGCAGCTCCAGCGGTAGCTCCGCCGGTTCGACCGGAAACCTCCACGGGAACGCGCCTCCTCGCCAAATACGTGCCAACAACCTGAATATCCGAGCGCCTCAGGGAATTCCCGGACGGGGGGACGTCCCCGCCCGGAAGCCGTTCATCAATCCAAGCGCGGCTGCGGAAGAGGAAGTGGATACGAATCCACTGCGACGTCTGCGCGACAGCCAGAGCGGTTTTGGTCGGCCGATGATGACATTTCGGCCGCTAGGTGGCGGCGGTGGTGGCAAGCAGCCGGTTCTTCCGATTACGACAACGACGAGTAATGTTTCGCCGCAGGACGAGTTGAGTCAGCGTAGTTTAAACGTGAACTTGTCGTTCTTCGACAAACTTAAGGAGCAGGAGGAGCAGAAACTGTCTTGAGCGTCGTACTCAGCGGTCGTTTGTTTTTTGTTTGTTTGTGTATTCGTTGTCGTATGGTGCACGCACGTTCGCTCTTTTTGCCGAGATAGAAATTTTCTTCGTGGCAGCCTACCTTCTTTTTACGTTCACTATATGACTCGGAATTTGATTTCTCTCTTATTTTTTCTGTCGTTTTTTTAGTTTTTCTTTTTTTGCATGACTTTGGAGTTGAAGCCATTCTTCTGTCGTGCATGTCGTTTAGCCGTGGACGCGATAAGTAACGCTGTTTGTGGCCGATACGTCGAGATATATGCTATGCCGCGATATACGTTGGCAACAGATTCAACTGCAGTAACAGTGATATTTGTTTGCAGTGGTCGTCGGAAGCGTATGAATTGCATGCGTTGATATTCGATAAGTCTGCATGGGCTGTGTGCATTTTTACGAGTTGTTGTGCCAAAAATTTTAAGTCATTAGTTTGATTTGAAGACTGTTCTCTGTCTATGGAAAGCGGAATTCGCTCGTATCTCGGAAGTAGAGAGGAATAGTCGTGACTGTAAATTTGTCGACTGACGTTACAAATGAGTTAGTCTGCTTGTATTATAGTGAATTCTTATTTTTCATGGATTGTTGCAGTCAGCTTCTGTCCATTTTGAACTTCTTTTCTTTTATTATGTTTCAATGTCCTTGCAGAGCAATTTTAGTGAAGTCAGATGTGCTTAGTTTTGATGTGAAATTGTAAGTCATTTATTATTTTCCTTAAATTTTCTAATGATGTCATCTATAGGAGAGTTAGTCGCTATCCCTGAAGAATCTAATTTGTATCAGTCGTCGTTTAAGTGCTTGTCAAAGTTAGTTTTAACTATGTTGCCACCTTAATTTTGTTTGTCAAAAGCCGCTGTAGACTGAAATCTCGAAATTTGTGACGTAGATAACACATCTCTTAAGTTATAGGCTTTGATCTGCTCTTTGTACGCAAACTCGCACAATTGTTGCCCATTGTGCTATAATACTTTGGGTATACTGCAGGTTCCAAAGTGTGGTCTATATTATGGTAAAATATGCTTTCACATAAGTAAGTCAGAGTTGTCTTGTCTTGACCATTTACACATGATTTAACAACATTTACACATGATTTAACTGCATTTACACATGATTTAACAACATTTACACATGATTTAACAACAAAACATAACGCAGAATAACATATCACAATGTTTCCGTTTCAGACACTTATGGTGACGTTAATTGAACTCTTTAAAACAAGCTCGTTGCGTTGCAGTACTACGGAATTTGAGTTTTGTTTATACAGGGTGCGCCAAAAAAAAAGACCCCCCCTAAGATTTTTGCCAATATCTTGACCAAAAGTAAGAATTTTGAGATGAAATTTTACTGTCTTAAAGACAATTCATATTTACACATGATGGCCAGATTTCATCAAAATATTTCAAACAGAACAAAAATTATGCCACTTTTAGGGAGGTCACCCACCGTTTTTTGACGATTCAAAAACGCGACGCAACAAAAAGTAATAAAAATTCAATCTAATTATTCTGGCCAATATCTTGGCCAAAAGTAAGAATATCGTAATGAAATTTTACAGGCTTAAAGACAATTCATATCTGCATATGATGGTCAGATTTCATCAAAATATTTCCAAAACAACAAAAGTTATACCACTTTTAGTAAGGTCACCCCCCCAATTTTTGACAATTCAAAGACGTAACGCAGCAAAAACACGATTTTATTAAGTCGCATCTCAAATAATTATTATAAAAAAGCCTTGATATTGACAGATGATCATTATTATTACTATTTAAGAAATAAACAGGGTACCAGCGTAGCTGCACGTCACTGAGAAGTCACTTAGCAAGATGACAATCAAATTCTTAAAATAAGAAATAATAAGGAATCTTTCAGATAGTCAACAGGTCCATCAAGAACTCTGCATAGAGACTCAAAATAAGTTTTGGCACGGGTGGTGGGCACATTGAACACAAGTTGTGAAGCACTACCAAGTTCATTTGACAACAGTTATTTGTGATGAGACTTAAAAATCGTGTTTTTGTCACTTTTTGTTGCGTTTCGTTTTTGAAACGTCAAAAAACGGTGGGTGGTCTCACTAAAAGTGGCATAACTTTTGTTCAGTTTTAAATATTGTGATGAAATCCGGCCACCATGTGTAGATATGAATTGTCTATAAGACTGTAAAATTTCATTGCGATATTTTTATTTTTGGCCAAGATATTCGCAAAAAACCTTTAAAAAACTGCGTTTCGTTTTTGAAACGTCAAAAAACGGGGGGTGGCCTCCCTAAAAGTGGCATAACTTTTGTTCTGTTTGAATAATTTTGATAAAATCTGGCCATCATATGTTAATATAAATTGTCTATAAGCCTGTAAAATTTCATTCGAAAATTCTTAATTTTGGCCAAGATATTGGCAAAAAACCTAGGGGGGGTCTTTTTTTTTGGCGCACCCTGTACTTCTTTGAGAACTCTATTTGCTAAAAATAATTCTGATGTTCCTTGTAGGCGTTGTAGTGTTTCCTAGTCCACAGTCATCGCAACACATCTGTCGAATTGTGACCTCGCAAGTGGACCACGTGCGGCAATCGAGCGCATGATGAAATATCAGTTTTCTAATCTTAACAATTGGTAATTTACGCTTAGCCGATACCTTTTGAGCAGAGGCTGGTTATGCCTTCTGCTCACCGCTCGATAAGTTGTCCACGCAGAGTTGTACTGCTGTTTGTTTCGTCATTTCCGACGTGTTTTTTCTAAGAGAGTTTAAAGTAACGGAGTGAACCGTTTTCGGAAAGTATTAACCTGTTTAGGAAACGAATTGGTGTGGTTTTTGCCAGTCAAACGTATTCGGAGTCTGTCGGATAATATAGGGAAATCCTCTTGGTGATTAGCATGAAATCAGAAAAGTGTGCTGTTTAAGCCGACGTTGAGGGCGTCCGATTTGCAGAGTTGCAGTACAATTTGCTGTCAGGCTAGAATTTTATTTTTGCTTTGTTTTCAGTTTTTATATTTTGACTGATGGTGACAACAAGTTTAAATGTCTGATTATATTGGCTTCAGTAGTTTTTCCTGATTAAATGTGCACTGTGTATATGTGCAAAGTTAGTGCTTCCATAGGAATGGGGTAGAGGTGGATGGTGTTGGGATCGGATAATGGTTTCTGGGGGGATGGCGTAGGGATCGGGTAATGGTTTCTGTCGGGATGTGCTCTGGTTGTGATGGTGTACACTGTACAGTGCTGGATGATTTCTTCCTTTTCGTTTTTGAAGATAATCGTTTTCAGTCTTATCAAGTAGACACGAGTAAGGGAATGAGAAAAAGTGTGTGCTGGCCTGAATTTCTCCTTGATGTTGTTCTTGCTTTTCTGATTAAGAACGCTTGCTGATTGGTAAAGGGTGCTCTATGTAACATCTCAAAGGTGCTTGGCTCAAACCTTGCCATAGGCAGAAATAAAATTAGAATTAATTCCAAATTCCATTGTCCCTATATACAAGTGGTACTTAAAACTGAAGTGTTATCAATAGTTTTATTAATTAACATTATTTCTTATTACGGTATCACTGTGTTGTTAAGTTTTTGTTTGCAATGGTATGCTGTGTCGAAGGAAGTACAATATTGCGTATATTTGCAAGTAAATTTTTTTGATTTAAGGTAATGTAGTAAGTCTGGTCACACGCTGCTGCTGTTATCATTTTATTTACAGCATAATTTTTTAGATAAAATCATTTTTTTCAGTAGTCAGCTTCACTTGTAATCTAAACTAATCTAATGTGATTAATTAGTTTGCAGTCTTATCTAATCTGAGTCTTATCTAATCTGGTCCATTACACTGTTCTTCTTTTTAGAACGGATAGTTTTTAAGTTTGAGGTTGGTCCCTAATGAAAAGTTGCATGGCATTTCGAGAAATATGAATGAACTACGATTAACGTATTGATTGGAGAAGGGTTTCACTACAGAAATGCAGATTTGTGCGATTTGGTTGACATTGACGACGCGTTACGGTCTGTTTAGATTAAAAGTGTTGTAAAAAGAAGTAGAGTCTAGTTTCGTCTCGTCTTCCTTTCGTCTTTTATACGATACAATACGATGCACAGATACAACACGTGTGACTGTGTAGTTTGGATACGATACAGCACGTGTGACTGTGTAGTTTGGATGATCCAGTGCAAGACTTCACATCGACTAAGTTAGTTTACAGTCTGTTTTAAACGAATAATGACATGTTGCACAGGAAATATCTTGGTTGGAAATTACGGTAACTAAAGACCGATGTGTATAGAAGATTTTTTTGCCTGAAAACCCAAAACTCGACAGTACGATGAGCAAGATTTCGCAAAGTGCCTGCTGCTATGAGTGATTGAGATGCAAGAAAATGGCCTAGTGTTAGGCCAGCCAAATGTGGTCTTCAGGGTAAGTCTAGTGTGTTGAATTGTCTATGTGAGGGATCAGTAGTTTAATCGCCACCCCATTTTGTTAGCTTTGGCTCCACACGTGTCCCTACTAAACTATCAGTGGGAAGCTGGTCGTTCTCATCAGTTTACTATTAAGGAATTAACAATAGTAAGATGCAAGAATTTATTCGTATTCTTGATGAGTAGGGGCCTACTGCAATCTCACTGCCTAATCTTTTCTAATCTTTAGTGATCCTACAACACAAGTATGAAATGTCTTCCAGTCTGATCAAGATGGTCAGTTCTAGAATTAATCAATCAAATACTTTGACAGTAATTATAAAAGCTGTTCTTCTGCATAATAATATTGTAGAGTAGGCTACTTTTAACTGGAGCACTCGGCTAAACCTGAAAATTTCAAGCTTAGAAACTTGATACATTATCCAAACAAACTTCTGCTATTGTATATGACAAATCCGCAATGTAACTGTATTTAACATGAAGTAAAAAGTACGAAACTTGTCCGCAATGACAATTTTCGAAGTTGACAAGGGCCAGGCCTGCTTGTCCTGCTACAGTCATCTAAATCTTATTGCCAGATCGTACTTGTTCTTCGCTATGTAACTGCACCTGGACCATATGTAACAGTACTGGTAGTCTAGCTTTATATAATTTTCTAAGTCGTTTATCTGTTTTTTTTTCTCCTCTAATATTCGTGCTTTCAGTTTCTTAGAGTGACATGTATGGTCAGTAATTATTATATTAATTTCTCTCTGAATGTGGAAAAATTCCGTTTATACGTCTTTAGACAAATTAACTTTTCAGGTTGTTTATGCTGTTTAACAAACTTAATAAAAGTAATAATTATTAGCGTTTTGCTTGCCATAGTAGTCTCGCCAATTAACATTTCTTTATCGTTTTTGCATAATAGCTTTTGTCATGTTCATCAAAGAGATTGACAATATGTATTTTCTGTACATACACAACTATTGAGTATTGACTGGATAAATTTTCAGAATTCGATGCTTTCGTAAAGTTAAAGTATTAAATAATTTCTTTCGACAGGAACAGTTTTTTAAAAACTGCTTTTATTACAGCTTGCTGACCAGTTAGATGTAACAACACTGTTACAAATCAATCATAAGACATCCAAACATTTTCATCTGAATTTGAGAGTCATTGCAATTATGAAAAAATTTAAATGTGCTTAGTTCTTACTAACATTTAGTGTTAATTGAGTAATATAATATGTGTTTAGTTCTGTACAGTCTTAGTTAATGAGAGACTTCAACAATGAACTGTTGTCAACATGTATACACCTTAACTGAACAATTTAACAAAGAAGCTTTCGAGCGTTAACAATGTACTAATACCCAGAGAGAGAATTGTCAGAGGTTTGGGTTTCAACTCACCAGTCTTTCTTAGAGCCCCATAGTGAAGTCTGTTTTTTACACTCCAATTCCAAGTGAATCATAGTCTAACCCGCAGTTATTTTTCCACAATTCTCACTGGTACAACTACCATCTTTTGTTACAGACATTTGGTAATTTTAAACTTATCTGAGATATTGGGGTGACCTAAATATACCATGTGGTGACCTTATGAAATTTATTTTATTTTACGAGTGGCCAATTAATCTGGACAATTCTGCTTCTACCCTTTCCACTTTAGGAATAAATTTGTTTTTCATGGACTATGTATGAAAGGTCTTCAAAAGGTCACACACGAGTTACATAGAGTTAGTGAAAACATTTGTTATATCCAACATATTTCTAAGTCGTTCAACAATTCGTTAGCATGTAGGGAGGAGTTCCATGCTAATCTGGACCCAATATGCCAATCTGTATAGCAATCTTGCACTGCATTTTAGCTCTGCATGGCACAAAAGCATTTTGCACATGGTTTGCCAGCAACATGTTGCTTAGTCGCTCTTGGTGCCAACTTGCCAAGAGCATGATGACATTGGTGCGGTAGAATTTCCTTGATTAAATCGTATTTGAGATAATTTTTTGGTCTTTCTTAATTTCTTTCGAACAAGACATCACTGACGTTGCATTTGGATGTTTTTGATCAGGCCAGTTTAAGATATTTTAACCAGTAATTTGAAGATTTTAATTTGAGATGGTTGCAATGCAGGGCTGTGAAATAACTAGGTTAAGATTGTTTGTGTTTAAGTGTGTTTAAATGTCAACATTGTTCAGTCTAACTTTGTGAGTGTCAATGTGTGCTTACCGCTATCACTGTCTGCCCTCTTATGTGTCTATGAGTTCCACTCTGTCACTGTAGATGTCCCTCTGTGTTGTCTTGCATTTCTGTTAATGTTTTGATCACTGCATGTACATAACTATTTCAACCATAATTGACAGAATGTGTTAAGTAAATTTATATAGAAGCCTTAAAATATCAGAAGTATGAAGCCTAGCTTCTTAGGAAGATAACAGTAATACAAGTTTTGATAAAGGGTGCATTTTAAGGTAGACTTGAGGTTCATGTGATGTGAATGGCCCTAGCACAAAGAAGAATCAGGAAGTTTAACATGATGCAAAGGTTCATTTTGGTTATTCATTAGGTGACTTTTCATTATTCTTTGCTGTTATTTTGGGTGCTCACTCTCGCGATTAGAACCTTTGCTTCAGTCTTGTTTAGTTAGTTTCCTGCCTCTGTGTCGCCTAATGATCATTGTTCTAAATGTTTCATTCAATGCTGTTTCGTTTACGAAGGAACTTTGAGATGCAAAGAAATTGCAAGAAAGGTGCTGTACATAATTATTCTCTCTTCATTTTTTTCTTACTAATAAATTGTAATCAATTTATTTAGACAAACATTTTCTTGTTACGACTTTGATAGACACCAGCCGCTGATGTTGGAACCTTAATTTGTTCAACCATCATCTATGATGGAAGATGCAGGCACTATACCAGGTACAGCTGCATAGTTACCTTATCTATTCCAGATCTATCCTTTGACAGGCTTCATTTTGGGTTCATTCTTTACTTACCTATACGGCTGCACTAAGTTCCCAGCTGCACTAAGTTCTCATAGGGGCCCGTCTCGAGTCGTCTGGGCGTGATCGTAGCTGCCAGTGACAATAAAATGCAAGCTCGTATTGTCATTTGGCCAATAGCTAACTAATTGCGTGGAGTCGTGGACTACTAGGCCTACACGGTGTCCCGATAAAAATAGACCCCAACGAAAAGTGTCACTTTTCGGTCTAAACTTTTAGTATTTTCCTGAAATTTTAAAAACAACAGTAGCCATATTACCATAATTATAATTCTAATGCCGTTTAGAAATTCTGCTAAGTTTGCCAATTTTATGAGCGTTTGAGATGTAGCGCCGAAATCGTAGCTGATAAAGCCGATAGCGTTGTGTTTAAACTTGAAAGTCGACAACGCAGCGGTTAAAGTCGATAGCATAGCGGTCAAAGTCGATGACGTAGCGGTTAAAGTCGATAGCATAGCGGTTAATGACGGTAGCGTAGTCGTAGCGGTTAAAGTCGATAGCGTAGCGGTTAAAGTCGATAGCATAGCGGTTAAAGTCGATAGCATAGCGGTTAAAATCGATAACGTAGCGGTTAAAGTCGATGACGTAGCGGTTACAGTCGATAGCATAGCGGTTAATGTCGGTAGCGCAGTCGTAGCGGTTAAAGTCGATAGCATAGCAGTTAAAATCGATAGCATAGCGGTTAAAGTCGATAGCATAGCGGTTAAAGACGATAGCATAGCGGTTAAAATCGATAACGTAGCGGTTAAAGTCGATGACGTATTGACGTAGCGGTTACAGTCGATAGCATAGCGGTTATATAATGTCAGTAGCGTATAGTCGTAGCGGATAAAGTCGATAGCATAGCAGTTAAAATCGACAGCGTAGCGGTTAAAGTCGATAGCGTAGCAGTTAAAGTCGATAGCATAGCGGTTAAATTCGATAACGTAGCTATTAAAGTCGATAGCATAGCGGTAAAACACCACCCCTCTTCTGAAACCCTCTGGTCCACCACGCACATATTTATTTCAGTTAGGAGGCGGATTAAGGCATTTTCAACATGAACAGGGACCCACACTTCAGGACCCCATTCATGCAAAAAAAAAATTTATGTAGCAAATCATTTTTATAATTATATCTTAACAGTTAAAAAATGGAGAGGGAAAGAACCAGAGGAAGATCGAGACAGATGATGCTAGACTGGACGATGGGGTTGACACGGAGAAGGCACAGCGGAGGATCCGAGGATGGAGTGGCAACATTTTGCATTCAAACCTGCCTATGAGCACAATGCATGCCACTGAGACGTTTGTGAAGTTGTGAACCCAATGCTGTAGGAGGCTAAGATAATAAAAGAAATTATGAGATTGTCGTGCTTACTTACTTGATTACAGAAATTGCAGCGCAGTTGCTCACAAGTTCAATAGTTCACTGAGAAAAATTCCACTTTATACTTTCGTTATCGCCCTCTATATTTGCGTATGTTATTATATGAAGTTGCATTTGTGATAAACAGATTAATTTGGTGTAAGTCGTAACAAGTAGGCAAAAACCAGACGCTAGAGCTAGAGTCGCTGGTCAAGTGTCAACAAAAGTCTTTGTTGACAAACTTAAGTCTTTGTTGACTATGATTTGGCGCCAAATCGGTTTCGTTTCCGGCGTTGTTTGTAATCCTCTGCGAGGCAATTCGCTGATTAGAAGTAGATTTTTGCACGAAAGCAGAAGAATGTCTGGAGACGGATTGAGCGAAGGTGTTCCAGCTAAAGTTGCGAAGATCGCAAATGGAACGAATGAGGAAAACAGAGTGACCCTGCGCTTTGCCAAACTGACAGAAAATGCATTCACACCCACTCGAGGTTCAAGCGGCGCGGCCGGATACGATCTGCATAGGTAAGACTATTTTATCCGACAGTAGCGCTAATTTACTTTTGTATAAGCGGATAATGTAATGTAGCGTGGAAATTTTATTGAGTGCCATTGCCATGACATTTTCTACTTTTTAGATTTGTATCAGTTTGACAAGCATGGGGGATTTGTGTGAATCAGGGATCCGTGAAGAATGAGTTACTTGTCCAATTTTTGTATAATTGTTTTGTTTCACGAAGTTCCGACACAACTGGCTAATTGTTGAAATGGTGCAGTTGGCATTGCTTGAAACCTTTCAAGTAGGAAATAGTTAACTAAAAAACTGAAAGTATATATTGAGGTGTACTGAACAAGTACTTGTACATACGAGTATTTGTACAGCACGACATGAAAATTAAGTATAATATTCTGTGTTAGAATTTATGCAATATGTCAGAATTTTGCTTCACTATTTAATCAATTTGTTTGTCTTTTCAATGGGTTCTCAATCTATGCTGCATCCGTTATTGCCTAAATCTCTACGGGTCAAAGTTTTTTTTTTATCATTTCCTAAATTTACCGAGTAATTTAACTTTCTTTTTGCAGTGCCTACGACTACACCATTCCAGCTCAGGGAAAGATGGTTGCACTTACTGACCTTCAAATTGCATTGCCCGATGGTTGCTATGGGCGTGTAGGTAAGTTGCAAGCATTTGGCTCAAGAACATCTAGAAATATTGATCAGTTTATTTTGTAATTTTTAAATTGAATTTATTCAAGTTTTAGAGTAATCAATCTCACTCGGGCATTGTGGCTGATCAACATTCTGTAACTTTTTGATATAAATTATGCAAGCCGTGAATGGTATTTGACCATGCGATAACATAATATTTAGCTTTAGTTTCTGGTAGGTTATGTCGATTGATTGTTGGCGTGGTTGTTGACTGGTCACTCCCCGAGTAGAAGTTCAAGTCCTTCTTGTGACAGTTACTGTAAATATTGCGGACATTAAACAACTTCCTTCTTCATAATTGCTCAGCATCATCAACTGAGTCTTGATCATTAATTTGTGTTGCTTAGTCCCTATACCAGCCGACCGGCACATAATCGTATATGATTCGTATATAATCGGGGTTGCCAGTAAAGAGGTTAAAATAATTTTATGCATAATAATAATTGTAATAACTATATAATTATATGAAGAATAATAATAATTGTTTTCTGCTTTAGCTCCAAGGTCTGGTTTGGCAGCAAAACATTTCATCGATGTGGGAGGCAAGTTCTTATATACCTTGAAGAACTAAATTTGTCAGTTGTCGCCTGTAACAATTTCTAGCAATCAAAACATGTCCTGAACCTACGACTATGTACTTGAAAGAATTGTGCTCTGGTTATAGTCGCTCAAGCAGTCAGGCTTCAATCTCCACATGGTAATATATTTGATTCGAGACTTCTGCCCCATATGTATCCTTTAGCGTACTTGGCCATGATGAGTAAACTGACTACAAGTCATAGGAATCCCACTTCAAGTGGGGAAATATAAATGGTGAAAGAGCAGACTAACTGCCTGATTTCACGTGCCAAAACAAACAATAAGATGTGTTAACATTCATATGAAACCCCTAGTTGCCTCAGGGCTGACTTGAGACTTACTGTTGAACACACTGGATATCACAAAAGTTTATAATTTCAGTTATCCACATCTTGGTGTTAGTTAGATATTAGAAAGCTATATGGATGTACTCGTGATTCATATCCCTATATTTACAACGACTTAACACATTTGAGATGTTTGCGAATTAAATTTTTTTTGTGAATTGAGTTAAAACAATGCCTCTGAGAACTGCGACCATGATGTACTTGAACTAACGCTATATGTAACTATTTATCTGAAGTTTTAACGTTGCTGATCAGTTTAATGTTTTTGTTTGCAGCTGGTGTAATTGATCAGGATTACCGTGGAAATGTTGGCGTTGTCCTATTCAACTTTGGTCAAAATGAATTTGAAGGTTTGTCATTTTGTATTTGCATTTATGTGCAGCACAGATCTGAGGTTCAATTCCAGGTCAAACAGATGCATTGAATTTCCTTACCATTTCTTCCCCTAGCAAACTATGATGTAAAATGGATGCTACATCAAAATCGGTAGAAGTGAGGGCCAGGACCGACCAACCCCCCGGCTTTCAATTACTTGTAATCATAGGTCCTATCTGGGTAAAGTAGTCAGTCATAGGTCCTATCTGGGTAGTTTAAGTGGCTGCACTCAAAGTGCAGAACCATAAAAGTTATTCTTGTGCATTCCTTGAATAAGAACATTAGTGAGTAGATAAACATTAGTGAGTAGATAATAGTCAGTAAGTGCATCTTGGTACTGTGTTGAAAGAATAACATTCGCACTCTTTGTTTCTTTAATTTCCTAATCTACACATCTTCTGTTTCAAAATTCCTGTGCACCCATGATCACATTAGGCACCCTCGTAATGGCATGACCTTGTTACGGCACCATATAAATTCTCTTCATTACTATACTTATTATTATTAATACTTGGATACCAGTTCTACTTTAAGCATGAGGAGCAAGTGGATTTGTCCAGTTTAGGAGAAGGAAGTATGTGGAGGCAAACTGCTAATTCATCGTGCCATTGTTTCTAGTGAAAAAGGGAGATCGAATTGCACAGCTTATTCTGGAACGAATCTTCATTCCAGACTTGTTGGAACTTCCAGTGAGTCAATTCTACTAATAACAATTGAAAATAGCTAGCTCTAATTCTAGCAACTTGCCGTATTATCCAATTATGAAGTTTAAATGATCAATGCAAGTTCAAGTCAGTTTCAAATTTTCTTCAAAACCAAAATTATCACTAGATAAAATAGCATACAGCATGCGTAAAGCTTTCAACTTGTCTACACACATATATGATAAATATCAAATTTACAAATAGTTGATCTTTAAAAGTCTTTTTTGTAGCATTTCTAGTTGATAATGGTTGACACTGTTCTTTAGGACTTTGTGATAATTAATATAAAATAGGTTCAAGGCAGTTGATTTCTGGCGCATTATACATACAGTGAAAGTTACAGCAGACCATTTGAATTTAATAGCACACTGATGCTCGGAATCAGGTCAGGCATGAATTGCAATTGGAGTAGTGCTATTTCTTGTTTTTTTCCGTTTAGACACTCGATGGTACAAAGCGTGGTTCGGGTGGTTTCGGGTCAACCGGTTGAGCGCACATTAGAATCTTTTTAAACAATGCTCGAGCGCGAGAGGACTGTTCTGATAGGATTGCATCCTGATATGCAATTCAGTTTATAAATGTGTTCACTTTAACTGTTCATAATAAGTACAATATTACTTTGAAGATCCTGGTACCTTGTATGTTTGCGTAAAAGCACACAGCGTGGCAGCATGCACGATGTGCATTTTGAAAAGACATTATTCTATTCAATTGTCGACTCTTTTGTCTGGTATATTTTTGTTCTATTGTAAAAAAATGTCTACTACATGTGACAAAACAGCATCGTGTACAGTGAACACCTTTCTAACCACAATACATGAAAATAAGATGAGATTGCATGATAATACTTCTGTTCATGTGTTGCATGGAATTTTTAAAAAACATTTGTACACATGATATGATGATTCGTTTACATTTCTGTAAAATATTGGCCGATGAAAATGAACATTGAACAGCTTTCCAACTAAGATCAATAAATACTGAGCACTGTAACTTGGGACAAATTTCACAAGACTGCACAGTTGATTAAGCACAACTTTGTTTGAATATACGAGTTGTAAATACAGACTACTGCGCTGCAGATCCTAGCTGCCTTGGAGCCAAGTGAAATTTGGAAACCACTGCTAATGATAATCATGCAAAACTGAGCATTTGCTGTGAATTCTGTAGAGCAGTCTTCTTGAGGTGTTGCAGTGACAACAGTGATGATGATAAAATGAAATTCTGCATGTAATCAATATATACCGTACATACATAAGACATAATTATCATCAAGGGTCAATGAAGGAAATCATTATGTATCGTGTTCCATTTGTGACTGGCAGGCCTTCATGGTGATGGGTCAGCTTCCCAGGATGCATTATCATCCAACCAAGACGGCTCTTCGTTACACTACAGTCGTACCGGATAAACAGCGTTCCACCACCCTAAAATATCCATAAACAACAGAAACAGTGAAAGAACATGTTTGCAATAACCTCGATTCAGTGTATATAATTACGTATCTGAGGAATTTATATATAGCGTCCCTTCAAGATAACTATTCAGAGGTGCTCCCGACCCGGTGGCTCAGCGGCTGATTGCAGTTCGCCAAAAGTGGATGTTTTCCCCGTCCGTTCGAGAAACCTGAATTCTCTACCCAAAAGCATGGAACTAGATAAAACACTGATCAAAGAGTATCTTGTTGGTCGTTTAGACTTGTAGTCCATGGATTGGTCCCAGTCAGCAGTGAATCAAGAAACTGAATAGTTTGGGAAGCACTGATTTTAGACAAAACTGAGCCTAGAAATGAGACATGGCTAAACTTCAACACAGCTGCTGATTCAACGGTAACTCACCTCGTAGTCAACACCTGGAGTGTTGAGAGCAAGGTTAATCGTGAACGTTGAATAGTCGCTGTGAGCTGGCAGGCGATCTTGATCATTTGGACGATATCGAACGACGAAATTCATCAACGCATTTCCCTAAGAAGAAAAAGTGCAAGAAATAAATAACTAAGCCAATGTAGCTGTTTGGAAACACGGTTATTGCTTGAACATTCTCTTTACTTATGCATGTACACATCTACTTGCATTGGGATCAAGTTTCACAGTTTGAATGAAGTTTGCTGTGTAGCGAAATTTTACAGTTGTCAGACTCCTAGCAGAGTTGATGTGCATTCAGCAGGCATTATCAGTAGTGTAGTCCTAAAAAATGAAGTGGGGGAACGCTCTTTATAATAATATTATTATTAGTAGTAGTATTATTAATATTCCATTATCCCTGAAAAAAAGTGGGGGAACGGCGTTCCCCCGCGTTCCCCTCCCACTACACCACTGGGCATTATCTCAAATCTATGGATGCCCGTGTAACAGGGTCGTGTTATGGAGCCATATAAATTGTCGTTGTTATTGTTATTATTATTATTGAAGCATGTTTGTGTTTTTCTATATCTGAAAACGTGCTATATAAATGTCCAGGCAGATGTCATGATTCAGTTGGCTTATAGGAATACCATAGAAAAAAAGAAGTGTTGTTATCTCCGTATAATGGTCATTGGTCAAGATACGGTTGCATTATACCTCTGACTGATATCCCTCGTAGACTTTTGCAGTCAACGGAATGATGTACTTCTGCAGGAAGTGAAGCCACTGCTTCTCCCAATCAATCTGTCGCGTGTGGATGTCCACAGTCGGAACATTCTCGTAGCCGCCCATTATTCGATCATCCTAAATTTCAATAAGAAATTGCACACTGTATAAAAGCACTAATTAATCGAAGCAATTCTGGATTCAAAATTAGCACTTAGACTTTTCATAAGATCTGGGTGGCTGAACACATATTCACAATTCAATGTGTGAGGATTGAAACCTCTTCCGAGATGGACATATTTTCTTCAATTGGCTGATTGCAGCATTTGTCCTAGGATGCTGGCAGGAGGAATAAGTACAATGTAGAAAAGAAAAGAAAATGAACAAATGAATATACTTGCATTACATAAAAATAGAAAATGATACGACATTTCCATAGTTTCTTTGCCTACAATGTCTAGTACATGTATCAGACTGCTTTTATCAGAGTAAAACTTTAATACAGAGTCCGGTTAAAAGACAAAAAATGGAACAATAGTCGATTGCTGACCGAATGGGAGCCATGTGACCATTCACCGTTGTTTTCCATTTCGTCTATCAGATCTTGACAGAATCTCGCCGAAACCAGCGGTAACCAAAAGACATCTGGACAAGGCTGAAAATCAGATACATAATATAAAGTAGTCAACACTGTAACAAAATAATAGAACTCCGCCACTGGTTGTTCTCTGCCAGTGCCAGTCCCAAGTCTGGATAAAGGAGGAGGGCGACACTAATCATCTTCGATATCGCAGTGTCATTAAACATGTAACAAGCAGAATAATAATATATCCCCAATACACAAATGCATTCTTTGCCACAGTGAAGTGGGTCAAGACTTAACCCAAATGCTTGCATGAAAGTCCAAGTCACTGTGTGTGTGTGTGTGTGTGTGTGTGTGTGTGTTAAACTATAGTTAAACTGGACGTACATTGTCAGTTTTCTTCAAACATTTGCATCAGAACTACTTAATTCTACACACATCCTACACTTTATTGTAATTTTTAAATCCTTAAATTGTACATTGAGCATTTTATTGTTATTTTAATCAAATACTTATTAGATTTAAAAAACGACAGTGTTCAGAAGCAAAATTTAATGTATAGACCGAGAATGCATGTACCGAAAAATTATGTTTGCTTCAATGTAATGTATCGATCGAGATTTACACTTTCATCTATTGTTTATCTTAGTGCAACAAGCTTTGACTGCCTTTAAATATATTTAACAGAGTTTTGACGATTTTATCGTCGCTTTGTACCTGTTCAATGTCAGTCAACGACACGTTATGAAGAACTCTGTAGTAATCTTCGCTCAAATACTTCTTCTCCCACGTCTGTTAAACATTCAGTCACAATCAATTTACATTACTTTATGCATCAAATTTAAATGCTTTGTAAAATGAATTTAACTGACTGTTTTGAATTGGAAACTAAAGAGCATGATAAAATAGACCTATTTAAATTTAAAACAGACCTATTTAAGTGGCATTTGTTCCTTTCCAAATTTTTACCGGTAATAGTCTCCCAACTGTATTTCTCACTAAACACTTGCAGATTACACATGATATTGGTAAAATATAAAAAAATTACACTGAGCCAGAGAAGCAAAATTGATCCATTACCTAAAATTAAATTACGATCACGCAAAGCATCAACGTATGGTGTTTTTTTGTATAAATGTATGATGAAATTTTTTTTATTGCAATGCACATTGCGCAGCCAACCATTTTGCTGTCTAAACTTCAATCAGCAGAATCAGCTTACATATGGATTGTCGATTATAGAGTAGAGGTCATTGTGGACATGCGAGGTCTCGTAATTAGCGCTGTTCACCAGATGACCGTAATAGAACTGGTTGTCAACATACATGAAAACACCCTACAAAACAACAGTTGTTATAGTTCACAAAATTATAAATTAAAATTTTACAAAGATTGTTTCTGATTCTGATATCATTTGCTTTGCAAACACTAAAAATAAATGGCCATATATCTTTGCCGGTAATAAACAGCAGTGAGGCATTTAAAAACATGGTTAAGTTTTCATCAGATGATGATGTTAATTTACCACAATGATGTTAATTTACCACGATGATGTTAATTTATCACGATGATGTTAATTTACCCCAATGATGTTAATTTACCACAGTGATGTTAATTTACATTAAATGACTCTACAACTCAATTGTGTGAGATTGAAGTAGACTGGATGTAGACAAAAGCAGACAGGCAAAATTAAATTATTATCTATTACCATGCCAAAACAGATGGGTCATCGGTGCATCACACAATGACCCAGATAGTTGCATCGGTAGCAGAGCACATCCCACGCACTTAATGCATACATTGCTGTCGGTTTACATCCCTCTTCAGAGATTGAAATACAGGGCTACCACAACCAGTGCTTAAAGTGTATGAAAAGAAGTGCATGGACGCCACTTCCTTTTTTCAAGGCTGTGTGGGCTAATAAGTGGCAGGGCAGTGTGTAGTTTGTAGTTTTGAAAATAAGTGCATGGACGCCATCCATGACCGTCCAGCCACACTTTAAGCCCTGACCACAACTCGTACACTGGGACCTTAAATGAAATGGCGTAGCAGTGGCATCTATTCACACAGGCAAGCAATGACGAATAACTTCACTCCATAAATTCATTGTAAAATGTGTAGCAATGGGGCTACAGTCGCTAAATAAAAGCATGTGCTGACATCTATTGACTGTTGAGAACTACTCACCAGGGTGCGCAGGTGTTTGCAGAAGGCCATATCTGCATCGAGATTATTGTCGATGTAAGCGTCGTCGAGAAGAGACATTCGATGTCCATGAATTAAGTAAACGCTAGCGATGTACGGAACATTCCAGATTCCCCTGCATGAATAAAACAGTTCTTCAAATTATCTGCTGCACCAACAGAGTAATTCTACGTTTAACATGAGCCAATATTAACATCTTCATCTCGATTTTAGATTTTTCGCACATATTTTAACTCATTCAACTCATTAGAAGTAATTAAGTAAGTGCTCCATGATCTCCGTCCTACTTGTCTGATCTGTTGCCCTGCCCTGTCTCCGACTTAGCCTCCAGTCGAGCTTTACGCTCTTCGGCTAATGGGGAGCTGCTGGTCCCTCGAATCCGCTCTGCTACCAGGCAGCGTAGAGCCTTTTCGGTTGTTGGCCCGTCCACTTGGAATGGGCTTCCGCTCAGAATAATTTGCCTGCTTTCTACCAGTTGCTCAAAACCTATCTTTTTAGCCGTGGCTGGGCTGGGAGCGCCTCTGAAGCTTTTTGAAGGGGCAATAAATAAATTTTTCGAAATGAACGAATTAATTAAATGGCAGCATGTAATTATATAAATATGCGTAAGAAACGAAGCATCTGGCATCTGTACGTCTGCTTTCGTTGAACGATATCCATGTAGTCGTCTGATCGCTTGTAGAAACCATTCTCCAAAACGCTTCCCCAGAAGTTCGACCACATGCGACCGTGTCGCGTCATCATTGGCGCCACCACAGACCTTTGTAATGAGACACACACGAAAAATAACAATCAACGGCTAGTCATATAAAATGGGAGGAGGCAAGTTGTCATTATTATTTGCTGTTAGTCATTAGGATTTTTGTTCTCTTTTTTCTCAGTGTATTGTTTGTATGTGCACTTGTTAAAGCGCCCCTTCAAGCTCTCTCTACTCAGAGGCGCTCCCGAATGCAGAGCGGACACTGCATCGGAGTTTCATGCCAAAGCACTGAGCAATTGTGAGTGGAGGACTTGCCCAAGGTCGTTACACGGCGAGGTGGATTCGAACCTCGAACCTTCCGGCTCCAAGGCAACGACGCCACCACTACACCACCGCGTCCCACAATTAATTATATATTGTAATTGTAATAATTAATAAATATAATAAATTAATAATTGTATTTTGGTCAAGTTGGTTATCAGTTCCTTGTTCTTAAAGATTGCTGCCAAGTCATCCAAACTATTCACTTGTAGGCAACAGAAGTTTTTAAAAGTTACAAACAATATATTCTGCATTCAGATAAACATTGAAAAACAGACAACTTATTTTAACCTGTTTGTTTCGACCAAGTGACGCAGCGTATTGTGATTTTCAAGATGGGTGTCACCATCTAATGAGAAGAAGTATTGACAACTGGATTTGGCAAAGTCCTTGCTTCAAATGGAACAAAAAGACAATAACAGTCGATAATTATCATATTCCAAATCATTCTGTTAAGCTGGTAAATTTATATAGCATCTTTTCACAAGTGTTCCTGTCTTACATCTGACCAGAAATAATTCATTTATTCCTTCATTCAAGAATTTATATAGCGCTTCTTCAAGGGGGACTACTCAGAAGCGCTCCCGACTTCAGCACGGCAAAAAAGGACAGTTTTGAGTTTAATATAAAAAAGTTTCAGTAATAACCCCAGAAAGTAGACGTAGCTACTGTTAATCATATAATTAAACGTGCACCAGCTAATCATCAATTACAATAACAATACGTGTATCAGCTTTTTCAAGCTGCAATATTCCTGTCTACAGTTATACGAGTACCAGGCAGGTTATCAATACTGTAGTGTATTGTATTATTATGATTATCATTATCACCATCATTATTATATTTTTACCCAAGGAAGGAATAATCCCTCAGGCTTTTAAAACCAATTCCGAAGACTAATTATTCAGAATTATTATTATTATTATTTATATTAATATTGTTATTATCATTATTATTTGTTTTTATTATATTATGATGATGATGATGATGATGATGATGATAATCTTTAAGCCATACACTGCTTCGTTTCTCGCAGTCCAGTCATTAAGTCCAGACAAAGGATCAAGAACAGTGAGTCGTCTGTATTCCGACTGAGTTCTGCTCACGAAATCATCGACATGCACCTTGTGAAATTCCACCTACAGCAAGCAACAGCGTACTCAGAATGTCAAGAATAGAAATAAACTTTAAAAAATATAAAAATATTTCAGTTATAGAAAACAGTTAATTTTTAATAAAAAAGATGAATCAATCAAGAAACCCATTTCATTTACAAAAAGAAGCTGTTCGTTTTCTAAATATGATAAAATAATTAATAAAACTTAATCAATAAAAATTAATAAAATGGTCCACATTTTCACATTATAATTAAACGGAAATCACAACATACAGTCACCTATTTGGTCTATTAATAAGAAAAATGTAAAGTAGTGAACTGAGCGCCTCTGATTAGGTTGTACTGTGAGAGGCGCTTTATAAATCCTAAAATAGAATAGAATAGAATAGAATAGAATAAAGTTTCATGTTTACAGTTTTTACTAACGTACAGCATAGTGAATGAGCATGACAATCCGGGTCTTTGGATAATTCAATTCATCAACTCTGTGGAAGAATTCCTCCAGAAATGCCGTATGATATTCAATGAAAATAGCAAAGAAGATGGTTGGCATGTCTTCCACCTGGAAAATATATATTGCCAAACATTTTCACCAAACATTTCACGAAACACATTACCAAATAGATCACCAAACACATTACCAAACACATGGTAAGATGAAAGTTACTTGAGACTGTTTTAGAGCAGTACTTGATATGACGATGAATATCTGATATGTTACAAAGATCTAAATATGGCTCCCAAATAGCACGGTACCAGTAACTGTTTATGAACACCAGGTTCAGCATGAAATAAGTTAAAGATCCTAATTTTTTAAAAATTCCATGGTAGCCTGATTTCCATCTATAAACAAAAGAAGTATAAAAACAAATACCCTGGTGCCGTTTAGATTAATCGTGTTTTCTTTGCAGCCAATACAACCAGTTCGTGGGGTCCAGTGGTCCGTTATGTAGTTTGATAAGCTGTTGAACTCAACCTGAAACCAGACAAATCTAACGCCCTACTTCATCATCAAAAATAATATATTCAGAACAATAATAAGTTAATAACTAATCAAAATCTCCTAGCTCCATCCAACAGATGAAGAAGACCAGCATTGATGTATAATCTGCTATAGATTACAATTACAATCAAAATTGTAATAGCTAATTACAAAGTTGTGCAATCGTCAATTACAATTACAATGGTAATGACTAATTACAACTGTAATAGCTACAGTAATTACAACCATAATCGCCAATTCTTTGGTATCGAAGAACTACTTTGCGGGCCCGCTTATTTGACATGACAGGCTGTGTCAAGGTTACTATAATAGCTCATTACAGATTGAATTGATGGCCAATTTAATAGGTCACACAAAGTTAATATTAATCTAATGCAAAAGACAGGAAGATTGCTCACAAGAGCAATCATAAGTATGAAATGCTGGGAACTTAATTTAGCTTGCTAGAAGGCGCAAGTGATGCAAAATCTCAAGTCATCATCTTGATTGAGACTGAACCTCTGACTGGTTGTTTGCCTCAAAGAGTGCTAACCACTGCACTAATACTTGGTAATCAAAATAAAAAAAGGAGCAAAGTAAAAATTAAAATTTGCTTACTTTGATTGGTCCGTTGCCGTGAATCACTAGGGGGGAATTTCCCGTGTTCATGTTATAGACATATCCACTGGAACCCTTGAATTTCACGGTCAGATTGTCTGAAAATGAGAACATATGAAGCAATCAACAGATATATCAACCATCTGTCAGCAAAACACAGAATAAACAGTTATTCTACAAAAACTAACATGCACGTATGTACATACAGCATGCAGGTATGAACTGAGACATGTACCCTTTGGGTACAACACAACACACAGGCGCAATTTTGGGATACATTAAGTTGTCAGAGGTACCACAGTTTTATTGTGTAAAAATGAAGTGCCTGGAAGCCCCTTACCTTTCCAGACTGTCCTGTCCTCCCTGTGGCTCTCCGTTCTCTTCCCCGTGACTCTGCTGGCTCTTTCTACTGTCTCCTCAAGATCTTTCTTTTTGACCAGGCCTGGGTTGGGAGCACCTCTGAGTAGAGATCTTGAAGGGGCGCTATATAAATTTATGTGATTGATTGATTGATTGATTGAATAAGTGGCAAGACGGCATTCAGATTTGAAAGCAAGTGCCTGGTCCATGACTGTCCAGTCACACTTTAAGCGCTGAGGCACCAAATTTTTCACCTCCTTTCCACTTTCACGGAATTCACTGTTTTTGTACAAATTAAATCTATATACAAGTGCAGATGAATACAGAATACCGTAAATAATGTTTCTTCAAGGCTTCATTACCTTTGATAAAACACATCAAGCTTGAAGGTGGGAAAATGTTAAAAAATTGGTTGATTTGACACGGAATGACCCTTATCCTAAACTTAACATGCACTGTTAAAAAGTTATGAAGTATGAAAACTCAGTCCAAAGAGTGGGTACCATTTCCATCCCCATAAAAATCGCGCCCATAAACAACAAGATTGCTGCCATGGCCTGTAGCCTGTGTCGAATACATCAGAACAATGTACCACATAATTCCTTTCTCACATGTGTATGTACTATGTTCTATTCAGACAGGGAAATCATTTCAAGTAACATATCGGTGTTCCTCAACTGATATTTTTCACCACCTTAGTGTACCCCATTTAGCAGAGTAAGCTAAAGTTTACCCCGTTTAGAAGAATAAGTCATCCTGTGTTTGTTGAGAAGAGGCATTTGCTTTGGTGAGGGTAAAGATGTCACTGAAACATAAAGCTCTCTAAGATACGACTAACGGTTATTATAATTTATGATCTGTGCCATTCAGAGGCACTCCCAGTGTACTGTACAAGGCCCCATGAGAAGCAGGTTTTGAGAAGAGACAAGGCAGAAGAGAGACTGCCAAACAGAAGGAGAAATTCCAAAGAGAATTGAGGTAAATTGTGTTATCCTAGAATTCATGTTTTAATTAAACCCATTATACCGAGTCTCCAGTGTACTAATGTCAGAGTGGTAATTCTGAAGAACGGGTTTTACCGGAACGCATGTGTTACCAGAGTAGGGCTCTGTTTCATGGCGAGTAGTGGGAACACAAGTAAAGAATTTCAAAAGCAATCAGAATGCCATTCCCTTGCATTCCTGTCAACTTAAACTTTTAACTCCAGGGTAGAACATATAGGCCTTGCAGCATCAGCCATTAGAACCTGTTTCTTCAGCTCATGTTACACTCTCTTTTTATGTTATGATGCACCTCTGCAGATTCCTCGCACAGCCAAGGTCATAACACTCATGAGACACATCCTTCAATACATGCGACACAAAGGCCAAGACACATACCAGGTTCATACAGTACGAAAATCGTTGATGTAACTCTATAAATGTCACGATATGTCAAGTAAATACATTCATTTATTCATTCAGAGCAATTAAAATTGCACTACAACAGGGTCTTGAATGTAGACCAGAAACTTGCACAATGCAGTTGTTGGGAGATGTGCAAAGAATCGACTTGAAACCAGATCACTTTACTAAGAGTTTCTTTCTATAGATAAATTAACCAATGTCCCTAATGTGTTATATTGTATTGTATTTAAATATTTCGAAAGCACCTCTAGTAGAGTGAACCATTCAAAGACGCTCCCAGTGTACAAGGCCCCGTGAGAAGCAGGTTTTGAGAAGAGACAAGGCAGAAGAGAGACTGCCAGACAGAAGAGTATAGCGAACAAAAGGAGAAAGCAAATTCCAAAGAGAATTTAAGTAAATTGTGTTATCCTAGAGTTCATGTTTTAATTAAACCCATTATACCAAGTCTCCAGCGTACTAATGTCAGATTGAAGTATACATCCATTCATCATTCATCCACAGCATTTATATAGCGTCTGTGCTTCTACACAAAGTCACATATTCAGTGCACTACATCAGAACATCCCATGAACAAGAAGATGCGTTGAGTCTAAAGACAACTCATCACTCACCTAAAGCACCATTGACCGTCTGAAAAATACTTCCTCGTGTGTCCAGTTTAATGCCAAATCTTGTCTGTAACACATCAACATAAAGAAATACTTCAGCTTCATTCTTTGCTAACATGAATAATAATAATTGTTAGTGTAAATGTAATATCAAAAATACCAGACTCAGTTGTAACAGATCTAAATATCGAACATATTATGTTTGGCAGATCTGATGCACTTCTGCCGGTGTGCAACTTAACCCTTTAGTAACGAGAGTGTAATAAAAGTGTATGAGAAACAATGCAGCTCGTCGTTAAAGTGTTAAATGATTTGTTAGTATGATTTTAGCAAAATAGTCTGTTGGCTTGAGTTAAGAAGGTCAATACATTTGAGATGGTAACTTTTTGCAAAAACCTTGAGCAAGTCAATTAATTTATTCACTAACGCTTAGAACAACCGCTTCTTATTGGATAGATGTATAAAATAAGCACAATTAATAATTAAATGTAGATAAACAAGAATAGATAAATATCGATAAAAATAATGTTCTTCATGGTATCTCTAATATGCGATGTTTATCTAAAAGGCTGAAATGGTGGAAGAGATTTTTTTGCAAATCAACTCAACAAAATGGAGTTCAAGATTTAACCTGAGCAGAAATTGAATTATGCATAAAGTTTTGTTTACAAGAAAGTTTGCAGCTTACAGGCTACTTAAATGTGGCAAAAATTAATCAATAATACATCAAAAACAAACATATCATAATAAAACAAAAAAGCAGAATTTAAAAAGAGTTATCGTCACCCTTTTATCTTCATCAAGGAAAACTTTTGTGTAGAAAAGTTGATCATCATCAGGGTCATCAATGTGAGAACTGTTAACAATTTCTCTGATCTGCGTTATGTGCCCTATGAAACCTGTAAGAAAAGCAAAGAAATCTATAACCAACAGGGCACACATACTGTACCAGTATGAAATGCGGACAACCTCACAGAGACTCAGACAAAAGTGCAGATTTTTTACTGTTTCACAGCAATAATAATGGAAAGTAGGCCTATGGCAAGTTAAGATAACAGTGAACCAAAACTGCAATAAATAGTGCAACATGTTAAGATGCTATTGTCTCCAGAAAAAGCCAAGTACCGCACAAGGACTGTTTTTAAGGAATTTTTTGAACTGCACAACCCCTTCTTTTTCTTCCCATCCTTCATGGTAAATTACTTCCAATCGGAGGACAATGACCATTTTTTGCTAGTTTTCACTGTACAGAAGTGCTTTTACAACTGCACAAATCTATATAGAAGTGCACATTTTGTGTACAACTGCACGTTAAAAAAGCCCTGGACCGCACAGCCCAAGTAAATCAATCAGAGCATTAAAAAACGTGTGAAACAAATGTGTGAAAGTCTTATGCAAAAGCCATATAAACGTCTTAAAATTAATCGTCGGTCACTAACCGCATCAAAACATTTCATAAAGTAATCAAGCTGTCCACATAAATTTCAGACCTGTTGGCAGCCGCCAACCGTGACGACAAAGGTATTTTGCTCAGACGATCATAATAGCCTAAGCAAAAGTTTGCTACTACATCACGGGTAGACCACTGAGAAAATCAATCAATCTTATCACTGCCTACATCAGAGAGAAGCAGTAACAGCTATTAAAAAAACAACTATTAAAAAAACTCGAGCGACCTCTACTTTTTTTATTAGAATCGCAAGTAACGTCATAAACAGCAAATGCGCAGGTGAGAAAGATATTAATGATCCATGCAGCCACAATGCAAGCAACCACCAGCAACAGCACAAATAGCATGGGGGAAGACTTAGGGGGGACGGCCCCCCTAAATGAATGTGTTGGGGGGGACGGCCCATGCATTTGTCCCCCGATTGTTGAGTGTTAGGGCATGGAATCAATAGTTATACAATACAATGCAACTGTATTTGATACTACCCTCCTTTCAAAGTTCAGAGGTTTTGTTTGTTTTGTTTTTTGTTTTTTTGTTTTGTTTGTTTGTCTGTTGTTCTTTCTCAGAATAAACTGATTTTGATTTTGATTTTAGGTGAACATGCAGCCATAACAGGGATTAAAGTATGACTGGAGGGAAGAATGGAGGGAAAGAAACCACCAGGAAGACCAAGAAAGATGATGATGACCTGGTTGATGGATGGTGAAAAGGGACGAGGATATTATAAAGAAAATCAAGGGAAGAGCACAGAATAAAAAAGAATGTTGTTGTTGGAATCTTGGACCTGCCAAAAGGCAAGACACTAAGGAAGAAGGAGGGTCATGGACGGCGTCCAGGCAATTATTTTCAAATCTGAACGTCAACCTGCTATTTATTAGGCCAGAACACCCTGCGAAAGGAAGGGATTTCCAGACACTTCTTTTTCTACACCTAAAGCACTGGGCCATACAACAGCGATGAAGATTGCAATTATTTGCACATTGAAGACTTGCTACGAAGCACATCAGGGCAAAGTCATTAATCTCATTTTACTAGATTCAGGAAATGATGGTGGACCGTGCCCTGTAATTCCTTCATCACCTCACCCTCAAAAGTCTTGTCAGTGCACTCAAACTATCCCTCCACCCTGACCCCCAAACCCCCAACACCTCAGCTCTTGCCACCTCTTCGTGAGACAAGTATTTACTTTGCAAGGAAGGACATCTATTCGTACTGCTCGTGTCAAATTAAAATTGTTTAAATAGTTTTATCAACACGTTAATGTTTCAGTTACATACAGCTATGCATCAGTCGCTTTAAAACCTGCTGCTAAATGTCAAAGATTATTTATGTTCAAATGTATGTAATCGTTTTATGCATTGCAATGCATGTGTGCCTGTGCAAATAAAGGGCCACTTACTTACTTACTTACTTCACACCCTGGCTAGAGTTTCAGACCCAAATTTTTGGGTTAATAGGCGAGCACAATAACCACCAGATACTAACGAGCAGTTAAATTGCACCAAAATAATGCTAACAGTTTAAGACTCAACCCTAAAGCATTGACCAATCTATCAATGCTACCGGTAATGATGGGTAACGAATGTCTTGTCAAAATAGTGGCCTGGGACCTGTGAGTTCAGGAAATCCATTTAAAAATCCTGTAAAGGCTATTATAATATCACAATGCAAGCAATTAATTCTAAACTTCCGATCGATCAAGTACTGTGTGTGTCAGCACTGGTCTTGAGTTTTATTTAAAACTTCTTTTACTGACTCACCTACTGCATTTCACATAACTTAACATAACACTGGTTTTAAGTTGTTCATGCCCTCAGGTATGTACTGGTAAATTTTTCGTGAGATGAGTACACACTGTATACCGATGTATACCCTAGAGTACAGCCCTGGATCCCATGCAGTCTGCCCTCTTCAATAGGTGCTAAATAAATTGACCAATTACAATGCAATACTGGAACATACCTCCTGAGTTTAGGTATCGCATTTCGTTTGCCTTCACAGCAGGATACCGCTCCTGCATTAACACACCAAAATTCTATATCATATACTTCACTGAAAATAATCGACTAAATGTCAAAAGTCAGCACTTCGACACTTAAAAATCTAGAAACTATAGAAATGAATAAAAAAGGTAAGATGCATTCGGCGAATCTTACACCGAAATAACCTCAGCATTTGCTACCAAGTGAGTTCTGAAAAAATTATCAGAACCCTTAAATCAACGTTCAAGAGAATAGACAAAAATTTATTGCAACCTTTCAACAAACCCAAATAAATTGTCAAATGATCAATAGTTAACACTGGAGACCGATTTCAATGAACAAAAAATGAACAACTACAATAAAATACAATTTTTGGGCTCAAATTAAAAGAGGCAAATACTGCAGCTAGATGGCAGCACGTTTACCGCTAAGGCAGGATTCGGCCAACAGAAGGATTCAGCGGAGAAAACGATGTTAGCATCCAGCTTCTGAAACGCCTTCACTACCTCACTCGCACCTCCGACGAACACCACATCATAGCTGAAACAGTCGCAGATAAAACTAGTTATAAGTTTTCTCCAACATTATTTTCATGTATTTCTCCATTTCTATAGCGCCCCTTCAAGCTCACTCCTCAGAGGTGCTCCCGACTAAGGTGCGGACACTGAGTCGAAGTGTCATGCGGAAGCGCCCGAGCAATTGCGAGAGAAGGACTTGCTCGATGTCCCTACACGGCGGCTTGAGGTGGATTCGAACCTGCAACACTCCGGCTGTAAGGCAATGAACATACCCACTTACCCCACATTAGGTCATCCGGGACCTTATCTCATTCGATTGAACCTGGAATAAGCACACTATGCATCCACTTGGAATGGACTTCCATTGTCAAAATATCTGACGACTTTTTTCGGTCGTCGGAAATGGCTTTCTCACCATATTTCGTCTAATTTCATGTTTTTCCATTATGTGCTAGTGAATGCATTCTATTATGTTTTACATTTTTCATTTGGGGGGGATGTTTTCATGGTTTTATTTCATGGTTTTTACATCATGTGCTAGTCAATGCATTATATTGATTTTTACATTTTCCATTTTGGGGGTGTTTAAACAACCAAAACTGTACACCCCTTAGCTACGGCCTTGGCCTGCCTTTCCTTATCGCTTTGCACAGTTTAAAACCAAAAATTCAATTTCTCACGCGACCCATTGGCATTAAAGCCGTAGACATACAGTTAGATGGCAAACAGATTACCACACTTTCGTCAGATATTATAATCAGCCGGTTGAAATATCAAACCCAAATTCATCCAGCACATGGAAGAACTGCATTTCAAACATGTGTAGAAACCATTGGAGTTTCTATCAATTAGCAAAACAGAGCTGACCTTCAACACACCCCTTCCGTCTTTCTTTGTAGAAGAAAAAGAATTCAAACAAGTTTCAGAACTTTTTCAGTCAATATATTAACTGTAAACATTGATCCACCCGATTTTTTTGTCACCAATCGTCGCTCGACCCAGGCATACTAACCACATTGTCTGTTCGTCTGCAGAACTATTTACCCTTCGACAACAGCAGAAAGAACACGACCCACCAAAATAAACCTATACAGGCATGGACGGTTAAGTGCTACACGATACAGCAAGGCAAGGTGGATTACAAAATGGAAAGTTAAGAAAACAGTAATGGAAAGTAAGCTACCAGTAATGGAGTAAAGCATAGCAGTTCACAAACTAGTAATGTAAAATAATTTGAAATAATAGTAATATTGAGAAATTAACAGAAAACTTGTATTTCCAGCATTGTCATTAGATACAGCAGGACCTTAATGAGCATTATTATATTATTATTTTATAAAGTTTTAACGCATCACACGCGTGCATGGTCACACCGAAATGCGAATCTGAGGCATGGATAGTCAGCCGCAAGAGGAAGATACAGTTAGAAATCCATGTGAACGAAAACCAAGGAGAAATAGTGAATTTTAGCCGCTTTTTGAAGTAAGGGAGTTTGAGCTACGAAAAGAGAGTGGTTCAAATACAACAGCAAATATAACAATACTGTAATAACAGTAATTAATAAGCCTCATGAAGAGTGTCCATTCAAGACACTCTGTATTTCTAACTAATGTTGAAGTTTCTGAAGGATCATTTTATCATTGGGCCATAACAGATAACAATAATAGTAATAATGCATTATATTGATTTTTCCATTTTCCATTTCGGGGGTGTTTAAACACCGGCATTAAAGTCGTAGAAAATCCCCAAGAAATTCATGACGAACAAACCGTACTAATAATGTAAATAATAAAAACTTAATTACAGTTAACAGTATGGTAATTGGAAAAAAGAGGCATTATTGACAATAATAACCGTACTAATAATGTAAATATTAATGACACTTGCCTGTCCACTACCATGACCAGTCCATCATAGTCACTGGTCAGCGTCTGGAGGGCCGCTCGAAGCAATCTGACCTTTTGACCTCCACCTGGACAGCACGCCAATTCGCCCCCTCTCCACGTGTCTCCCATTCCAAGAACCTGCACAGAAAATTCCCAGGAAATTCATGATGAACAAACCGTAAACATTTAAGTGATCAAAATTAATCACAAAGGCCAAGAAAACCTCAAAGCAAACGTTACAAACAATTAGCATACTCAGGACATTGACAAGCTTTCATACTCTAAATCATACTCACAGGGAATACTTTGCACTTAGGGCCCTTACCTTGCAGAATTTTCTTCCCTTCAGGCGGGGGGGCATACCCATTGTCTACATGGACTACCTTTAAAAAGCACCAGTTTCTCTTATCGCATAAATGTTGTTTTTTGATTGTTTAGAAATTTTTTAAATTTTAAATACGATTATCTGTGAGCAATAATTGAAATGAAAATAAAATACATATAGTCATCTTCCTCTCACTTATGGCAGAGGAGTCAAACTTCTTAATGGTGGGGGGGGCAGTGGCAGCATTCCCCAGCAAGCAGTGGCGTAGCCAGGAATTTATGATGCGGGGTTTATGGCCGGATGCTTGTTTTTTCTTATATAATTTTAAGTGGACAAATAACCTTTAAAAAAACCGGTTTTTTTTCTAAGCCATTGGGGTTTTTTAACCCCCAAACCCCCTCGTCTACGCCACTGCCAGCAAGTGGCAGGCCAGGCCGTGTGTGAAGACTGTGCTTGAGCAAAATAAGTTTAGGGGTCTATGAAGAAGTTTGGTGAGCCCATCACCAAAGTATCTGCAAAACTATATTTTAATGGTGCATTTTTAGCAACTTGGAAAAGCAGTCAAAATATAGTTTATATATTCTTGTTTTGATCTTCACTATCAGTCATGAACATCGCATAAAACTTGTTAAGCATTGAAAATGACACATCTGAACTCATGTAGACCTTAGGCAAGGCTCAATGGACCAGAAAATTATAGTGAGTTCATTAGAAGTGGCCCGCGGGTCACCTCTTTGACACCTCTGACTTAGAAAGGCATAACTCACAATATATCCTACAGAACATCAGCTCAGTGTATTACTATTGTTCATTTACAATATTATTCATTAGTATCATTATTATTATTTTGCCTCAAGGTACCTGAATATATGATTCATAGGGGACATACCTGGTAACTAGTATTTAAATGAGAAAACCATTTGGAAAGTCAGCATAATTACAAGTTCTGCTGCTGTTACTACTACTACTACTTGATATGTAAATATACAACCCTAGATTATGTAAACATGTAACCCTAGACATGCAAATATGCAATCTTATATAAGGCGTAAAAAAATTGTTGTGTTTCCGGTAACCCGACCGACCCATTTTTACGGCCGCGACTCAAATAGCCTATTTTTGTAAAAAAAAATTATTAAAAAATAAATAAAATTTTTAAAAAAATGTTTTTTCAGAAATTTTTTTAATTTTTTTCAAAAAATATTTTTTTAACATTTGTATTGACATAACATAAGAGACGTCAACAAAATGAAATTAATAGGACTGTTTCTAGAGCAGTTTTAGGTGCAGACAGTCTGGAAATAGGCAGTTTATACTTGCTTAGAACACGTACTTTGTTTCAGCGTGCAAAAAAGACTAGTGGGGTATACTTTTTCGGATAGTCACTGCATACAAATATTTTACCAAAATAAAAATATTTTCCGACCTACCTACCCAATTTTTTTTAGCTATGTTACCGGAAACACAAGATTTTTTTTAGGCCTAAGTAACTATACACATAGATTATGTAAACATGTAACCCTAGACATGCAAATATGCAATCTTATATAAGTAACTATACACATAGATTATGTAAATATGCAGCCATGTGCTTGAATAAGCAAAGATTGCTACAACCAGGCTGTCTAGAATCATAGATCATTGAGCTTCTTCAATAGGTCTGCATAACAACATGTAATAACAATTATAGCCGTCAGGCAGACAGAGAGACAGACAGACAAACAGAGACAACAGACAGACAGAAACATACAGACAGAAAGACAGACAGAGACATTCACAGACAGAAAGACAGACAGAGACATTCACAGAGCCAGAAACAGACAGACAGACTAGACAGAAAGGCAGACAGAATGACAGACAAGCAGACAGACAGAGACAACAGACAGAAACACACAGAGACAATAGACAGACACAAACATACATACAGAAATACAGAGACAGACACACAAACAGATAGACTAAACAGAAAGACAGACAGAATGACAAACAAGCAGACAGACAGAGACAAAAGACAGAAACATACAGAGACAACAGACATACACAAACATACATACAGACTGTCAGAAAGACAGACAGAAACAGACAGACAGATAGACTAGATAGAAAAGCAGACAGAATGGACAGACAGACAGACAGAACGGACAGACAGATAGATGATACAGAAAGGCAGACAGACACACAGACAGAACGGACAGACAGACAGACAGACAGACAGACAGACAGACAGATAAACAGATATATAGACTAGACAGAAAGGACAGACACACGTAAACAGACAGACAGACAAAGACAGACAGACAGAGTTAGGTGGGTAAGCGTAGGTGACAGACCGTGACATTGAGGCCATGTCTGTCAGCTGATTTCATAAATCTCTGGAAGCCGTCTGTTGCTTGTGTCGCTACTGTGAGGACGAGCAATAGTTCACCTGAATGAAGTCAGACATCAACCAATGCAAAAATCAATCAATCAATCAATCAAACAATCAATCAATCAATCAATCAATCAATGCAAGAATCAATCAATCAATCAATCAATCAACCATAATCATAAAAGCCAAGTCATTCAATCATCGTATTTTGCATTTTAATATAATTGAAAAGTAATATCTAATAACTCAGTCATATAATAATAAAACTCATTGCTTCAAACATCACACACACACACACACATAACACACGCAAATAAACTATAATTATATTTATATTGGTCAACGAAAAGCAATGGGAGAGAAACCCTTAAGGGACCATCATCCCGCTAACAGATCAAGACAATCAACATTGGTGTTTTCAAATACTTCACAAAGACCATGATGGTGAGGGGGTGGGTAGTATACCCATGCCCAACTGGCACCACCCATATAAATAAATAAATCCAAAAATAGAATAGAATAATATTTCGGATAGAGATAGCAAATATTCAATGAATAGAGGCAAATGACTTCAAGTGGACTGAAGCAGATTTTTACAGTTAGATTTATTATCAATAAAATAATAGTAGGCTATAGTCCCTCCATTCTACATAACATGTCTCGAGGTTTTGCATAGAGTAGAGGTGTGAAAGCTTTTAATTATGGGTCTGTGACAATATTTTCCTGCAAATGGCGGGTCAAGGTGCTGAAGGCACTTCAGCAATATGGGGGTGGGGGCGGGGGGAGGTAGAGGTCTTGGAGGGAACTCAGTGACCCATTCACCAGAAAATGTTTGCAGACAAAAATGGTGCATTGACCTTCGTTATCGGTTTCACGAACAAAAGTTGAAAATTTGAACTTATAGTCTCAAATTGAATGTACGTATGGATTGTAAGTCACTACAGCCTTCAGGCAGTGTTAGAAAAACATCCTTGGCCAGACAGAAATGGCTCATGGCTGCAGGGGTTTGATACACCGGCTTATAGAGCAATGAGAATTTTGTTCCAAGAGTAGCCTACTGATTACTTAAATGGCCACCCACAGTCCCACACCATGGCCCACTTAGACAACTTCTGAAGTAGCCTAGGCTAATCCAGAGTGCAGAATGATCCCAAACAAATTATGAAAAAAATTAAATAAGCACTTCCTTTGCCTAATCACATCCTTCGTGGCCAAGAGTACAAAATTATTTAGCTTATTATTTTAAAAAAAAAACAACTATTAAAAACGCGATTTCCTTTTCCAAATGCAATAAACGTGGCGGCCAAGTGTGAAACGCATTGCACTAAAAGACTTCTCGATCCTTCTACGTCTCGGCTTCCTTTGAATAATATCCACTCACGTGAGTGACATTTATTTACGCCTTGTGTACGATTCTTGAATGAAAGTGTGGTCCGTGGGTCGGTCAGTCTTCGACTGCGCACCGATTGACTCCTTCTGATTTCAATGGACGCTGAAAGCCTCTATTCACGGCGAATTTTCAGCCACTCAGTAACGACTATTAAGAAGTCGAATTCGACAGTGTAGACACGTCAAATTCTAAGTATGACGCTTGAAGCAAAGAAAAGTCACAAGTTGTCTGAGATTGTAGACCGCCATGGCTGCATGGTGTACTGTATGACTCCAAAAACACTATAATCTGACATTTGAATAAGTTGAGTAGCCTAATCCATAGGAGCTACGAGCCTACGTCTGGTTCCTGTGACTCTTACTGAAGCATTTTTTTATTACCGGGTAAACTCAAACTGTGCTTTTTGCCGCGCTAGAGTCGGGAGTGCTTCTGAGTAGTCTTGTGAGCATGCGCTATAGAAATTTAGGAATGAATGAATGAATTAAAAGCCATCAGCCAGCAACAGAATCTGATGCTTATCAGCTTATGTTGCCAACAGCTTTTTATTCCCCTCTAGGCTCTAGCACGTTCTATCACAATCTTTAAACTGTCCTCTTTAGCCTAGGTTTGGTCGGGAGTGCTCCTGAGTATCAACCTCAAAGCAACTCAGCGATCAACACAATCAATATTGTAGAAATACTATGAAATAGGCCTACTGGTATTAATCCACAAAGTTTATAATAGGTTTAAATGAGAGTTACCTACTGAGCTGCAACACAATTGAAATGAAACCTGCTGACATTGGCAAGTTGCCATTGCTGCTGAGCACGTGCCATTCTCGAGAGATTCATTTGACAGTGCAGGGTGTTTTCATAGCGCACTACTAACTGTCTGCTGAAGGTAGAACCTGTGATCTATCAACCACGAATCACTTAACAACCGAAGTCTTCTTCAGACTCTTACAAAGCAAACTGACTTGAAGTCAAACACGACCCGTTTGCCGACGATTTTAAAAAAATCAGTTTAGACATCGTTTTCTGACAATTGTAGGCCTACCTATCCTCTTACTTCTCAACATATTACTGCCAAGTTAGGTTGGCTAAGATGTCTGGGGATATGAAAGCAGTTATAGTGTAACTAAAAGGTCTTTGGTTATAGCATGGAGTGACAAGGGCAGCAAACAATGTGACTGACCAATCCCACTGAGGACAGACTGGGACATGGAGATGGGGACTCCTTCATCTCCGACCCCAGACTGGGGGTCTGTCCTTTAGGTTTCAACTCACCACGATGATTAGGCCTAAGCTTAGTCAATCAGATCAATTGTTCATTCAATCAATCAATCAATCAGTCAGTAAATCAATCATTCAATCAATCATTCAGTCAATCAATCAGTCTGTCAATCAATATTTCAATCATTCAATCAATCAATATTTCAATCAGTAAATCATTCAATTAATCAAGTGCAAACAATCAAATGCAAAAAATCATATTCGCCATTCAAGAATGACCTTTTGGAATTTTTCACATATCTGCAGATCTTCACAGTTCTAACCAATGTGAGATGGACCATAGGGTTTATCCATGCTGCAAAACTACTTAGCCATAACAGGGCTTCAGCACTTCAAAGTCTTCAAGGTGGGTAAACTTAACCAGTGCCCGAGATACCCCACCTCTTCAAGACTACCAACAATGTATTCAAAGTCTTGATCAGGGTGAGAATTGCCGGGGATTGGGAGGTTCAACCCCCCAGTCTTTCTTAGAGCCCCATGCTAAAGTATGTTTTTTACCCACCCCCCCAATTCTAAGTGATAATGGTCCACCCCCCCCCCTCCAGTTATTTTTCCACAATTCTCATACTGGTCTTGATTCTTGAAGAAACGAATAAATCTGAACGAAATTCAGACTCAAAACAGTATTTACTATAAGTGTGAGAAGTATTTTAAGAGGTCGATTTGATCGCAAGCTTCTAATTTCTACAACGCCCAAAATACAGACGTCACGGGAAAACGTATCTTTCACAGGCACTCGAGACATTAGAGGAGGAGGTATTCACATTCACAAAAGCCCCACAAACCCAGATGTCCCATAGATCCAGTTTCTTATTGTAGAGCAAGATCATTGAACTGATGATGTTTTGTTAGTGTTGGTAAACACATATGAGCATCTGACTGAACCGTCAACAATGAGCCATTGACAAAAAGAATCTAGACATACGACACAAATCACGCAATTTAATTAAGATGTATACCCTAACGTATTCTGCCCCAGAAAACAACCATGGTACAAGCAGATGCACATTATCAGCAAGCGCATGCAATGTTATGCATGCAATCAGTATGAGAATTGTAGAAAAAATAAATGGGAGTGGGGGCCAAACATTGATTCATGTGGAGTTGGGTGTGCATGAAGATTTACTATGAGTGGTAAGAATGACTAGAGGGGTTGAATCCCCCAACCCTCCTGGCAATTCTAACCCTACATGCAATCTCAAGCAAGCAATTACGGTACAAAAATTTACATAAAAGACCCTGATACATGCCAGCGCACACATGGGCATACGTACGGTACGGGCCTGCGTATGTACAAAAGTGTACATGTATACATTTACTACCTCCATAAACAACTATCTACATGTAGGCCTATGTAGGACCAAATTTCACTATAAAATCTAAGCTTCAACTATTATACATCAAATCATAAAATATATGCGTTGAAAGCCACAACAACAACACACACAAAGACACATACATTAAAACACACAAATACACATACATTCAAATACACAAAAAACATACATTCAAGCACGCAAATACACATACATTCAAATACACAAAAACACATACACTTAAACACACAATTACACATATATTCTATAATTCAAAGACACAAAGACACATTCAAACTCAAACTACTTGTATAACAACAAACAAAAAACACATGTACTAAAACATTTGTAGTAGGCATACTATAGAGGCAATAATATGCACAGGTGGGTTGATGCATGGAGAAGAAAGGTCATTGCTCGTTTGAACAGAGGCCTTCAGCAACACGTTAAATTTCGTGTTCTCAGAAGAAATTAAACCAGACTTTTAGACCAATCATCAATACAAAAAACATACACATTAAATCGTTTAACTGTATCACAGATATAATATACTATATTCTGCATGCATGTAAATTTAGCAAAATAATAGGCCTAATAATTATTATTATTACTCCCCATCAAGTCGAAGAGGACCGTAAGTTCCAGAACCGTTTCTTACTTTCAGGATAATATCCACCGGCAAGTAGGTACCTGAGGGATCATCTAAACATTGCATCACGTGACTGCAGTGTAAAGCTTACACTGTAAACTATACACTCTTAATGTGTCCAACTGTCCATGAATATGATTGAAACCCTATTGGGCCCCATAAGGGTCGTGTTTACATATGGGCCCTATAGGAGTTCAATGTAGTGTGTTGGTAATCAGTTGAATTATAGTGTAGCACCATATAGTGCTATCCAGGGCGACCATTCGTGAGCAGACAAAGTGATTCAGTGCTTCATCTTTGACTATACACGTGATACGGTTTAGCTGCTAAACTATAGATATAATTATGTGAATGCATCCAATTAGTGCAGCATAAATATTTGATTATTATGCTGCTCTGCATTGTAAGCAGAACATGCAATACCTGCATGCACTGCACATTTCAGCAGTGAACCAGCAGACAGACAGACAGACAGACAGACAGACAGACAGACAGACAGACAGACAGACAGAGCAACCAGTCCTGAACCTCATTCACAGGTAGGCCCTACAGCAAGAGAGCCATGCTACTTGGACCAGGATAAGAACTTAACTGATACTGTTGAAACTCCATACACAATTATTGTCCTCAAAGTAGTGGGGGGGGCCTCCCTACAGAACTAGGCTCAGTTCATAATCATCAGTTGCTCTGCATGAAAATTAACGAAACCACAGCCAACAGGTCAAGTGCTTGCTTATACATAGGGATTAATTGGAAATAATTATAGAGTTTCAATTCGAGCCACGGCAGAGACGAATAATAATTAATAATTATCATAAGTCTAAAACACGACTGCATAGTTAAGTCATAAACACGAATACCTAGTGATGACTGGTGTAACTTGTCATTAGATAAGTCGGCATCATTTAAATGCATGTATGTATGTATGCATGCATGTATGTATGTATGAGCAGTCCTGTCATAGCACCCTTCAAGATTTCTACTAAGAGACGCTGCCGACTACAGTGCGGACACTGTAGTCGGCAGCTAAAGCACATGAGCAATTGCGAGTGAAGAACTTGATCAAGGTCCCTACGCACCAGCTTGATGAGGATTCGAACCCTCAGCCTTCCAGTTCCAAGGCACTGAGCATACCCCTACTGTACACCACCACGACCCACATCAAAATAAAGGAGTGGCAACGGCTTTTAATCAAGCATGTGCTTCAAATATTTTTGTGCCGAATGAATTGATGCAACAGTTTGATGACAATTCATGGCCACAAAGGATGTTTGACATCAGCGAAAAAAATTGTTTGAACAGCTCTCACCATTTGTACGACATTAGCCTACACATCTTCATTATTTCAGTGTTGCTTTGCGTTGACTGCATACATGCTCTTGACATTGAAAATGCCTTCAATTCTAACCATTATTATCATTACATTATTTTATTATTATTTCTTTACCTGGTAGATAATTCCTCAGTTATAAAGAAATTATAGGCTATTAGGAGTAAAAGTGATTCTTCGAGAAATCAGACCTTGTCCAAGGTTTCACAACCATTCGGAAATATGACCCTGAACACAACGTGGCATTGCAATTATTAGTTTCTTATTATTTATTATCATAGGTATCATTATCATTAATACAATAATTAGCATTTGTTTAGATCATGTAGGCCTATCATCTCTTGTGATTTGTGTGGAGAAATAAAAAATAGCTCTTTGTGTTTCGGCAAGAAGAAAGCACTGCAAAAGGTAACAGCATAAAGTGTTGGATTGCAAATGAAAAAATGCGCTGAAAAATATGACATATTTCGCTTGCTTGGTCAGATACAATTTCAATTGTTCAACAACTTTCATAGCACCTATTTCTCATTGCCAATGCATCATTGCATCACCACAACAAAACCAAGACCTAACGAAATCAAGTTGATCAACTTTCAGAAGATCAATCGGCGAATAGGCCTAACCCTAATCGTAATCTCCAAATTTCTAAAGCGCCGCTCTGAAGCTTTTTCACAAGCGTTCAGAAGAAACAGCGACAGAATACTATGGCGTGGATAAGCACTTTGACAAAATAAGACCATCAAGTCTCTTCTTTCTAAGAATGATTCAAAAGATTGACAACTGTGATCATCGCCAGTTTGACGGGTGGCTGCACAATAGGCTACAGCCGGTCAAGCTTAACGACATTGTCGTCGAAGTTGGGCACAGGAACCACCATATTATTTGCACAGCTATAATGGAAAATCACTGGCTGCAGCCCCCACAAGTCGTACTTTTTTATGGGCCACCTGTACGGTCAGACAACAGTACGGCCTGCAGGCAACAACAGTACTCACAGAGACAGAGACGCAGTGGTCAAGTGTGTTTCAGCTTGTCTGGGTTTGATTTCAGGGGCCGCATGCATGAGACGGCATCACTCTTCGTCCTGGCTTAAATTTGGCCTACGCGGGAGTAGTGGGTTAATTCAGTGTGCATGGGTCGAGATCTGCGAGTTACGCTAGGCGTAACGCTATTCCGAGTTTGGTGCATGAGGTATGTTTCTCACTTTGTATCTTCCTACTCTCGCTCGAGTGGGAGAAGGCAGAAATGACTTGCCCCTCCTACTGTAACAAGTCAAGTGTAAGGAAAGGTAGGGAATATTTTACCCATCCTTTTGTTGAATTTTTTAAAATGAAATTGCACTGTTATGTAAACTATTGATTGTTAGGTGCATAACTACGTTACTGCGTATATTAATTGATTTATTGACTGATTGATTTACTGATTGATTTGCCCATCTTTAGTATTCTTGTAACAATTAAGGGTCTCATCTATTATAACCACAAATAATGTTAAATATCTGTATGTTCATCGCCATATTAATTGTATTATGTTGGTTCATGAAATCAATTGAATTGGATTGAACAAGCTCTTCTGTTGTATACATCTCTATAAATGCACTCTGTAGGTCTGCTTGGCGCCTGCCCCATATGTAGCACTTAAGAAGAAGAAGTAGGACACAATGTCACAGTCCTATCCTGTATTGTCCTGTCCTGTCCTGTCCTGTCCTATCCTGATAAGTGCAACCACGGTGGCCGCGATGGCGAACAGTCATCGCTCATTTCTGTGGTATTTCCGACGGCATAAGCAGCAGCATAAAGGGCAGGATAGGACAGGACAGGACAGGACAGGACAATACAGGATAGGACAGTGCAGGGCAGGACATGAAGGACTCGACGACGATTGCAGAGGAGGAGGAGGAGGAGGAAAAGGACGGGGAGGAGGAGGACGACAACGAGGAGGAGGAGAACGAGGAGGAGGAGGACGAGAAGAAGAAGAAGAAGCAGAAGAAGAAGAATAAGAATAAGAATAAGAAGGAGAAGGAGAAGGAGGAGGAGGAGGAGGAGGAGGAGGAGGAGGAGGAGGAGGAGGAGAAGGAGGAGGAGGAGGAGGAGGAGGAGAAGGAGGAGGAGGAGGCGGAGGAGGAGGAGGAGGAGGCGAAGGCGAAGAAGAAGGCGAAGAAGAAGAAGAAGAAGAAGAAGAAGAAAAAGAAGAAAAAATAAAAAGAAAAAGAAAAAGAAGAAAAAGAGGAAGAAAAGTAGAAAAAGAAGAAGGCGAAGGCACCAAAGCCGACTGAGCAGCGGCAAGTGAAAGGATAGAAGAACACCATAGCAGAAGAATAGTTTATGGCTTTCCTTAGTTGCGCAGGCTTATAGTATCTACATCAAAACGGTGGAGTAGTGACAGGCCATTCAGGCGTAGAGACAACACGATAGACATGCCTCTTCACATAAGCACCGAAGCACGACCCCTATAAGGGTCAGCGAATCATCTCGGGATTCTTTCATTTGAGAATCAGTCGACCATGAGAAGCCTCGATGACCACTGAATGGGGGAGGGGGAGGTTGGTGACAGCGTCCACAAAACACGATTAGCCTACTTGTAGCACAGACTCCAAGCCCACTTTTTCTTCATAATAACCTCAAAATAACCGAAGCTGCTAGTGGTGGTGGTGGCGGTGGTGGTGGTGGAGGTGGTGGAGGTGTTGGTGGTGGTGTTGGTGGTGGTGGTGGTGGTTGTACTGGTGGTTGGGGTGGTGGTGGCCTTTGAACTCGTTTCCTACAAAAGCTCTTTAGAGCTGCTGTCAATATGCCTCATGACAGTCATGATTGAACAGTCGCAGTGGTTCATTGACAGGCAGTGTAGTGACTGTAGTCCACCTGTCTACACAGCAACGGTCTTTAGTCTCAAATCCTACAGATCATTTTTGTACAGCATCAACAGTATATTCTCCATTCAAAAGCCTTCACTCCCATCCTATGTCTAATAGACTTCATTGTCAGGCTTCTTCTACCGCCTCCCATCCCGCCCCCACAGTGGGAACCCACTGATATTTTCGAAGGATGGGCAAAATAAAAGTCACTGCTAAATTTGTTGGCAAGGGCTTCAAGATGCAAAGCAAGAAATTACGAACATTGGTATTTTTTTTATAGAGGTTTCTATTTATGTAAATCTCTCAGGTTCACAATGTGTATCATTGGCATCATTAGGCCTAGTGCGAAGAAAATTTGTATTCAAAAACCAAAACGAGTAGTCAAAGTTAGGTGTCAATTCTCCAGAGGGGAGGGCAAGTGTCCCCTCTTGCCCCTATGTGCGGGCACCCATGCGTGCTCCAATGAGATGTTTACTGTGTAGGGACATTGAACAAATCTACCCACAACTGTTCCGCACCATCAGAGCTTATAATAAAAGCTCAATAATGCAAATACTTTAATAAGACAGTCACCTCATTTTCCCCTCACATTGTAAGTTACACACTGCAAAGTACATTTTAAGTTTTTAACAGTTACTGTAGGCTAATATAGCCTACTGCAGGGCATCCTAACAGGCAGCTCTATAGCCTAGTCTATAATAGCCAGAAAGCTTCATTTTGTCCAGCAGAGTTTGGCTGAGTTTTGCAGTTTACCATGCGATTTTTTTGACAATCAGCGTCAACTGTGCCGATCTATGTCAACTATTGACACACGTAGGCCTACGTCAACCATAATGACTGAAAGTAGTAGCCATTACTTGCACGTTGCAACAAAGCGTGCGTGCGTTCTGGCTATTCACTGTCTGCGGTGTAGGTTATTATTCGAAATCAGTTTTTATAGCCTAGATTAATCTATCATTGCACAACGTGTTGGACGCATAAGCGGAAAGAACGAAAGTGACAGACATGACCTATACACGGTGATTCATAAAAAAACGTCCCACTACATATTTTACTGTAACTCCGCCAAACGTCGGGTTATGTTGACGAAATTTTAGGTGAAGATAGAGGATTCATTTCTGAACATTATGGAAGTTTAAATTTTTTTCCCAAATTACCCTCCTTTGGCAGATACGCATGCGCGAAGACGCATACGCATTTCTTGGCTGATTCATTAATGATGCGCTGATCCATTGTGTCCGATGCCTCCACAATTCGAGGACACAACTCGTTGACATCCCATATTCGAATTCTGTAGACATTGTCTTGCATGACATTACACATCTTATAGTCTACTGGATTTAAATCAAGGCTGTGGCCACAAAATAGGCGGGATGAAATCAGGAGTTTCAGTTTCCATTACGCAAAGGTCTTCCAAGCTCTGTGCGCCCGAGCGCTATTATGATGGACGATGAAATAAGCTTACTCCGTAATGTCACGAATGCCTGGCAAAGTGGAACTTCTCTGTAATATTGTCCATTGACCTCAGCATCTGGTTCGATTAAATGGATATGCTCGTACGACCAAGTGCAGAGACCCGACTGATGCCATAAGAGATTTGCTGAAAATTGGTCGATTCCGCAAAAGACGATTTGCTGGAACGTCCCTCTTCTGTGTACCGGCAGATACGTGATTGCGAACATTCTGATTGTTACTTGGTGATGCCACAGTAAACAATTTCTCACCAGGAGGCTAAACCAGATTAAATTGACCAGGTTTGCATGATACAACCTCAGTGACTGACAGGAACGTTGGAATCTTGCTTATTTCTCGAGATTATCGTGACGTCATTAGTTTCGTCATCCGCGTTACGTCATTATAGCTCTGAACGTGACATAATTTATATAGCACTTGGCCAGATAATCATGCTTTATTATTCTGAAATTTCATTAAATTCGATGGTCATCCACATAAGTTATGCCAACTTATGTAGTGGGACGTTTTTTAATGAATCACCGTGTATATCGTATACATGTATAATTTATATACACGTATACAATTTACATATGTGTATATAATAATATATTAGCCTATTTATAGGCTTACTACATCAGGTGTCATAAAGAATGCACGCATAGGCCTATCTATGAAGAGTAGCGCTGTTGGCTGTTGGGAGGCGCAACTTATAGTTGAATGATGACATTTACCCAGTTGTGGTTTTAAACGTTCGATCATTGTCGCTCTCTCCTCGTACAATGAAATAAAGGCTTTTTAACGTGCAGTTGTACACAAAATGTGCAGCTGTAGAAGCACTTCTGTACAGTTAAAACTAGCCAAAAGGTCATTGTCCTCCGATTGGAGGTAATTTATCATGGATGATGGAAAAGGAAAGATCTAACAAAGCAGTTGTGCAGTTCTAAAGATTCCTTTAAAACAGCCCTGAATGAAACCCACACAAATGTCTACCGGGTACTTTTAAACAGTCACCAAGTGAGCTGAATAATGACATGAAGAACACCTTTCTAGCTCTCGTAGAAGCTGATAAAAAATTATAGGCCTACAGATGTCTGAAGTTATTAGGTCCAGCTATAGGCCTAGTTAGGTTAAATTGTTGTTGTTTTTTCACACATTTTTATCTTCCTACGCAAATTTTCTTGGTTTCCCATGAAGCAATGCTGCATATTACATTGCAAGCAGAAGAGACAAATGTCTGATCTTACTGGTCACTCAATGAAGAATTCTGTGGCTGATCTGTTCTGGCCTGATTGTGGTCTGTCTATTTTAAACCACATAATTAATTACGGGTATGTCTAATGTGCCGTTTCACCACAATACTGAATGTCAATACCAGATATTATTCTGTCTAAACCTTGGCCTGCCAGTCAGAAGTTCGTTCAGCAAAATGACACATACCATGTAAAACCCTGTAACCTTAAAATTTATACAGCACAGTGTATTCCATAACTCAGACAGGATGCACCGTCAATTGACCAAGCACCCATCCTTATTGCTGCAATACTCAACATGTTAAATAGAGGAAGAAATACTGAAGCCATAACGTGAGTCCAAAGTATGACTTACTTTCCAATGCCCTCTGGGTCCATGGAAGTTGCACAGAAAGTTCGACTCCAATGGCATAAACTCGGGGCTTAAAGTGTGAATGGGCGGCCATGGACGGCATCCAGGCACTTATTTTCAAATCTCAACACCATCCTGCCACTTATTAGGCCAGCATAGCCTGGAAAGGCAAAGGGCATCTAAGCACTTTTTGACACATTAAGTAAGCACTGCATAAACTCATGTACAAAAGCCACTGAAGCATACATTTATGGAGTGCTAAATAAATGATTATTTTGATTAGTATCAAACCAGCTACAAAATCAAGGGTACATTAGCTCTTTTCTTGTCACTAAGGAATGCAATGTGCCATTCATCACAAGTGAATGGCACAGTGTGGTCTGCAGACGTTTTGTATTTTTTAAGTACTTGAATCCAGATTTTTAGACGAAACCGCAACCCATATCGATCGACATAAATAATGATATCATAACCTGAACATTTATCAGCATTTAGATATCATTTAGTCTTTTATTAGGGCAAGCAGCTGCACTATTCGATCCTTAATCCTTATACAAAACTAATTAAGTAGCCTAATCGAAGGCAGGCAAAAGCTTACAAACCCGTTTCGCGTATTGAGCTGTCTTCCTCTGATGGTCTGACTCCCGGAACTGATGCGACCAGAATCAGCAGCCCACAAAGCTGACATCTATCCAGGGCTCGGTGCCAAACACTGCCCCCCATGTTAAAGCACCTACAAGTCGGCGTCGAGCATCGGCGTTCCCTCCTCTGGCAATCCGAATTTCTCCATGCATGGATGACGAAGGCCGGGTCTCTTTTAAAAGGCACTGCCATAGAATAGCTAACATTAGAATCCATGTGAGTGAGGACGTCAGATTCTGGCATCAATGAAACAGTCTAATCTTCAGGCCATGGCCACTGGCCAGTGAGAATAAAGTAGAATAATAATGGGTGGCGGTCAGACGTTGGTCACTGTGGAACAGAGGTGTGCAACGAAGACTTTACTGTGGGTTCTAAGAAAGACTAGTAGGCCCCTATGCATGTATATAAATGTATGTAAATGCTGCAGGCAGAGATCTTAGAGTCTTCAAAGACTCTTAAGACCTTTGATGCAGGTGACAGTATAATATTATGGCTAGGCGGCTAGGCCTACTTGAGTTTGTTAGTTTGGATTACCAGGATTAGAAATAGATAGTTACAATGAGAGATTCTGGTCCTGTGTAATTATAATAATAAAGGTCCTTGCGTTTGCGCTTACCCTACTATAAGCCTATGCACAAGAGACAAGAAGTCTTTGGTTAGAAGCGATTAAAAGCTACATGTAGGCATGTGCCATGTTAGCCTAAGGACCCTAATAGGATTTATACCCAAATAATAAATTTTTTATTATAGGCTAACATTGGCATCAGCGCTGTAATCATAAGATCTTCAGTTTGACTTGGCACATGGCAGGCAAAAGTAGTTGCACCACTTGGCTGTATTTATGAAAACGGTGAAGGACAATGTCAGAACCTGGAAATCTCTAAACGATGCGACACCAAATACCCTTCGCAGGTATAGTTTGCAAGGTAGGCCTATGTGTGCTGAACATTAGGATCGAATCGAATGTCAGCTAGGTCTAAGTGGGTCTACTAGGCCTCTATTTGCTTAACCTGTTGTAGTTAAACGTTCTTGTCTGATCTGGGTGGCAAATAGTTTCAGAGTCGCTATAGTTATCTTAGGTCTGTCATGTTCAGTGTAGCCTATCTTATTGTTGTTGCAATTTGCTTTTATTATGGTGATTGTAAAATTGAGCAGTAAGACAGATGAGTGCCTTGCAAGCTGCCATAGTCATATTTCACTCCTGTTATACTTGTTATTATCTGTTGCTACTCTGATATGATATAACAGTCGAGCTATAGACCACATGGCTTCTCACTACCAATTAAAGATTGTCATAACTTCATGTCGCGTGTTCTGTATAAGCCAGGGCCGGATTTAGGTTGGTGGGGGCCCTGAGGCAAACACTAAGCCAAACAGTATGGAATACGTTTTTATAATTAACTATTAACTAATAACTAATGTACTGTAGTCTGTAGGTAAGTTACATCTTTAACTGTACTTAATTTATTATATTTCTTGTCTGTTTTGAAATTTATCTTATTTTACAATTTCAATGTGACAATGTCTGCCGTTTTCCTGGAAATCAACATCAGACTCAGTTTATAATATATTTATATAGCGCTTACACTTTTATATTGCGACGCTGACAATAAGTTACAAGTAATATGACTAATATCTACTATATTTAGTTTTGTAGGTCTATTTACAATATTTATTACATTTATTTCTATTTATCAATTTTTTGGTGTTTGGTGGAATTGGTGGGGGCCCTGAGGCAGCTGCCTCATTTGCCCCATAGTAAATCCGGCCCTGGTATAAGCACATCTGCTAACATACGGTAGTATTTTATTCTTGCGTTGTGACAGTTTTCATAAATACATGCCCTGACAATGTTGTCTGTTTCAGCTTAGTACTTCTAATAAACGAATTGATTGGCTGATGGATCATGTTATCTTGCTGGATATTTGTCACTTGTCAGGTTGAATTAATAAAGAATTATTACTAGGCCTACTACAATTATTATTATTTTTTATATTATAAAATCATATATTATTATTATTAATGAACATAAGGTAGCAAGTTTGGTTCAATTAAGACTTCAAGCAGTGGTTGCGCTACCATACTACCTATTTTACTCTTGACCTTCCTTATGACCTGCAAAGTTCTTCAGAATTTAATATCTTCTTCACATTTAATTTCTTCGACCTGCTAATAATAACTCCAAACGACCCTCACATGACCTTTTGAAATTGTGTAGCCGGCTTCAAGGCTCAAATTAATCTGCAATGTTTTGTATTAAACTTACAGTTATTGCAACATTGACATCAGCAACAAAGACAAGAGAAATTGTGTGGTACATCTGTTTAATGTACGGTCAATCATAGACGCTTCGGGGCCTACTCTGAATTGCAATCATTGTTAAAAAATTAAGCCATGCTTGAACTAAACAACTTAAGCTACACGAATTTAGTGATAATCACACTACTGGCAAAAATGGAGAAGGGGGGGGGGCCACGTATAACGTCACGAAAAACCGAAGACCAATGAAAGACTGCTAAAAAAAATTGGGAAGATAACATAATTATGCCTCGAAAAACGTAACATGTATAACCAACTAAAAGGCCGTTAAAGAAACTAACTGCACTCTAAGATCTCTGCGAGAGTTACAAAAACAAAGCCTGCAATACGGTGGGGCTCGATAAAAATCAACACTATATCCAAAAAACTCCTAATTTCGTCGTTAAAAATTGTCATAAATGCATTAGCGACTGCTGGTTAGATTGGCAACGAGCGTTTCTCAGACCGACCATGCTGCGTCGGCCGAACCAGTCACGAGCTAAAGAATGTGTATTTCCACGTGCATCTTCATGCCGAGCGCACTCGTGGTATCGGGGCGAATGTCCACGCCGTAGATCGGCCTACAGGTAAGTTCTAGGCGATGGACGGCAGCATGTTTGAGTTTCTTCGTGAACTGGAGCGAGTTGACTCCGTTCTTCTTCAGCTTCATGCGCAGCAGGCGGTGCTCGTTCCCGCTCGATATCTCGCACACCTCGTTCTGCTTCAGGATGGAAATGGACGGAAATATCTCCATGACGCTCTCCTTCGGTCTGATTTCGTTTCGGCGTACGTACAGTGTCGTGGTCCTTTCGTACGGGTGATGCAACTGCGAGTGAGTTGTCGGGGTTGAGGAATCCGATTCCTCAGCTTCGTAATCGTCCAGGTCCTTGGCGTAGATGACAGTAAAGTTCTGGTCCACGGTTTGGTTGCTGTGGAAAGGATCTCCATGGCCGGATGAGTGCGGACCACTGACGTCAAGCAGCACTTGGTCAACAGGCTAAAAGTAACATGTTTACTGTAAGTGTAAATAACTGTGTGGCGAAAATTTATTACTTTAGTCACTTTTATTAGGTACTTAGTAACTTACATCCTCGCTTAGTCTGTTCACAAATCAGCTTAAGTAAGTAAATAAGTAAGAATAACCTTTATTAGACTACCGGCGAATGCACAGTAGTTTACAGAAAAAATTAATCATAGAAATATTTATGCAAAGTAATACAACATTCTCAGGCATCATGGCTTTCGAGTGGCGCTTTTGTTTTGCTCTTTGAACGGTGCTATGTAAACTTCTAATCAATCAATCAATCAATCAATCAACCAATCAATTAATCCATTGGAAAAAAGTCAAAAAGATTGCAATTACCACATTAGTGAGGTTCATAAATGGTCTTGTCTGGCGCTTCTGCCTTCGTCCCCCGTTTCCATTCCCGTTCCCATTCCCATTCCCGTGACCATTGATCCTCTTCACCAACGGCACACCACCCTTGTCCACATTGCAGGAGTAGCACGTCTCACCAGGTGGTAGTGACTGACCATCTATAGGACCTGCGACATGCGGTATGTCCACTCCTGGTCCCAGACTGGCTCCAGGAGGACTGTGCGTAGAGAGACAGTGTCTACAGAAAAAAACCCACCATGATGTTAAATTATGGTAGATTTTAGATTAAACAGATCAAGTATCCAATGACTGAACATCAATCAATAATGGCAGTGGTTAAAGTGGTTTGGGTGAGCAGTGGTTAAAGTGGTTTGGGTGAGCAGTGGTTAAAGTGGTTTGGGTGAGCAGTGGTTAAAGTGGTTTGGGTGAGCAGTGGTTAAAGTGGTTTGGGTGAGCAGTGGTTAAGAGTACTTTGGTTGAGCAGTGGGACCTCTGAAGAAGTTCTAATGGAACGCACGTGTTTCCAGGGGTTCCCAAGCATGTTGAGCAGTTTGAACGCAAGCCAAAAATTTCGAGAGCATTGCGAACGTCATTCTACAGCTAACAATTATGACAAATTTAGATTTAAAATCTAGATTTAACTTCTACAGTCAAAGATGTACATGTAAAAAATCTAGATTGTCTTCTATCTACAAGATATAATTGTGAAATGGTTATGAAAGAGCAAAAAAACGTGTTTGCCATAACAAATTAAGACCAATCAGTAAACTAAAGATGATGAAAAGCAATTTTTTTTTATCTGAATCCGATAAGCATGTATGCAGCAGTTACACACATACATAAAATACAACCTATAATTGTAGGAACCGATTTTCCAAAATACCTCAGCAAGAAAATATATCTATAGTGCGTTGAATAACAAACTACAAAATTGATAATTTCTTCTTCCAGACAAAGTTCGCTAGTTGCACTGACTCAGTGACTCACCCCTGTCCGATCTGCTGGAATCCATCCGGACAGTTGCACTGGAAGCCACTTCCCTGCGTGGGAGTGCATCCGAACGAACACGGACTCGAGTGACATCCACTTCCACCAACACCTAACAATCAATAGTTTACACCACAGTGTGAATTTCAGAAAAATACTCAACAAAAGGATTGGTTAAATGTAAAGAAGATATTAGAACTTCAAGAGTATTTTTTGCAGGTCATATGGAGGGTGACTGATAAAATAAACAGTACGTCAAATGACCTGCCACGGTCTTGTTGTACTTCAAGGCTCAAGCAAGAGCGTTTCACTATCCTGTAACTTTTAAAGCAGCACCTCATGAAATGAACTTATCATTGGGACTCCTGAAACTAACCAGCATCAATGAAGCAGGATGTCAACCTCATAATATAAATACTCTTGGACTTGTGACAAGTCTTTCGTGCAAAAATACTGATATATCCCTGTGTTTAAAACGTCTTAAATCACTCACCCAAGCAGGCCTTGGACGACGAGTCAAAGACGGATTCAGAGCCACATCGACAGTCAAAGCTACCGATGATATTGATGCACGATGCCTGACCACATACGCCCGGCTGCTGACATTCATTCTCATCTAGAAACGATAACAAACTATACACTAACTAACTTGGAGAAAATATTGATAATAATAGGATTAATGATAAAGGTAATGATGATAATGATAAGAATAAAGATACATTTAATAATACTAAACTAGTAATTTCAATGAAATTACATACATACACAAACATATACATACATGACACATACAGATGTACACAAATCACTTATTTGGTTGTCAGCAAAACACATAATTTACACACATAATTATATCATAAATACACATTCAGTACATACATGTACACAATCTTATAGAAGCATACATACACATATGCAAATATATTATGTATGCAGCTTCAAAGTCCTGCTTCCTATTAACTGGTTCCACTATAAATCAGTAACTCACCCACACACTGGTTCCACTAGAAATCGGTAACTCACCCAAACACTGGTTCCACTAGAAATCAGTAACTCACCAACACACTGGTTCCACTAGAAATCCATAACTAACCAACACACTGGTTCCACTAGAAATCAGTAACTCACCCACACACTGGTTCCAATAGAAGTGCGCCATAAATCCGAACGGGCATTCGCATCTATATCCACCGATGAGGTTCACGCAACCATACTGACACATGAGACTGTCATCACATTCGTCCGAGTCAACGCACGATGTTCCACTTGGATCCGTCTTATAGCCTGGCGGACAGGAACATCGGAAGCTGCCTGGAACATTCTGGCATGTTCCAACCGGTTGGCACAGCCAACCCTTCTCCACACACTCGTCAACGTCTATGGAAACACAAAACCAGGAAACAGATAGAAAACAGCACATGACAACACAGCACTGCACTTTGTGTTCTATGCTCCCTTCTGCCCATAAAAGAGTTATAACTCTCTGATTCCTTCACTTCCCAATACCTCAATTTCAATTCTTAACATCATCCACAATATAGCCGTCTGACTAACTGCTTGCCTGACTCTTCGGATATTGACCCCTAGATACATGTACCTCTGTTTTGGTTGAATGCCTGTGAATATGCTGGTTCCCTAGACTTTACTTTTGTGGGCACTGTAAAAGTTCCAAGTTTAAGATTGCGATTATGACTACCACTGCCGACGGTTTGGAATGTAAATTAGGACGATTAACACTTGACCAAAACACTGCAGGCAAGAAAAAACAATATAAAAACAATATAAATTAAAATGCACCATTAGAGACTATGGGCCTTCACAGCATGCAAACCAGAAAGCGGCTAGCAATTGACGCAATAAAGTACATGCTTACTCACTTACTTATAATCATCTTTTGCACTCCAAGTCCCAAAGATATATCAACCAATATCTGAGAAAGAGAAAATCAACGAACCAACACAGGTCGATCCCTGCAGACGATATCCCGGATGACACGTGCACTCGAAGCTTCCTCTCGTGTTGACGCACGCCTGCGGACAGTTGTGCTGCCCCGTCTTGCACTCGTCGACATCCCGGCACTTGCGACCGTCCTCATCGAGCACGTAACCCGCGGGGCACGAGCAAGTGAAGCTCCCGATCGTATTGCGACAGTCGAAGTCGCAAGGCTTCGGGTCGAGCTCGCATTCATTGACGTCGATGCACTGGCTTCCTGACGGGTCGACGCGGTATCCGTTGTTGCAGAGGCAGCGGTAGGAACCCATCGTGTTGATGCAACGTCCGTTCGGACACGCGTTCGGCATCAGTCGACACTCGTCGAGGTCTGAGAGCGGAGATGGAAAGAACGAAACGTTGGAGGAATAAACAAAGAAATGAATGAATGAATGGATGGATGAATTGAATGGACATGCGAATGATGAACAAAAAAACAGGTGATACGTGCAAGTGTGAAGTGTATCTATGAGAGAGACTCCAACATTCTCTTTGATTGTGGTTTGGTGTCAGGTCGGGAGCGCCTATGAGGAGTTCTCTTAAAGGGGCGCTACATAAATGTACGATTACAATTACAATTCTGTACTTTTGGAATGCTCACAGGCAGATAATAATTATCTAAGTAGCCAATCAATACTAGTCATACAATCCTCATTTCACATAATTGGTAAAGCATTATTACCAACATCTCACTGAAAATTTCACATACCGTGCCCGTAACTGGTAAAATATTACCAGCACATCATTGGAAAATTACTAAAACTGACAAAATATTACCAACATCTTATCAGAAATTTCACAGAACTGGTATTAAACGCATTACCAACAGTGATCTGAATTTTGCCAACATCTCAATGGAATTTTCTAGAACTGGAACGATATTAATTTTCATTCACTATCTTGTCTGCTTTGTCAATGAGATTGTTATTAACTTCTCTTTGCAAATCAATCTGTCATTCAGTGCAGTGACTGGTATTAAAAATTACGTCTTCTTCTTCTTCTGGTTCTCTGCCCCTCATTCATAGAGGGGTGGTCTCCAGTTGCCCTCCCCTCGGTGTTTTCAGCAAGACCCCGTCTCCACTATGTACAGCGACTGAAATTAAAAACTACGTCTTGGTGCCACAGCATGCACTCAGAAGAATTTACTTGATAGCCAAACAGCTGCAAGCGATACAATAACCATTGCTCAATTGTTCAGAATGAACCGCTGTGTGAAGAAGAGGTTCATGGATCAGTTTACACCCGAAGACATCACACAAAATGGTCTCCAACAGCGCCACACATAAAGGACGAGAGAGACAGCGAAATTTATTCCTATCAACGAAAGAACCCCAATAAACAAACTCAGCCGCTCTACTTGACAGGCCAAAGTTTATGGTCTTACAATTAACTGCAGTGACACTTTCAGGCAAGATGGTCATAAAATACATTGATACACTCAAACTGTACACCTGCAATTATATGTAACCTTATACACATGTGGCCTACAATATGTCACAGCTGGGGGTAGCATAAAACCAACCCTTGGCAGGAACAGAAAAGAACTGTAAACCTTGAAGTCCATTTGACTTTATCATAACTACAATTATGATTTTATTATAGCTACAGTTATGCCTTTACTCCAGGAGAAAACGATATATAAATAAAGCTCACTGTGCCAGCCTGTGTGCCACTATTGAATGAATGAAGACTCCAATTAAGATCATAATTCAATCTGAATATCATTTTAATATTGCTATTGACTATAATCTGTTCTTTATGACTTTAAAAAAATTCTTGGAACGACCCTTATGCAAATTACGTTAACAAATTAAAATGCATTATGATTATTGACAATTATTATTATGATCATTATTATTATTATTATTATTATTATTATTATTATTATTATTATTATTGTTTATTTTTATTATTATGATTATTGCCAATAATAATGCAGTTGATGTCTCAACACTGTTCAATAAAAATAACTTTTATTTACCTTTTCATTCATTTAATTCAATTCATTCGTTCACTTGTAATTATTCTCTCAATTTGTTCATTCATTCGTTTGTTCGTTCGTTCGTTCATTCATTCATCATCATTCATTAGCTCATTCATTCACAATTTCATTCATCCATTCGCAGCCAATAGTAAATAATCCCTCAGAAGCATCATGACCCAGACAAAACCCAACTAAAAAAACAGTTAAAAAGTATCTGACGGCAGACATGAATTTCTGCACAACAGGCCCAGCAAGAACCACCCTAAGGCACGCGTGTGTGCGTGTGTGAGCGTATACATAAAAAAGTTGAAGAATGCTAGTCTGAATGATGTCTTGCCTACCCATGCCATCAGGTCCGAAGCCAGGTCCCATTGGGCAGAGGGCTTTGTACTCGGCTGCAACAAAGAAGAAAAATAGACCATCATGACAAGTAACACATAAATAAAGCAAGCCGCATGATGATATGCGTGAATAGATGTTATCCATGTTTTATAGTCCTTGTTGTGCAATAAAAGAGGAACATAAAAGTGATTACGTCACCTACCCAACAAATAGACGTTTTTTATACCGTACCAAGGAGTATATACCAGACAGACAGACAGACAGACGGACGGACGGACGGACGGACGGACGGACGGACAGACAGACAGACAGACAGACAGACAGACACACACACACAGACAGACAGACAGACAAACAGACAGATGAAACTCAGCAAAGCCCTTATTACCTGTTCCCTGCACTGGGCATTTCTCACAGCTGGGTCCCCAGGCGGCACCAGTTGAGCAGCAGCATTCAGACTTCGTGGTCGGTAGCAGTGTGTCTGATCGCGAAACACATTTGCCATTCGCAATGCTTGCGTAACAGAAACCCTCACGAACATCTGAGCAGCAAATGATCGACATTCATAATTTATATAGTTTTTATATACTTTCCAACTTTCGAATTTCATGGCTACAAGATGAAGAGAATTGCCAAGGTTGGGATGGAGTGGTTCAAACCACCAGAAAATTTCTTAAGACCCCCGATCATAAAATCTACATAGATCAACTTCTGACCCCAGCTATTTTTCTGCAGTTCTCATACTGGATGTTACCGGAGAAGAAAGTCCTGACACAGGAGTAGAAAGACCAGACATGCAAGCTAAACATAACGCAGAGAGTACGGATTCAAGTCACCACTCCAGCGGCCACTCTGTAGGGACCTTGAGCAAGTCCTTCACTCATACGTGCCATCCACATCATCAATATACTTTCCTATGGTAAATGTATCCCTTCTGGATTTTGAAAAAAGGATGGTATCAGATACAATTGTTTGCATTGCATTGCATTGCATTGTATTGCATTGTATTGTATTTTATTGCATTGTATTGTATTGCATTGTATTGCATTGTATTGTATTGTACTGTATTGCATTGTATTCCATTGCATTGCATTGTATTGCATTGTATTATATGACAGTTACTGACCGACGCAGGTCTTCTTATCCTTCGACGGTCGATATCCCGTCTGACATTCGCATCTGTAGCCGCCTTCTATGTTGATGCAGTTGCCATGGAGACAGATATTTCGATTCGCACTGCATTCGTCAACGTCTACAAAACAAAAGATCATAATTATATTATTTTTGTGAAGATATGTTTTGCATGTGATACACCTACATCTGTAATGATGCACATATGAATGCAATACAATTATGCTGTAGTTGTGTAAACTTTAAGGCAATATCATATAGATGCCTGTCGGAATACCATTATTGCCCATAGGTTATTAAGTGAATACCTATGCCTTCTCCATTATAACATATATCGTGCGTGTGTGCATGTACCTGTATGTGTGTGTGCATGTGTGCGTCTGTGTGTGTCTTTGTGGGTGTCTGTGTGTGTTTGCGTGTATGTGTCTGTGTGTGTCGCTGTGTGCGTGCGTGTGTGTAATGCATAATAATTACTAATGTTCCGCTACGATTACAATTACAAATTGGCCAGCCGCAGCCTGGAAATGAAAAAACGAGACAGAAATTATGTTAAAGCGGAAGATAGAGTCTAGAGTTACCTCTGCAGTCATCTCCCACTTGTTGATATCCCTCAGGACAGATGCACAAGAACGAACCGACGATGTTCTTGCACAAATGTCGACAGTTGTTCTCTGTTGTCAGGCACTCGTCAATGTCTGTTAATCAAATAATTAATTAATCAATTAATTAGCATATTACCGATAATCTCATCGTGTTAATTTTTGAATGGTCGCAATAACTAGGCAACAATATTGAATCGAGAATTTAACAACAGCTTGCGACAACAGAGGCCATTGCCGTCGGCAGAAATTTGATTGGCATATTACAAAAAAAACATAAAAAATAATTTAAAATTTAAAAAAAGAAACAAAAGAAAAAATAATATAAAAAAGAAAACCTCTTTGCGAGGGCTCGCCACTGGTGACTTTTTCAGCGAACTGAGTTTTGTTTTGCAACTTGTTGTTATTTTTTGCTCGCTATGACTGTTAACTTAACATCATTTTGGCTACCGTAGTTAGTGAAGAGAGTGCCTCTGAGTAGATATCTTGAAGCGGCGCTATATAAATTCTCAGCATGAATGAATGAAAAAGAAAAAAGAGAAAAAAAGGCAACATGAAGATGAAAGTCAAAGAGAAGAAGTCGCGTGACCTTCACAGTGCACTCCGTCAGCTGACAGTCGGAAACCTTTTGGACAGAGACAGCGATAGGAACCGTGGTTGTTCTGACAGCGGAAGGCACAGCCGTGCGTTCCCTCCGTACACTCGTTGATATCTAAAAACAGAATCGTCAGATGACAATATTTACAGCCACAAAATCAATAATAATAATAATCTTCATTTTTTATTTGAAACTGACACAATTCAGTATGTCTACAATCAGTATTAAACAGATGATCGCAATTTATTACAGGATTCGAATTTAACTGTTGGCAGCCATGCAAGGCTTCCTTCACGTTCAACAGCTCAACCAATTCAACAACGCCATCTGTTGAATGGAAGGTTGAGTGGACATTTTGAAAAGAGTAGCAAGAAATGATCAAGCATTCGTGCACTCTTCGAGCCATAGTGCATTATCCTAAACCCTTCTACGAAGGCAGTGTCACAGAGTAGGACATCAAAACACAAGAAAAATTTCAGAAGGCATTTCCCATTGTTCCATGATTCAATTATATCTTTAATTTAAATTACAATTAAATTTGGATCCGTGTATGCAATGCGATTTGTCTCTATGAACTTGTTTAATTAAACTCCTGATAATAATTAATTGAATTAATTGAATTAATTGATTAAACTGAAATCAAGTAAGGTAACCTAACGTCGCAATCAAAGAAGCAAAAATTCAGATGTGCTGTAAGGATGTTTCAGAATGCATAGCCTCTGAGTAGCGATCTTGAAAGGGTGCTATATAAATAACATAGATAGATAGATAGATAGATAGATAGATAGATAGATAGATAGATAGATAGATAGATAGATAGATAGATAGATAGATAGATAGATAACGTACCAACACACTTTCCGTCTGGACCGACTGCATATCCTGTTTGACACTTGCAGTCGAAACTTCCGTCCATGTTTGTACAGACTCCCTTTCCACACATATCCGTATCGCATTCATTCACATCTGAAGAAAAACAATCAGACCATGCATGATCAGCTTCAATGTCCAATTTCACATGATACACATAACTGGCCTTCAGTTGGGAACAGGGTCCAGCAAAGACCAGTTATCGGCCCAATGAACGTGGCTGACCAAATGATCATGCATGTGCTCATTCACTCAGAGCATTTATATAGCGCCTCTCTTCAGAAGCACTCCCAGTCCAAACACGATGGAAAAGGACATTCTTAAGTGTTCCTAGAGATTGCAGAATCTTTCACTAAGACAAAGCGCAGATCCAAAGGAAGTTCATTCCAGGTAGATGTCCCCCCACCACCACAAAAAAGCACAATGCAGCATTTCCCAGGTGTGCATGTGTCTGTCTGTGCAAAGGAACAACCAGTTCATTGCGAGCAGAAAAGCGACCAGCCAAACCTGAAATGGGACAGCAGAGTTCGCATTTAATTATGAAGGAACATTTCCAACTGGCACAAAAGCACTAGAAACTCTTCAAAAGTACTAGGAACTCCTCAAAAGCACTAGGAACTTCTCAAAAGCACTAGGAACCCCTCAGAAGCACTAAGAACTTCTCAAAAGCACTAGGAACTCCTCAGAAATGCATAATCCAAAAAACATTCAAATGGCAGCAATTAAAATAAAATGCACACAGTCACGAATAACACGTTCATCAGAGAATAACAAGGAAATTGACACATAAAATTCGAACTGAAAATAATGAAAAATAATGTCCTTGTTTTCTGCCATCACTTGCCTTTACAGCGCGTCCCTGTGATGTCAAGTCGGTAGCCAGGATTACATTCACAACGGTAGCTACCGTCCGTGTTGATACAGACGCCATTCTCGCAAACTCTATCGATAACCATGCACTCGTTTATATCTACAACAACAACGAGACAGCGTGTCTTCAAATTCATTCATTATTCATTCATTATTAGAATTTATATAGCGCCTCTTCAAGAAACTACTCAGAGGCGCTCCCAGCCCAGCCACGACCAAAGAAAAAAGATTTAAGAGACTTGAGAAATAAATATTGACTAGACAGGTGGAGTAAATGGAGGTTTGGGGGAGGTCATTAAAGCAAAGCAGTAACAAAATCATATGCTGCATTACTTCATGCCACAGTTGAACCAAGAATGGAACACAATCTTTTTTTAACAAAATTAAAATTTAATAACACAAGAACTCACAACCGATACGGAGATAAGACCATACATTATGGGTTCCTCTGTTTTGAATAGCCTGTACTTTGACCTGCGTTCCACTCTGCAGGACTTTGGTCGTGCCATGGCCGGGAGAGCCTCTGACTATCTTGAATGGTGACGCTAAATTAAATTCTTTAGATAGATAGATAGATAGATAGAAAGATAGATAGATAGATAGATAGATAGATAGATAGATAGATAGATAGATAGATAGATAGATAGATAGATAGATAGATAGATAGATAGAATAATCAATGACAGCAAAATCTCAAACTTTTCGAGTGTTTAAAGTGTTAAGTAGAGTTGCACTAACTAAGTAAGTACTAAGTAAGTACCGTATATACTTTAATGAACCGATTGCAAACACATGGCGGGAAGTGCACAACTAATAAAAAAAAATACAAACCCTCATCTGAACCATTTCCATTCATGCCTTTTTTCCTGCCATTACCGTTTGGACAAAGTAACTTGTACGCTCCTACAAAATAATTAACCAATTCAAGAGACATGTTAAACAAAGTAAAGAACTATTCGATCAATCGATCGATCGATCAATCAATCAATCAATCAATCAATCAATCCATCAATCAATCAATCAAACAACAAACCAACAAAAAAACAATCAATTGATTAATTAATCAATCAATCAATATATCAATCAACCAATCACCAACCAACTAATCAATTAATCGATCAGACAACGAACCAACAAACAAACCAATCAATTGATTCATCAATCAATCAATATACCAATCAATCAATCACCAACCAACTAATCAATCAATCAATCAACCAACTAATGAAATCGGAGTTTCACGCCGTAGCACATGAGCAATTGTGAGCGAACGACTTGCATCGGCTTGAGTCTCATTTGAACCCACAACCTTCCAGCTGCAAGGCATCAAACATACCCCTACACCACCATGACACACAATATGCATGTATGAATGTATGTACCGGGTATGTACATATGCAGTAAAAGTTGCATACTTTTTCAAGCACGTGTAAGATACTTTTCAGAGTATACCATATGTAACATACCGCCTCCATACGTTGGGCAGGCACCACAAGCTGAACCTTCACCCCACGCCATACCCTGTGTACAACAACATTCTGCTTTCGTCATTATCATACTTCGAGGCTGCGAACAGCGACCGCCTTGAAATGCGTTGTAGCAACTTCCCTTCCGAGCATCTGGATAAGAACAGAGGCACAGGAAAGTAGTTCTTAGAAGTACTAAGAGTGGGTAATCCGAAAATTGTAATTGTAATCGAACATTTATATAGCGCCACTTCAAGAGAACTCCTCAGAGGCGCTCCCGACCTGACACCAAACCATAATCAAAGAGAATGGTTTTCAAACGCTTGCGGAAAAGGGGCAAAGAAAGACAAAGAAGTTCATTACGGAGACTAATAGGTAACTTATTCCAGAAAGACGGACAGGAAAAGAATGATCTACAGTCACTGAAGAGTTACGAAAATCGCAATCATAGTCGTAACCGTAACCTTAAAAAATTTCTAGAGCACCACTCAAAAGCCAAGTGCAAGAAGCCCAGGACTGAATGATGGCTAAGTTACAGGTACATTTAACTGCACACAGTAAGTTCAACTACTAGTCTGCATACGAGTGAAATTCGTCTACTATAATCAACAAATGAACAATATATAAAACATATGAAAGTACAAAAATCACAGTCCAGATTCTTTTAACATGTCAACATCTTTCTACAAAAACACACAAACATCAACAGAGGGAAAATCGTCGGTCACATAAGCACTGGTTGTTTATCCATTTTCACAGCTATCGGATACATACCAACACATTCCCTGCCGTCGGTTGATAGCATATAACCTTCAGGACAAGTACAGGAGAAGCCGCCAATTGTATTTCTACAATGGCCATTACGACACAGATCTCGATCTTTATCACAATCATCGATATCTGCAAATAAATCACAAGCGAAATTTACACAAAATACAGCACAGAATAAAAAGGATTTCAACAAAACCACCATTAAAATTGCTAACAATTGCAAAAGATCATAAAAAACAGAAATCAAAAACAAACAATTTATATTCAGTGCTACTCTAAAGCTAAGTGCAGGGCACCAATTCATTCAAGACAGCTGCTCCAAATCAAAGAGTTGTTCAACAATAACAAACATATGAAAGTCAACGGCCGGGCTCGAGTACAAAACATCATCTATAATAGACAACAATACCATTGTGTATCAATTGCAGATCTGCAAGAATAAACTCTCATGTATGACAAGTAATGTAAGACAATACCGGCAATTTACCAAAGCAGCAATAAAAGAAGAGTAGGTGTTACTTACATAAGAACAACCTCATCAGCATCTAGATTAAGTTAAGTAAACATCAAAATATAATAAACTTGTTTAAACATTGTAACATTGCTAGTGCACATTATTTTAGAGCGAATGTTGAAGAAAAACTCATGGAAGCTCTCTACTTGAAACGTGAACGCACCAGACCGCAATCGGATAGAACGGTCTCGCTAACTGGCGACGATAAAACAAAGAAAAAGACAAAAAAGACGATCAATCACAGCATTGTTCCAGCCACTCGGAACAATTATTGTTCATTGTTCAGAATCTACGGGGTAAGAACAGTACATTAACGAAACCGTAATACCCGCTGCAGTACGGTACTTTTAAAGAGTAACTCACCTGTGCACTCATCTCCCGTGTGTTCCAGCTCATACCCTGGGGTGCACTCGCACCTGAAAGACCCGGGTGAGTTGATGCACCGACCATTCGTGCAGATGTCCGGTCTCCGGTGACATTCGTCGACGTCTAAGAAACAGTAATAGCACTCAGCTTTGTGCAGAAAATTATACAAAATAATTCTGAAGTAGTGCTCAGTGGCATAATTGACCATCATCATCACCACCATCATGACCACCACCACCACCACCGTCGTGGCGCATGATCTTCATAATATAATCAGTCATGAACACCATCTGGAGTAGTCTCTACGCATGGCATTGTCGGCTAAAAAAAACCCATTGTGGGTCACAAAATGGCCTCTGAGTCAGCCTGTTGACAGCACCCATGCATTAATTCTGAAATAATAAAATTAAATATCTTAAAAGGTGTTCCATGATACAGCATATAAGTGGTATAACAGCAAGCATAGAAATACATCGATTCATGCTAGCTTATGCTAATTTATGCTATCTTATGTTAATTTATGCAAATTTATGTTAACTTATGCTAATTTATGCTAATTTATGCTAACTAATGCTAGCACTGACCATCACACTTCATTCGGTCTTCATTGTACTCGTAACCAGGTTGGCAGACGCACTGGAAGCTTCCGACTGTATTTCGGCAACGACCGTTCATACAGATACCAGGAACTGCCTGACATTCGTTTTTGTCTGGAAGGAAGCACGTAGCATTCATTACAACTTCATCAGAAATTGAACTCAATTAATTAAATTCAATGGTTATATTTTAAAAATTATGTTTAATTTGTAATACTTTGTATAGGTTGCTTTGCTTGATTGTTGCCTGTATCATCACCATAACAAATTTATCACAAATTTATCCATGCTTACTTCAGTTTAGTATTAGTTGCCCTGTTAATGGCATCATGCTTAAGTTACTACGTGTTCATTCCTCGGCAACAGTTAGAAATGCATAAAACCTATAAACCTTGACCCCAACGCTGATTGGGAAATAAACATACAGATCTCAAGTCACAAGTGGAACATAGAGGAATTATTACTATAACATAAGGCCATTATTACCAAACTATCACCCAAATGTCCCAAAATATGCCTTAACACCTTGATTGCAGAATCGCACCTGTGGCTAATTGAAGTCAAAGTCCAGAAGAACAAAAACTTAATGATTGCTCCCTGCAACAGTTTCATCAACATTTACATTACAAATAGACAGGGTTCTAGTTGAAGCCATAATCATGTAAAACAATGACCGTCTTGCTCACCAAAGCAGTCGCCATTGTCTGTCAGCTCAAAGCCGCTGTTGCATTTGCATCGGAACGATCCAATTGTATTCGAACAAGTTCCATTGCCACAGATTCCGGGCTGCTCTCGACACTCGTCGATGTCTTCAAAGACAATACAACCTCATCAATGTCTTCAATCTCATAAATGTGACACAAGGGCCCAAAACCGTCAAATGTCGATTTTTGACCTTTTGATTTAGTCATAATGCTACAATGAACAAACTCTAAAATGCTTTTAAAATGCTCGTTTGATTCTTTCATTAGTTTATAGTGAGAAAACCAGACAAAAGTTACTAAATATTCGTGTAATCCAAGTCTACTGAACCTACTTAGTTATTATTCTGCAATTGTTCTGGGCATTAGGCATATATTCTGCATCAGATAACGCAAACAACATCAAAATCGGTTCACTACTTCGCAAATTAGGGTGAATTCACAGTCATATGCTGAACTGAAGAATAAACTGCATTCTTGACTCCTCTCGCCTGTTTTTGGCATCTAGTGCAATATCTAGGAAGCGAAAAATGACGGGTTTTGAACCCCGGAGTCACAAATGTCTTCAAAGACAATAAAATCTCATCAATGTCCTCAAAGACAATACAATCTTGCAACATATAAAAAAAACAGGTAGATGACTCGATGTGATTATACCTATGCACGCGTCTCGATTCAGATTAAGTCGGTAACCGTTGGAACAGGAACAGCTGAAGCTTCCGACGATATTGAAGCATCGTCCGTTCTCGCACAGACCCGGTCGCTCGCGACATTCGTCGACATCTGCAGAAAAATTGATGAGGAGAAGAAACAAATGTTTGTTTAACAACATTTCCAGTTGATAGAAAAATGCAAGCAGGTATGTAACAAAGTTTCTGCGTACGCAAGCCTAAAGTTGTTTTAATCGAAGAAAATTTTAAAAACAGAGAACCTTTGACACTCCAAACATGTGGCATGGTAGTCAACTGGCTAAGAAAGGTGCTTGGCTTGTACTTGTAGGGTTTAGTAAGAGCCGGGTCACTCACTGTATGGGTTACTTCCACCCAAAAATCCCCAATAATGTACCCTGTAACCATGATCATACAACTATTGCATACTTCTTACAGCGCAAGAAGTCTATAGTCCGAATGTTGTACTCATATTGAAAGTTGATTTCTGCTAAAGCGTATACATGTACACCAGAATGCGAACAAACAATTGGTAGAAAATACCAATAAAGTACCAGTAAAATACCAGTTGATAAAGGATATGCTTACTTACTTACTTTGCACAACTAGAAAATTATAATAGGTTCCAATCAAATGAATAGATTTTAAATTATTTTACCTGTGCAGCTGCGTTTATTTGCGGACAGCCTATATCCCGGCGGGCATACACACTCATATGAACCGTCAGTGTTGATGCACTCTGCGTTACCCGTACACGGCGGATTTCTTTCCAAACATTCGTTGATATCTAAACATTTAAAAACAATGCAATACAATGTGTTGCATAGATAAATTAGATATGCACATGTCGAATTAAACTAGTTTCCAACGTATCAAACTAAAAACATAATCAAAATTTAATAATGTCCATTCAGTAAGGATAGCTTACATTGAAACTCTGCTACTTTTGACTTCCGCTCTTGATTCGTAGCTCAGATGCACTTCCTACCTTCAAAAAACCAGCTAAAAACTTACCACTCCCCCTTGGCTTCTACACACTTGGATATCTAACTCCATTTGCCTTTAGCGGCCGACTATCCGCATTTTGGAGTGTGGCCTTGTGCACACGAAAATTATTTAAGAGTAGCATTAATTTAATAATACTATCATTCATGTAAAAATCGCCTTCCACCTTAACACCAGTCATCCTTGTTTACCTTCCCTTATGCAGATCTGGTAGCAGCAACACTGACCTGCTTAATGCTCATGGCCATGGCAGGCTCTGCTTATGGCTTGTGCTGGTCAATAGTGCCAGTCTCCCGGACCCAGCACCTGTGAGGCGCCAGGAAATTCAACAGGTTTATATTGACGCATAAAAATCAACTAACATTACTGATTTTATTTTATTTATTTATTTATTCATTTATTTCTTGCCATTTCTATAGCGCCCCTTCAAGCTCACTACTCAGAGGCGCTCCCGACTACAGCGCCGACGCTGCATTGGAGTTTTACGCCGAAACACCCGAGCAATTGCGAGTGAAGGACTCGCTCAGGGTCCCTACACGGCAGTGTGAGGTGGATTCGAACCTGCAACTCTCCAGCTGCAAGGCAACGAACATACCCACTATACCACCGCGCCCCCTTATGAAACTGATGAAACCAATTAAATATATCTGATCAGACCTTCGCAGTAGTGCAACGTGGGAATGAGTTCGTATCCTGCCGGACAGACGCAGTAGAAGCTACCGATCGTGTTGACGCAGTTGCCATTACGGCAGACGTCAGGAAGCAATGCGCATTCGTCGATGTCTGAAATGAAAGTGTGCGTAGAATGACAATGTTCATAAGTGCATATCGGCTTATTCAGTGTACATCTGAGATGAAATCATGCAACTTGCAAATCATGCAAATTTATTTGTTCGCAACCTGGGCTTATCCCGCTTGTTAGCTGCTCTGCAAGACGCCCTCGTAACGGCATGGCTGTGTTACTGTGCCATATAAATTGCCGTAATTATTATTAACAAGCAATATTGCGCTGATAAGCCACTTGGGCAAAGTGCTGATGATGGTTCTGGCGGAGAGATTAAGAAACCATATGGAAGAACATTTGCCGGATGAACAGGTGAGATTTCGGACGGACAGAAGTACGATACAGCAAATTCTGGCATTAAGACTCATAGCAGAGAAAGCACGAAGAAAGAACAAGAAGATCTAGAACTGCTTCCTCGACTTCAAGAAGGCGTTTGACAGTGTGGACCAGAATGTGACATGGGCGGTCCTACAATCGTATGGGGTTGATAAATTATAACAAACTGATCTAGCTGCTTCGAGATATAAACGGCACATCAGAGGCGGCAGTCAGAACATGTGGAGAGTTGGGACCGTCGTTTAGAACCAACAGGGGCATGAGACAAAGGGACCCAATATCAATAACCGACTTGGAACGTGCAATGGACAAGGTGAAGACCAAGGGAGGAGGAGTTTCGGTTCAGGGAAGCGCATAAACAACTTACACATTATGGATGACGACGCCATCTCTGAAAAGGATCCATCAGAATCTACAACTCAAATACTGAACGAGGAAGCAAAGAAATATGGACTGTACATGAACTTTGATAAGACAAAAACGATGGTATTTGGCGATAAAGACAACATGCAGCCGGTAATGGTGGAAGGAATACACCTGGAGAACGTAGAGACTCTAGAGAGGTTTACTTATCTTGAAAGCAATATGACATTTGACCTAGATTGCAAGAGTGAAATAAAGATACGAACAACAAGGGGAACAGCGGTGTTGAAAGCAATGGAGAAAATTTGGAAAAGCAAAGCAATCAGTATAAAAACAAAGTTGCAGGTATTAAAGACAGAACTAGAAGTGTGTTCAGCAGCATGATGTTTGGATGCGAGACATGGGTACTAACGAAAGACGTCTCCTACTTCTCCTTGGCTTTCAAGCACATGAATCTCTAACTGCATCTTCCTCTGGCGACTGACTGTCTGCGCCTCAGATAATCAGATTCACATTTCGGTGTGACCTTGCGCGTGTAAAAAATTTATGTAATAATAATAATAATAATAATAATAATAATACACTTTGCTCGGTAAAGCGTTAAGATGGCTTCAAAACCAATTAACACCATCTTAGCGCTGACATTGAGTCCTCCTTATGTAATTTCCTTCCCTCCACTCTACGTGGGACTCTTCTTTCTGGATCACTATCTACATATCTCTCTTCTTTAAGACTTTTTTCTCTAGAGGTCATCGCACTGGGAGCGCTACTGAATGACAACGGCTGTGAGCGGCGCTATAAAAATTGCCAATTACATTACTCCACATTACATTTAACAGTGCTAACCACTAATAAGTGGACTTTCCGATATTTTCTCACCCACAACTTTACCGTTATCAATAAGCTCGCCAGGCCTTGAACCACAGAGAACGGTACGATCATCTGAAACAATTGAAGCGAATAAAATTCAGATGCTTCTGATCTGTACAGGACAAACTGCACAAAAGTGCGTCGACAAATGCATGCAGCAACAAAAGTGCACAGGATGAACGCACGTCCACAGAAGTGCACATAAAGATATTTCACTAGTAGACAATCCTACATTCCTTCACTATTGGAAAATATTAAGCTCGAGTGAAAGCAAACAAGCATTGCGAACTTTGCTAAACAATTTTTTAAAGACTGTAGTCTGTAATCTTCTTTTAAAAGCTTACTGATCAATAATTACAGCAAACACGAGATTTTGATTGATAATGCATACGAAGAATGTCATACATATTTGCAGAAAAGTCTGCAGCACTAAAACATACCCTAACTACAAAACTTCTAAACTGTTCAGGAAAAGCTTCCCAATCATTGAATGTAGCAGCTGATGCATTTGTGGTCTAGTAAAAAATTGCAAATGTTTGAGCATGGCACAATACAATACAATACTATCCCGATTCTAATAAAGTTCCACTGCATGACCACCATCATCACCAACTACCATCGTAGCACCACGTGCATCCAGGAGTTTATTGATGTAAGTAAAGTAAAGTACCGGTGATTGTGGATATAGGAGCTTATTGATATAAGGAAAGTTCTCAATATGCTTTTTACCTCCTCGGATTTTGAACAGATGCCGGAACGAAAAGTGCAGCCTTAACTATTGCAGATTTTATTTGATAGAGCGAAGGTGAATAAGATGGTCACAATAACGAGACTTTTGTGGGCGTTGAGAAATTATCAAAGATTGATATTACATTACATTACATACACTATGGTGCTATTACATTACATTACATTACATGCACTATGGTGCTAGGACTAAGGTAGTCAAAGTTTGGAAACACTGTTATTCTATATGGCCATACTGTGGTTCAAATTCTGCACCTTAATGGCAGTTCATATACTCTCACCGACATAATGAATATAATCACAACTGTAAACTACTTACGACTTCCAATTGATGGGCAGAGTTGGCAAGGCTTTCCAGCTCGTTGGTCCTCAAGAGAATTCCAGCCAATGCCAATGGAGCAGCAGCACAGCTTCAAGGTCAAACTAGAGCTCAGTGGCTTCTCACAGACCGGTCGACGTGGAGGTCGAGTGCCATTGGTCACGGCCAAGTAGCAACTGCCAGGTCGCATGTCTGCAGTTTATACAATACAATACAATAAACATAAATGATAGCCCTCTACAATACACGCTCTACAATATGCATTGGCTGACTGACTGGCTTAAAATTGACTGCATTATATGTATGTATGTATGTATGTATGTATGTATGTATGTATGTATGTATGTATGTATGTATGTATGCATGCATGTATGTATGTATGTATGTATGCATGCATACATGCATAATCCTGGCTACGGCTTTGATCGTTTAACATCCCTAGAGGCCTAGACACATTTGAGATAATTTATACTTAATTAAGTAACTAATACCTAATTAATAATTAAAATGAATCGACTCCAGAACACTCACCCATGCATTGATTGTCTGGGAGAAGCATGTAACCCTCGGGACAGATGCACGTGTAGTTGCCCTCAGTGTTGACACACGTTCCAATCCCACAGACGTACGGCGTTGCGCATTCGTTAATGTCTGTCATGCAAGAATGCAAAGCATCGTACAAAACACCAAAAGTATGAAAAATGCAGCATATGCTGAGGCTAAGAAAATGAAGGCGCTAACACTTCACACCTAACCACTGAATCTGTGAGCGGCGCTACATAAATATTCAATTACAATTACAATTACAAGGTCAATGCATCATTATAACCAAGGTGCGACAGGGCACAAGTTCAAATGCACCCAAAAAAAAATTCCTGAGGCTGTGAACAGTGATAACTGAGCAGTCCGGAACACTTACCAACAAATCATCACATTTCCCAAACTAACCTTTGAACTCATATCCCAAACTAACCTTTGAACTCGTATCCCAAACTAACCTTTGAACTCATATGCCAAACTAACCTTTGAATTCATATCCCAAACCAACCTTTGATCTCATATCCCAAACTAACCTTTGAACTCGTATCCCAAACTAACCTTTGAACTCGTATCCCAAACTAACCTTTGAACTCGTATCCCAAACTAACCTTTGAACTCGTATCCCAAACTAACCTTTGAACTCGTATCCCAAACTAACCTTTTAACTCGTATCCCAAACTAACCTTTGAACTCGTATCCCAAACTAACCTTTGAACTCGTCTCCCAAACTAACCTTTGAACTCGTCTCCCAAACTAACCTTTGAACTCGTCTCCCAAACTAACCTTTGAACTCGTATCCCAAACTAACCTTTGAACTCGTATCCCAAACTAACCTTTGAACTCATAGCCCAAACTAACCTTTGAACTCATATCCAAAGCTGACCTTTGAACTCATATCCCAAACTAACCTTTGAACTCGTATTCAAAACCATCCTTTGAACTCGTATTCAAAACCATCCTTTGAACTCATATCCCAAACTAACCTATGAACTTACATCCCAAACTAACCTTTGAACTCGTATCCCAAACTAACATATGAACTCGTATCCAAAACCAACCTTTGAACTCAGATCCCAAAGTAACCTTTGAACTCAGGTTCATACCTCTGAACCCATTGTTACAAACACACCTATCATTATATTGACACAATAAAGACTAATAATAATTGACATTCTTCAACCATCACATGTATGGGGCATGGTGGTGCAGTGGGTATGCTCGTTGCTTTGCAGCCGAAGGGTTGCAGGTTCGAATCCACCTAAAGCCGCCTCGTAGGGACCTTGGGAAAATCCTTCACTCGCAACTGCTCAGCGCTTCGGCGTGAAACTCCGACGCAGTGTCTGTGCTGTGTAGTCGGGAGTGCCACTGAGTAGAGAGAGCTTGAAGGGGTGCTATAACAAGTGCACATACAAATTACAAACAAACAAACAACAAAGACTAATAATTGACATTCTTCAACCATCACATGTATAATATAGTATAATGCTGATCATAATAATATTAAATTAATGAATACGAATTTATTAACTCTACATTTAATTATAATTATAGTTCTGACATATGATTATTTCTAAGATTATAAGTAATTAATTGCACACCAACGCAGGTCTGCCTCGTTTCGTCCAGCTTAAACCCGGGAGGACAGGTGCAGACGTAACTTCCAAACGTGTTCTTGCACTCGCCATTCTTGCAAATCTTTGGTAGTTCAGCACACTCATCAATGTCTAGACAAGAAACACAGAAAGTGCTCAACATTTACCAGTACCTGCAGGTAAAAGAAGAAACTAACAGGCAAACAACTTTTGTTAACTACAAGGGAATACTGTGTTGCTAAAATATTCCTTTAAATATAAGAGCAAGATGTATATCCCGGATCTTAAATCATGCGGCACAGAAGTGAAATTTAGTTGTGAGAAATCATTTCCGATACTCCAATTCACAAGCAATTATGGTTCACCTGTGCCAGAATTATCTGAAGACATAATTATGTTGACACTGTCACTCACAAACCAGAATATGATCATCACCAAATCAAAAACCAAACTGATCATAAAGACTGACCTGATGTCAAGTTGAGACGACTGATTTGTTGAACTTTTGATCTCAACCTTAATACATTAGAAATCACTTTTGACGGCAACAACTGGTATTTTACGGACAAAATCATAGCGTACAAACCTTCGAGTATGACTGTGAAGACGTTAGGTCTGAAGCCAGGTCCACCCGGACACAGTTCCGTATAAGCCACTATAGCAGAACACAACCAGAACATCTTACAAGTCTTAACCCTCTGAGGTTGGCATTGGGTCAAAAGCTCCAATACAGACATGACTATAAATATTCAACAGTAAAAAATTCATTATCTAAACTCCGCAACTGTTTGCTCTCTGACAGTGCCAGTCCCAAGCCTGGAGGCTCACATACTCTCACAGACATAATCAATATAAGGGGGAGGGCGACACTAATCATCTTTGAAATGGCAGCAGTACTGTCGTTAAACAGCAACAAGCTGAATCCATTATCTATAAACTTTAAAAAAATTAATAATTGAAGAGGAGCATGTCGTCTTACGTGTTTCATTGGCAGGGCATGCCTGGCATTGTCCCGATGGATCCGTCCATCCTCTGCCGAGGGTACAGCAACAGGTGGCGCGAGAGACATCTCTACCGACCTCACCAGTGCACTGGCGACGACGGTCTGGAGGTTGCAGGTGGCACGTGCCTCGACGCTTATCTGCAACAGTTATCTTCAACGTAATGCGACAGTCCCAGGTAATGATTCAGTCAAATAAACTAATCCAAGTCTCTTGTATTGTATTGTAATTGAGAATTTTTAAAGCATCTCTTGCAGGGTAGACAATCACAGGCGCAATTTAAGAGCTGTGTAGAATCTGCGATTTCATGATATGGTTTAATGGAATGTGATAGTTGACAAAATGACTATAAATAAATTTGATTTGATTTGAAGACTATAACAAGGGCTCATAAAGACACAGACACACATGCACACACCACATGCATGCACACACACACACACACTGGCGTCTTATGTACACCGGCTCAACCCAGCTGACATGCTGTGACGCTTCTTCACTTAGCACCCACCACGCTCTATTCTACCACCTAGCCAAGTTGTGTCTGAGCAAAATGGTCTTGAAGTGGTGCTATATAAAAACTCCAAATGAAGCAATGAAACTGAGACATATCATAGATCCTCTGCTGCACTAGATTGCATACATGTACACAGACGCACGCACTGACCAATGCATCCTGTTCCGAGGGAGTTGAGTTCGTACTGCGGTGGGCATTGGCAGAAGTATCCTCCTGGTTTGTTGATACATGTCCCGTAAACGCAGTTATCTGGATTGTCACACTCATCGACGTCTGCAAATAGAAAAGAATGGACAAGCTAAAAAAATAAATTGGACACATCTTATGCTGGCAGAATAATGTGACTTTAGATACACTGCAAGGCAGTACTTCAATTGGCCTCTTCTTTCACTTAGTCATGCCTGTTTAGTGGGGCGCGGTGGTCTAGTGGTGGCGTCGTTGCCTTGGAGCCGGAAGGTCCGAGGTTCGAATCCACCCTCAAGCCGCGTAAGGACCTTGGGCAAGTCCTTCACTTACAATTGCTCAGCGCTTCGGCGTGAAACTCCGATGCAGTGTCCGCTCTGCATCGGGAGCGCCTCTGAGTAGAGAGAGCTTGAAGGGGCGCTATAACAAGTGCACATACATAGAAGTATTAAACAGCTGTGATTCAGTGCCTTTGGGAAGTTCTTAAAATGTCCTAGGTTCACAAACTTCAAAATATATTAAATACATAAAAATACACACAAAACATACAGTATACATTTAGATACATATGCACACACAATACTTATACATACACTGACATCATGCGTTGGAAGAAACAAGTAATAATTCGATTGTTGTGAACTTTTTTAGAGTTGTATCCATTTTAACAAACAAAGTTACAAGAATTTGCAATAAATGGACCATCCTATTAGCAACTGAAAAACTTGACGAACCATATTTTCCAATAGGGTAATGCATTAAGAAAAATATGGTTTATCAATCAATTCAGTTGCTAATAGGGTGGTCCATTAAGAGGCACTCCCAGAACGCAAGGCCATGAGAGAAGAAATAGGTTATGTGAAAAGAAAATGAGGAGAGGGATTAAAAAATAGAAATACAGTGAGATTCTGTCGTCTTACCAGTGCAGTTGCCTCCAGTTGGATCGAGCGTGTAACCAGTGGAACAGATGCAGCGGAAATGTCCGACCTGGTTCTCGCATCTGCCGTTGATGCACAGGTTGGGAAACTGTTGACATTCGTTAATGTCTGCATGAAAACAAATGATACAATACATTCAACTGACTGAAACTTATCACAATTCTCTTTTTAGTTCTCCTTAGTGAGGCATTTTATACAGTGCACCTAATCGACTTGATAGCAGCTTCAATACTTGATTGCAGTTTGAAAATCTGACTGCAGCTTGGAGACCTGACTGTGGCTTGGAGACCTGATTGTAACTTGGAAAACCTGACTGCGGCTTGGAGACCTGATTGTAACTTGGAAAACCTGATTGCGACTTGGAGACTTGATTGCGGCTTGGAGACCTAACAGAAGCTTGGAGACTTGATTGCGACTTGGAGAAATGATTGCGACTTGGAGACCTCATTGCGGCTTGGTCTTTGTATGTCATTGCTTGGTGCTTTGTGCATTAGACAGCGGTGTAATACAGTTAACCCCACGTGAAACTATGTCGTAAACAACCATATAATAATCTAAGTCTGCTGCAGGTTGCTTGCAACATTACTACATTAATAAAATGCATGCGTCTTCTGTGACTAATACAGATCACTTATTTACATTCACAAAAATCCTTTACCACAACTTATTGACACCAACCTTCACACGAGTGTTCGTTTTCTCTCGGCGCAAATCCCATATCGCATTCACACCTATAGTCGCCTGGATAGTTGATACATTGACCGTTACGGCAAAGGTTTGGACTCAGCGAACATTCATCAATATCTGCAAAACATACATTTCAACCACTGGAGTAAATTGAAAATGTAATACAAGTCCCAGACAACATATTTATAAATGAAGAATAAGTTTGAGTAGATCAATAAAACCATACAATGCTTGTGAAGCTATTCTGGTGAAAAAGACTGCAAGAGCATTCCCAAAATTCACCCCATTAAATTCCTTAATTCTAACATAAATTACAAGGATAATTACAGATAACAGAACATTGTAGCATAAATACTCAACTGCAGTTATCGATCTTCTGAAGTTTGAAAACAACAAAAGATATATTTCAATAAAGAACAAAAGATATATTATGTCAATAAAGAACAAAAGATATAACAATACATGTATTTCAATAAAAGAAAGAGACAATTGAATAAATTTGCATTGTCTTACCTTCACAATCATAACCGTTCCCTTCGAATCCATTGTCGCATACGCAGCGTGCACCACCTGGTATGTTCACGCAGCCCGCATTGTCACTACAACCTCCATTGTTGTGCACACACTCATTCTCATCTGCAACAACAAAATCATCATTGTCACCAATACCATCAACATCATCATCACCTTCATCATCACCTTTGTCACCATCATCATCATCACTGACACCAATGCCATCATTGTCACTAATCATCATATTCATGATGACCACTGTCACCAATGTCATCGTCATCACCATCATCAACAACCATCATCAACATAGTCATCATCATCAACATAGTCATCATCGTCATCATCATCAGCATTGTCATCGTCATCATCATGATCATCATCATACAACCATCGATGATTATTACTGAATACTGACAATAACAAAACTGTTACTATCTGGTGCTATGCTTGATACATCAACATGGTAAGTGCCTTTGACATTTGACCAGACAGACAACAGGCTAGATCACTAGGTGAAAACTACCTTAAAATGCATAAAAAAATTGGTTAAAATTACGTTAACCAAAACTTAGACATCTCAGCACTCAACAGAAATTTAACACATACTTCACGGTAGACACATTCATAAGTGTCTGATCACACTGATTGCTAATTATAATTACCTGTACAGGTGAGTCCGTTTCCGGTAAATCCATCATGACAGGTACATTTGTAGGAGCCTTGCGTATTGCTACAGTAGGCGCTGGGATCACATTTGTGCGTATCACCACCACATTCATCATCATCTGCAAGTTTTTAACAAAAAATCATACTATTAATTTTAATTGCACCATGGTTTGCAAAAATAACAAACCTTGCCCACCTCCCCTTCTCTGCCTCATAGCTGTCTCCCTGTTATATTTACCATCATATCACTCTGCATTTCTTCCTCCTCCTCTTCTTCCTCCTCCTTCTCCCCTCCTCTCCTTCTCTTATCCTCTTTCTCACCCTCCTTCTCTCCCCTCCTCTTCTTCTCCTCCTCCTCCTCTTCTTTTCCTCCTCCTCCTCTCCCCTTCTCCTTTTCCTATCCTCTTCCTCGCCCCTTCTCTTTCTCGTCCTCTCCTCCTCTTCCTCGTCCTCTCCTTCCTCTCCTCGTTGTCGTCGTCATCCTCCTCCTCTCCTTCTCTCCTCTTCCTGCCCCTCCCCTCCTCCTCCTTCTTCTCCCCTCCTCCTCCTGCTCCTCCTCATCTCCTCTTCCTCCTTATCCTCCTCCTTGTCCTCCTCTTCTTCTTCCTCTTCATCATCATCGTAACATCACAACAATGCATGTAATACGGAGATTCGTGAGTAATGTTTAGCAAGCACATACCAGTGCACCCGGTTTCTCCATCCTTGACTGAGAAACCAGTTCCACATTCACATTCGTACGCTCCATTTGTGTTCTTGCAGACGCCCGGCTGACACAGTCGTCTGTCCGTTGAACACTCATCAACATCTACAATATAACAGACAAGGCAATATAACAGACAAGGCAATATAACAGACAAGGCAATATAACAGACAAGGCAATATAACAGACAAGGCAATATAACAGACAAGGCAATATAACAGACAAGGCAATATAACAGACAAGGCAATATAACAGACAAGGCAATATAACAGACAAGGCAATATAACAGACAAGGCAATATAACAGACAAGGCAATATAACAGACAAGGCAATATAACAGACAAGGCAATATAACAGACAAGGCAATATAACAGACAAGGCAATATAACAGACAAGGCAATATAACAGACAAGGCATGCATGATTAAATTACTTCATTACATTTTCGTTAATTGGTCATTGAACCACAAAATCACTGGTAATAATACCTCAGCAAAACAGATTAGTCAGCTAATTATCAAGGCATTGAACTAGTTAGTACCATTTATATATCCTGCAAGATTAATTATTGACTCTTCTTATCTATGCTGGTTAGCACCTTGACTCCAGAGCAAAATCCAAAAGAAGATAAGTTGAAACAATTTAAACAATTTGCCAACTACGACATTTAACAATTCCATAGAGCAACCTTGTTATGAGAACATTGTATTATTTTGCATATTATAATTATATTATAATTATATTTCGTCTGTAAACTACTGCATGTTCACTGAAAATTTTTCTTTACTTTTCTAACCCTTCCACCACGACTTTCCGTTGCCAAAAGAAGTTTTATTATGAGAAATTGAGGATTTTGAATGACTTTGCATAAAAGATTGCATTATTTATTTCTTCTGTAAACTACTGCTCATTTGCTGGCAGTCTAACAAAGAATATTCTTCCTACTTACTTTAAGTCTTCAATCAATCATATGTGTCTTAAGGGACAATAATCTGGTAGCTCAAATCCACACAATATATGTCAACAGAAACATAGATTTCACAATAATAGAGTAGCTGTCAACATTTCAGTATGTGAAAGTCAAAAGACACTCACCAATGCATCCCTTGCGATCTGGAGTTGTAACCATTCCGCCAGTGCAGTTGCACTGATAAGCACCAGGAACATTGAGACAGTTTCCAGGACCACAGACATCAGGCGTCACCTGGCACTCCTGCACGTCTGCAAGTTTAACAGCAATCGCGAAATTTTAATCCAAGCAAATTGAAAGTATCAAAACAACATTCTCTTTCTCAGGACTTTTAGCCCCATAAAATGGCCCTTGAGAAATCACTTTGTCATTCAAACAGTGCTTTTAAATTAACAATATCATCTTAAATAAGTCATACGGTGTACTTGATGCTATAACATTAGATATAATAAATAATTTTATGTCTCACCTTCACAAGACTTTCCGTCGGGTCTCAGATTGTAACCGCGATGACATTTACACTCGAAGCTTCCGATTGTATTTGTGCAAGTCATGCTGCAGCCACCGTTGTTCACACGACATTCGTCAACATCTGAATTCATATAGCACAAGAAAAAAAAATTAAATCGCCCATGTGCAAAACACAAGACAATGAAATCTAGTTTCTGAGTGTAAAGTAACGTCATTAGGCATTTCTATAGCACCTTTTCATAGCCGTCTTCAGTATTTATCAAGTCAGACTATCTGTGTGACGACATTGAATAAAGTGTTTTTCAACACACCACAAGGCTAGCAATATAGTTTACATTAAATGGCGTGGCATTCATATAATTATGTGGACAGTGGAGGTGAAGAATCGTCGTCGTCGTCGTCGGTGCCTTATTCGATACTCCGAACATTGGCGGCATCATGGACAATTCTTCTCCAGAGATCTTTCTGCTGTGCTGCTCGTACCACCTGCTCCATCGACAATCCCGTCCATTCCTTCACATCGTCCATCCACATTCTTCTTGGTCTTCCTCTTCCCCTTGCTCCCTCAGTTTCACCGGTGAAGAATCACATCTGACAAATTCATTGAAAAATGAACAGGTAAAAGGTTTTTTTCAGATCCAACACCATACGAAACCATTCCAGTAATTGTGTAACGATCATGTATCTTATCCATGTATCATGGATCATGTATCAAGTATCTTAAGCATTCACAATTTAGCAATTTAGTGCCATCAGCTGGTTCTTTAGATACAAACACGAGGAATCAAGAGTAAGCTGAAATACCGAGGCAGGACGTCTTCTGAGGACTTGGTTTGTAGCCGTGCTCACAGATGCATTCGTAACCTCCCATGAAGTTCTCGCAATGTCCGTTTGAACAAATGCCGCTTGACGTTGAACACTCGTCAACATCTGAACAGACAAAAGAGGGGATGACCTAACGAGTTAGCATACATGGGAAAGCAATTAGCCTGCAAGAGATTGAATGACAAGTGAATGAGTGACAAGTGATTGACTGGCAATCGAATGAGTGATGAATGAGTGACAAGCGATTGAGTGATGATTAGTGACAAGTGATTGAGTGACAAGTGACAGAGTGACAAGTGATTGAGTGATAAATGAGTGACAAGCGATTGAGTGATGAATGAGTGACAAGTGATTGAGTGACAAGTGAGCGACAATACTCACAAAGGAGCACTGAATATATCCAGTGATTTTACTGGCTCTAGCCAGGAGTGTCTCCAATGACTTTGAACATTCTTAAAGTGCAGCTATAAAATTATTATTTTTAAAATTACAAACATAAACAATCAAAAAGCAAGCGATTGAGTGAATCAGAGTCAGAATGGTGAGCACCAAGCTTGGAAACGAGTAAATGAGTGAGCAAGCAAGTGAATGAGTGACCACACGCATGATTGTTGAGCAAGTAAGCGAGGGGCTGAAAACAACAAAGTGATGCAGTAAAATAAGCACTTGGCATTCACCTTTACAGCCTTGGCTTCCAGGCAAGAGTTCGTGACCTGGTGGGCACTGACAGGTGTAGCTGCCAACAGTGTTGATGCAATGTCCTCCAAGACAAAGCATTGGATCTATGGAGCATTCATCAACGTCTACAAACAGACAACAGATAAAGTAAGCATTTCAAGACAATAGCCAACTTGATGCAACTCATCCAAATTAACAACATACCCTAAACACAGAACTGGCATCGCGACCAAGTTGGAAAATCATAGGATTTTATCTCTAGTGACCCACGTTCATATCCTGAACTGCCCAGATAGCATTGCTGAACTGTGCATCACCTCAGTAGACAATTATCTTCTATTATGAGTGTTTCCATACCCTAGCAGCATGCCTTTGCAGTAGGTCATGTTCAACAGCTATATAAATTTGTCTGAAAAGCCATATTGATCTTAACAGTTGCAATCAAGCATCAATATTCGTTTAGGGTGCTCATTAGTGCTCGATCATCAAGATCTGTGACAATTAAAGATCAGCCCAGTTGTCTAAAATGGGCTCCCACAGAAGTTACGTCTACTTTCTGGAGTTATTACTGAAGCATTTTTATTAAACTCAAAACTGTCCTTTTTTGCCGTGCTAGAGTCAGGAGCGCTTCTGAGTAGTCCCCCCTTGAAGAAGCGCTATATAAATTCTTGAATGAATGAATGGATGAATACTACTAACCCATGCACATCATCATCATCATTGTACTCTCAAAGCCTTTGTCACAGATGCATTCGAATCGACCGGGAAGATTTCGACACGTGCCGTTGCCACAAGATGCCGGAAAGATGTGACATTCATCGATATCTACAAATCAACAGAAGAAATTATCAACCAATTATGGGAAGAGATCTCTAAATATTTATGGAAATAATCTTAGAAAATCTTAATCAGTTAAATATTCTTCAAAATGAGTAATAACAGCTGTTTCAAGGTTTGCTTCACAGTTCACTTTAATGTTAACCCTTTTATGCCGAGATGGTAGTAAATGGAATGGGAAATCCTATACCCGCCAGCATTAAAGGGTTAAGGTTTGTTTCAACATTTCATTCAAAGTTTGTTTCGAGGTTCGAGAGACTGTTTAGTTCAAGAGCCTGGTCAGTATATAAGAGTTCGCTCAGACTCTGGGAGTGCACCGAAGAAGAGCTATATAAATGTTGCATTACGCAAGAACTATTGTTGTTGATCTATTCTCGGTTGTGGGCCGTCAATCTGGAACGACCTCCCCCCCAAACCTCCATCTCCTCCACCTGACCAGTCAATCTTTATTTCTCAAGTCCCTTAAATCTTTTTTCTTTAGTCGTGGCTGGGCTGGGAGTGCCTCTGAGTAGTTTCTTGAAGAAGTGCTATATAAATTCTAATAATAAATGAATAATAACAATATTTGATTTCTCATGTCTGACCTGTGCAGTTGTATCCATTGTCGGAGAGATCGTAACCTGGTTTACAAATGCAGACGAAGCTGCCGATCGTGTTGCGACAGCGCCCGTTTGCGCAGAGATTTGGAAAAGCAGTGCATTCATCAATATCTAAAACACATCAAAAACATATAATATCTCAACTCAAGCACTATGAGAAGTTCAAGACGTCATCAAAAAACTTCACTTCTAAGTAAAGTAAAGAAAACTTACGGTGCACCTTATGTCATTAATATATCAATAAGCAGCTAATTGTTTGTAAATAACAGTTTTATTACTCTTGACGACAGAAATTGCAGGTATGTCTTACCAACAAATCCATTTCCATTTGTAGTTCCATTGGGTCGCGTTGGCCCAGGGCCGAAACCTGTCCCCTTCTTGCAGAGCTCTTTGTATTCATCTAACATAACATACAGCAAATCAAATCAAATCAAAATCATTTTAATAAGAGTCAACAACGATATAATCGTACAGCTAAGAAAATGGTCAAACATAAATCAAATCCGGTTGAGCCCATAATGGACTAGTCCTGCTACCCGAGCACTAGTCCATTATGATTAATTATCGAAGGTAGACGCATGACATTTGGTAATAGTTTGAATAATTGTACAATCCAACTTTAAAAGACTTTAATTATCTCAATGCCAAGAAAGATTAACAGACAACAGCTCACAGTTAAGAAGAGTTTAATGCAATGGTTTCAGGACAGAATGATTACCAGGTCAGCAACATATATGTCAAGAATACCAATGGAACAGAGGAGGTTTAGTGCCTCAAAATAAGAGCCTGTCAGACTGCTAGATAGACTAGGAATCCAGAGATGCATAGTCGCATACATGTCAAATTTAACGCCTACAGGTAAATAACTGTGTGGTGTTAGCCTAATGCAATTACAAAATACATACACACAAACATGCATGGGCAATCCGACACGCCACACACACAAGTTCTTTATATATAAAGATTGAGAAATGGCATGACTGTCTGAAAGACTTAATCTATCCTCAGAAATTAATTAATTCAACTGATTTCATAAGTTCAAATGATCAAGCTAATTAGTTTTATTTTTTAAATATTTATTACAGCAATTTGAAATTGCACCCCTTCAAGGCTGACTACTCATAATAGGCAAAGAGCAGTAGGAGCCCATTTCAGGTCACAGGGACACTGGACCAGCAAGGGAAGAGATGTGGCACTGCTTGAATGCAGTCCAGCAATAGTTAGGATCAGTGCTTAAAGCGTCCAAAAGAAGTGCCTGGACAGTGGACGCCCCTTCAGTGTGCGCTGGCCAAATAAGTGGCAGGACGGATAGAGATTTGAATATAAGTGCCTGGACGCCGTCCATGACCATTCTGGCACACTTTAAGCCCTGGTTAAGATGGATCTGAAATATCGAGGCTCAGCCTTACCTGATTCGCTACTAGGGCACGGGATGCAGTCGTTTCCCCATGCTACGCCCACAGAACAGCAGCAGGTGGCTTTTCTGAACAAACCGATGTGTGGTTCATCGCAACTGCCACGGTGATATCGATTGAAACAGACTTCCTCTCTCATGTCTAGTGTGACAAATCAAAAGACACAACAACATAGATCAGTGGTCCCCAACCCGTGGCCAGCGGGGCCTCAAAATATGGCCCATGTCTTTCAAAGAATTAACAAAAATATATGAAAAAATCACCAATTTGGACAGGATAGAACACATGATTATTTTCTATTACAAATTATTTTGTTTTGACGTCTATAAATAACATCAACCAATCGATTTTGATTCAATTATAACAATTTTATATGCTTTTAGTTAATTAAATTTTAGCCTTGTGGCCACATTATGTCCTGCAACTAAGAAAAAGTGGCCCTCGTGTCCTTAAATTCAGAAAAAGTGGCCCTCAAGTCGAAAAAGGTTACACTCCACATAATATCAAACAAAACAAACATTCATTCCAAATCATTTCCAGAACAATATTCTATTTCAAATTATCAATCATCCCCATGTATGTATGAGCACTAGTAATTATAGCGTCCCTTCAAGAGAATCTACTCAGAGGCGCTCCCGACAACAGCGTGGACACTGAATCGAAGTTTCATGCCGAAGTGCATGAGTAAATCGTGATTGAAGAACTTGCTCAGGGAATGACCTCCATTGCACCATTGTCAAGTAGCGCAGCATAAGAATTCAATGCAAATCTTGAAATTTCTCAACGCAGCCACAAAAGCCACCACATTAGGGAAATGGCCCAGCTCAGCCATAAAGCTTCAGAAATGTGCATAATTATAGCAATTGGTGATGATGATCATGGCTCTCTGCCTGTAGGCAGGTTCTATGGCTTTCGCCACCCGTGGATGAGATGAGTGAGGTGGTTTCCCGTTGCCTTCCCCACAGACAATGATGGGTAAGCAACTTGCCCAAGGTCGCTCCACAGCAGCTTGCGCCCCTGCGTCCCACACGTGCTAGCCCGAGATATCTAAATCTCTGAATGTCAACTCCCAGCCCGATGCTTGAACCGCAGTTCGTCGCAACCAACAGACGTATGCCACTCTTGCTTACCGGTGTACCGGTGTTACAATTTTTTTACAAAAATGCGTAAGTAACATCTTTCCAACTAAGAGCAGTTATCTCACCGATACATCCCATTCCCGTGCTGTCGAGAACGAGACCTGGGGCACACACGCAGATGAAAGAGCCGAGCGTGTTGATACAGGAACCACCGCCTTTGCACAGGTCAGGATACAGCGCACATTCGTCAATATCTACCAGTAAAAACACCACATTTGTATTGAAACATACCTTCATATTACAGCAAAGATATTCTATAGACATGTATACACATTTTATGCACAATTTTAAAAGCAAATATATATATGCGTAATTACTTGACGTGAATATGGCGTGAACAGCATATGCACATAGCTGCACATTTTGTGCAACTCCTAACAAGATGAAATACATAGAGAGGGCGTCCTTTCGTGCAACCCTTAGTTAAATCTTAATTGTTTAAAAGCACTTTTGTTAGTCGATGCATCTTCTGTTATGTTTAATTGTGACTTTATCGTCTGCTAGTGTTATCACTGTTATGTGCATAAATGAGTAATGCAATTTAAGATATTTTGACCCCCTTTCCCTTGTCACACGTCGTCACAAAAGTCACTGGTGTGAGTGGTCTCAAATACGTCACAAAACTCTGCACTCATACCACGAAAAAAACTAGATGTTCAGAATGCTATATGGAGATTTTCTTGCAATTATCAAAAATAAAGTATTTAAACTATAAAAATGCTTTAAACCATATACTGGAACATACATACCAGTACAAAGTTACAAACTATACATGAATTCATACATAATGCCCTATATTACATATGAGAACATCGTAACACCTAAAAACTGAAAATTCACAAAAAGTAGCATCCTGTACTACCAACAGTTACCGGAAGGATTTAAAATGCTGGAAAAATTTTAAATGCTGGACAAAAAAATGAACAATCATTTCTTACCAACACAAATGACTCCCCGTTCAGGTTTCCATCCTTTTGGACACCGACCATCTGCAGACAAATAGTGTAACAAGTTGAGACAACTACAGAGAAACAGTGCAACCACTTTGGACAAAGTTCTGCATCTAAACATCTAGGCTGGGAGCACTTCTGAGTGGATTTCTTGAGGCGCTATATAAATTCTCGAAATGAATAAATGAATGAATGAATGAGTAAACAATTCAACCAGCTTAAAAAGTAAGTACATCAGATTTCACAACTACCAAAATAATACCAAACACAATGCATCTTGTTCATTAGATTACATTAATGCATTGACAATTTTCATAGTTTTAAAACACATTAAAATGTTTCGTGGAATGGATGTAAGAACACAGAACTACTAATAGCCTAATAGGCTTACATTCATAAATTTATCAAAGCTACGGATATGGACTATCCACAGAATACCAAATAAAACTGGTCGAGTTGGAAATTGGAATGGATGAATCATATAATCATGGGTCCCACAGATAGTTCTACAGGACGAAGCAAAAAACAACGGCCACGGGTAAGTTTTTTAACAAGAGCATGACAATGCAAAACCGCAAATCAAGAAAATGCACATTTTCCCTTATCACAGCATCATCTGCTGTAGGCCTGCACCAATTTGCGACTTCTTTTCTCAGCTACAGTGAAAAAATGTTGCACTTTAATTTCATTAATCAAGCCGACAGACCTGGCCCCATTGTAGGGACGCATGGAGGTACGCATGACTCTGGGGGCGGTGGACAGACCTCGCACGGACTTCCCCAAGCCACACCAACCGATGAGCAGCAGTCACCCTTTGTGATGTTCGACCGCACCTCTTCCTCGCATCGGCCATTGTGAACCGTCATCCAGCAAGACCCTCTCCGAATGTCTGCCAGAAACAAAACCATACACCTCAAAAACTTCATCAGTAAGCTTATACCACAGTGCGTGGTGGTGTAGTGGGTATGTTCGTTGCCTTACAGGCAGAGGGTTGGAGGTTCAAATCCCCCTCAAGTCGCCGCGTAGGGACCTTGGGCACGTCCTTCATTCGAAATTGCTCAGCGATTCAGTGTGATACTCCGATTCAGCGTCTGCACTTGAAGGGGCGCTATAACAAGTGCACATACTGCACATACACACATTCATAATGATCCAGCTTACAATTAATTCAATATGAACAGAACCAGATTGTGCTGAAGACAAAGTTCTGGCTTTTAATGTTTTCTTTGTCTTTGAAATGTCAGCCTTGGGATGATGATGAGGCTTTAACCAGATTTATACAAACAGTCCTGTCTTTGGTTTTACCCATTGCATCTCTCATGTCAATGGCCAGTGCTCTTTCGTCCTCTTTCACATTGTCCTGTCCATCCAAGTTTGTCCATCCAGCATTAATAATAATTAATTACCTTTTAAATTTTAATTCACCTACATGCTTGTGCCCTAGAGTTTGGCACTGTGGCAATGAGATACAGAATCAACTGAAATTCAAGCAGGCTGCATAACACAAGCTTGCACCTCAAGGCCGTAGCTAGGGGGTGTTTTGGGTGTTTGAACACCCCCGAAATGGAAAATGGAAAAAATAATATACCGCATTTACTGTAAATGATGTAAAAACCATGAAATAAAACCATGAAAACACCCACCCACCCCTGAAATGCAAAATGTAGAAAATAATAGAATGCATTCATTAGCACATAATAGAAAAAAACATGAAATTAAGCGAAAAATGGTAAGAAAGCTGTTTCCGACGACTAAAAAAGGTCGTCAGAAATTCTACCCCAAAGAAACACCCCCCCCCCCAAATAAAATCCTGGCTATGGCTTTGTCGCACCTACATCACACTGTACCCACCTACACAGGCTGTACCCACCTACACAGGCTGTACCCACCTACACAGGCTGTACCAGATGGATCCAGCGACGTCCCAGGAACTGTACACTCGCAACGAAAACTTCCGATAGTATTAATGCATCGGCCGTTGTTACAGTACTTAGGATCTGCACATTCATCGATATCTAGAACAAAATAGAAACAAATTCATTATGCTTCTTTCTTGCACATTTTAATCAGATAAGGCATGTCACACCATCTTTTAAACCAAAAGTTTTACTTCTGAAGCTGCGCTTTTCGGTAATAAATAAATTAGTCAGAACTTCACATTTTTGTGTTTACCTATTTCCTGCACTATTCGTGATTCATATTGGTCTGATATTGAGCACTAAATTCAGTAAATTGAAGAGACATTGAAACTGTGAGAGTTGGATTGGTCGTAAAAGAATAAGTCATCTTTCAGAGCACATTGCACACTTCCAATCTTTAACAAGAAAAACTTCAATGCGCAAGTGCGTTCCTGGCACACAGATACCAATTGATGCACTCATAAAGAGAGATGTGGTTAAGAATTGTATAGGTCTACGTTGAAACGAGAAAATGACCAAAATCTCACAGGCTTTTAGCCCCTGATTTTAAATAAGATTTTTGCACTTTAACCTTCACAAGCCTTGGTGTCGATGCTGAATTTATATCCGGTGGGACACACACAATGGTAGCTTCCAATCGCGTTTCGACAGTGGCCATTCTCACAGAGCATTCGATCTTCTCTACATTCATCGACGTCTGCAAAGACCAAAAGTCACTCGTAAGAACAGATACACAAGAGAAACTACTCACAAGAGAAACTACTCACAAGAGAAATTACTCACAAGAGAAACTACTCACAAGAGAAACTACTCACAAGATAAACTGCTCACAAGAGAAACTCACAAGAGACACTCATATACACGTATATGCATTAAGGCACTTAAGTCATAGTGGAACCCTCAAAAACAGTAAGAAAATATGTCAACATTTCCACTCAAATTAACAATGCACAGCCTCTGATGCCAGAATGTTTATATCAATAAACGACGAGAAGAGTATACAAGAGTATACACTATACAAGAGTATACACTATATAAGAGTATACAAGAGTATAGACAACTAAACGATTAAAAGAGATCAGAGGATAAGAACTGAGCTGGCAAAGTGTGCTGCTCACAGTGTTCAGTATGTAACAAGCAAAGCATCTTTCAGTAAAAGCTAACGTATCCCAGAGACATTCACACAGCCATTAAAGGACTTTACTGTCGACCACTTGAAACAAACGCATGTCTAAAAAAACTTTTATAGCGATACTTTAGATAGACATATACAGATAACAGTCAAAACTGTACTCGTCACCTATACAACTCTTTCCTTCATCAGATGCTTTGTATCCGGGATTGCAGATACAACGATAGCCAGGATTGAGATTTTCGCAGACACCGTTTTCGCAGAAATGCGGGAAGAGTATACACTCGTTGATGTCTAGACAGAACAAGCAATTCATAATCAATTTAACGATCATATGAATTTAAAGGTTGCTGCTATGACATATAATCTTACTGCGTACTTGCCAGTTTATCAATAAATAAATATGACCAGTATCGTGTTTCTCACACAAACTCTGATTTCAAATTATTATCAATTTTTTTGTTACTAATATTATCATTATTTTTTTTATAAACCATCATTTATTTCCGTTTCAAACTGTGCAATACCAATTGGCAATATTAACTAATATTTATTTATTATTAAAAATTGGGTTTTTTTACCCTAGGTACGGTACTTCATTCTCCAGAGATGTTGAGATTATTGTTACTCGAGAGAGTCTGAACTCTGAAGGGTATTATCATACTTTTATTATTATTAGAAATTAAATTTGCAATGCGTGCAGCCACACAAAATGTGAATCTGAGGTGCAAATAGTCAGTCGCCAGGAGCAGATGCAGTTGGACATCGTGGGGCGCAGTGGTGTAGTGGGTGTGGCGGCTGTGGCCGTTGCCTTGCAGCCGGAGCATTGCAGGTTCAAATCCACCTCAAGTCGCCGCGTAGGGACCTCAGGCAAGTCCTTCACTTGCAATTGCTCAGCGCTTCGGTGTGAAACTCTGATGCAGTGCCTACTCTGCAGTCGGGAGCGCCTCTGAGTGGAGAGCTTGAAAGGGCGTTATAACAAGTGCACATACAAACAAACAAACATCCAAGTGCTTGGAAGCAACAAGAAACATTTAGCAAATTCTGAACTGTCTTATGAGGGAAGGAAGTGAATTTGAGCAAAGAAGAGAGAGTAGTGTCAGCTGATTCAAGTTCTTAGTTTTCAAAGGCAGAGGCAACATAAGGCTGCCAGGCAATCGTTTACACCCAGTCAGATTGACTGATAATCCAGCCATCAGCCATTTAAGGATAAGAGAAACATAAACAAAGTGTCTGAAGGTTAGGAGAAACATAAACAAAAGTGTCTAGTTCAAGTGTAATTGCACAAACTATCATATACCATGGATCCCATGATTTATTCACCTACAGAAAGCATTGTGCTGTATGTTAAATTCATTTATTCATCAAATTTGTTGATATAATGCATCAAGTAACAAAGTACAAGAGATTTATCAAGTTAAAGAGGAGAATGGCCACCATAATAAGATTACGGTTGGCAAAACGTAGAGCAAAAAAAGATCTGCTCATCTTGTCTAAATTTTAAAAACAGGGTTCCTACACCTGCTCTTTTGCTCAATACAATTCCCAAAAGAACTATTCTTTTGCTAAAAATTAAATATGGTCTCTTTGTAAGGCAATTACTGCCAAAGCTCCAAAATAAAAGAAACCAACGAGTTTTCTGGGTCCATCAGTCAGCTAAAAACTAATTGTAAAAGAGCCACCTTGAAGACAATGTCAAGCGTACCTTTTGGAGGTCCTCCTCCACCTCCACCGTTTATAGTTGCATTACGACAGAGATCCTCCTTCTCCTTTGTGCCCTCAGTGGGGCATGGATGGCACGGCTGGCCCCAGCCATACCTCTCATTAGGACTACTACTACAACAGCAGGTTGATCGAGTCATTGGCGTGGGGGTGGGATTGTGGCATTGGTCATCGCGAATTGTCGTGTAGCAGAGGCCCAGCTGAACGTCTACAATATTAATATGCCACACCGACACAAGTTAATTACACTTACAGTTACAACAAGAAACCACTCCTAAACAAAGTAGTACATTTCTCTACATCATACAATCAGCAATTGTCACTTAGTAAGACATTTCATTGGATTGTATCCCTGCATCAACTCAGGAAGCGAAAAAAGACTTTATGTTTAAAAACAGGTACACAAAGTTACGACATACCGTATAGCTATGAGCATTCACACTGATAGCTAGTTGACAGTATGGACACAAAGCATCCAAGCGACTTGCTACTGGTTATGCTATGGAAATCGTAATTAGAATTACAATTTTAATTACGTATAATAATAGCATGTCATTTTTTACTACAACTTGTAAATGTTTTACGTTTTATTGACTTCAGAATGAAAGAGGTAAAGTACCTTCGCATCTTCGTCCATCTCTGGAGAGGACTAAACCCGTTGGACATTCACATCGGAAGCTGCCCTGGTTGTTAATACACTGACCATTCTGACAAATGTTCGGAATTGTCTCACATTCGTTTGAGTCTGAACAGAAAACAATAGTGCATGAGTTAAAAACAATGCTGTACGAGTTAAAAACAATACTGTATGAGTTTAAAACAATATCACATAATATGTCAAAAACAATATTGCCTGAGCAGGATAAAGACGATAAAGAGAAGCCTACATCAAAAATAAATTGTTTCTATAATCTGAATTTATTTTAAATTTCTTATTTTAATTTTATATATTAGGGTAACAGTGATTAAAGTGTAAAAAAGTACCTCTCCAGGTTGTGCTGACCTGATAAGGACTTAGTTATAGTAAAGGAGACCGACGAGTTGGTTAGGTTCAGGTTTAGGGGTCGTGAGGGTCGGTTAGGGTCAGGTTGGGCATCGTGAGGGTCGGTTAGGGTTACGGATGGCATCCGCGTTCACGAAGCCTGGGTCAATCCAGGCGCGCCCTCCCTGTGAGTACCTTCGGGGAAACTAAGGATGCCACAGGCTGATCGAATTCATCCGAATCCCGGTCCACGCTCCGACAAGACCTGGAGCAGTAGCATACGCGAAGAAGAAGAAGGGTTACGGATGGGGTTAATGCAGTCATTCGTCAACATAGGGACCCGCTTACTATATAACTATGCCCTAATAAGCTAGCTGCAACGTAAGGTCAAAACACGGAGGGGCGATTTGTCCACTTCATTGATGAGACTTCACTAATGGCATAAAAATATAGCTGAATTAAATGCTACCGACCTATGCAAGCCGTTCCACCGTTTGAGTCCATAAATCCTGGTTCACAGATACAACGATAGCTACCATCCATGTTAACGCACTGTCCGTTTGTACACATGCCAGTCTTCTGGCACTCATTTGTATCTACAATCAAATATATTTAATCTAATAAAATGAAATATAATCAAACAATCACGTCAATAAATCAACATCCATGTAAAAAAAGACTGCTGTATAGTTGACTTTCTGACACCAATATTTCTGACATTTCACTTATCTTATGATTTAATTTACATTTCACTTATCTTATGATTTAATTTACATCTTTTATTATCAATTATTACTTCAATTTATTATTACGATGTATGTCCCATTCATTGTGCATTTGCGAGTGGAGTAATAAAGAAAATACTTACTTACTTACTTATAACATAATCTAACCCTGTCAAAATACAATAAAATAAATAATTGTTTCACCTAATCTGCTCAAACAAAAATCATAAAAATTAAATTAACTTGCATTGTTCACTCTGAAAGTTTTTTTTATATACTTGAACACGTATCAACTTTAAATATCAAACAACAGATCATTGAGTATTAATGGAGCCCTACAAAAAGCAAAAGATTAAACACTGTTGGGCTCCGATTTCCAGTCCATACAATTGCCTGCATCTAATAGAATCTAATTTAGATTACCAGGGTTATATTATATCTAATCAAACTATAATCAGGTGGCCCTGGCTAGCGGGACCTTCGGCCCCTTTTGGGTCTCCTGGGTAAGCCAACATGTTTGACTACTAGGCCTACGATGTAATTACGAAACGTTATGAATTGGTTGCCGAATACAAAAATTTAAATGTTATGTTATTATCAAAACTCAAAATGGTAAGCATTTACCGAGACAAAAAGCTCCATCTGGTGACAATTGGAATCCTGGATTGCATCGACATTTGTACGAACCAGCTTCGTTGACACACTGTCCGTTCAGACAGATGCGCCCGTTCTCAGAGCATTCGTCGATGTCTAGATGTCATCACAAACACATCATTCAACGTTAAACTTAAGAATGCTGAACGTTAGAATTAAATAAATATGGCAGGTGTGCGACACGGCGTGACAGTGGCATAATGATCAGTAAAATGTTCTGTCTCGGATCATAGGGTTGCAGATTCAACTCTGTGTAACAACCTGTGCTTAAATCGTCAACCAGCCCAATCTGGGTAAGGTGGGCAAAAGGCATAATTTGTTACTGAAACAAGGTGAGCAATATTGCACAGTTTGGTATGGGGTACCGTGTGGGTAAATGGTATAACTTGGTACTTGGGTAAGTTGGCCAGTAAATGGCATATCCTGTAATGTGTGGGCTCTGCACAAAGGACCTTGGAGTCTGTACACTCCCAGTTCACAAGTCAAATTAAGGAAATCATTCCACATGGGATATGGAAAGTTTTACTTTACATTACACAGCATCTGAGAATAAGCTGGTACCCTGCTTAGTTTTCGAGAGGTGCTTGAGAAGTTTGCAGTTCACGATTTCTTTACTTACAGTAAGACATGGAGAGAACATTTTAAATTAAATTACCTAAATCATGGTGTTGAGAGTCCAGCAAACAGTTTGATCCAATATCTTGGTTAGGCGAATTTTAGGATGATTATGTTAGTTAACTGACATGTATGCTTAGATACTCAATCCCTATGGAAACTCAAACGACTGGTGAAACATATGATGAGAAACAAGTTCAAGAATATTGAGTAGATAAAGACAAACCAAAACAGATCTGCTGGTTTGGCGACGGTTTGAAACCGGGGAAGCATTCACATTTAAAGCCACCGTTGAGGTTGACACATTGCCCATTTGGACACATTCCACCATGTGCGCACTCGTCCATATCTGTGGAATAGAGACACGAATAGACATGTTCAGGATAAAATTGCAAACATGTGGATCAGACATTTTTAACACTACATAATGTTATGTGATATATGCATAATTATGTAACATGGATTTTGTAGCAACTTTACTCTCATGTACAAAGCATGTCATACTATAGTTATCTTCTAGGGTCACACATTGTAACTCTGTTAAACAAAGGACGCTCCTATCTTCGATCAGCATCTGCTGGAAAGTATGTTGTTCTTGGTACACCTCTTGTCTTTCGCTGACATTCTTTTGTATTTACTGGTCCCTTCATTTGAAACTCACTCTCTCCTCATATTTGTAACTCTCTTAGCAAGACTGTCCTTCGCTCTAAACTGAAAACCTACCTTTTCCAGTCTACCTATAGTTCTTAATGGCTTGCCAAACTTCAATGTGCACTTCTGAGCTTCGTAAGTAGAGCATTATCAAATTACAGCTGTATTGTATTATAAAAATAACTAATTTATTAGTAAAAGACTCTTTAACTGCACAACAGTTTACCACTTACGTAGCATGATCACAATAATTATTCATTAATATTAATAGGTGATCACAACAAGACGAATTTAACTGTTTCGGCATCCATGCAAGGCGTCAACCATGTACTACTGCATGACCTTCCGCTCTTTGTGACAGAGTGTAACTATTCACCTCAACGTCCTTTTCCAGCTGACATTTTTACTCAGGCACTTACCTGCACAGTAGGTACCATCTGATGAAATCGTATATCCTGGAGGACATACACATCGAAAGCTACCATCAGTGTTGACACATCTTCCGTTGAGGCAGATACCAGATTGACTGCATTCATTTGTGTCTGAAAAGCGAAGAAAATCATTCCGCAATTTTTTGAACCGTGTAACTCATTATAAAGTTACTGTACAGTGCAATAACTAAGAAACCAACTGGTACACCAGGTACAGTACCTATGTATCTTTGTATCCAGCATGTATACTGCATACATTTGGGCCAGTATCTCAGAATTTTGTCCAAAAGATCTGGGCTTTAGAAAAGTTTACAGATACAAAAAAAGCACATGAATGGAGGTTAAAATCTAATGTTAACAGAACTCTTACCTAGAACTACCCCAGTATCATTCAAATAACTTAGTTGAGGAGGTTAAAAGACGTAGGGTTGGTTGAACTGTACAAACCCTGTAACAGCTAAAACACTGAATAAAGTGCTTAACAATTAAGGGTTCAGGAATTCTTATACCATTTACTAGACTTTGGTCGGTAAAGAGTTAAAATACTAATGTATCAGCAAATGCACTATGCACTATGCAGTATGCATGCTTATGTTTAGTTTTACACGAATTCACATTATGTAAAATAGGCAAAAACTACTCTACCCAATGCAAGAGATTCTACTATTTTTACCCCTAAACTAATGAACACCTCTCTCTCTCTCTCAGAAACAACAACAGTCTAATCTGCAAATACTGTATTTTCCAGAAAGTTCAGTGATAGCAATTTGAGTAGTGATACGACTACAGTTACTGTCACAGTCAAACCAGCATACACACTGTATATGCAGAGCATGGAACCAGTACTGACCATGTGACTGCACCAGTAACTATAGTGTAGTTATATCACTACTCAAGCAGCGGAAATATATCAATTCACATTGATCAAAATTATCATTGCAACCTGACATTTATAAAGCGCCATTTCATGAATGAACACGTCAATAGCTCTGCTAATCAATGTAGTGACAGAAGTTCTAAATTTGCATCACAATGGGCAGAAAAACACTTATAAATGGCAATATCTGATTTAGCATAATATTTTAAGGTTAAACTTGCAGAACTTTATGATCTGAGCTGTATTTAAGATCAGACTATAGTTACCATCATATAAATTTCTGAGACAATGGAATAAATACTACATTGTACGTTATGGAATTTCAGACAAAGTATTTCTTTGTCATACCAACACAAGCTCCGGATGCATCCAGTTTGAATCCTGTATTACATTGGCAACGGAAAGAGCCAGGAGGAGTACTGATGCAAACACCGTTTGGACATAGATTCTTCATAACTGAGCACAGGTCTCTAGATGGCTGGGGTGATACACCTTCACCACCATCAATACAAAGTTCTTTATATGATGCATAGTCTGTAAGAAAAAGCAAACATTTTACACATCATTAGATCGAAAGTTTGGTAAGCCTCCACAGGCTATATAAACTCTGATGAACAAATCTACCAGCATATCTACTAGCACGTCTGCTAACATCAAACGTTTCCACAAATATTTGCCCTGGTTTTTCATTGAAAAAGAATCAGATTCAATATAAAATATATAAAATTCTGCCACGATGTTAATCTTAATTACATAGCACATCCGAAGCATTATAATTTGGGTAAACGTGTATTTTAGTATCCTAAATTATTCTCAGGCTTATAATGGCACAAAAGAGTCTTAAAATATTTCTGCCAACGTGCTATTGCCTAACTGATGTATTATTACACTTGGAATTTTTTAAAAACAAGGAAATCGATTGAAAAATTGTAGCATTTGGTCATAACAAACCGCCAATCGAAGTTGTTATTCAATTATGACCCTTTCCGGAAGTTGCGGGCGGCAAGTGTGCAATAAGGCAGCACGCAAAAATAAATAAGTAAGTAAGTAAAAGTCCAGCTTTTCCAATTGCATCAGTTGATCTATGAATCCAAGTTCTGTTTCAATAACAATTATTTTTCATCAATCCAGCTCCAATTTAAGCTAGAATATTTTCATTAACCCAGCTTCTATTTCTCGCCCGTTATTTTCCTCAACCCAGCTTCTATTTCAGATATTATAAAAAATACCATCATCCAGCTTCCATTACTGAAGCGTTTTTCATTAATCCGGCTTCTACTTTAGATCTATAAATACCCTCATCCAGCTTCCATTTATCATTTTGAACTTATGACCGAAGTTTTGACGTACACGTCAATGTTTTGGGCGCGTACCCCAACTTCCGGTCTTATGTTGTGGTTCATTGGCGATTCGAACGGCGATTTCGCATGGGAAATGTGACATTTTAAAAGCTCATTTTATGTCAATATTCTTGCTCCTAACAAATTTTAAGGGTAAAGGTGTATTTTAGCGAATTAAATTATTGGCTCGTTGCACCACCTTTTTTCTTAATCAATCCAACTTCTAGTTTTCCACGATTTATAGCCATCGATCCAGCTTCCACTTAGGTAAGAATTCGGCAAGAATTAGTTTCATCAGTCCCGCTTCTGTTTAGGCAGGTATCATTTTTCATCAAAATCACTTCTATTTAATTAAAAATTATTGTTCATCAATCCAGCTTTGATTTCAGCCAAATTGTCTTAATAAATCCCACTTCCATTTCAGTAAATATTATTTTCATTAATCCGACTTCTACTTTGCAAGAATTCTTTTCGTCAATCCAACTTGTGTCTGATAAACACTGAAACCCATGCAATGGCGAATAATTTAATACGCTAAAATACACCTTTACCATTTTAAGTATGCAGTTCGATGAGTTGGTCAAATATACGCTGTTAGGAATAATTTGATGCGATTTTGAATCATTATAAGCGTGAAAATAATTTAGGATACTAAAATACACGTTTACCTTATCATTTACTATGACCCCTAAATTTCATTATCGATGTACCGCATCTGAACATTTATGTACAGCCTATACAATGGCACTGAAGCTGACAATTGTTTTTGCGCTGTCTGCAATTATTGATGTAGCCTTAAAGCCAACTGTTTTAAATAAGCAATTCATTCGTCATTCTTGCCTGAAGTTTTATGCGGACATGGAATGCATCTTCCTCTGTCATCTTCGCTCCATCCTTTGCCAACAGTACAGCAACAGTCGCGAAGGGACAGTTGTTCCGGTATTGCCCTCTGACAGTCATGTTGCGAATAACAATTCCCCAACCGACTGCTGGCTGCATAGAATATGTTATTGCAATAAGTCTTAAATGAATAACTAATTAAAGCAAATAAATTTCAAGCATGAAAGCAATTCACATAAGTAGGCAATCGTGAAAAACACGAACTTGAACAGGTCAGCGCTCAATAAAATTATAAAAGACGCTCTGATTCCTCGAAGTCCTAACAAAGTTTGCTCAGAGTGAACTCGGAGCAATCTAGATACACTCGCACCGTGTTCCTTAGTCAATCGCTGGAACTGCTGAGGTCTTATCAATATTGATCGTGCATCCATTAGTTAAATTTATTTTTGCCCCAAAGTGAATCATAGTCAATAATTTATTAATTATACTTGCGGTATTTAATAAGAAGAAATTCAAATATAAAGAAGAGAGAGGAAAGCACAGTTGTGGACCAAATCTTAATTCCGATAGCCTATCTTTTACGGGCAGACACAGAAAAGCCGCAGGAGCCTTCGAATATGGCTATAGCCTATAGGCCTGCATAGCTAGGCTCTCAGTCTGGCTCAGTCAAAACATAATCGACAGGTAGACCAAGCTTATAATAGGCTATTATTAGGTCACTCTCAAGTCAAGATACAGAGGTCATCAGTCATCACTCAGGTAGGCCTATTCATGCAGTCGGCTCCGGTGGTAGCCTAATTAAGGTGGTCAGAATGAAAAGTCTAACTGGTATAATAATTAAATTAATTTAAATCAGTAGCCGAGGTCAATAATTATGTAGGTCGGCCAATGTAGGTCGGCTCTTCAAGCAATAAAAAATTACTTCATCGCAGGCAGCATCAGCTGGTCGCGCCTATTTGTAGGCCTACATGCTAGCGCACAGAGAATGAGCCAAACACGCTTTCCAGGACAGCAGGTTAAGATAAGATATAGGCCTAATCACAAGAATGGTTAACCGTTCACGCCCTTGCTTACAAGTTACAACTTCTTCTCTTCTTTGGTTCTCTGCCGTCAGGCAGGTTCATATGTCCAATGACGCCACGCATATCTGTTCTGTGCATCCATCTTTAGCCCTCTGTAACCGTCCTTTGTCATCATCCAGTCCAGTAGCATTGTTCCTGGTCTTCCTCTTGTCTTTTTCCCCTCCATTCTTCCTTCGATGATATCCCGTACTATGGTGTCACTCCTCATGATGTGTCCAATCCAGTTTCTCTGTCGCCTCCGTATTGTCTCCATCATTGATCGTTCCTCTCCCACCATCTGCAGTATTTCTTCGTTTGTCTTGTGTTCCATCCAGCTGACACGCTTCATTCTTCGCCAAATCCACATTTCGAAAGCCTCCAATCTTCTTATGTCATCCTTTCTCATTGTCCATGTTTCTGACCCATACAGGACCACACTCCACACCAGCGTCTTGACCATCCTCTTTTTAAGGCTCATATTTAGTTTTCCTCTGAGGAGTTCCCCTCTTTTGTTGAATGCGTCTTTTCCCATGGCTATTCTTCTTTTTATTTCTATATGGCATCTTGCATCATCTGTGATCATACTTCCTAGGTAGCAGAATTTCTCTACCTGTTCTATTTCCTCTCCGTTTACTGTGATCTTAAGAATTGCTTCCTTTCCTCCTTTGCTTATCCTCATAGTCTTTGTCTTCTTGATGTTTATTTTCATGTCGTATTCTGTCGATATCATGTTCAGTCGATCCATCATTCTTTGTAATCCTTCTTGAGTGCCTGCCAACATTGCCTGATCGTCCGCAAACCTCAGAGCTTTTATCAGTCTTCCTCCTACCTTTATCCCCTCATTCACTTCTTCCAGTGTTTCTCTTACAATTTCTTCTATATAGATATTAAACAATATTGGGGATAGTGGGCATCCTTGCCTCACACCTCTTCCTATCTTTCCTGGTTCCGAGTATTCACCATCAATTCTTATTTTCACCTTCTGTCCCATATATAGATTACCTATCAATCTCCTTTCCTGCCATTCCACTCCTATTCGTCTTAACGCACTCATCAGCTTCTTCCAATCGACCCTGTCAAATGCTTTTTCATAGTCAACGTAGCATATGAATATGTCCTGTCCATGCTGGATGCTTCTTTCTGTTAGAATTCTCAGTGCTGCAATCGCGTCTCTTGTTCCTCTTCCCTTTCTGAAGCCAAATTGATCCTCTCCAATGCATTTATCATTTTCTGCTCTTGCCTGTAGTCTTTTCGTGATAACTCTTAGTAGAATCTTTGATGCATGGGTAAGGAGACTTATAGTGCGGTGGTCCTCGCATGTTGTTGCGTTTGGCTTTTTCTTGATTGGAATCATTATTGTTTGCATGAAGTCTTCCGGCCACTCTCCAGTATTGTAGATGTCCTGGCACAGCCGCACCAGTTCTCCCATTGCCTTCTCTCCTAGGTTCCTCAGTATCTCAATGGGGATGTTATCTATTCCCTCTGCCTTGTTGTTTTTCATATCACTGATTGCAGCCATGATCTCCTCTTTGAGCACCTCCAGTCCTCTGTCATTTCCATTCTGTGCTTGTGCCTGTTCCTCCTCCTCGTTCTCCAGGCTACTGTTTCCCATGTATAACTCTTCCACGTATTCCTTCCATCGACTCCTTATCTCATCTGGGTCCTCCAGTAGCTTGCCGTCTTTGTTCTTGATTGCATTTCCTCTATCCATATTCGGCTTCTTTCCCAGTGACTTGATTCTGCTGTAAACTAGGTCGTGTCGTCCTTTTTCCTGAAGCATTTCCATCTCTTTGCATCTCTCCTCCCACCATTCCTCTTTTGCTTTATCCGTTGTTCTCCTTAATTGGTTGTTCAGTCTTTTGTACTCTTTCTTTGCTTCTTCGGTACTCTGATGCTTCCATTTTCTTCTTTCTTCCATATCCTCTAGCATCTTCGGTGTTACCCATGGCTTACGAGGTTCTGCACCCGTCTGAAATCCCACAATCTTTGTCGTCTCACTAATCACAATCTCCTTTAGGTTCCTCCATCTAACTTCTGTTGTTACGTCCGAACTTGACTCCTCTACCCTTTCCTCTATTCTTTCTGACAGTTCGTTACTTTTCGTCTTCATATTTTCCTTATCCCACTTCCTTTATTTCCTTTATCCCACAAGTTACAACCACGAGTGCTTATTGCAACAGTATGCGCTAGCTATAGTCTGTAGGGCCTACATGTGCAGTTGCAAGTCTAAATTAATTATGCCTGTACGAGTTGGAGAGAGACCTCTCAAGAGCACAAAGGTCGTAAAAAGCTCGACGCACTAGCGGTCGTTTACACACTTTTCACGTCTATGGTTTTCACCGAAACCAGTTAACATTTCGCCGACAAATCTTTTTCTTTAAGAGCCGCGCGCGGTCGGAGCTCCGAATGTTCGTTCTGTTGGCCTAGGCCTATCAATAGCATACACTACAGGAATGGTTACAGTTAGGTGGGTGTTGAACAACTGGTATTTCTAGGCGATCTACAGTGTAGATTCCGTGCAGGCGTCTACAGAGAAAAGGCGCCTAGAAAACGAGTCCATGTTTACGGTCGCGAGGAGTTTCATGGTCAGGTTTTTGCAGAAAGACCAGCAAACTATGTTATTGCAAGACGTGGTAATTTTGTAAAGGCGCTAAAGACAAGTAAACAGTTATTGCAGGCAATGTAGGCTACATAGCAAAGACGTAGAAGTAGGTCCTACATTAGGGTAACCTGGACTAAGACGGTGTAAGTGTCTTTAAAGTTTATGTCCTCTAAGTGTTTAATCTAGACGTCTCTGGGGGGGGGGGAGTTCCCCATTAATGACATTCCGCCATAAAATTTCGAGAGACGTTGTTTACATGCATAGGCCTATAGCCTAATACGACTATAGGCCAGCCATTCTCCCAGAGAAATTGTAGGCCTACACGTAGTCTATATTAGGATGACCATACGTCCCGGTTTTCCGGGACATGTCCCGGTTTTTTGCAATGCGTCCCGGTGTCCCGGCGACTTAGACAAAAAGGCATAATTGTCCCGGTTTTTGACAAGAAGGATGCTTGTATCTTGAAAACGTCAGTTTTATGTAAATCACAGAACATTGAAGTGTAATTTGTAACAAAAAGTCGTCTACATGGATTTATTTGGAATATTATATTAGGCCTACATCTTTTACCGAAAAAACTGATGACCTGATGACCTTTTTTTAGGAAGGACAATATACAATTGAAACCCAATGGGCCTTTTCTCGCTGCATTAATTTAAAGCTTGTTGGAACCTAACAGGGGCACATTCTATGGACATTTATGAATGGGGGGGCATGGCCAGATTTTTCCTCTGGATCCACCCCGACTGATGACTAGAGCAGGTTGCAGATTTCTACACCGATGTCTATGCTCAACACTAAAATGTAACTGAGCATATAGGGATAGGCCTCTAGCCCAGTAGTGAAGAATTATTATGCCTGCAATTGATGTTTTCCTAAAAGCGTCCCGGTTTTTGATGGCCAGAAAATGGTCACCCTACTATACATTCCAGCTCCCATGCAGTATGTTCATCTGAAAAATGTTGACACAAATACTAGAAGGTCGTCCAAAAAATTCCGGTCAAAATTAATGGTGTCATCGGTGTCTAGACGTACGGTAGGCCTACCTTTCAAATGCACCAGTGGGAGGCGCAGGCCCATAAACAGACCGCAATTTGTCCCGCAGAAAATTAAATTGGATGTCGCTTATATAATTGATATACTTAATTTGTTCCTATGTAGTATATTTTATATAGCCTATTATAGATAGCCCATGCATGCATACCTCAGTTGGAATGGATAACTTCAAAGGACGATATGCTGGAATGGCATAGGCTACAGCCTATAATAGGCTACTGCTCGCTGCCGCACATCCAGAGCCGGGAAAAGACGCATTCGTGAAACAACTGAGCCATGCCCGGTGCCATCTAACATGCCCAATTGCCAAGGCATAGGAAATTATTATACTCGCAGTAGACATAATATCTCGGTTTTTCGCAAATTATGCTACCAATATCGACATTAGATCTACTATATTATCAAAGATAGTTTAACCAGCTTATAGGCTAAATGATAATATTATATATATATACATGTAGTGTCATATATATTTGTGTATATATTTATATAGGCTATATATATATATATATATAGGCTACATACACTACATACATCAGAATTTCGTCCCTACTCGTGGTCGGCCTATGTCCCAACGGATTGACCTGAATTTCCGCCGACGCTTTCATGTAGCCCGGGTTAATAGAAGCTACATTGTATAATATTAATATGTACCAAATTAGACAACCATGCACAGATAATAGAATGTAGCGTTTACTCACGAATGCAGCGTTTTTTGTCCGGACTCAGCTCGTAACCAGGTTCGGTACAGACGCAGAAGAACCCGCCTTCCGTATTGGTGCACTCGCCGTGAGCACAGACGCCGGGCACCGAGGCACACTCGTCAATATCTAGACAGCACCCACACACATAGTTACATAAACACATGAAATTACGATTAGTACGGAGATCACATTCTAAAGCGTGTAATTATTGTATGCATAGCTCAAGGACTCTGTATTACAGGACTGGTAGCTTACAATACAATACAATACAATACAATACAATACAATACAATTCACTTTATTGCAACCAGAAAACAAGAAAACAATAAAAGTACAAAACATGCATGCATTGGCTACAAAGGGGGGCCCAAAAGGGATGGACATCCCGCTGGGAAGGGTCACCCAAGTAAAAAAGTCCCAAGAAAAATTAATAAAGATAGCTTAAAAGAAAGAGACTAAAACAAATTAGGTGATGACAGATTGCAGAAAAGCTTATATTGTCAAGAGCATATAGAGAAACAAACTTAACTAAGTACTTAACTAAAATCTTAACTACACATGGTCATGTGCACTTCAAGTAGCATTAGTGGAGGAGAGTAGAAGAACACGAAGTTTCTTTTTAAATACCTGCAGACTACTCGATTGACGAATGTCAATTGGTATTGTGTTCCATACTTTAGTGCCATAAGATTTAATAGTAAACCGCCTAGTATTAGATTGAGCTTTGACAGGGCGAAAAGCAGATGAATTCCTAGTGAA
>OX243826.1:8647907-8762907 GCA_945859605.1 Lumbricus rubellus | reverse complement strand
AATCTATGAGTTGGCATTAATCTCATCCTCCCCATCATCTTCATCATCAGCAGCAGCATCAGCAGCAGCATAATTATTGGCATCTCACCTGTCTCGCATCTGTCTCCGGAGAATCCAGACGAGCAGGAGCACTGATCTGGAGCCGTACATCTTCCGCCGTTCGTGCAGCCACCGGAGCAGACAGCTGCAACAGAGAATACCACCAGCATCATCACCAGCAGCATCAGCATCAGCATCAGCATCATCATCACCACCAGCATCAGCATTATCAGCATCATCATCAGCAGCAGCAGCAGCATCCCAAGATTCCAAACTCACTCCCATACATAACTCGTAGTAGGCCTACTATGTCTGCTCATAACTTATCGCTATACTACAGTAGCCATCACACAATTGATGCTCTAGCTAATAGACATTGCTGCGGACCCTACAGACGTTGCAGTGGCCATTAGAAACTGCTGTCGATATGAGACAAGGCTGTGGCTATTATAGACACTGCTGTAGGAATTAGACACTAACGTGGCCAACTTGTCATGAGACACCCATGTGGTCAATCAACACTATAATGTGACCATTAGACACACTACGGCCATTACAGCGTTCGATGGCTTTAACTGTCTGATGAAATTACATAATCTAAGTAATGAAGTCTGATTAAATCAAATACATGTATTATAGTCTGACATCTAGTGTCTAGCTATTTTTAGATCTGACATCTAATTGTAATTGTAGACTAATTGCTACGGTAAAAACAATTTACGCAGGGCCAGCGAAATCGAGCTACTTAGAGAATGCTTAACAATGGCAGCACAATTGTTTGAAGGTAAATAATAGAATAGTCCTATGTCTTTGTTTTCTTGATCACATAAGCAAAATATTTCAAAAGACCCGAGATCAGCTGGTCGTACTTGATCAGTTCAATTAATATAGCGCCTTTATAACTTTATTATAATGCGCACGGATGCATCAGGCGATGGTGATGATGATGATGATGATGATGATGATGATGATGATGATGATGACCACGACACATCATCATCATCAGCATCATCACCACGATTACGATTACGATTATAACGATGACGACGGCGGCGACGACGATTATAATGATGATGATGGTGAATGGTGATGATGACGACGATGGTGACGACGACGATGAAAATGACGATGACGACGACGACGACGACGACGATGACGATGACGACGACGATGATGATGACGACGATGACGATGACGATGATGATGATGACAATGATAATGATGACAACGACGACGACGACCACGATGATGATGATGATGACGACGACGATGATGATGACATCATGATTAGCAGAACGAACGTTGTCCACAGCTGGGTCCCTGAAATCCCTGCTTGCATGCGCAGGACGACACCCGACACGATCCGCCATTCAGACATCTAGACGAACATCTATCCTGCTCCTGAAGCTGCTGCTGCTGCTGGCCACCGTACTCTGGAAAAGAAAGCCATCAACGACGACGTCGTCTAGTGTTACAGTTAGTCGGAAAGACATCATCATCATATCTCCAGTGGCAAATGAGCAAAACATATTGAAAGAGTCGCCGCGTACAGGGGCGGATCCAGGGGGCAATCCGGCCATGTCCCCTCCCCCATTTAGAAATGCCCATGTATCGTGAACCCCCCCCCCCACACTGTCCAGTCTCTGACGTTGCAGCGCGTCGTGTACTTCGCTCTTCGTCTAAAGGTGAGCTTCTGGTCCCGCGGGCTCGCTTGGCTATTAAGCAGCGCCGTGCTTTCTCGGTCGTGGGGCCTACTGTCTGGAACGACCTCCCGCTCTCGCTTCGTTCACTACTTGTGGTCCATCCGGCTGGCATATAGGCATTCCGTACCCGATTTCGTAGCATTGTCAGCCTTAAGCACCTTTTCATTGGCCGATCCCATATTATGAATATTCATAACCAGTGACATCATTATAAGCACGTTTTGTTTACAGACTTTGAGGCTTGCGTTGGCAATATAAATAATCTTAGGCTATGATGTTTAATAACTCGCAGCCTTTGCGTCCATTAGGCCTAGTAGTAGTAGGCTATATGGCAGTTACCTGCTAAGATTTATAAAGTGCTTTAACCCTTTAATACCGGAGGGTATAGGATTTCCCATACCTTTTACTACCTTCTCGGCATTAAAGGGTTAATAAATAGTTTGCCTAGACCAAACAGTTTTGCATATAATGGGATAAAGCTGCGTTGCGTGATTTATTATTGGGCGGATATGCTTTGTAATTAGGCTAAACCGCTTTTAACTCCATTTAGCCTATTGCATTCTGTCTGTTCAGCTAGTATAGTTAAGATTTATGTATTCTGAAATCTGAGTTCCTGCAAACTGTTTCAGCTGCATAAGTGTACACTGTAACCGATTGCGGTCTTTCAACCGAATTGTTGATAGACGAAAATTATTACTATACTGCCTCACCCAAAAAATTAAACACCCGATTTTGGTTTAATAATTGTATTTAAAATGTAAGCAATTGGCAGGTAGGTGAAGCTGTAGGCCTAAATGTTGAGACTTCGCTATGTCTGAATCGTGACAAGTTGTCATTAGACTATTTTAGGTCGTATTGTTGAATAAAGATAATATTATTTGTTGATGAGCGATGATAACAGAGTAACACTGATGTTTTTAGCAAATGCCTTTCTATTATGTAAAGCCATAAGGCTACTTGCATTCATATTAATGCTTTTATTGGTAGGCCTACTTAGGCTATTCATAATTCAGCAGTAACATTCACTCTTAAGGAATTTTTAGAACTGCACAACGCCACAACCCCTTCTTTTCCCACCCATCCTCCATGGTAAAATTACTTTCAATCGGAGGACAATGACCTTTATTGCTAGTTTTTAACTTCACAGAAGTGTTTCTACAAATCTATTCCTGTCAGGAAGTCAGAACGTGGTATTAGAAGGTCTGTGAACGTGGATGCAAAGGGTTCTGATTCATGATTCAAAATAATCAAATTTGAATCATTTGAATAAAGATAACCGTCACGCATCTTAATAAAACGTATCTAGGCCTATATTTTATATGCAATTGCGCATAGACTACACATAAGTTTAAATTTATGATGATTTTCACTAGAACTGAGATTGACATGAACTACTGTACTTAGGCTCGAAATATTACTGGTTGTCGAACAGTAGGCATGGAAAATGAGACAGTTCACGAAAACTGAATAAACCTAGAGCTATTGGGAATGTGTGGAACACTAATTTCAACTGGTGCGAATTTCGGCAACTGAAGTCTAGTAAAATCTAATGTAATGACTTCTGTAGCGCATTTTTTATTTTTGGTATCGCAGGATGCGGTTGATTCAACGAAGCAGACGCCTGATGCATCACATAGCGATGAGTTGGTGGCATTAGGCACTAATTATTCGCTGGCACGCACGTAACAACGCGTAACCTTTTCATTTTATTTTTGCTCTGATTAGAAGTCTACCTTTACACTTTCGATTACTTCACTATCGAATGGAAACTCCTTACAACTTTAAGCGCACCGCAATCGGCCACTTTTCCCCGTATGCCAACAACAGCAGCAACAACAGCGCAGGAGAAGGCACTAAACACGTCATTGGTTATGAATATTCATAATCTGAAACCGGCCAATGAAAAATCGTTATGGCTTGCAATGCTACGAAATCGGGTACGGAATGCCTATATGCATCCGGCTGCGTTCTACAAGTCCCTCAAGTCTTTTTTCTTTGTTCGTGGTTGGGCTGGGAGCGCCTCTGAGTAGTTTCTTGAAGGGGCGCTATATAAATACTCTGAATGAATGAATGAATGAATGAATTTGGTTTCCCACAAGCTTATAATATGGTATATATTCAAGGATTTGGACTTAATGACTAAAAAAAGGTCATCAACTTTTGGGCGGACGAAATGGTATAATTTTTCCAACAACTTTGCCAGATGACAAAAAAATACGACGAATTTTTTCCTTGACCCAAGGCCAAGAAATTCCCCCCCCCCGTCCAAAGTTTCTGTCTCCGCCCTTGGCCGCGTACACTCTGTTCCTTAGCTCCGGTTTTCTGCTGTTAAGAAAGGCCTTCCTTCTTCTTGCATCCACCGTTCCTTCCCTTCCGCGTGTGTTTGTGCGTGTGTTTGTGTGTGTTTGTGCGTGTTTGTGTGTGTGTTTGGACAGGGAGAGATACCAATCGTACGGCTAAACATTACTCGTCTGATTGATTCGTGGAGATTTGTTGTAAGTGGAGAGGTAAGGGAGGAAGAGAGGAAGTTGAGAACGGAGGAAATCGGGAAGGAAGGAAAGAAGGAGTGAAAGTATACACGGTGGGGACAGAAGTACTTTGTATGCAATTTAGGGAAGAAGGCAGGAATTATTTAGTCAAGAAGAAAATAAAGAATTAAAGAAAGAACGACGGTAGGGAGAAAGGAAAGAAAGAAGGAAAAGGATGAAAGAGGGGAAAGCAGGATATATAATCATGTTTGTATGGTATGGTATGGTATGGTATGATTTGGTATGGTATGGTATGGTATGGTATATGAACATTTGTAAAGCGCCTCTTACAGGCTAGCTATTCAGAGGCACTCTCAGCGTGACAGCTCCGAGGAAATAAAAAAGACTTCAAGTAGCGAAGGGCTGAAGATGACATCCCCAATTGTTTGTGTATATATAGGCCTATGTGTATGTTTGTGTGTAAGTTTGTGTGCGTGTGTCTGGCTTGTTGCTGTTTAACGGCACAACGATGATTTGTGTCGCCCTCCTCCTCTCTCCAGGCTTGGGACTGGCACTGCCAAAGTATCAGTGTCTGTGTGCGGAGGGTGGGGGTTGTCTATGTATACGCGTGGACAGGTGGGGTAACTGGGGCTGTTTATGTATGTGTGGACAGGTAGGGTAACTGGGGCTGTTTATGTACGTATGGACAGGTAAAGTAACTGGGGCTGTTTGTGTACGTGTGGACACGTGGAGTAACTGGGGGTTGTTTGTGTGGGACTCTGTATTGAGACATAGACTAATAATTATACTTACGGTCGGAGGACGAGGAGCAAGATGGCGACAGTTGACCGTCCGTGCAGAGGCAAGTGTTTGGTCGCATGCACCTCCCACCACCACAACCACCGGAACAAATGGCTGTGAGCAGAGACAACTTGACCATTCATTATCATCATCATCATTAACATCATCATCATCTTCGTCATCGTCATCGTCGTCGTCATCATCGTCGTCGTCGTCGTCGTCATCGTCGTCATCGTCGTCGTCGTCGTCGTCGTTATCATCATCATCGTCGTCGTCATCGTCGTCGTCGTCATTACCATCATCATCATCGTTGTCGTCGTCGTCATCATCACCATCATCGTCGTCGTCGTCGTCATCATCATCAGTTTAGACATTAAAATCATGCACATTGCACATCATAATAATCATTCATGTTTAAAATGGTTCAAACGACCTCAATTCGTCCTTGAACCACTTAAAATTCAAAGCCACCGACAGTCAAGTGCAGCCTCATCTTCAGTTCTTCATTCACTCTATTATTATAAAAGAATACAACATTGAAACGAGGCGGCTTCAGGGCTTCATTGATTTCAAGGAATATTAATTTTTAGAGCGGCACAACTCACATACTATCCCTTTTCATACTCTACAATGTCATGTATGTTAAATCATTCAAATTCGGATGACAATGAACATTTTAAACCATTCATTGTTTAATTAACTGCTCAACATGCTTTCACTATTAGGCCTATTATATCGCACAAATTCATTTAGAACTTCCAATTTGTGCACAATTGCACGATAAAAAAACCCAGAGGTCCTCTGACCTTGAAATGTACTGGGTATGTAATGTAATGTAGCAAACATTTATAAGGCATGTGTGTAAGCCTATTAAAACATGTATATGCGGGTACGTATGCGCGTATGCATGTGCATTACGTGTGACGGTAAAATTAATATGTAAGCTTATGCATGTGTGTATGCATGCATGTCTCTATACATGTATGTAGGTATGTACAATGCATATTTATATGCGTGTATGTATAATGTAAGTATGTTTGCAAGTATGTATATAGCCTATTAAGACGGGGTAGTAATTGATAGAGGCGCTCTAGTAAGACTAAGAGCATGCACACAGTATATGGCTGCATTCATTCCTAATGATAATTATGGTGTCTGTGAGCTTTCCAACGCAGCGCAGGCGCAGCAGAAAACACAGAAGTATGGATAGACCTCTGCCAGGCTGTAGGCCTATCCATACATAGAGAGTCCTTGACCTAGAGGGGTGGGGGTGGTGGCAAAATAAAGTCTGTCGGTAGATGTCAGTACCAGTTGTCGACGTGAGGAGGTTAGAAGGTCGAGAGCTTTGCTAGAAATTAAACCCGCTTATAAACGGTAGAAACTGTTTCAGTCTTGGATCGTTATACATACGTCTTGATAAATAATTTGAGATTAGTTTTAAAAACATGCTTTCCACGAAATATAGGTCACAGGTCAAATTCCATATATATATATATATATTATATAAGTGTACATACTACATAATATTATATATATATATATGTCTTATGCATTTATGTGTATATATCTGTAAAGTGACACTGTTAAGGCTTATATGCTCAGACAGAATTTGTGCTACTGCCAGGCACGCAATCCACTAGCACAGCGTCTCTCGAGTCAGGACCACCATGGCTCAATCCAGATCATTTGCCCGCATTGGTCCCTCCCTATGGAATCGGCTTCCCCCATCAGTTCGCTCTGCCATTCTTTCTGGTAGGCTATAGTGTATCCTCGTCTTTCCCTCGTCTAAAAACTTGCCTTTTTTCTTGGGGTTGAACGCACTGGGAGCGCTTCTGAAAGGCTCTTGCTGCGAGAAGCGCTTTATAAATAGTCAGATAAGATAAGATAGCGAGCGACATCAACATCAACTAAGTAATTAATCAATCTGTTTGGTGGAGACAATGCATCCATGCGGTTGTTTGTCTTCGAAAGACTTCAATAAGCAGAAGGAACGAATGATGAGTTAACAAAATGATGAAGGATTAAACAAATAATGAAGCAATGAATTTATTAATCAATTAAATTCTAGAATCAACGAATGAATGAATGAATTAATGAATTAAGAAATTAAGGAATGAATTTTAAGGAAGAAAGTAAGAAACGCAAGAACGAATGAACAAATGAGTGAATGAATGAATGAATGAATGAATGAATTAAGGAATTAAGAAATTAGGAAACGAAGGAAGGAATGCATGAACGAACGAACTACCGAACGAATGAATGAAGAGTGAATGAATGAAGAACGAATGAATGAATGAATTAAATGATTGATTGAATTAATGGACGAATCAATGAGTGAGGGAAAGAACAAGTGAATGAATGAATGAATAAATGAATGAATGAATGAATTAACATTCCTGTCTTGTTTGACACAGGAGGGGACTTTCGAACGGCCAGAACCCAGAAAGTGCATAATTATAATTTTTACCCAATGCGTCACATTCCTCAACATTTTAAACTGAACCATTCCGCGGGAAGAATTCTTCTACCCCCAAATCCCACATCCTTCGAAAAACCAGAAGTTGGAATATGCTGCAAACGAATAGAATTCTTCAGAACAAGGAATTCTTTTCGTCTGCTTAAACTGCTTCGAACGGAGAATATGGAAAGACGCCTGAAAAGAATTTTACAACTTCAAAGGCTGTGTGTGCCCCTTGCGGCGTTTCTGCATCTAATAAGTGCCTTCAGTTTTAAATAAATCACGTCGAACAAGCAAACAAACAGGCAGACAAGCAAACAGATAGGTGGACAGATAGGCAGAGAGGAAGGCAGACTGTTAACTAGGTATAGGGATAAACAGACAGAAAGAATGATGTTGAGATAGATAGATAGAAAAGTAATTAGACAGATGGGCGGATGGATCGATGGATGGGTAGGTGGATGGATGGGTGGGTGGATTGATTGATTGATTGATGGGTGGATGGATGGATTGGATGGATGGGTGGATGGATGGATGGATGGATGGATGGATGGATTGGATGGATGGGTGGATGGATCGATGGATGGGTAGATGGGTGGATGGATGGGTGGTTGGATGAATGAATGAATGGATGTATAGATGGATGAATGTGTGGGTGGATGGATGAATGAATGGATGGATAGATGGATGGGCGGATGGATGGGTGGATAGACGGATGGATAGATGGATCGTTCGATAAATAGATAGATGGATAGATGGATAGATAGATGGTTGGATGGATGGACGGACAGATGGAAGTCATAAATAACAAGAGAAAGTAGTGATTGTCGAAAGAAAGCAAGAAGAAAAGTCGGGCAAACATCAAAAGGAATTCTATCAACAACCATATTCATCACCATGCTACAGTATATAATAGAGTGTTAAATGATAAGTGCCATCGCAGAATAGATGAAGATGGATGGGTGGTCATGGGAGGAAGGGAGGGAGGGAAGTTCATTGAACCACTAACTTTGAGGCAGCCATTGTATGAAGTGTTAGCGACTTCATTTTCTTAGTTTCGGCATATGAGGAGAGCGGGTGGTCAATCCTCTCCCTCACCGTCTCATCGTCTCACCAACAGTGTGCAGTCGATTTACCCATTATATTTGAGCTAGCTAAGGTTGCTGATGGAGCAGAACTCTGGAACAAAATTTTGTGCCCTGGTGGGGGAATCTTAACTCCTCCCCAATCAGATTGACAGTCCAGCAAGCTGACCATACCATTGAGCACCCTATAACCCATTGAGTAAATGCGGGATGTCGTCGAACAACGAGGTACTTGTAAAGTTGTAGAGTACTTACGCAGTACGCATCTTGCCGATCCTTGAGGCTTCGACCAACCTGAACAGCATTGGCGGCTGTATCGACTACCACAAACGTTCGCACTGGAAACCAAAGAATGGTCACTTGTTACAGTAGTCAAGAATTCTCAATCGTTATCCTCATATTCGTTATTTTCCTTCTCCTCCTCCTCCTCCTCCTCCTCCTCCTCCTCATCATCATCATCGTCGTCGTCGTCGTCATCATCGTCATCGTCATCATCATCATCATCAGTAGCAGCAGCAGCAGCAGCATCATCATCATCATCATTCATCATCATCATCATCATCATCATCATCATCGTCATCATCACCACCACCACCACCACCACCACCTTGGTCTTGTTCCCAAATAATTAGCAGTCCGACTACAATAATTTATGCCTGAACCTATCTCTTAGCAACATCTGTTCTTCGCCCCTTGCGCACTACCGACCGTCTTGACCGCTTTGTCCCTCGTGCTCGCTATGACTTCGCTCAAAGCCTGGCATTATTTTCTGCGATGGGTCCCTGAATCCATCCACATGTAATGGAATTCCTCCTCTTCTTGCAAGCTAAGCTGATGTCAGGGCTCTTCCCCAATTCATACTCTCGTCGTTCTCTCAAGACGTTTCTATTTCCATGGGCATCTGTGCTGAGAGCGCCTCTGAATAGTCTATAATTTTCTATATGCTGCGAGAGGCGCGCTCCTAAAAATATTAGACACGGTACGACACCATTATTGACCAAGCCCTCGTCACCTGCAGAATTATGGCTAATAAATAATGTCCAATGCTTTAACAATAAATCAATCGATATTTGCATATAGCGTCTTACATAGCCTCCTCAACTCAGTGAGTGACGAGTCTGACCCAGGCAATGGCGGCGCCATATATTTTTTATATAGGCATGCATATACATATATTTATATATAGGCATGCATATACATATATTTATATATAGGCCTACAATTTCAGCAGGTCGCGTCAGCGGCGTCAGGGTCATTGGAGTTATTCAGCAGGTCGAAGAAGCTAAATTTTTAATGTAAAGAAGATAACGAAAATTCCAAAGAATTTTTGGCAGATCATAAAGCAGGTCAATAAAAAAAACCATGCAGGCAGCTCAAATGACATGCCTGACCTAATGACCTATCATGGTGACGGCGTCACTAGACACAGGCCAAAGGGAATATAAAATAAAATATTCACTAAAGCTAAATTTAGGCTACGGCATAGGCTACCCAATGTACACTTTTGTACAGGCTACCCATGCGGCGGCACAATGGATAAACTTATGATTCGAAAATTCGGCGTGGGGTAAAAGAATTCGGGGTCTCCAGACTTTTGAGTGGGGTCGTAACTTTTGTGCCCCAGTGTGCCAAGTTGCCAACACCCTTAATTGCTCGTCAAATATATCTCGTGTCTCTGCAAAAGTTGTTTTACTCCAATATATAAACATAACCGGGTTTGCTGATGTTGTTTACCGCTAAACATGTAAACATGTCTTATCCTATCTTTAGCCTCAGAGGTGTTGGACGGACACAAGCCCGGCCCCAGCTGGCCCCGAAACAACGATCCTTTGAGATGAAAGCATACAGTGTATACACATAAGTCAACGCGTAATTATTCGTTGACTAGTAAATAAGACGTTGTTTTACAAACGCCTCTCTGTCGTCGCATCAACAGAAGCATCCTTCGAACCATCAAAAACATCCTTCGAACCATCAAGAACATCCTTCGAATCATCAAGAACATCATTCGAACCATCAAGAACATCATTCGAACCATCAAGAACATCCTTCGAATCATCAAGAACATCATTCGAACCATCAAGAGCATCCTTCAAACCATCAAGAACATCATTCGAACCATCAAGAACATTATTATATAGTACAGATAAAGGTTTAATTTTAATTAAAACCGGATACTACACTTCACAAGGCTTTTTATCGTGCAATAAATTTATTATTCCTGAGAAGTTGATCAGTTCAAAATGGATTTGTGCAGTTGTAGAAGCACTAGGCCTACTGTTCGGCACAAAACAGTAAAAAGGTCTGTGCCATCCGATTGGAACTTGTAATAATATTTACCATGGAGGATGGGAAGGGAAAATAGAAGTTGTAAGGTTATGCAGTTCTAAAAATTCCTTTTAACAAGCCCTGGCACTCAACTTTTGGCACTTTGGACTTTGACTTGACGCATGACTCTCGAACAAGCCGGCGAAGATAAAATGGTCGTTAGAAGTTATTTCCAAAGTGCAGGTTTACGATTTGCCGAATGTGGTTGTTATAGGCGTATCCACGGGAACATTTTTGTCGATTGTTGCATATATAGCTGTGCAATGTGGACGTCGTATGTATACAGAAGAGCACAAATATGCATGTATGCATGCAAGCGACCTCTGCTGACAAGGTAACGCCTACGAGCTCTGATTCCGATCTGCGTTTTAATTGGGACCAGTCAGACACATCATGATAACATCCGTTGCGTCGATAAAGCTGTCAGTTTGAAAACGAGCTAAGAAAAACTCTGCAGTGGCTTGCTGCAGATTGCAGAACTTAGAACTGACGGATCATCCTATTCGTCAGCGACAGAGCAGCGATTGATTTAGTCGACTTTCACGATTCTAAGCAGGCCTTTGATATCGTTTTCCCAAGACTGAGTCTTGTCACACGTCACTTTGTCGCATAACTTCCACACCAAAACACTCATACTCTGCTTTCCTTCGGGTCTGTTTTGTTGGAATCTTCTCCTACAAAGGGAGAACTCAAAGTCATGCCGACTCTGTGATGTCTATGATGATGTCGTGACCTTATTAGAGGCAACTACAGTGGTCGTGTGCAGCTGCTGTCGGAATTGCTATGATAGCCTTAATGCTTAAACGTAAACTTTCAGGTATACATTTCATGTTTTGATTGTTACTAAAGTTATCATATATAATAGCAATAATAACTGTAATGATTATACTGCTGTCATTAATGCCGTTATTATTATTTGTTTCACTTTGTTATTATTAACCTACTCTAATTAATAGACAATTGTTGTTATAATTAGGCCTACTACTTCTATGATTATTATATTTTTTTACCCAAGGCATATGTAGCCTAATACCGGATGTATTATTAATATTATTATCATAATTATTAGGCTATTAGGCTTTTTTTTACCCGAGGTATTTATGATCCCTCAGGTGTTCAAAATAATATCCGGAGATGGGTATGATGTTACTCTGAAACGGCCTCATCTTCGTCAAGATTTTGGTGGGTAAAAGTTCCCATGAAAGCCACCGCATTAAAGCGCTGAATGATAGTAGAGAGGCGCTGGAAGAGGTAACAGGTCTCCTTAGGGTCTCCGGTGATTAGTTAATCGTTTCCCTAGCTCTTTGATAAAGTCCATGCCACTGGTATTAATAGGGCCAAGAGTCTCGCGAGCCACTGGAACAAATTATTATTATTATTTTTTTTGCCCCGAGGTAAACATGATCCCTCGGGGACTTCAACTCTCTCGATAAAAACAAATTTGTCTGAAATGGACCCTAATCGTCAAGAAGGTCCGAATTGGAGAAAGTACCCCTAAAAGCGACATAGTTGAAGCGCTGAATCGTTAGCGAAAGCCGCTGAAACAAGTAAGACGTTTCGCGGACGTCCCCAGTTGCAGTGCTTATGCTTTGTCCCAAAGCAGAAAGGAAAGTCAAGCCCTCGTTGTTGATGGGGCCTAGGGTTTCGAAAGCCAAAGGAATAAACAGATGGGTTTCAGACAACTGACAGTATTTTGTGTGTTTGAGGGCCGCTGCTCTCTCGGCCGCCGCACCCGCCACCCGAGAAGTGTCGGGTAGATAAATTATTATTATTATTATTATTATTATTATTATTATTATTATTATTATTATTATTATTATTATTATTATTATTATTATTATTATTATAACAGGAACGTTAGATTTAGGTTTTGGTTTAGTTTTAACAGATCAATTTTAGTTTGCTTAGAGTGGCCGGTCCATAGCTCCGGGTAAACCAGACAAGGTGCCTTGGTAACAAGGCAAGTTGAAGGCAATAACTTGGTTATACTATTATTATTATTATTATTATTATTATTATTATTATTATTATTATTATTATTATTATTATTATTATTATTATTATTATTATTATTATTATTATTATTATTAATAAATTATTATACAACAACAGTCGGATTATATAGTATTGTTACAGAGGCAATGTGGAAGAGAAGCAGATGGCGTTGCCCCGCTGGACTGCTATCGAGATTCTTTGAAGGAGGTAGCTTGTCTCGAGTTTGTCTTGTGTCGCCTCGGTCAACCTTCGTCCCAGGTCTAAGACAAAGTCCAGTCCTTCCGTACTCCAGGATCCGCTGCACTCCAATGCCACCGCCACGAAGTCATGTGTCCGGGTGATTGCGTCGTATTTGGTCCTTTTGGCAGCGGCTGCTCGGTTTGCGGCCTCCCCTGCTCCTGCTGATGTTGCTGCCAGATGCGATGCCGCAAAGGTGTCTGACACCGTCACGTCCCAAGTGAGACACTTTCCACATGTCCATGGAATGAGCGTCACGCCGTCCGGCCGTTTTCCGTCTTCCTTTGTGAGCCCTAACGGTTCCTTCTGAGATGGAATGTTGGCCCTTCTTAAGGAGCGCCACACAATATCGTTCAGCATATTGTGACGTTGTTGTCTGCCAGAGTTTTTTCTGCATGCCAGACCGTGGAGTCCTCTGGCGTCGACTCTTTCGCCACAATGACACACGTGCGGTTCGCAGAGGGTTGTCCCGAGTCGCATTCCAACGGAAATCCTTATCACCTCATCGGACAGGCGCAGACCCAGAGCAGTTACCGGAGGTGCTAGCAACCAATCTCCTGCGTGTGGTGCCTGAGAGGCTAAAGACGAGCCCGGTCTATTGCTGTATTAGACGATTCGTTCAGGGTTGTCCATGCCTTTATGATCCAGAGGTTGTCCCATTCTTATTATTATTATTATTATTATTAGTAATATTATTATTATTATTATTATTATTATTATTATTATTATTATTATTATTATTATTATTGCGGCTTAATTTGACTCAACTGTTCAACTATATATCAATCAATGGCACTGATAAAATGAGTGAGGGATTAAATTACTTGTTCTAACCCACATCAGAAGCATTGTTGCGCTAGAGCTAAGAAGACGTAGGCTACGTCTTGCCGTAGAATTTTTGACGTAGACCTATAATAGCTCATTTCTCACGAAGATAGAACGCTATAGTAGAGTACAGGCGGCGCGGTGGTGTAGTGGTGGCGTCGTTGCCTTGGAGCCGGAAGGTTCGAGGTTCGAATCCACCTCGCCGCGTAATTAAGGACCTTGGGCAAGTCCTTCACTCACAATAGCTCAGCGCTTCGGCGTGAAACTCCGATGCAGTGTCCGCTCTGCCTTCGGGAGCGCCTCTGAGTAGAGTAGAGAGAGATTTAAGTGGCGCTATAACAAGTGCATATACAAACAGACATAATTAATTACCCGTAATTATCAATATAGGGATTATCGGTCTATGAGAATATTTTCAACTTCCAAGGAAAGTCGGTAGGCCTATAGTCTACGACAAGAAACAATAGTACGGCTTAGGCCTACAAATGTAAGTATAATTATAACAAACAGAAACATGAATAATGTCAGTCAGTAAATCACGGCAAACTTTGGAGGGGGGATGGGTGGAACGACTCAACAAGGGGCTGATATAGGACCGATCACAAACAAATGAACGGACGGAACTCAACATCGGAATTTTACTTACATGCACCTAGCCCAAAAATGGGGCTCTTTGAACATTTTTTTAGGCCAGTTGGGCGTTAACGGAGACACTGATAACAAGGCAACTTGAAGGCAAGCAGTCGGCAATCATGTCCCACATTATATGCCATCTTGCGACAACTAAGGCGAGATGTATCCTTATGCTAAAAATACATATCATGCATTGCGTGGACAGTTACTTACTTATCTGGTAACAGAGCCTCTAAAATAATTATTGCTGCTTGTTTGACGAAATGTGGACCAGCGTATAACCATTTCATCTGTGGGAGCGACTGTAACTGATGACAGTTCTGTTTGCACCGCTTGCAGTAACTCAACGGCTTGTACGTTATAGTCTACATGCACTGGTAAACACGCTGCAGAGCCCACACCCTTCTTCGCCAGCCGTTGCCCTATATTCATAGAAGGTAATGGTAAAGTTCAGGGTCTCAACTCCTGTGATTAGTACCCTTCAATCCCTTCATCGTCCCTGCGACTTATACACAGGTGCGTCTTATATAAAAGAAATTTGTTATCTTAGCTGTCGTAAAGTTTACATAAGTTTCTACTGGGTCGCGTTTGCAATAAAAATCGTAAATAATAATATGTATCATGTGTGCATGTTTTTAGTGGCGCACATACATACACCCATCATCCATACATTCATACATCCATCATCAATACATTCATTCATACATACGTGTATACAGTATACACCCATGCGTGCATAAATGAATACATGCATGCAAATGCTTTCCTCATGCTTAGACTCCTAAACAAGTCTTCGACATGCCTATCCAGCACAATCCATATGGTCTTCCTTTGCTCTCTATCTCTCTCTCTCTTTGACGAACGCCTTCATGGCTACAGAGTACAGACTCGGGCTAAGAAGCAGCGTGGTTCTTCATCTTCAGTCTGCAGGGTAGAGGTCAAGCGGAGGTCATGCAGAGGTCAAGCGGAGGTCACCTAGATTACAGGCAGGACAAGCTGATTCCTTTCCTTCGAAGTCTAGATAATGATTAGACTCTTGAGAGTGATGTAACAGCGATCACAGGGAAACGCCTATCGCATATATAACCGAACAGCTGTGTTAAAACTCGATTGTACTCGTAATGTGGAGTGGTTTTTGGGTGTGTAGGCGGGTTTCGGGCGGAGAATTGAATGGAAGGAAGGGGGCAACCAGTACCGACCCATCGTCGTGGTTTTTTATGGACATTCGATCCGAGTTCTAATATCGCTGCAGCCGCATTCATCCGTTCCTTGCATTCTCGTTCCGGTAACACCCTTCTGCTTCTATCACTCTCTCCAGCCTCCAGCCCCCCCCCTTCGATGCCTTACAGCCTGCACTGTGCCTTCCAGCCTGACCCCTGACCTTGGCTGGTCGGCTGTAAACATCTGTTTTCTCTTTCTTCGTATACTATCGCGTCAATCATCCCTTTTGAACGTGTCTTCCGTAGGGTTTGCAGTTGGGTCTCCTTCTATCGGATGCATGGTCATGCGTTGTAGGCCTATACTGTAGTGTAGCCCTATTATAATAGATATGCATTTGCGCCGCCGTCCGTGTAAACTTGTTCTTTGGTGAAACACGGATCCCTGCATGATTATGTACACAAAGGTCGTCACCTTGTACCGTTCCATCGAGCTATTGCATGACTAAGTGAGAGCGAGAGAGCGTGTGTGAGTGTGTGTGAGAGAGACAGACAGACAGACAGACAGACAGACAGACAGACAGGCAGACAGACAGACAGACAGACAGACACAGAGACACAGAGACACAGAGACACAGAAACACAGAGACACAGAGACACATAGACACAGAGACAGAAACAGAGAGAGGCAGACAGACGGGCAGGCAGGCAGACAGAGAGACATAGAGACAGAGAGTGAAAGAGTGAGAGAGTGAGAGAAAGAGAGAGAGAGGCAGACAGACAGACGGGCAGACAGGCAGGCAGAGACAGAGAGACACAAAAAGACAGAGAGGGAGGGACGGAGGGAGGGAAGGAGGAACCAAGAGAGAACAAGTGAGAGCAAGAGAGTGAAACAGGGACACAGAGAGACAGAGCGAGACAGAAACAGAAACAGAGACAGAGAAGATAGTATTATACAGACAGACAGTTTCATGCTGGCGAAGCAATAATATTATTATTATCAAATTGCTGTTATTATGATGTTTATCGGAAATTGTGCGTAGGCTATAAAAATTATATATCTAACAAAGAACTGCAGACTTCGATTAATAAGCCAAAGAAAAAACTTCAACCATATGGTTTAGGGCTTTATGCCATCATATTTCCCATTGAACAAAGCATTTTGCCACACGCACGCACGCACACCACCACCCCTCCCGCACCCCCCCCCCCCACCCCCACTCACACACACTTTCGTCTGCATGCCCCGTAGGACTTCACACAATTTTGCCAACTAGGCCTATAGGCTACGCCTGTCCAAAAGTCCAGAGTAAGCTTATCTATAATTTTTTCCATTGCTATCGTCATCATCATTACATACAATCATGATAATCAAGTGCCATTTGCTATCTAACAAGAAGGCCTCGATGTCCTAAACACTGTAAACAGTAGCTGTCGCAAAGACTCGAACCCAAACTCTCTTGCGTTGCAAAACAAACGTTGTAATCACTGAGCTACCGTGTCATACTGTTGATTGCCACGTGCTAAATGACTTTTTCAAATTATTTATGACATTCAGTAGACAACATCACGGAACTATTACAGCTTGTAACTAACAGTATAGGCTAATTAGCCTATTGTGCACTTGTTACTAACAGTAACTAATGTTAGTTACGTGCAGTTGTGGGATGATGTCTAAATTTGCAAATAAGTGAGTTGCAACGGTCTAGACCACCGGAGACTGCGTGCATGTGTGTGTATGTGTGTGTGTGTGTGCGTGCATGTGTGTATGTGTGTGTGCGTGTGTGCGCGCGCGCGTGTGCATAAAATGGTGTAATACGCAACTTCCTGCCTCTTAACGGCCTCAAGGCCACCTCTTTGTGAAAGACTGTATGCTCTTCTCTTGTGTATAGTTGATAATGCTATCTATAAGCTACGCAAGCATCGTAAACCGCTTGCTTCCACCATGATGTCGGCGCATTTTGTGTAGCATTTAGTTCAAGTAAGGCACTCATAACATCCGAGATAATACCCTTCGAAGTTCCGCCTTTCACTTCCATTTCACAAGACGGAAAGTGAAAACGAACGAGTTTTTCCTTTGGACCATTAGTTTTTATCACTTCATTTTTTGCTCCACCAATATCACCGCCCAGCTCTACATCATCTGCCATATTAAATTCATTTATTTTTCATTCATTCATTCATTCATTTTGAAGATTTATATGGCGCCCTTTAAAAGCTACTACTCGGCAGCGCTCCCGGCCCCAGCGCTGCTGAAAGAACAGCTTTTGAGATGAGTAAAAAAATTAGAGTGGACTTTGTGCAGCAGTCCTGGTGCAGAACGAAAGGGAGATTCAGTGTAGGATTTATCGAAAAAAGGAATGCTTTAATCATGGGTTGTAGCCAATTTCTAAATATCGATCTGTGACTTTATGGTAAAGATTTATTTCTAATAAAGTGCAACAGTGGCAAAATTTCTTCGTAATTCTTCGTAATAATTGTGACCTTGTGAAGTTTGTTGAGCATTAAATAAAAATCCCGGTTTCTGATGTTCGTAAAGTCCTGCAGGCAACACCGCCGTACACCGATAAGAGGGTTGTGAACTAATTCCTGAAACTGATAATGCGCATAGTGCGTCCATACATCGTCGGAACAGGTGCTACTGCTGGTGCTGCTGCTGCTGCTGCAGCAACCGGTGCCATGGCCGATACCTTGGGGCGGATGTGACGTCATGTAACGCGATGTTATGCGTGTATCCATGGTTACCTATATCCTATACTTATCTTTCCCGGTTACAACCGGTAGCTCTGTTGTAATAATAATTGCCTGTCTGTATTCATCTGCTGGAAAGTCTGTTGCTCCTGGTACATGTCTTGTCTAATATCTATGACCGGCGTTCATTCACAGTTTGCCGTTGGTCCAACCATCTGGAACTCTCCACCTAATCATATTTTTAGCTCTCCAACGGAGGCTGATTTTCGTTCTAAACTGGAAGATCACCTTTTTCAGTATGCTTATATGTTTATGCATGGGTACTATGCATAATATTTTCTCGGCATCAGTGCAAACTTCTGCACTCCAAAAATTTCTACAGCATTGCTTGGTTGAATGCATATCAAGGTGAGAAATTTCGGGGCTTTGTGGATTTTTCAACCCATAGTCTTTCTTAGAACACTCCGTCCGACATGTAGTTATGTCTTCGCTGCACCCCTGGAGTTTCTGTTTCTTCAGCACTCAATGGAAAAGTTTCTTCTTTTTGCTGGTTGAAAACTTAAAATGCAATTCGACCACATTCTGACCCAGAGGCGAAAAAATTTACCGAGGGGAGGCCAAATTTTAGACCTTGGGTCCGGAAAATTTTTGCTGATCCAGGGCAGAAAAAATCTGACGACCTTTGGGGGGAGGGCACGATACATGGGCATTTCTAAACGGGAGCCATGGCCGGATCGGCTCCCTGGATCCGCCCCTCTTCTGACCTTCCGTTGATTGGCCGAAGAAACAAATATTCAGCCACGCATTCATCAAAGTCTGACTGTCTTCTGCAAATAGAGTTCTCTGCAGTCTATAAGCCTACGCTACGCTGTGTGTATCCGGACCCCATCTAGCTGACCAGAAACCATATGGCATCACCAGTGGCAGACTCTGGGTCAGACGTCAGTGACTGAAGAAAATGATGTTTTGTTTTCGCAATCGAAACTCCCATTTCTTAAACGCCATACTTGAAGCCAGGCGTTTAGGGCACTAGTTTATTTACAAGCGCTGTGCCGTGCCCGAGTGGTCGCCAAGAGGTTTAAAGTGGAAAATACGTCTGACTGACATGGAGCAGACCCGAGAGAAACTGGAGAAGACGCTGAGACAAGGTTAGTTTAGGGGAAGAGAGATTGAAAGGCGGAGTGGACGGATCTTTGCGTATACAAAAGTTGTTGTAGAGTCCCACTAAATGCAGACTGTCCACTGAGTCCACTCCTATTGGAAAGAGATGGAGAAATGATGGCAGAAGGGATGGCAGAAGGGTGAGGGGCTGAGGACCCTGGGGATGACAAGGAAGAAGATGTGAAGAAGATGGGAGGTGGTGAGAAGAACGAGAAGAATTAAACGCGTGAAGAAATGGAGGAGAAAGAACAGGATGAAGATAAAGAGGGGAAGCGATTAATAGGAAGAAGAGGAGGAGGAGGAGGAGGAGGAGGAGGAGGAGGAGGAGGAGGAGAAGGAGAAGGAGGGAGGAGATGACAAAGAAGAAGCGAAAGATGCGGACAGAGAAGGAGAGGGAGAACATGAAAAAAAGAAGAAGTCGGACAAGATATATAGAGAAGAAAGGGAAGAGGAGGAAGAGGAGGAGAAGTAAGAAAAGGCAAGCATGAATATGAAGCAATAGGAAAAGAAGAAGTTTACTGTTTACCGTGTACAGATTGATGAGGAAGCAAATTGGAAAAAGGAAAGGAAGATGAGTAAGATGAACAGCAAGAAGCCGAGGACGAGAAAGATGATAAAGTGGAGGAAAGACATTGGGGAGAAGCAGATGGGGAGGTCAGTACAGGTCGTGAACACCATCTTTCCTCTGCAAGGTCATTCATTTTCATCTGCATGCTATCTGTGCGTATAATATGTCTGTGCATTGGTGTTCATCCATGCGTGCCTTTTTCTTTGTCCCTGTCCCTATCTGTGTCCGTATCTGTTGCATCTACGTGCACGTGTAGCTATGCCCGTGCATAAGTAATTGCATGCCTACGCTTGGAGAACACTTGCATAGAGATAAATACCTTCACGACGACGAAGAAGAAGAAGTGTATAGATGAGGGGCGGAGAAGCAGCGCATAATAGCAGAATGAGACAAGCTGTACCAACTTACAGGAGGATAACGAGTTCAATGTTCTAAGAATTATCGAGGAGCCAACTCCTTCCTTCCACTGCTGCAGCCCCGAACATTAAGTTCGAAATTATTTGCTTTTTACTCCGACTCTCTCTCTCTCTCTCTCTCTCTCTCTCTCTCTCTCTCTCTCTCTCTCTCTCTCTCTCTCTCTGTCTATCTCTGTCTCTCTGTCGCTCTGTCTCTCTGTCTGTCTCTCTGTCTGTCTGTCTGTCTGTCTCTCTCTCTCTCTCTCTCTCTCTCTCGCTCTCTCTACCGTCGAAGCAGGAGGACCTATACCGTGTTTCCAGGAAGAAATGGATCCCATCGTATTCCATCCTATCCCATCCACGTCCAGATTTATGTCTTGCTTCGCTCTCCCGACTAAAGACCGGCTGTTGGTGGAAAAGGTCCAGACAGAAGAAGGAGGAGATCGACAGGCAAGATCTATATGCCATCCTTGCAATATTATTATCGTAAAGGTTGTAACACGTGGAAGACTATTATAGGGTTGTCATCGTGACTGATGTCGAGGTTGGTGGGAAAGCAGTCAAAGGTGGATGCGGAGGTCAGACTGACTGTATGATGGGTGTAGACCTCTCATCGTTGTCAGCGCGTAGGAAGCCAGTGCAAAAATTAAAAAGAAGATGTATGTGTGTGCGTATTTATATGTATGTTTGTATAGGTATGTATGTATGTATGCATGTATGTATGTTTGTATGTATGTATGCATGCATACGTACATGCATACAAACATGCATACGTACATGCATACAAACATGCATACAAACATGCATACAAACATACAAACATACAAACATACATATAAATATGCACACACACACATACATCTTCTTTTTAATTTTTGCACTGGCTTCCTACGCGCTGACAACGATGAGAGGTCTACACCCATCATACAGTCAGTCTGACCTCCGCTTCCACCTTTGTATGTATGTATGTATGTATGTATGTATGTATGTATGTATGTATGTATGTATGTATGTATGTATGTATGTATGTATGTATGTATGTATGTATGTATGTATGTATGTATGTATGTATGTATGTATGTATGTATGTATGTATGTATGTATGTATGTATGTATGTATGTATGTATGTATGTATGTATGTATGTATGTATGTATGTATGTATGTATGTATGTATGTATGTATGTATGTATGTATGTATGTATGTATGTATGTATGTATGTATGTATGTATGTATGTATGTATGTATGTATGTATGTATGTATGTATGTATGTATGTATGTATGTATGTATGTATGTATGTATGTATGTATGTATGTATGTATGTATGTATGTATGTATGTATGTATGTATGTATGTATGTATGTATGTATGTATGTATGTATGTATGTATGTATGTATGTATGTATGTATGAATGCATGCATGCATGTATGTATGCATGTGTGTATGTATGTATGTATGTATGTATGTATGTATGTATGTATGCATGCATGTATGCATGTATGCATGTGATATGTTAGTGAATGTGTGCATCTGGCTAAGTTTACGTTTATTTCAATGTACGATGTGTATGTAATATGTATGTAATAGGTATACATACAAACATGTGTCATAAACATATACATAATAACCATAACATAACCATAACTATCAGTTTATATATAATCTATATAATATAATATGTATTAAAATGATGTCCATACAGAGTCTGCATTCGCCAACGTAAACGGAGATCTTATCGGAGTGACGACTTCGAAACTTGACATCGGTGAAGAATCAAACTTGTCAACATTGAATGGCGTCTAATGGATGTCATCATCTAACTTTCTATAGCGCTAGATTTATTGCCGCCCTTACAAGTCACGCAATACATGTAGGTCACGTCTGACCTACCATTCATCACTCAGCATGTATCATCACTCAACATAAATTCAAAATGTGCATGCAGTGGTGAGGCCAGAATTCAAGAGGAGACGGCTGGGAGAGACAACCAGGTGTAATAATAATAATAATAATAACAACAACAACACCACCACCACCAACAACAACAACAACAACAACAACAACAACAATAATAATAATAATAATAATAATAATAATAATAATAATAATAATAATAATAAAAATAATAATAATAATAATAATAACAATAATAAATAATAATGTCAGCCGTTCCAGAATACAATTTTTGTAAGTCTCCTGATAATTTTTGAAATCCCGAGGGATCTGAGATACCTCGGGTAAAAAATAATTAATTAATTAATTAATAATAATAATAATAATAATAATAATAATAATAATAATAATAATAATAAATAAATATCTGTCAATTACAGCTACACATGACTTCATTCCGCTGGCCCTGGAGACTCTAGGTCCCATCAATTCTCGAGGAATAGATTTGTTAACTGATTTAGGTCGTCACTTGTCACAGGCGTCTGACGATATAAGGGAGACGTCGTTTCTCTTCCAACGACTTTCAATTACTATTCAGCGCTTTAACGCTGTAGCCTTCACGGGCTCTTTCGTTAACCCGATGTCCGATTTGGAACAGGGGTAGCCTTTCAAATAATAATAATAATAATAATAATAATAATAATAATAATAATAATAATAATAATAATAATAATAATAATGTGGTCCCTGTTTGGACCATCCTCTTCTCGAGCAATATGACTCTCTGTTGAGAACCGGTTTATAATAATAATAATAATAATAATAATAATAATAATAATAATAATAATAATAATAATAATAATAATAATAATAATAATAATGATAAAGCGGTGGCATTCCGCGGCTCTTTTCCTGCACTAGATTTCAACGACGACTAGGTACCGTTCGAGATGTTTTTATTTTAGTAACTATAGCTGGGGTGCCCGACGTAGCCCGGGAAATTTAGGATTCGACCCGCTTCGGCCACAATCCATCCACACCACACACCTCCTCCACCTCCACCAAAATGCCAACGGTTTTAAAGCTTACATGTAGAGTTCGCTAATATAATTTGCACATAGGCTACGGATTTCATGAGCAGACATTATTATGATAAATTCACATAAATTATCAGTAACTATTCACAAAGCATTCTTCAGAGCAAACTCTCCAATAATTTTTCACAACTTAACTCTATTGACTGTTAAATCAGAAAGACATGTTAATTTTAGTCTGTTATTACTTATGCGCATAGTTCAACTGCCGTAAGTAACATACGGCCATGTTGAACAGGCTTCGGTTGACGAAAAACCGCATGAAACATGCATTCTTCGAGGTCCAGTGGTGTAGCCAGACTTAAATTCATCAGGAGGGGTACACATGAAAATGGCTCCTCTTGCAGCATATTATAAGGGTCTGTACTGGCAACGCCTATGACTTGTCTACAATTCTACATGCAAATCGCATGCTTGCCTTTTTGTACAGGTCACAAAATGTAGCAAGGCATAAACATAAAAAAATATGTATTATATGTATTATATATATATATATGCATTGCATATATAAATTATTATACATGTATATACAGGGCCCATATAATATAATTATACATACACATGATAAATGCAGGTAATCATGTCAATTTGTTTAGAGTCGCGCTACGATAGACAAATGACGCCTAGTCTATATACGGGAAAAAATTGACAATCCAATCTGCAATGATCATTGAGTCCCGCGTTCAGCGTTCATGACCCTCATTATGAATACCATGCGCTGCTGGAAGGCTGGAAGCTGACTGAATTTTTACTATCATAACACGCGTAGGCTATTAAGCTCCATTACATTACATAATTATATTCTTGATAGATCTATGTATTTACATATTACATAGGCCTACATGTATAGGTTCTATAAAACAACAATAACACTTATGGTCCATCCAGTAGGGTTCTACAAGTCCTCCGAGTCTTTTTTTTTCTTATTATTATTACTAAAAATAAACTTGTAACGCGCGCAAGGTCACACCGTCGTGGTTGGGCTGGGAGCGCCTCTGAGTAGCTCCTTGAAGAGGCGCTGTATAAATGCTCTGAGTTAATGCTCTGAGTTAATGCTCTGAATGAATGAATGAATGAATAAAAACTTTATTGCATGGATGCTGTATATATAGGCCTAAGAACGTTTATTATAGACTTTATCCGCTGCTCTCTGTGTGCATGTTTGTTAACTGTCGAATTAATATGACGACCGATTATTTTTTGTCAATAAAACTAATATATAGGCCCCATATATATTTATAAATATATATATATTCATTCATTCAAGAATTTATATAGCGCTTCTTCAAAAGGAACTACTCAGAAGCGCTCCCGACTCTAGCACGGCAAAAAGGACAGTTTTGAGTTTATTTTAAAAAATGTTTCAGTAATAGGCTAAGCCTAGAAAGTACATGTAGACGTAACTCCTGTGGGAGCCCATTCCAGACAACTGGGCCGATCACAGAAAAGGCTCTATTCTGCATCGTTGCAATTCGTGCGAATGGGATTTATTTATATACATGTGCAGCATGTAACGACCAACCATCAATCGATGGCGATCGTCAACTGTGAGTGAAGGAAGGAAGGACTAGCTGAAGGTCCCAGCACATGCAGTAGAGTAACAGCCTCTGCAGGGGTGAAGGTGTTTTAAGTCGAGCTCTCTTCTTAGACTAACCGACCGGTTAAGGAATTCTATTTACGAATCAGCCGGACCGGCTCCGCGTTCACGGCATACTTCACATTCTCCAAACTTCACATTCCCCAAACTTCTCCATCCGCTGCTAGAAACATTTATTACCGCCAGAAGTTACCGGAGAACTGCGATGAAACCTTAAAAACATCGACCGCGGTGGTTTACCTCGTCTACATGTCTGAAAGCCACAAACTGTATAAAGAACATTCTAGATAGCAGCGATTGTAACTAGGCCTACACACGTGCTTATCTGTAAATGGGGCGCCAACTGCAGTCCAGGCTTACTTACGCATGTCGCAGTATACCAGGCCTCTGTTATATACGGCCATCAGCGCTGAGCAGCTCGGTGACATTCCTATCCCGCCTCTCGCGGTGTTGTCTGCATGGGTAGGCCTAGGCCTGCTGGGCGTATTATAGCCTACTATTACGGGCCTTGCCAATGCTGGAGTCTTATTTATGATAACGGTATACATCACTTAGCGACAATTATGCGTCTCTACAGCGATACCAAAGACAACTCACAGCATGTGTCTCGACACCCCACTGCTGCTGTATCCCTCCCAAGTTGTTGCAATTCCACAAAATATGTTTAACGTGTTGTCACGAGCAATCGACACGCCCGCCTGTCTCTCCAGCCCCTGCTATGCGTCCCTCTACAACGTGGGCAACGACAACCCGTTCGTTCTTGTATTATACATGTAATATACATGCCCCATACACTGTTGCACATTGTTGGGGATCCAGGGGATGTGTTGTACGCATGCTGAACTGCAGGAATGACTGTGATACATTGCGAATATTTTGAGCTCACTGAGGTCCAATTTTGTAGTCGTAAGCTCAGCTGTACAGCAACCAAAAAGCGACATAGTCGCGGGGACCAACTTATTCACAGGCGCTCGCCGCTCAATCAAAACAAATGTCGATAGGCAGGGGTCAAGATCCGGAGAGTTAGGCAGGTGGTTAGTCGGTGGATGATGGTCAGAGTTGAAACAGCTTTGGGGGGGTAGGGGAAGTGTAGGAATCAAGAATCAGGATAGGACTTGTGAAAAAGCAATGTTTTCGGTTTAGAGCGAAAGACCTGTTGAGATATTATGGTGATAGGTGGTCAAACTGGAAAATGTAAAGCCAGCATTTTCTACGATTCACTACAGTCCTGTGTCCACGACATTGGGATCTCATGATGAATCAAGGACCTTAGGCGCAGAGGAGTTGATCCTGTTTAGTATGGGACCTTTACAAACATCATAACCTCGTAGACTGTTACATTTGAGAATGCGTGATATCTCTATTCAAATACGATTGAGGTAGGCCTGCTATGACTTTTATATGCCGCCATAATTGGACACCTATACAAATATCATAACCTGGTACATTTGAGAAGCATAGCCTAATATCTATTCAAATACGCTTGAGGGTGCTATCACGTTTATACGCAGCCATAATCGGACTCCCAATATATATATAGGCCTATAATAAAGCTGCCTGTAGAGTTTGGAACTCTCCCTGTTACATTCTGTGCATTTTGCTTCATGTTCATGCAGTGGCGGCGCCAGCTATAGCCTACAACTTCAGCATGTCGTGTCAGAGGGTCAAGGAAGTTATTCAGCACGTCGACGAAATCAAATGTAAAGAAGATATACAGGGTGGCGCAGAAAAAACCGGACTATTAGTAATTATTGCCTTAAACTATCATTAGATTGCAGAAATGACACAGAAAAATGGCATTGGATTGGCATTTAATATAGCCTAACATTGAATGAACTGTAAAATTTCAGAGTTTTCTGAATGCGTCAGATATTTAAGTCAAAGTGATGTCCTCCGTTTGCTGCGATAACCATTGATAATCGCTTGCGAAACTGTCCAATAGCCCGGTTGATAGTGTGCTCGCTGATTTCGTCCCAGCATGCGGTCGGAACTTCTTTCAAATGTTCAATATCTCGAATTCTCTGCCTGTAGACAAACTGCTGAAGAATCCCCCAGATCGAATAGTCTACGGGATTCAAGTCCGGACTGTTCGGTGGCCAATTTTCTGGTTCAATAAAGTCTGGAACGTGAGCAGTGAGAAAAGCAACTGTTTTTCGTGAACGATGAGCAGGTGCTCCATCCTGCTGGAAAGTGAAATTGTCACCAGAGTGACCTATTATGTCTGGTAGTAATCCTTGATGTAGGACGACGTCACAGTAATATAATTACTTTGATTATTCAAGCGATGCAATTGCAAAACTAATAGTCCGGTTTTTTCTGCGCCACCCTGTATTATACAAAATCCCAAAGAATTTTTGGCAGGTCATAAAACAGGTCAAGAGCAAAAATAGGCAATACGTCAGATGACCTATGATGGTGGCACCGCCACTGGCTACATGCAGCTGTGCCCCCCTCTAGGCCCCTTGATGTATCTGTTCATTATGCTATCTGTCTCTGTCTGTCTGTCTCTGTCTGTCTGTCTCTGTCTGTTTGTCTCTGTCTGTCTGTCTCGATCTACCGAATAACTGTCATGACCTTGACGTGACCTGGCTAAATTTTTGCCGCCACTGTTTTATAGGTAAAGAAGGTTTAGGCCTGTACGGTAAGAAAGCATGTCCTAATCTGAATTTATTTACACTTACTTTACCCAACTATGCCTTACGGTCCTTACCCATAGACCTATAGTCTTTACATCGCAAAGAACAAAGTACAGCTGTGCGAATGGCGCATATCCAGGTGGTCCAGGGTATACACACATGTATAATACAGCAGAAACCTTTAGGCACTACCTCTATTCAGGTCGGGAGCAACTCGAGCCAAGGCAGTGAGAAACAGAGAATCAGACATGGGCTAAACTCACACACGGCAATTAGGGACGGAGGAGAAGCCCGGATGGGAAGGCTGGCCGAGAATGGGAATGGGAAGGGGAATTGGGAGAGGGATTGAGTCCGGTTGTTAAGTGTCGATAGAAGTCACTGTGGCAGGGTGCATTGCAGGCATAACTCTCACTATTATAATAATATTCAAACATGTAATTATCGTTTCGTCGTATTGTGAGTGAGCAGCGGGTGACCGAATGGAGTGTGCGAGACTGTACATGTAAGCTTATAATATGTAAAGCACTTGCCAACATTTTTTTTACTTATTTATTTATTTCCTCATTTCTATAGCGCCTCATTAAAGCAGTCTACTCAGAGGCGCTTCCGATTACAGAGCGGACTCTGCACCGGAGTTTCACGCCGAAGCGCTCGAGCAATTGCGAGCGAAGAACTTTCTCAAGGCCCCGACACATACATGTAGTACACAAAGGCTTGAGGTGGATTCGAACCTGCATGCTGCATCCCTTCGGTTGCGAGGCAACGAACACATGCCCCCTAAACCACCGCGCCCCACGTCATTTACATGTATTAGGTCATAAAAATATTATACGTCCATCAATTGAACAAGGCATCCCTCTGCTACTACAGCCTACACGGCGTGCAATATACATATAAGACCAGGGTGAGAACTGCTTGGGTATTGGGGGGTTCAACCCTAATCTTTCATAGGACCCACAAGTAAAGTCTTCTTTTCACTTCGCAAATACACGTGGATCACAAAAACTTACCATGTAACCCCAATTATTTTTCTATAGTTCTCAAATCGATTAAGACGAGTAATGTAACCGGACTAAAGACGAGTAATGTAACCGGACTAAAGACGAGTAATGCAACCGGACTAAAGACGAGTAATGCAACCGGACTAAAGACGAGTAATGTAACCGGACTAAAGACGAGTAATGTAACCGGACTAAAGTCGAGTAATGTAGCCGGACTAAAAACGAGTAATGTAAGCGGACTAAAGACGAGTAATGTAACCATACTCACCCATTTAACGTTGCGTTTTGTCTGGCGCTGGGCTGGAAGGAACCCCGTCGAGCGGGCGAGTTGGCAAGGGCGACAGAGTGACGCTGGAACAGATCGGCGACCATCAGAACGGTCGCTACGACCAGAAGACACCGCGGCGACATCATTGTCGCTCGCATTCTAACCACCAACGACACCACCAGTCACTCTAGTCACCAGGTTACGTAAAGAAAAAGAAGACTGTTGATGGCAGCAATCAAAAGACCATCTGCCTTCCTCTCTCTTCTCTCCCCACTCTTCCTCCTCCTCTCTTCCTTCTCCTGTGTCTTCTACTTTTCAACTTTCTCCACTATATCCAACTTCTTCTTATCCTCTTCTATAGGCTAAGCGTACTTCCTCTTCCACGTCTAACTATAACTTCCTATCTTCCTCCTCTTCCTCCACGATCCTTCACTCAACACTTTTTTCCTTCTTCCGTTACAAAAAACTCTTCCTTAAAATCCGCTGCTTGTTTGCTCGCCTTTCTTGTTTGTGCAGCTCTAACAACACAGCAGCAGCGCTGACGTGGTAATACCATGCAGGCGCTGAAGCGGTAATGCCAAGTTTTACATCGGTCGCCGCGGAACTATACGAGCCTCTCCTTTCGTCTTGCTCGCAGACGTTCGTTTGGTCTGTGGCATCTGGCCTCCTGTATACATGTATGTATAGTATACCACGCTACATGCCTCGACAGACCATACCAGAGACCGCCGACCAATAGAGGCATGCGCCCCTCTCGCTATACTACAGCTCTGTCTTCTTTAGAGAGACGAATTACCGACCGATAGCAGCGCGGGTCTGGTCGTCACCACACAAACATACAAACTGACAAATAATGCCGCACTGCAGTCTCCTCTCAGAACTGACTATGTTATATGCATATTTAAATGTATTTCATATGCATAACATGCTACACACACACACACACACACACACACACATATATATATATATATATATATATATATATATATATATATATATATATATATATATATATATATAGGCCTATCGACAGCTTACAATGTGTGTATGCATATACATACATATCGTGTATATAATTATAAACACTTTTAAACAGTTGTCTGCAGCATTTCAGACATTGGACCCACCTACATAAGCGAAGCCATACATGCCCATATTCCCCCATAATATATATATATATATATTTATATAGTGGCCTAGGTTTTGGTAGATTGGATACAATAGGGAATATATTTACTAAAAACTTGCAGTCACCGCTTATGCGCGCACGGACCCACATACTCTTGGTGTCTCCGTCTCTCTCTGTCTCTCTCTGTCGTTCTCTGTCTGTCTATCTCTGTCTTCTATGATCATCTCTGTATGTCTGTCTGTCTGTCTCTTTCTCCGTCTCTATATCTGTCTCTCACACACACAAACTCTCTGTCTGTCTGTCTGTCTGTCTGTCTGTCTGTCTGTCTGTCTGTCTGTATGTCTCTCTCTCTCTCTTTCTCTCTCTCTCTCTCTCTCTCTCTGTCTGTCTCTGTCTCTGTCTCTGTCTCTGTCTCTGTCTCTGTCTCTGTCTCTCTCTCTGTCTCTCTCTCTCTCTCTCTCTCTCTCTCTCTCTCTCTCTCTCTCTCTCTCTCTCTCTCTGTATCTCTATCCGTTTCTCCTCTATCTAGTTGTCTGTCTGTCTGTCTGTCTGTCTCTCCTACACACACGCACACGCACACACACACACACACATATATATATTATGTGTGTATAATGTGTATATGCATTATGTACCTATGATTATTATATATGATTGTGCGTATACTACAAACGATAGAGACCTCAACAGCGTCTGCCACCGCCTCTGCTTCTCCCTGCCAGCAGCAGATGTTACACTTATTCTTTTGCTTGTTTTTCTAAACGTGTTGCGCATGTAAGAGATTTATTCACGCGTTAAGACGATCTATTACACTCACGAAGAATAGCCAGCTATCCTTTCAATCGCCATGCTCGTCTCTACGTGAGTGTGTGCGTCTGTGTGAGTGTGTGTGCGTTTGTATATGCGTGTGTGTGCGCGTGTGCGACTGTGTGTGTCTATGATGTGTAGGTGTGTGTGTGTGCGTGCGAGAATGTGTATGTGTGTGTTATATTCTTATAAGTGTGTATGTCTGTGGAAGTATATGTGTCTATATGCATGTGGTTCATAGTGCGTATGCATGTATGCTTGTGCGTGCAGTGTATAGGTGTATGTCTACTTTTTATACAGAGGCTTATTGTAGGCCTATGTTTGGCGGTGTGTGTGTGTGTGTGTTCATACATACATGCATGCCCACACACACACACACACACACACACACACACACACACACACACACACACACACACACACACATACTTAGATGATTTTACTACTGCTAGTCTATAGACCAACCCATATAATTATGTGTAGCCTGTAGGTATTTTGTTATGCAAACCCATCCATATGCTTAGTCTTACATCATTTTTGACCTACATGTACATGTATATATATTATAGGCCTATATATGTATATATATATACATGTATACCCTATACAAGAATTTTCTTGCATTGATGCGTTATACAAAACTCTGTCTAATTCGACCCTTCTGTCACCGCTGCCTTTGAATTCTTTATGGCTTATAAAGGATCCCGCAGGCTGCCAAAAACCTGTCACTTTGAAGATGTTGAAGGCTGCACGAAAGAACTATAGCAGACTAGGCTATAGTAGATAGTCTTAGGCCTGTAACACAGATGAGCTTGCATAATTATATAAGCATATATATAGGCCTTCACAATGCTGCATAAATATCATATATAAGCATTTGTGTATGTATCATATATAATAATTCGTAGCTTATGCATGATGTAGCATAAATGTAGGCGGAGACTTGGTCCAGAAGTGGAGGGGGCGAACAAGCGGCCGAAGGACGATCGCCGAGGCGCGACATTTTTAGATTTTGGGCAAACTGCTGAGTCGCCAACGAAATTTTCATCAACCAAATTTTTCTGACCTTTTTTAGTCATTAGGCTAATTTGGTCGGAATATACATGTTTATATATATAGGCTATCATTTTCCCTGCCAAAATAGCAAATGACGTTTTAAGGCCTACTTCTATTTTAACAGAATTTTCCTGTATGTCCTAACACTGAAGAAATTTACGGTGCTATTTTTGAATATTTATTAAATTAATGTTGCTAAATGTTGGAGGGTATGAGCATAATTATGAGTTTGTGCTGGGGACCGTCTTTTTTCATGTAGTCTAAGGTAAGCATGAGTGGTTCGTGGGATATAATTATATGATATTATGATATGAGGTTATTTCGGCACTAAAATCTGGCCTAATTCAGGCAGCGCTGAAAAATAACCTTAGGACAGTGCCGAAATTACCAAACGGGGCAGTTTGACCGTAGGCCTACGGATACTAGGTTGTTTACATTAGGCCTAGGTAGTGATGTGAGCGTGAAATATTTCATTTGAAATATTTCATTTCTGACAGTTTTTTTTGAAATATTTCAATGCCAAAAAAACCGTTTTTTTTTACATGTATGTTTTTTTTACATCTCTAGTTGACGATGATAACAAAGATGATGACATGGACGATGATGAATAACAATGAGGAAATCTTGTAACTGACAGATTTTAGCAGTATAATTACTGACTGATAGTACTATAATACTATTTATGTTTGTGTTCTAAGTTCTATTCTTAGAACTTTTTGTAAAATTTTGTTTGCCGGATTATTATTGAGTCTAGTTGACATAGTATTTGTGATTTATAATTTGTCTTGTAAAGTCACTAAAGTGTTTCGAATTCTATATGATTGACTGTGTCCTAGGCTAGCAGAATTTAGCTAAAATCACATTTATTTCATTTATGACAAGACAAGTGATTAATAATAAATGTTAAGCATAACAATGAACAATAACATCTAGCCTACTTCATTAGATCAAACTGTAATTTGTGACATTTGGTGAATAAAACATGTGTTTCAACATATAATGTAACTCTCATAAAAGTCATTCTTAAAAACAGGTAATTAGAAATAAATTGAGTATCTCGAGGATGGTCATCACTAACACAATCATATAATACAGGGGTGTCAAAGAGCTGGCCCGCGGGCCATTTCTGGCCTGCCGATGATTTTTTCTGGCCCACGGAACCTTCCCAAAAGATTACAAAATTTGAGGATAAAAGTTCAAATTTTTAAATTTTACATTCAGTGCCAAATATCTTGCAAATCTTCATGATTTATTGTATGTAAACCTATATAGTATGCCTATCTTGTTAGAATATGACTCCATTTTATACATGGATCGATAGAAACAAAAGACAAATTGCTACAGGAGCTTCGACACCCTGGCCCGCCACTTGTTAGAAAAACTTCACCCTGGCCCGCCACTTGTTAGAAGATGCTCACCCTGGCCCGCCACTAAAAAAGGTTTGACACCCCTGATATAATATGTAATATGAGAAATAAATAAACTGTTATTATGGTTGTAATTAGTTGTAAAATGTAAAGAAAAAAATAATTTGAAATATTTCAAAGAAAACTGAAATATTTCAAATAAAACTGAAATATTTCATTGAAATATTTCAACGCCAAAAAAACCATGTTTTTTTACATCTCTAGGCCTAGGCCTAATTTAAAAGTCAACTGGATCGTCAGTTTTGAACAATATACCGAGGAGTCGGTAGCGCATTGGATAACACATCGTCATGGAGAGCGAGAGGTAGCGAGATCTCGCCCCGTGGGGCGGACGTGCTTTGTGGGCTGCTATTAGCGTCGTGTATGACTATTGCAGCATTTGCAGGCTGGCTGTTCTGTCAGTAGGCATGGGCGTCCGCAGGAATTTTTCTAGGGGGGTGCAAACTTTTAAATAATTGTCACATGCTCTAAATTTAATGGGTGACAGTTTGAATTTCCATATTACCACGAGAGAATCCTATAGCCTACCCATACGTTGTGCGCCCAAAGAAAGATATATAGGTTCAACTAGTCTTGTAGAACGAATCGATAATCACATTGAAAATCGCGTTGTAACAATCACAACAAAAATAATTATTAATCTAAATTTATGTGCAACTATGCGAAAAAATCCAGGGGGCGCACTTGCGCCCCCTTGCGCCCCGCTGCGGACGCCCATGTCAGTAGGCCTACGTAAGATTGATGTCTTATGGTATTTGCGTTCTTGTGAATTGTTTCAATTGCATAACTGTACATTGTAACCGGTTACGGTCTGTCAACCGGATTGTTTAATAAAGAGCATAATATTAGGCTACTGTTGTTACATCCCTGTACACCACCGCGGGGCGCGGTGAGTATAGTGGTGGGTTCGGACCGTTCGGTACCTTGGAACCAGAGGGTTCCAGGTTCGAATCCACCAGCCGTCACGTATGGCCTACGGACCTTGAGCATGTCCTTCACTCGCAATAATATTAGGCCTACTCGTGCGCTTCGACGTGAAACTCCGATGTAATGACCGCTCTGTCGTCAGGAGCGCATCTGAGTAACGAGATTGAAGGGGCGTTATAGCAAATGCAATAAATAGGCCTAAATAAGTAAATAAAATCTATGAAATCCGACTGCACACCAGAAGACCAGACAAAGCAATAGGCTGCAACTGCAATAACTGCAAATTAATAATAAAGACCTATAGGCTATATTATGCCTGCTCTTCCTAACCATTAGGCTAATTTTCATACGCGCACAATGAAATCTGGCAACCGTACGGTTGAGAACCGTAGGCTTAGCATATACAAGAAAACAGAAAAGAAGAGACAGATCTGTCAGCCTATGCCTACTCTACGTCTTTAACTATAACTTTTTATACCTATAGGCCCAATATAAGGAAGCCGAACCATGGGCGGTGGGCGGAGTTTATCAGGGGCTAAGGGGGAGGGGCTAAGCCTCCAAGAAGGATCAGAGTCATATTTGTTGCCATGAAAATGGTATCTTTTCCCGGGCTTAGCCCACCACCCCCCCCCCCTCAGAAGGCCCTGGCCCAGACTCGAAAATATATGTTGGGAAAAAAATTCACGAACCGAAACTTCAATCTCATAACTAAAAAAGGTCACTTTTTGGAGGAAAAAATGATGGTTTTATGAGATTTTGACCTGATGACTAAAAAAAGGTCAACTTTTTTGTGCCGAGAATCAAAGAAATTCGGCGCCGCTCGCTCTGAACTAAGTTTCCACCACAACCTCAGTCTAAGTTTTTAGTTTTTACCCCCCCCCCCCCCAGAACGGAAACCAAACTACGCCCATGACGTCAGTGCGTGAGTCGTGAACTTGTGACAATTTTCCTATCTACTTCTTATGTGCTGTAAAGTATAACAAATTATGTTTCGGGTTATTGTATGCCTGCCTGGCTTCTTAAAATTGTAAGGGGCCCCCGTCATTCGATCAGCACAGGGCTCCCAAAACTGTAGATCCGGGCCTGTATAGGCCTACCGAGCAAATTTCTGTCCAGGGTAACGGCCTCTGTTGTCATAGACCATGGTCAAATCGGATCCATCCATATAGGCTACATGGCAAGAGCTAGTCGGCGTCCTGACTTTCATGGTGCCTATAATTGTTTAATCTGAATCAAATCAAAATCAAATAAAAAATATACACTTTATTATTTAACACATTCAGAAAAATTATCTATCTATCTTCAGGAAAATTATCTAATTGTGAAGAACACGTGCAATATATATAGGCTATTGTGTTCATTGTTCACAATTATTTGCAAGTATGTTGCCAACAGGAAACCCCAAATGAATTAACACACTGCTGAGGTCCCAATTATACGCGAACAGGCGATTGCTTAATTAATTATACAAACAATATCGGACCAACGGAGTGGCATTTAACAGAATAAACCATATTTGTCAATCTAAAGTACACTTTTGTACCAAAAGCTATAGGAGAGTCAATAATTATTTATACACACACAAACACACACACTCATGCACACCCACCCACACCCAGCCACCACCCACACACGCATACACACACACACACACACACACACACACACACACACACACACACACACACACACACACACACACACACACACACACACACACACACACACACACACACACACACACACACACACACATCGCTTATTTACATGCAGTTCTTGTCAAGTCAAAGCACCTTTCAGTTATAATTAGGAACAATTTAATAGGCAGCCTATTATAGTTAAAAATGTAGCCTAGTCCTGCGAGTAGCCGAGTACATTATTTTCATCTCAACCCTCTAAAATAAAAATGTAATTAATATTAATATTAGGCCTAGGCAGAGGCGGATCCAGTTGGGGGGGGGACCAATCCGGCCATGCCCCCCCCCATTTAGAAATGCCCATGCATCGTGGCCCTCCCCCATTTGGTTTGAACAAGCTTATAATTTGGCATATTTTCAAGAATTTGGGCTAAATTACTTAAAAAAGGTCCTTAACTTTTTTGGCGGATGAGATGGTATAATTTTTCCGAAAATTTTGCCAGATGACTAAAAAAAGGTCAGCAACTTTTTTGGCGGATGCGATTTTTCCCCCCAGACCCACGGTCAAGAATTTTTTGCTTCCCCCCAGGGTGAGAATTGCCGGGGGGTTTGGGGGGTTCAACCCCCTTCAGTCTTTTTTAGAGCCCCATGTTAAAGTATGTTTTTCATACCCCAATTTCAAGTTTATCATAGGCCAACCCCCCCAGTTATTTTTCCACAATTCTCATACTGCCCCCCCCCCCGTCCAAAGTTTCTGTATCTGCTCTTGGCGGAAGTTGGGCCTAGGCCTATATAGGTCCTATAGGCCTACTGCAATATATATATATATTATAGTTGCATCGGCTACAATGCATGGCGTAGCGCATAGCTACGTGTAGGCCTACGTTTTTCAGAGGCAGACGAGGCTTCCTGACATAGGCCTACTTATAGCCTAGTGGCCTACTAAATTAATTAAGAGCGAATGTGCATGAGTCATAGATTCGTCAGATTTAGCCATAATTAAATTTTAGTCGTTTTTAGATTTTCCAGAAATTGAAGGTCCGCCATTATATTTATTTTATTTATTTCTCGCATTTGTTATAGCGCCCTCTAGAGCTCACTGCTCATAGGCGCTCCCGACTAGCCTACAGCGCGGAGTCGCGGAAACTGCATCCGAGTTTCACGCCGAAACGCACGAGAAATTGTAAGTGAAGGACTTGCTAAAAGTAACTACGCGGCGGCTTTGAGTTGGATTCGAACCTGGAACCTTAATTCCGGCTCCGATTAAGCCACATAACTTACTTACTTTTAGTAATGTGGCGCACGCCTCTAACCATGTGATTGAATTCTGCATAACCATTATTCAGAAAATAACTGAACCTTCATTTTTGTTTTTTTATAATATTTCTTTTCACACAAATGAATTTGTTCATTTCAGAATATTTTCTGCAATTTTGCAGTATAATTCTCTATATGTTCGCGTAGTTTCTTGGTAAACTAAAATTCGAAAATTATTTGTCGAGCCCCTGGATTACCTTTAACGGTCGAAAAAGGTGACGGGATTTAATGCCTAATGTTATGTTCGGATCGGCGTTTCGCCGTGCCAGAGCAGGGCTTTAACACTACCAGTTGATAAGTCGTTGGCATTGAGACAATCTGATTTATAGCTAAAGAGTGCGTGTAGTTACCAATTGCAGAGCAGGTGCTTTGTATTGCAGCACTGATCTTTTAAATACGACCCTTATGCTGCGCGTAATCGTTCGGTAAAGAGGTCGTAATTTGGAAAATTGGCTTGGCCGTATTATAGCAGAACAAACACTGTATTGTAACTTTGCTACTTATTTGCATTTGCTACTTATTAGGTTGATGTCAGATATTGATGATGCTACAATTCAGATTAAATGTTCATAAATGCAAAATATTACCGCTTGAGGTTTCCATATTCCTCGCAATATGTATGGCTGCAAGATAAAGTGGAGCAATGCATAGCCCAGAAAAACCATTGAACAAATAGACCTGTAGGTAATTTATAGGCAAATGGATCCCATGACGACATGCATGCCAATTGAAAACCAAAGGACAATTTTGTGGAACTACATGTTTCGATTAGTTTCCATCATATCTGCAGTAATTGAGGTGATTCTTGTGTACATCACAAAATCCTACCCGATTTATTAAGTAAAAATAACTATCTAGAACAAAGTGACCAATTATAATCTGACATGCGTTGTCCAATCACGTTGCTGCCTAGAATAGGTGACCAGAACAATTTAACGACATGCATCGTCAGCGGAGTGCGGTTGTGTATGGCTATATTTGGTGCCTTGGAGCTGGAAGGTTGCTGGTTCAAATCCACCTCAAGTCGCCAAGTAGGGATCCTGAGCAAATCCTTCACTCGCAATTGCTCAATGCTCTTTTGCTTGAAATTTTGAATAAGTGTCCGCACTGTAGTTAGAAGCACCTCTGAATAGTATTTTGAACAAGTAACAAATGCTCATACATACATTCATGTATACATAAATAACCTGCATTTTGGTCTGTGCACAGATATGTTATCAACATGAGACGCAAGTCTAAGAGGGGTGGCGCCGGTTGCAAGGTGCGATACGTTCGCGACGTCGTCAGATGCGACACGAACGCAAGTCACGTGCTGAACGGCAGGGCACCAGAGTCAACTGGTGAGTCATCGGGTAGTTTGACTGCGAGCAGCGGACTCCAGTTTACAAATTCTCCCAGGCGTGATTCGTTTCAGTTCGGCGAATGGCAGCGAAGAGACAGCAGTAGCCGCGTTAGGAAGGAAAATACGTCCAATGGCAAAACATCTTGCGACGCTGCTGGCACGGCAGGAGCGGACGATCAGTCTGCCGTGGCGTGCACGCAATCGGCCGCTGGAAAGAAAGCTTTGCTTTTCGACGGCACAACCGGACTGAAGCCGCTTGCCGGTTTGCCCGGCTATTCTCACGATTTCGGTAGCTGTAGACTTACTCAGGGTTATGATTATCTCCAGAGGGCGTGTGCCTCAAGAACGTGGTCCAGTCCTACTCGTTCGTCCGCCGACAAGAACGAAAAAACGAGCATAATTACGCCGGAAATCTGGCCTTTGCAGAGAACTGCTGACGGTTCTTCATCAGGGACTGTTTCCATCGGCGGTACGGAAGCTGGCGGTGTTGGTACAGAGGTCAGACTTGCGAGATCAGCGGCGGATGGAGAAGCGAGGGTTTGCAACGGAAAAGCGGACTCGGATCTAAACGATCCAAGAAGTAGCACGACCAGCGTACCCTTGGTTAGACCTTCATCGCCTGCCGGCAATTCCTTCGTCCATGAAGTGGATAATGCCGGCTCGAGCAGAAGAAAGTGCAGACGTAGCGGTCGACTTTCAAAAGTTCAGAGACAGTGTGCCGCCGCCGAGTCTGTCGGCCAGAAGACGAAGTCTGTAGTTGCGGACGACGATGACGTGGACCATTGCGACGCTGTGAATTCTAAGACGGATCCCGCTCCTGATGTGAACATGGGCGAGTGGAATGGCGACGGCGACATTGGAAAGTGGAAGAATACTTTCCAGCTGGTTAGGGATCATGCCAAACATGACAGGCTGGTTATAGGAAGCAATTCGTGGCATAGGGGCAGCTGGCGTACACCCGAAGGATCTGCCGGAAGTCTTGGATGCCACGCAGGCGGTTTCAGAAGCCCGGATCACGAGCCGTTCCACTCGAGCAAAATCGGAATGCTCTGCGATTTCAGCGATTTAGCGAAATCAGCTTCGAGTAACAGTTTCACGGAAAAATCATCCACGTCGCCTCATTTATCGTCCGCATTTGTTTTAAGCGGGGATCCTTTATTGTACGTTGACACGTCGAAGCCATGTGCCAAAGAAAGCATTTCAAAAAAGAAGAAGCTGCACAAACACGCCAAGCGGTGCAGAAACGCCAATCCAATGATACGCTCGGAGGTTTACAGACTGAACTCTGAGTTCGAAAACATAAAGCTGTGCGATCGAAGATGGTCCGGCGGTAATTCGTTACTTGCGCCAGCAACCACCGATTGTTTGTTTAGTGGTAAAACGGCAACGTCAAAGCAGGAAAAGATCGCTCCTAATCTGCCGACGAGATGTAGTCCGAGGATGCGAAAGAGAATGGCACGAAACGAGCCAGAAGACAAGGGAGTCGGTATTTTGGCTCCGTCTTGTATCGACTTAAATAAGGATGGAACGAATTTGAATGATCATCCACATTGTGTTGACGTTGAAACGAGTACTGCTGTTAAGGTTTCCAATCGCTGCACTCAGGTCAGTATGAAATGTCCGAACTGCGAAAATCACGCGTCGCCTAAGAAATCGACGGCAGAAATTGGAGTCCAAGTGAACTTAAATGATCCCAACGAGACTCCTGCGCTTGTCGTTGATCAAACTACGGCGGAAAATTCGATCGAAAAACCACCTTTGCAAGAGCCGAAGTCTTTGGAATCGTCTGAATCGATAAATAAGGTTAATTCTGATGTAAACTTGCGATCTAAGTCAGTAAGGAAGCGACGTGGTTCGTCAAAGATGGTTGGTTCACACTGTGAAACGGCGAATGCTGATACGTTTGCATCTTCGGAAACTGCCAAAGGCAGTGAGGAAATTGTTGTTGAGCCGCCGGCGCTGGTTTCGGATCGCTGTAACTCGGATTCTACGGACTCGCTGTTGCATCTGAAGCATTTTACCGAACCCAGAAATCTACTCGCAGGTGTTGCCAACAAGGATTCGTCTGCACTTTTTCCAACTCAGGAATCTGTGGAGTCGTTGGACGAGAAGACTCGGCTTGTTGAAGATCCACCGCGTCTTAGTGCCGCCCCAAGAAGGTCGTCAAGGAGAAAGGTCGGATGCGCTGCCTGCTATGTGGATGATCCGCTTTTAGGGATTGCTGACGATGCTTCGGATGTTGGTGGAAAAGCCGGGACGGATTTTTCTCTTGTGGATGTTGGTGGAAAAGTTGGGACGGATTCATCTCTCGTGGATTGTGTAATTCCATCTGTGAATGAGTTGCCTCCTGTTCAGGGTGGTGCCAGTAAAGCAAGTCGAGCGGTTTCTTTGCGCAGTTATCGTCGGCGATCGCCAAGAGTGGAGCGTAGATCTTTGGACGAGGAGCCAAAACCGGATTTATGTTCGGTGCCAGTTGCCGACGTTTCAGGTGCAGTCGTAGATCCGGCTCCTACCCTGGATCTGCCACAGGTAAATTCTGACGACTTACCTGGACCTTCTGCTGCTGCAGGTGAACTGATTTCAATCCACTCTGCTGCTGATCCCAAGGACGGTACCGATAACAGCTCCGGTCCAGTCAAAAACACTGAGCTATCCGAGGATAACCCGAGGAACTGTAGCGCGGACAGAGGGCATCTCTCACCGTCCGATTTCCAGGCGCAGTTCAACAGGTTTCTTACGATGAACTCGAACGACGAAATCGACGATAACTCCAGCGAGCGCGGCGGCGTTCCACTTCTTCGCGCTCTCCCGAAGAAGAAGAAGAAGCGCGTTACTCGCAGAGGCCGAGCGAAAAACCGCGAAATGAGATCGGAAAATCGCAATTTATTCAGCGAATTTCGGCAGGAGAATCTCAACTCGAAGGACGCTGCCGCAAGATCAAACGGCGACGAAGAAGTGGCCGCGTTTTTCGGAATTCACACCGTGAGAGATTCTTCGTGCGTGGAAGCGGACGAAAACACTGCAGAAAACGTCGTCGAAAACGGGCTGCCAGATGTCGCCAGCGTTCCTGAAACGAAGAAACGAATGTCCAGACGCAAGTCACAGATGAGAAGAACGAAAGCAAAAGCGTCGTCGTCGGAACAGAGTGAAGTTAAGCCGCTGTCCGATGCGGTAAGCAACGTTGATAGGTCGCCGGATCGCAGTCTGTCGTCGCATATGGCTGCCGGTTCCGAATGCTCGGTCGTGGTAGATAGGTTGTTTCTTGACGAAGACAAATCGGTGAAATCGTTGCCTAGAAGAGCACGAGGTCGTAAGGGTCGCGGCTGCCGAAACCGGTTGACCTTCGGCAGAAAGAAAGGGAGCATTGTTCCGCAGCAACAGACCGGAAAGGATGTCGTGGATGAGGAAGTCACCACGGAGGCTGAGACCGTAGATTACGGTCTACCCATGATGCAGTTTGGCGAGCTGGAGGCCAAAAATGATCTGTCGACTGTCGCAGCAGTGTCTGATGCGGCATGTCTGTTGGGGCAGGTTTCGTCGCCAGACACTGTTGCTTTTGAGGTGGACGTTTACAAATTGGATACGTCCGATGATCAGTTGTGGACGGACGAAATCCTGTTGTTGGAAGAACCGGAGTCGGATTACGAACCGCTGCCTGAACTGAAAACGAAAAGCAGGAAACGTGTTCGGTCAGACTCTTTCAGGTGAAATATTCAGTTTTTGTGTATATCATGTTTGGTTCTGAATTACTTATTGATATAGCGTCATTCACGCTGGCGCTGTATAAATTTATTACCAGTATTGCATAAAATAATTTGAAGCGTATTTATTTATTTAGAATGTTTTTTATAGCGCCTCATTATGGTAGGCTACTCAGAAGCACTCCCGACCCAGCCACGGCTAAATAAGACAGTTTCTTTAGGAAGAGAGCACTTGGAGTGATCCGAACTAAGTCTTGTGCAACAGGAAGGCCATTCCAGGTTGTAGGAGCAGTGACAGAATGAACGATTAAAATATGTATGTTATAACTATGAAATGCACTGCAGATGCAGTGTTTTTAAAAATTATTTTATGCTTTTTTGCATCAATTAGCATCAATTTTAACTGTTAAACTTGCTGTTTTCCATGTTTTACATACAATTCTGGGACTACATTAAATCCTTTTTAAAAGTAAAATTACTGCACTTGACTGAGTTTAAGTCTGTTTGTGAAATAGTGTTTTTCTTCAAGATTTCTATTTCACGCGACCACGTGAACTAATTTATGGCGATGGTTATTTTATCGTTGTTTTGCGTTGATTTGAATCTTTGATAATTACAAAATGAGAGTTTTTTCTATCACTGAAACTAGTGATTGTGAAGTTCCTGCCAAGGTGCCATCCAACCGTACATCAGATCCAGGTCAACTTCCACGAAAGAAGTTCCAGAAGGCCGGCTTCTTCTCTGCTACTTACAAGGATGAGTAAGTTTATTTATGGAAAAAATTCAGCGCACATTTTAAAACTGACTTTTAGAAACCGTGCTATTCTCTTAAAACCACACTATTCTCTTAAAACCACACTATTCTCTTAAAACCACACTATTCTCTTAAAAACCACACTACTATCTTAAAACCATACTATTCTATTAAAACTACACTATTCTCTTAAAACCACACTCTTCTCTTAAAAACCCCACCATTCTCTTAAAAACCACACTATTCTCTTAAAACCATTTTATAAGTATTCTCTTATAACTGCGCAGTTATTCTATTTTCAGAGTTAAAGGATGAAACTTTCATGGTTTATGTTTAAACTAAAGAAATCAATAATGTAGAGGTTTGTGAATTCCAGAACACAGCAATAAAACTCTTTTTTTAATGTTTTGAGCATTGAGAGGTAAAACTGTACCTGCAACACGTGACTGTGTAAAAAAAGCTTATTTGCTTCAAATAACATTGTGTAATTTTCTTGCATTGCTGCATTTTTACCTTTTTCATTTTTGTGGTTAAAATATCATTTTTAAAAATTATATTGGTGTTACTGTGTGATGTACTTTGGTTTTTAGGTAACTTTTTGCATGATATAATTTATTTTTTTATGTGATATTGTTCTTTGAATTTCAGACCCGCTCTAAGCAAGATATCCATTGGAGATGAAAATCCTCAGGGTTCAGAGGGCAAGAGGCCGTTTCCACTGCCTCCTCCGATTCACTACGGTCGACATTTGCGCTTGGAAGTCTTAGATTTTGAGCTCCCTTATGACATCTGGTGGCTGAAGGAACACAACATGGTACTATACTGTCATAGCTCCTTCTATTGTCTCGTACCTTTTGTTTTTCGGAACGGCCTTCTGATGTTCCACACTTGTTCCACTAGACTTGACTGTTCAACAACCTTTTCAAACTGATGATAATAATATTAATAATAATTAATTATATTCCCGTTTGTTGACAGGCTCGCTAACAAACCACAGTAAGTAACATTGAAGCGTGATGGAAAAAATGTAATGATCTTGCTGAACACAAGTATTGGAAGCCTGTTAGACACCTATTCATTTGCAGCTGCTCCTTGAGACATAGGTTTATGAATACGCTGTACTGCACATGCGGTTTCAATCTTGTGGCATTTTGCTTTGCTGTTTCAGTGCATTAAACGAGAAACTCATTGTTTTCATTTGCATCTGTTGCATTATCTGCTGAAAGAATAGTAATTCGATAATTGATTTTTAATTCATAGCTTCGTAAGCCAAAGGTTGCATCGCCAACGTACAAGAAGATCCGAAACAGTGAGTCTTGCTGCTACGGCTCAAATCTTATCTGCTGTTTATGCTCAGTTAAGCTGAATTTGTGTCATCCGCTTTATCGTCAGATGAGAATATCTAAACTTTTAAAAAGTATCAGTTAATAAACATTTTAGTGACTACTGAAAGTTGTACCTATAATCACCTTTTTGACTTATCTTATTCAGCCTAATCCCAGTTTAGTTTGTGTCAACTTTCTGACCCCATCTTACCTTTAAATTGTACTAAATCATTCCATATCATGCCATGTACTTGTGCAATACCTTTTCATAGTCGTCATACTTACCTTACTCATACTTATCTTATATTAACATATTATGCTATATTATTTTTTATGAGGAGTTTCTCTTGAAGTGGCGCTATATAAATTTCTGATTACGATTGACTTACGTTGGACTATGTTGTGCGTTTTGTTCAGACGTCTACGTTGACGTTAAGCCGTTGTGTAAGGATTACGAGCCTCACCAGTGTAACTGCGCCCTTCCGCAAGATCCGAACGAGAAGGGGTGCGGGGAGCTGTGTCTAAACAGGTTGGTGTACACCGAGTGCAACCCGAGCGCCTGTCCGTGCGTTGACCGCTGCGACAATCAGAGGATCCAGAAGCATCAGTGGGCTCCAGGACTGGAGAAGTTCCTCACCATCGACCGAGGATATGGAGTTCGCACGAACAAACCTGTACACGCAGGTAGAGTAACTGTAATGATGACATGGAGGTTTTTTGTTGGTCTTAGTTGGAATCGTTAACTTTTTATGACAGGATAAAATTGTGCTTTTTTGACAGGATAAAATTGTGATTGTAAACATGCATTTTTATAGCACCTCCGTAATAAAACTTGGAAGATTCATTCCCAACCTGTGTAGTGATGGGTAATAGGTTAATTATAAACTAGTTTATTAGCTAATAAATTTGCATGGTAGTGAATTCTTACTCTAATTAATTTAATTAGTAGGCAACATTTTGCTAATTCTAATTGAAAGTTATCTAATATTAACCCTTTCCCGCCGGAATTGTTTTGATACCTATCCTGTTAATTGGGTCGCGGGTGACCCGATCCGGCGGGAACGAGTTAATACTAATAAAAACTCATGAATTAGGTTCATAATTTTCTTGCCTACATAATTATTTCCTTAGTTTTTTTCTACATGTTTTCATTGTAGGTAATAAACATAATTAATTACCAATATTTTAGTTTTTTAGTTTTTTACTCTTTCATTCATTCTCAAGTCTTTATTAATTGCCATGGCTGGGCTGCGATTGCTTCTGAGTAGGTTTCTTGAAGGGCGCTATGTAAGTTAATAGAACGAATGAATGAATAACATGTCTGATGAGTGATTTGTGTTTTATGTATACAACACATAACTTGATATGAAATTAAATGTTTCAGGTCAGTTTATCACCGAATATCTAGGAGAGGTCGTGAGTGAGCAGGAATTCCGGCGACGTATGACGGTGGAGTATTCGAATGAGCGCCACCACTACTGCCTGAATCTCGACAGCGGAATGGTCATCGACGGCTATCGGATGGGAAACATCTGCCGATTGGTCAACCACTCGTGCCAACCGAACTGCGAAATGCAGAAGTGGTGAGCTGAGCTGATGCACTGTGTCATTATTGTAATGATAAATCCATTCTTTCAAGAATTTCTATAGCACCTCTTCGAGGGGACTACTCAGAAGCGCTCCTGACTCTAGCACGGTTAAAAAGTACAGTTTGAGTTGAATAAAAATGCTACAGTAAGAGTCCCAGAAAGCAGGCTTAGTCGAAAATGTATTTGTTTTGTATTGACTCTCTTGCCGCAGATTTTTCCAGGTGACTTTTCCAGAGAATGACTACTCGTGAGGTGCTCATGGTATGAGTGCTCCACTGTAATTTTTTTTCATTCATTCAGAGTTTTCATTTAGCACCTCTTCAAGATACCTACTCGGTGGCACTCCTTGCCCAACTTCAGCTATGAAGAAGAGCTTTTGTATGAACACTTACAGGAGAATGAGATCTGAAGAATATCTAATCCAGCTTGATGGTCCAATCCACTGAAAAGTCACGACATTGCATATTCGAAGTGCGTGCAAAGGGTACAACAAGACTTAGTTCAGTTGCGGAAGTGGTTGCAGCGCAATGGCAATGCAATGTGATCTTGCGCATGGGAGTGTAGGAATTGTATCTAAAGGATCTGGTGTTGATGTTATTTCACAGGAATGTCAACGGCGTTTATAGAATCGCTCTCTTCGCAAAGCATGACATAGAACCGAACATGGAGCTCACCTACGATTACAACTTCCACTCGTATAACATGAACTCGCAGGTACGATATATTCCATGAATTATATTCCACGAATTATTCAACTATTGGGCTGATGTACGATATTCTGCAAATCGGTCATCCAACAGTTGTTTTGTATTGTATATTTGTATCAATGTATTGTATCAATGTCTATGTAGATAGATTGTTTTTATTGGTTTAAATGTGTCAAGTACACAGAGTAATGAAAAAATGACAATAGAGGAAATTACGTGTATCACTGATACCGAAGCCTTATTAGTATAGTTAGTGCTTTAGTGCGAAGAAGTGTGATAAAGAACCAAGAAGTAGCAGACAAAAATTAGGTGTTAATTTTCCACTTGCTACCCCCCACGCCCCCACCCCCAGTATGTGTCACGAGCATCCTTGTTGAAGTCAGAGGTAAAAAGTTTGCGCTGTATGTTTGTGACAGAGTTTTGTTTTTAACATTTGGTGTCACTCTTCGAATTGTTATCCAGCAAGAGTGCAAGTGTGGTTCGGTCAACTGTCGTCGTGTCGTTGGCGGCCGTACGCAGCAGCGTGCGAACGGACAATCGAGAGATCGAAGCGACAAGGACGACCCGTCTACTGCTGGCTGCCACAGCTGGCGCAAGCTACGCAGCAGAAAGGTCCAATTGATTAGTAGAACACTGTCAATGTAGTCTTTATATGTATCATGTTTTATCTAAGGCATGGTTTTTATATTAGGATTCATCTTTGCCTTTGTCAGGTATTTGTTATAAAAAATTTTTGACTGATAATTAATTAAATAAAGGGGGGGAGTTGGCGGGTTTGGTCTGGTAGAACCTGCAGCTTTCTCTCTATTCTGCTTCTTTTGCACTGTTCGATTGCTGTGTTGGTGACTGTAGGGTGGCTGTATGCAATAAAAGTTAAGATGGTTTTACCTGCTAGAAGATCTCTTTTGTATGTTATTTCTAAAAAACACTGACAACATGACATCATCAGTGATATATTTTAATTTTGGTTATTCAAACGATCGTATATTTTTTACATTTTGTTAGTGTTCTAATGTTTGCTTCAGGTTTGTAATGCAACGACTAGCATCAAGTCAAGGTACAACTTAGGTGTCCACTTGAATTTTTTTCTGTCTATTTTTCAGTTTCTGCAATTTCTGTTACGCAACATAAAGTTTACACAAGACGTTTGTGTAGAAGTCACGAGAGTAAGTCGATAGCTTTGTCTTTGTTTTAGGCACTTCTGCATGACAAGCAGCTGCCGCAGTTGAAGCCCATCTCTCATCGTGAGCGATGTGTTGCCCAGAAGCGAGGGGTCTTCCTGTTGCGAAACGTGGAGAAGGTGAAGTCAAAGAGACAGAGAAGTTCATCATCTAAAGACAAAGAGGAACCACTGAAGGAGGCATTCAACAAAACTGGTAGGAGTTGGTGTCATGTTTGATACATTTTAAAATTTAAGATATATTTCTCGGTCTTTTAGTCGTAGGTTTTTTTGTGCTGGAGTCACAGGTAGTTCTGTTATAAAGGTACAGAGGTGGTTAATGTGTTTGATAGTTGACTGCAATTAATGTATTATTCTGGGGTTTTTTTCAAGGACATTAGGTATAGGACCAAGAAATTATCATTGTAAAATTATAACAAACAGCAACGATTCTAATCTTTAATTTTTAAATCGCTAAAACTACGATAAAACCACCACTAACACCAAATGTTGATAAACATGTATTTCAAGGTGCGTAAAATTTAATTTGAGCAAAAGGTTGACTTTTTTGTTCAAGTATTTGCTAACAATTGCCATATATTTATGGATACAAGCGTTGCATGCGATTTGAGTCTGTCTGTATGCTGTATCGCAATTCCAAAGCTCTCTCAGTCCAATGCTTATCAATTGGACCGAGTGAGTTTTGGAATTGTGCTCCACAAACTATTATTTAATGCGATTAGAAGACAGACATGCTTTCAACAATTTGTTTACAACTTTAAACATGACATAAATTTTGTCTGTTTCTTTGTTGTTTTTCTTACAGATGTGTTTATTGCTCAATTTACTGCCATAAAAACTTCAAGATCGGTTCGAACCAGGTAGAATTGTTCTTTTTTATTATTTAAAACGGTGTTCAATCAGGTGATGTTGCTTTAGTTCATTATTCTAATTAATGTGGTTGATTACCTTGAAAAATTATTATTATAATGTACTATGATTAAGGTAAGATTATTTGTGGTCAATTTTCATTACATTGTAACCATCTACAGTTCTACACAATTGCATTGCACTTCAGAGTTTGTGTGCGTGTTTGTATTGAGGACGTTTCAGCGTTTAGAGGATTTGTGTGATCTGTAGCACCGTGAATAGTTAATAAATATTCTACTTTATAATTGTACTGCAGTTAAGCATTTATAATTTGCCTCACTGCCTCTGGCAGGGTGAACTGTTTAGAAGCACCCTCAGTGTGCAAGACCGATGAAAAGAAGCAGGTTTTGAGAAGAGACAAGATAGGGAAGAAGAGAGACTGCCAGACAGAATTGTAGAGTGAACAGAAGGAGACGGTGCATTCCAACGAGCAGTACAAATTGAGGCAAAAGATCGAGACTAAGCTATAGCAGTTCTAGAGCTGTTTTTTTAATGATTAAATATTAAATAATGGTTGCATAAATTTTAATGATTTGTTGGCATTACGTTGCAGACACTTGGCTTTGGCAGAAGAGGATGATGGGATGGTGAGGATTGCCCATCTCGCTCAGGTGTTCAAGCAGATCTTCAATACAGTCACAGATTGCAAAGGTATTTATATATGCACAATTATACACTGATGATGTTTTAGGGTAATTCTCTTAGTTGCGTTTATAGCGTTCTAGAAGTTGCTTGCTACTGACGATATTATAGAAATTGTCTTCATTTAATTATATTACAATTCTTTCTGAAAATTTTATATAGCGCCCCTTCAAGATGCCTACTAAGAGGCGGATATTTCTCAGTTGTGTAAGGTTTTATATACACCACTGGAAACCTCGTATTAGTGTGGACTGCAAGAGCTGCTATATAAATTTATAGATACAATACAATGCAACTGGTTTTGTTGTATGCGAGTTGAAAGTTTTATTACTTTATTCCAAGCCAGTTCTTTGCGCTTGATGCAATTAATTGCGGAGATCGGGGAGCATAGACATAGTATCTATTATTATCAAAATGTGAATGTCTTTATGCTAAGCAGAGGTGACTTAGTAAAAGGACAGGTCTCAATTACAGCTGGATCAGTGTTTACATGTAGGTGTCAATAAACTTAATATGAACTGATTCTAGTGCTGTGCACTGACAAACTGATATATACTAGAGTTGCCAAATAACATTATTTGCTGTAACAATTTTAGAAACTGGTTATAGAAAGATTAGACTGCACTGTCGTTTCTAAAATTTTGTTTCTTGATGCGGTTGCCAATGACACTTTGTGCGCTGTGCAGTGTAGAGGAATTGTCTCAAACAATAAATAAAATAATAGACTTTGTTGTATTGTATTTCAGCATTTATAAACAGATAGGCCGTATTTTTTATTTCTTGCATTGAATATGACATTGGCTCTGTTTCTGTTAAAGATAGCGATGGAAATAGCGTGGCCGCTCCGCTGATGTCGTTGCCGTCGCGGAAAAAGTTAGTCTCTTGCTTTTTTGATGTTGCTTGTTGAAAGTTCAGGCTTTGCGTTCTGCTAGATTGATTGTTGCTTCAAGGTCTAAATAGGACTGGATAAAGAATTGACCTTGTTCACTTTTACCAGTAGTTCTCATGGCTAATGCACTTCACCACTGTGTGGATGTTTCAAGACTTTTTATATATATATATATCATATTTCAAGGTATGCATGACTGTCTGCAAATGTGTTGTAGATCCACTAGGCCTATCTCATTTGGTTCTTTTGTTGATTGAGTTGATTCCTAGCTCACTGTTGTGTCGATACTATGGAGATCGTTTGATTAGGTCAGATTGAGTTTTGTTCTGAGAGTTTTTCTATTCAGCTTTGTACAATTGTGAAGGACTCTAGTACTTCTTAAGTTTACAGGTATGACATTCTTATTGATTGATTTCCAGGTGTCCTGATTATTACCAGATGATTGAAGATCCGATTGATCTAACTTCAATCGAGAAGAACATCAATTCTGGTCACTACAGAGCGACGAAAGACTTTCACGAAGACTTCCTTCGTCTGTTTGGCAACGCAGAAGTAAGCAATGACACGTGTGATACACCGCTTGCAACACCTATTGTGAAAGATAACGCTTGCACCACGCTTGCAACACCTATTGTATAAGACATGTTTGCAACACCTGTTCTGAAAGGAGACTTGAGATATTGATTCACAAGAACCTCCTGATAGCACAGTCTTGGGGCTAAATTATGAGCTACATGTATCATAGTGAATGAGGTCGTGTTTTAGTGAGATCGTATTTTATAATGAGGTCACTTTCTAAAGCTTAAACATTGATGTGACTGTTTTGTATAAGAATTTCGTTTTTGATTAAATATATGTTATACGGAGGGTTTGGTGTATTTACAACTGTTGCAGGATATTTTTTCTAGTGACCTGCCTGTATAGAAGGTAGATAAAAAGAACTCGGGTACACACTACTACAATGTCCTGGACCAGTTTGGAGCAGACATGAATTTACGTATTTTGTCTAATATTTAATAATAATGGGGATAGTAATGGACTAAAAGTGTTGTATTAGGAATTCTTAAGATTAAAATGATTAGTTTAAGTTAGAGATTGTTCTAAGATCTTGCAAGGTACACAAAACCTAGACGCATAGTCGCATACCTTGCATTGGCGTGCCCACATGGAATTATTAGTGTATCCATATTCTGATATGACACCCATATAGAGCCCAGGAAAATGTTGGCAGGGTGCGGTTATTCTTGCATTCTTTTCAGCATACACGCATGTAAATTTCGGCATTTATTTTCTTTGGACCATTGCAGCAGTACCACGGCACTCGACTCAGGAGCGAACTGATGAGATTGAAGAGCGAGTATTATCGAGTTCTCGATGACACGAGCAGCTTTCTCGAAGTTGTTGGCGAATCAGTTCCAGCCGTGGAGATGGAGAGCAGGCGGGGTTCAGACCTACTCACCCAAGGTAGGAATTGTATATGCATCTGGTTTATTGGGAGTTTCATACCACTTGCATAACAAGTGCTTGTGCATACATACAAGGGCGGATACATACGTATATGCTTGCAATTTTGGCTATCTGTTGCTAATTTGTAAGTTGATTTTTTATTTTATTATTGTTATTGGTATTTATCATTATTATAGAAGTGAAAAAAAGAAGTGTAGAAAGAGTACTGGATAAGATAAGAGACAAAGAGAATGCGGTGGTAATAAGTGGCACAAGGATCAATAACCTATGTTTCGCAGACGATATCGACTTGATCGATAGCGACGAGGAACGGCTAGAAACAACAGCACAAGCTTTGAACGAGGAAGGAAAGAGGTATGGGTTGTCCATGAACTTCGGGAAAACGAAAACTCTAGTATTCGGAGAAAAGGAGTGTAGAAAGAAGTTCCTCATCGATGGAAACCAGCTGGAGAACGTGGAAAAGTTTACATATCTTGGGAGCAATACGACATATGATCTAGACAACAGAAAGGAGGTATGGGCAAGGATAGCAAAAGCCACAGCAACGTTAAAAGCCATGGACAAGATCTGGAGGAGCAAGGCGATAAGACTGGAAACTAAGATGAAAGTACCACAGACATGTGTCTTCAGTGGTGTGCTTTATGGATGCGAGTATTGGGTGGTGACAAAGGATATAGAACGGAGGATATTGGCATTCGAAAGAAAGTGCTACCGAAAGCAGGGTGGATTAAAATCGTGAATTTTTTAATAAAAATCAAAAAATCGGATTTTTTGGATTTAAATCGGATTTTTTTGATTTAAATCGGATTTTTTTGATTTAAATCGGATTTTTTTTATTTATATCGGATTTCTTTCTTATAGTTCGTATTTTGTATGACATGTAGGCTATGTAGTGCCTTTTTGGGTATCAACTTATCAAGTCACATGCTTCATTAGGTAACAGTTATTACCTTTAATTCTACAGCTATACAATACAGGGTGGATAAAAATCATGATTTTTTAACTAAAAATAAAAAATCCGATTTTTAAAATTTAAATCCGATTTCTTTCTACTAGTTCTAAGTTTGGATTTACTGCCTCCATGTGGGTATCAAGCCACTATGCATTATTGTAACTGATATTTGGTATTCGGTAACAATTATTACCTTCTTTAGTTTTGCAGTTATACAATACAAATTAACACCTTTGAAGTGGTATATATACTTAATACTAATAGTGCGATCGATGAACAATCAGTTAAATCCAATGAAGAAGTCAATGTTCTGTTAAACTGTGAAATCAGATCGCTATGTAAGTGGTTAAGTTACTGAGTCAGTCCCACTTTGCAAACTAGAACACTACGGTACTAATATTATTAGGTCACTGCTAGTGCTAGTCACCTGTAACTGTTGTCATTCAGATGTAAAATATTTTAGTCACAATACAAGTGTTCATCTTTTCCTGCTAATGGCTTCTTGTTCATAAGTTTGAAAAGAAACACAAGCTTTCCATCAGCAGGTGACACGTGTTTTAGGCTTTAGCACTACACTGTGCAGCCAGATGAGTCAGCCTGCTGGGCATGCTGAATGCACTAGCTTTCTCTGCGCAGGTCAGCGGCCATGTGGTCGTTTACCGACCTCTCTGTCATTTCGACGGACTATTTCATCAAAACGCAGAATTTTCACAGTTGTTTCAGCCAGTTTGGAGTTTTCTGCTTCTAGACTCGCGTACTGGATTTTTCGTTGGATTTCTCAAGGATTTTGCGCTGGTTAGAGGGTTTTTGTTGTAAGTCGCGTTGGCCACGTTAGTGCATCAGCGACCATCCCTATGATGCACAGACAGCACAGCCGAGTCGTACCATACGCCGTGCGTGTACGCCGCTGCAAGCCGGTATTTACATCGCCGGAGGTCGGCTCACGCGGGTCAGCGCATGGACTGACCTCGACTGCAGCTGTCAACGGCGGCGCTTCCAACTACCGACCGACAAGCGACGAATGCCTTCTACTACGCGCATCCGTGCTGGAGCTTCAACGATTAACCGGACGGGAGTCATCTACCACCTACCAGAGACTCTGATCAACCACGCCATCTACCAGCTCTACGGGAATCTGATGGTCAACTCTACGTGTTTGCGAGGGCTTGCCACCGGTGACTCTTTCAGCTAACTGTGTTTTGTTTTGCAACTTGTTGTTATGCGGCGCTATAAAAATGTTCAATTACAATTACAATTACTAACTGCAGCTGCACTGCTGCAGCTAAGTGAAAGGAAACAAACCTGCAAGTTGTGTGGCACAAAAGCATTGATTGAAATTTATTTTCACTATTCGATTTAAATCGTGATTTTTATTACCGATTTAAATCGTGATTTAAATCAATGATTTAAATCAACCGATTTAAATCATCTCCACCCTGACCGAAAGAGTCTGAGAATAGGCTGGACACAAAAAGTTACCAATGTCGCACTATACAAACGAATACGCCTGAAGGAGAATATTATGCAGAAGCTGATCAGGAGAAAGATGGGGCTATTTGGGCATATATGCAGAATGGGGGACGACAGGAAAATAAAACTACTGGTTTTCGGCAGAATGGAGGGGACAAATCGGAGAGGAAGACTGCACAGAGAATGGTTGGACGACATCATCGGGTGGGGAAGAGCATCACTCCAGGAGCTGAGTCACATGGCGATGGACAGGGAGCAGTGGAGATTTTTGGTGAAAATGGCAGTGGACACCTACGGGCGTTGAGCCCATGGTGCCTGATGATGATAGAAGTGAAAGTTGAAATTTTAAACTAATGAAATCATTTGTTTTCCATAATATTATGTAGAGCTGTTATTTAGTTCTGGGCTTCTCGGTGTCTTATTATTATTATTATTATTACTACTATTATTATTATTATTTTTATTATTATTGGTGTGATTATTATTATTTTTTAATATTATTATCATTAGTTTTATTGTTATTATTCTGTATAATTTATTAGGCGCTGCTATGCGCTATGCACTACAACTGAAGTTTGATAATACACCTCTACAAAGCTCAGAGGTGCTTTCTGTGCTTGCCTCACAATGTTAAATATCAAGTGCTGCTGATGTCTTCGCATTCTATTACATAGGGTTGTGTCCATCTGCGTTGTTTCCTGCCACTGCTGAACCTGTTGCCATGGATACGAAGTGTTTCCTGCAGAACAACGAGCAACCGGATACGGAGGAGGAGATAATTCGCTGCGTCTGCAACATTTTCCGCGACGAGGGTTTGATGATTCAGTGCGAGAAGTGTGAGGTGAGTCGTAGCATGATTAACGAAGTGGTAAGGTTGCAGGGATACTCGTAGGTTATGTGCAATCAATCAATTAATCAATCAGTCAATTAATCAATCAATTAGTCAATTAATCAATCAATTAGTCAATTCGCTTGTTTTAAGTAATTAAGCTTACACAGCTGCAGCTTAATGAGACAACATTTATGGAGATGGTCATAATGAAAAGTTAAAATATGTTTATAGATCTGTGCTTCTGAAGAATACACGAAATGAAGTCATAATGGTTCATTGAAAATCATGGTATAACTACATTTTCTACATTGGTGTTGCCTCATAAAAGTAGCCAGTTACCGCTCTGCGTAACTACATTTTGGTGTATATGGTAGTAATATCTTAATCTGAGACATGAGGAAGTCTGAGACATGGAGACTAGGGTGGTTGCATCTCTAATAGAAAATTTTCAACTTAAGATCTCATATTTTTCCAACCCGCCATTCCGTGCCACTTGGTGTAAAACCTGTTTAGCCCAAAAATTATCAGAATTGAAAAATATTTAGGACTTGCGCAACGTCGTTGAAGTTTAGTATTTTACAAATAATCGTATTATTTACTTCAAAGTCTTAGAATTATATTTTTCTGACATAAATACTTTATGACTTTTACTTAGGCACAGCTGAAAGGCATATTCTACAATGTTTTGTCATCAGTGATTGCTAATTATCTATTTTTATGAGCATTTTAGCGGTAATTGACAAGTGAGGGAATTCCTGCGAAAAATGATCTATTCTGTCCAATGTTATGAGCTTTTATTAGTTACATTCCAAGTCATCAATGCACTACCGTACACAAAACACATGCATTGGGCCTATTATTATATCTTAAGCTGTATAGTATCTCATGCATTGTATAATTTATCATGTATTAGGCCCTATAAGCTTACAGTGTTATGATGCAAAGGTTCTTAGAGGGCGCGGTGGTCTAGTGGTGGCGTCGTTGCCTTGGAGCCGGAAGGTCCGAGGTTCGAATCCACCTCCCCGCGTAAGGACCTTGGGCAAGTCCTTCACCTACAATTGCTCAGCGCTTCGGCGTGAAACTCCGATGCAGTGTCCGCTCTGCATCGGGAGCGCCTCTGAGTAGGAGAGAGCTTGAAGGGGCGCTATAACAAGTGCACATACATACATTCTATGTAATTGTTTGTGTTCCAAACAACGATATCCTTGCTCTCCCTTCCTGTTCGACCTGTTGTATCGGCTTACAGACATGTTTTTATCTTCACCACTTGAACATGCTTTGCTTGTTCATTGCTGAACTTGTTTCCAACAACGCCATGCATAATTTTTATTAACATATACAGCATTATAGGGGCATTATTTAAATGTCTGCGTCTAATAGTGAGAAGGCGATGCCGATTACAATAGCGTTAGCGGTAATATCGCATGCTAGAGGACAGAGGAGAGCTTCAAAGGTTCCAAGCTCCCATCTTGAAGAGACGTTATAGCAGAGAACTGCTCAAAGTACTGCTCCATCATCATTAGTGTGAAAAACTTGGCATCAGGGACAGTATCACTCAGACTACTAAGCAGCTTCTTTGACAAAGTTCCAACTCAGGAGACTGAGCATATCTGGAAGCTGCAGACCGGCAGAGTTTAAAGAAGCTAGCATCGGCTGCAAACCCCTCAATAACAGTAGCCTAAATGGACGACGAGAGCAATTTACTGCTTGAGGATGTTGCTATTTCAAGACAAGTATCCTCTAGGCTACAGCAACGATTATAGTCAAAGAGTCTTATGACGAATATGTGTGGGAGCATCCGGAAATAATTAATTAAGCTTATTAGTCTATTTGGGACATGCATCTACATGGCCGCCATTAGTTTCAAACCCCACCAGCATTCAGCAACCACTGATCCTAGGAACGATCTAGTACTGCTGTTTTATCTCTCTTTATATCCACGGAAGGTCATTGCTGATGCCGCTGTGACACCCTTTGGCCGAAATCTCTGGTATTATTTTATCCAAGCTGTTGGCAAGCTTAGGTTTCTTTCACAATGACATGTCATTGAAAGAGAAGAAATTGATCATAGCAGTTCTAGTGGACAAAGAAGGTTCCGAGATCCACAAACGTATACAACAACTCTTCTCCCAACTCCGAGATCCACAAACGTATACAACAACTCTTCTCCCAACCATTCGGAAAAAGGCTAGATCGACATCATTTCGTGATAAATTCAACCTATGACCTGTTCTGCATCTTGAATTAAACTACTAGATGCACTTCTGGAACACGATCCAGTTAAGCGGTCGGAAAAAGCATGAAGACTGCATAAAGAGCTCGTCAAGCTGGAGATCCATAAAGGTTATCAGTGATCTAGCTGAGCGAGGTGTCACCCTTATTCAGCATTTCAATGCCTCAAGTACAAGGAATGAACAACAAAAACAATTTATTTCAGAAGTTGTAGAAGAACATCGCAACTCGTTCTCAGCACAAACAAAAGAGAGTGCCGCAGAGTCTTCAAGGTCACATTGACATTGATTAAATACCTAAGCAGCAATAATAATGATTGCAATCTTGATCACCAAACAGTGTAATCATTGGTAATCATGTATGCAATAATATAGTCACATTGTATTGAATTCTGATTTGAGGATGCATGGTTTATTATGCTTGCAATTCAAGTTTTCGCTTGTTTGGTACATGGTGAAACTTTGATGGTGTTGCGCAAGTCCTAAATATTAATATTTTCTCTCACAACTTTTTGTGTGATGTTTCTGGATGGAATGGCACAAAATGGAAACTTGGAGAACAGTAGATTCCAACTTTCATTTCTAACGACCACCCTAATGGAGACTGTGAAGCAAGAATGGTCGACAAAGTTTATATGAGTGGAGTGTGTGGTACATTAAAGCGTATTTTGTTGGTTGACAGCGGTGGCAGCACTGCGATTGTATGGGAGTCTCTGGAGATCAGGATCCATACTTCTGTGAACTCTGTTACCCACGTCCGCTCTCCAAGGTATTGTATATTGTTTTGTAAGTCATTTGCTCACAGTTCCTCACCAATATCAATGTTCTGTTGTATGGTCAATTGTTCATGTACACTTCTCATATTTCAAAGGAAGGCAACATTTGTCAAATTATACAGAACTTTGTATTGTATTGTAAATATAAAAAAGTTTTGTGCAGAATATAGCAGTTTTAATTAGCACGTTATCATACATTTTGCATGATCATCACTTTTTTCCGTGTGTTTACTATTTTCATTGCTTGCTCTTTTCGCAAAGCACACGTAATTCTTTAGAAAAGTCTAAACTGGTTGACCATTTGGGAAGTTATTGGAATTCATTTGCTATATACCCTGGTATGTTTTGTGCGATATCATTGGAAGGTTTTTAATTAAAGGAGCTATATAAATTTTTATGGGTATGGTCTATGTATCTTTGCCCCCACCAGGAGGTTCTGCTGTGTCCGCAACCGGAAGATGGTCAGGTGGGATGCAGCTACTACATGACTCTGATGCGGGATGCTGGCATGCAGCTGCACGTTGGCGATGCCGTCTATGTCACGCAGGAAGAGAAGCAGAGAGCAAATCGAGTTCTTGCGATCGCGTGTCGAGACAAGCTGGACATCTTCCGCATTGAGCGGCTATGGATTGCCAACGAGTAAGGGACATTTCAGTTAATATTCACCTGGGTGGCATTTCTTTTTAACCCTTTAATGCCGGAGGGTATAGGATTTCCCATAACATTTACTACCATCTCGGCATTAAAGGGGTAGGCTGTTGCTTTGTTTGTGTGAGAGCGTGTAGTTATTCAGTCTAGCTTGTCAAATGTTTGAAGCTCTGAGACCAACTGGTTCATAGAAGGGATGCTTGCTCAAGATGAATTTGACATCTTTAACATTGAATGACTTCTGATTTTTATATTTTGGCTGTTGACCTGAACGTTTTACCATGAGAGGTATTACTGGTAGTTTTCGATGCATTTTAGTACATGCTTGTTGCTAGAATTTTAAGTTATTGCTTGCTTGTTAAATTTCAAGAAGATGCTGCTATTAAAAAATGAATGCCATAGGTTGATCAAGAGTTTTGGGAAATATGTGCGAGAAAATGGGTTGGCTTGAAAATTGTTTTTTATTGGTTTTGAATTGTCAGTGGTGAGAGGTTGGCATACGGACACTACTACCTCCGACCACATGAGACTTTCCACGAAGCAAACCGCAGGTTCTTTCCTTGCGAAGTCTTCCGTGTTCCTCTCTACGAGATTCTACCGCTCGACCACATCGTTGGCGCCTGCTGCATCATGGATTCAAACACCTATTGTCTTGTAAGTTATCTTATATGCAGACAGACACATAAGCACACAACACAGACTGACACACAGACAGAAGCACCTACCCTAATATGAGAAATTTCCGTTCATGTTGAACGCTTCGAATTTATAAGGACATGCGCTGTACAGTATGAAAATTTTGTTTGCTGCAATATTACTTACTGAGCATTTACAATTACATGTATACGACAGCGTATTTCTGCTGGTGGAATTACTTGATACAGCATTGCATTCTTCTACCTGCCATGTACATGTAGAATTGTTTTCTCTCTGCGTAGGGACGACCAAAAAGCGTGCGTGAGGACGATGTCTACATCTGTGACTATCGTGTCGACAAAAGCGCGCATCTGTTTACCAAGTTCACGAGATCGCGTTACCCGATCAACTGTCAGTCCTACTGCTTTGATCGCTTTCCGGAGAAGCTGCAACTGAAAAGAAACTATCAGGTATGTCCAATGCATTCTTCTTTTAGGCTGTGATGCTTTTCGTTGGAGTTGTGGAATTTCATTGTCAAGATGTGGATAGAAGGATTGTGAGGCGCTGTGCAAATTTGTCCTGGCTGTTAGATATCTTGATGGATCTGTGCTTTTCAAGTTATGACAGATTCACCATTGTGATGTTTATTGTATTGCATTGTATTAAATCATTTATAAAGTGTCTCTGATAGGATGAAACGTTCTGATCTACTCTCAGTGCACAAGGCCACGTAAGAGAACAAACAGGTTTTTAAACAAGCAAATGAAGAGGAAGGTTGACCATCTTGAATTTGAGATCGAGTAGATGGAGAGAGACAGCGGATTTCAAAGAGTGGGACCAATAACATAATACTATATATAGCAAGGCAACCTTTTAAGTGGTTCAGAAGCTGTGTAAAAACCACTGCAGATGAATCGGGCCTGCCTTTTATAAACTTTTGTGGCCAATAAATCAATCAAGGCCGTAGCCAGGATTTGATTTCGGGGGGTGTTTCTTCGGGTGAGAATTTCTGACGACCTTATTTTTAGTCGTCCGAAACGGCCTTCTTACCATTTTCCGCCTAATTTCATGTTTTTTTCAATATGTGCTAGTGAATGAATTCTATTACTTTTTACATTTTTCATTTGGGTGGGGGGGGGGTTGTTTTCATGGATTTATTTCGTGGTTTTTGCATCATGTGCTAGTAAATGCGTTATATTATTTTTCACATTTTCCATTTCGGGGGGTGTTCAAACACCCAAAACACCCCCCTAGCTACGGCCTTGAAATCAATTGAATTGAATCGAATGATCTTCATTCTTCGTGTTGCTTTGCAGCCGCATAAGATCCCGGATGATCAACAGCAGCGTATGAAGCGAAGGCGTGCGATGTCGAACTCTAGATCAAGCGTTGAGAAGCAGTCCGATCTGAACGCTGCTCCCTCTCCAGCGAGAAGTGACGGAACTCCGACGACGACGCCTTCCGACTCGAAAACCTCCATCTCTACTGAGGACCAAGAAGCAAACCAGAACAACGCAATTAGTGCGAACAAACAGACAATGAAGAAAGCATTGTCTGTAAATCCACAAAAGAAAACAAGTGGTTTGAGAGACAATGGTTTGAGTGCGGAAGACGTGGTTCTGTCGCTTCCATCGAGTGACGAAAGGAAGGCTAAGGCGGACGGAAGCGATCTGGAGGAGAGTCTACCGCTTGTGCACGTGAAGAAGCTGAAGGTACCTCGTCAGCTTTTTGGGGTTATTTTTTCATCTTTTTGTCGGGTTATTTTTTCATCTTTTTGTCGGGTTATTTTGTCATCTTTTTGTCGCGTTATTTTGTCATCTTTTTGTTGGGTTATTTTGTCATCTTTTTGTTGGGTTATTTCGTCATCTTTTTGTCGGGTTATTTTGTCATCTTTTTGTCACGTTATTTTGTCCATATAATTTAATTTAATTTATTGCTCCGAAATAATTGTGCACAAGATAATTTCTGAACAGTTGAAACAACAATTGTTATAAGAGAAAGTTCTGTTAATTGATAAAGCAGCTTTTAATTATGGCCTCAGACAGTTGCGGAGCTATTGGTCTGATCCTGCTGCAGACTTCTGTAACTACCAGATATGAATAAATGAATTCAGGAGAGGACTTAAAACTAATGTTTTTCATTCAGATGTATAATTATGATGTAACGAGTCTATGACGTCCCATCGTGTAAAGGCGGTGAAGTGAAATGCATGTATTGTAATAATAGATGGTGATAAGAATGTGAAGGCTCCTTCAAAATGACTGAATATATGTGTGAATAGTAAGTATGTGTGCATAAGGGTCAGTTATACATAGCGTCTTTAGGGCTTTTTAAAGGAGTTCAGAACCGTACAACAACCTCATTCCCTTTACATCCGCTGTAGAGTAAATTACTCCCAATAGGATGACAATTAACTTGTTTTTATTAATTCTTGCTGCACAGAAGTGATTTTACAACTGCGCAAATCAATTTAGAACTGCACATTTTGTTAAGAACTGCATGCCTAAAGTCTTGTGTTACAGGAACATCACTTAGCAGTGAAGTATTGTTCAAGGTTGCCATACAGATAAAAGGATACTACCCCAATACTAACAAGGAATAATTATACCCAGGCCTGTACGCTTCCTGCTTATATAACGTCGTCTGACACCGTTATAAAGGTGTCTAAAAAATCAAAAGCTCAATTTCACTTCCTTCCTTCAAAAAGCGGCTCAAAACTCACTACTTCTACTTGGCTTTCAAGCACATGGATCTCTAACTGCATCTTCCTCTGGCGGCTGACTATTTTCTCCTCAGATTCATATTTCGGTGTGACCTTGCGCGCGTTACGAATTTATTTAATAATAATAATAATAAATAAATACATGTTGTTAAATATACTGAGTGGATGATGGTATAATTTCTGTAACTCCTCAATCGCACCTTTTGAAATGAATTGTTTGTTTGTATGTGCACTTGTTATAGCGCCCTTTCAAGCTCTCTCTACTCAGAGGCGCTCCCGAATGCAGAGCGGACACTGCATCGGAGTTTCACACCGAAGCGCTGAGCAATTGTGAGTGAAGGACTTGCCCAAGGTCCTTACGCGACGAGAGTTGGATTCGAACCTCGAACCTTCCGGTTCCAAGGCATCGACGCCACCACTACACCACCGTGCCCCACAGATTGTGATGAAACAGTGAGTATGGGAAGTTTTTTTTTTCAATTTTAAACGATGGATTTTGACTTCAGGTGCTGCAGAAGAGGACACGACTTGGTGGGATACTAACGAGGATGATACTGAGACAACCTTCGACGGAAGCAGAGAGATTGGACGCAAGCTACATGCTCCATGGCCTCGTCCTTTGAGGCTGACACGAGGCATGGGCGCAAGCTGACAACCCGCTGCTCTCCTCTTTACCTCAGTAGTCGGGAGTCAAAGCGGGAACTATAACTTGGGCGTGTACACTTTCAGGAGACCAGAGTTTCTGCGGATGGCCTCAGTACAGTCTGTTATGTGAACCGTGCTTGCCCTTATTTGGCCGCAAAGTCATCTATCTGCAGGTTAACCCTCGTGCTTGTAAAGCGGGCGACTGTTGCTTGTGTGCTGTTTTATCTGTAGCCGAGTAATTTATTCAAACTGAAATGAATTTGACGCTGGCTGGTTGGTAGAGAAATTTAATTTAAATATATGTGCATTTAGTGGAAATACGAAAGAATATTATTCTTCTGTATTATTGTTAATTATTATTCTGATTGTTGCGCTGTTTGACGCCATGAAATGTCGTTGTCGTTGTCCATCTTGCATAATTGTAATTGTAATTGTAATTGTAATCGAACATTTATATAGCGCCACTTCAAGAGAACTCCTCAGAGGCGCTCCCGACCTGACACCAAACCATAATCAAAGAGAATGGTTTTCAAACGCTTGCGGAAAAGGGGCAAAGAAAGACAAAGAAGTTCATTACGGAGACTAATAGGTAACTTATTCCAGAAAGACGGACCGACCATAGCATGTACCGTTGTTGTTGTTGTTGTTGCTGCTGTTAAGCGGTTTTGTTGCTTGTAGTTTGTGGCAAACTGTGGAATAGAATGGTTTAACAGAAATTGCATGAGTCTGTTTTTGGCTGATCTTGATATTTATATGCATCCATGGTTGATATGACGTCACCATTGAGACTTAACTACAATTTTATTCAATCATATAATCAGATTGGTTCAAGGCCGTAGACAGGGGGGTGTTTTTGGGTGTTTGAACACCCCCCGAAATGAAAAATGCAGAAAAAATCTATTGCATTTTTTAGTTTGTGATGCAAAAAAGCATGGAAAAGCCATGAAAACACCCCCCCCCCCAAACGAAATAATAGATTAAATTTCGGTCTGAAAATTGAAGTTGACGACTAAAAAAAAGGTCATCAGAAAATTTGGTGGATAAAAATGGAAATTTGTCAGGAAATTCAGCCTCCCCAAAACTTAAATCCTGGCCGCCACTGAAAACACTCCCCGAAATAAAATCCTGGCTACGGCCTTGGATTGGTTATAATCTCGGTTGTAGGGCCGTCCATCTGGAATTAGCTGCCTTCAAAGCTGCATTTATTACATCTGACCAATCAAACTTAGTTTAATTAATCTCATGTTTTTTCTCTTTTTTTGAGCGCTTCTGAGTAGATTTCTTGCATGGATGATATATATATATATATGTCCATAGAATGAATGAATATCTAATATATAATCGGAAATGGAAACCTGCCAATGAAAGGGAACCCAATGGGGGATAACAAAAAGCAACGAGGTAACAATGACCCCAAGTAAAAGCAGGTCCTCTCCCAATTAATTTCTCCACTAATTTATTAATTAATTAATGTGCTGATTCCCAGCTGTTATCGAGCTGAGATGTCGTCAAGGTTCAAACAGCAATAAATAATTATTATGACCTACAGGGTGGGCCAAAAAAAGTAATCCCTACGATATTTTGCCAATATCTTGGCCAAAAATAGGACTTTTTCAAATCCAGTTTCACGGGCTTGACGGTTATTCATATCTACGTATAATAGCCAAATTTCATTGCCATATGTGAAAAAAGGTCATCAGAAAATTTGGTGGATAAAAATGGAAATTTGTCAGGAAATTCAGCCTCCCCAAAACTCGGCCGAAGTACCACCTTGGGCGCTACGCGAGGTGGACAGGCCTATAGCAGGAACCCCGAACAGCTGGTTAACGTGGACGGCAACTGTCATGGGCTAGACATTAAATTGCATCCGGAATTTTGGGCAGCAGCAGGATTCCTATCGTAAGTCGGCGGAAGAAACATCCGATGTTCAACGGCGATTTTCGACTCCAGGGGTCGGCGTTCGTCGAGTCCCACTGCGAGTTCGATCAAAGATTGAGGAGCTTAATCGAACTCAATTCCCTCGACAAACATGTATGGACACAGCTAACACTTTCTTCATGCCGGCTCGGACGTCGCCCGGTTTAACAAGGTCCGCGTTTCCCACTGCGAGAGTTAGGATGGGACTCGAAAAATTGGCTACTGACTCTACTGATTCCACTCCATCGGATATAGCTGGCAGTCAGACTAACCGCCGGAAGAGCAGACTGCTGACTGTTTTTGGTCAATGGAACGTTAGGGGCCTCAACTCTGTAGGCAAACTGTCAATTGTCGGCAGGGAGTTACGAAGGCTTGGTATCAGCATTTGTGGCTTGTCTGAAACTAAGTGGCCAGGCAGCGGTCACTTCAATTCCATCGAAGGTCATAGGATTCTTTACTCTGGGGGTCAAGGACCCCGTGAACATCACGGAGTGGCCATCTGGCTTGATAGGACCATTGCGCCCTGCCTGACTTCCTACAACCCGATCAGCAGTAGAGTGATCTCGGCAACGATCGACGCCACACCAAGAAATTTTACGATCATCCAGTGCTATGCACCAACGGCAGATGGGCTTGATGAGGAAGTCGATCAATTCTATAGAGAGGTCAGACAAGTGCTGGTGGAGACACCCAGCAGCAACATTGTCATCGTTACAGGTGACTTTAACGCTCGAGTTGGAGAGGGTGCAGCAGAGGAGGAGGTTCTTGGCAAGTACGGCTACGGAGAGAGAAATGACAGAGGTCAGTTGCTGATTGACTTCTGTGCGGAGAACAATTTGGTCATCGCCAACACCCGTCACCAACTGCACCCCAGGCACAGATACACTTACAAAAGCCCTGGCGATATTTATAGATCTCAGATCGATTTTATTCTGGTACCCAGGCAATGGATCCAATCGGTTTATAAGTGCAAAACCCGACTTGACGCGGATTGTGACACTGATCACAATCTTGTCTTTCTGAAATTCAAACTCCGTTTCAGAAAAACTAAACCTCGTCAGCTCCCTTTTTTGGACTTGGACAAACTGCGAGACCCACAGGTAGAACATGACTATGCAGTCGAAGTTACCAACCGCTTCGCTGCTTTAAGCTGCGTCACAGAATCCAGTCCTCCCACTGACTTGTGGTCTCAGCTCAAAAATATCATCATAGAATCGGCGCAAAAGATTGTTCCCAAAGACTCTGAGAAGCGTAAAAACTGGATCTCGGATGACACTTTCGCGCTTATCAAGAGGAAGCGCGAAGCCAAGACGAAATCACCGGTGGAATATAAGACTTTGAGAGGAGAAGTGCAAAGAAGACTGAGGGAAGACAAACAAGCCGAACTTGATGCGCTCTGCTGCGAACTGGAAGAAAATGCAAAGCGTGGAAACTGCAGACCGGTTTACAAGACAGTCAAAAATCTCACTAGACCGTTTCAGGCGCGTAAAATAGCTATCAAGGACGTCTCTGGAAAGAAGTTAGTTGATCCGGTGAAGGTTAATGAACGTTGGAAGGAATATTGTGAAGGACTTTACACAGGCAATGAAGACGAGATAACGTTCGAAATTACGGAAAGAGAACCGCCTCCACTGCGAGAAGAAATCAAACGCGCTTTGCTTAAAGCCTCTTTGCACAAAGCCTCGGGACCGGACGGAGTCGCCACCGAGCTTCTCAGATTTGGTGGTGATATGACTCTTACCATGCTACATAAGATTTGTACTGATGTATGGATATCGGGAGTCTGGCCCGACGATTGGACGCAATCAGTTTTAATCCCTTTACCGAAAAAGGGGGATCCGCTCTGTTGCGAGAACTACAGGACCATAGCGCTAGTTTCGCACGCCAGCAAAATTCTCCTAAGGGTCATCCTGGAGCGCATTCAAACTAAACTTGACAATGAACTGGCTCCTGAGCAGGCCGGTTTCAGACCCAATCGAGGCACTCGCGATCAGATTACGAACCTCCGGATCATCATAGAAAAGGCAAATGAGAGAAGTCAGAATCTCTACTTTTGCTTCATAGATTTTACGAAAGCGTTCGACATGGTGCAACACGGTCAGCTGTGGTTGTCTATGCTGGACATGGGGTTTCCCCCACAACTTGTCCAACTATTGATGAACCTATACAAACAGCAACGAGCAGCGGTTAGGACAGATAATATCACCTCTAACTGGTTTCGCGTTAAGAAAGGCGTTCGGCAAGGTTGTAACATCTCGCCTTGCCTATTTAACATCATGGCGGAACATGTAATGCGCAAGGCGCTTGACGGGTTCAGAGGGGGCTTCAGAATTGGAGGTAGGACCATCAGTAATCTTAGATACGCGGATGACATACTCTTGATCGCTACATCACCAGAGGAACTCCAGGAGCTCGTCAATCGTGTCGAATCCGCTGCCAAGGAGTACGGTTTAAAGATAAATGTTTCAAAGACGAAGGTTATGACCAATACCGATAGGATCCTCAGGATTTTTGTCGCGGACAGTGAACTAAAACAAGTGGATAACTTCACATATCTAGGCAGCAAAATCTCAAGCGATGCAAAGTGCTCAGTCGATATTAAGTCCAGGCTGGCCATGGGTATGGCGGTCATGGTGAAGCTTACGAAGGTCTGGAAAAATAAGTCCATTAGTACTCAAACCAAGCTTCGTTTGATGAAATCCTTGGTCTGGTCAGTTGCAACCTATGGTTGCGAATCATGGGTGCTTAAAAAGGCGGAGGAAAAGCAGATACAGAGTTTCGAGAACAAATGTACCCGTAAGCTTTTGCGCATTTCTTGGACGCTCAAACTTACCACAGAGCAGGTTTATCGGCTTGCCGGAACTTCACCAGAGCTCTTGGGTTCCATCAAGGCTCGCAAACTCTCCTATTTCGGTCATATCATCAGGATTCCCCAGGATTGCGTGGAAAAAGCCATTATGCTGGGTCACGTGGAAGGTTGTCGACGCAAGGGTAGACCGCGTATTAGCTGGATTGACAACATTCTTGCTTGGTCCCGTCTTTCCGGATCCAATCTTCTCGCCGCTGCACGCGATAGGAGGCAGTGGAGAGCTGTAGTCCATGCATGCGACCAACCGTCGCGCAGCGACGTCGGTGATTGACATGACATGACATGTGAAACAGAACAAAAGTTATATCACTTTTAGTGAGGCCACCCACCATTTTTTGACGATTCAAAAACGAAACGCATAAAAATTAAGTTTTTTGCTAATATCATGGCCAGAAGTATGAATTTCGAATTGCAATTTTACAGGGTTAAAGACAATTCATATTTACACAGTCATGATGGCCAGATTTCATAAAAATATTCCAGACACAACAAAAGTTATACCACTTCTAGTGAGGTCACCCACCTTTTTTGACGATTCAAAAAACCAAACGCAACAAAAGTAACAAAAACAGGATTTTATTAAGTCTCATCTCAAATAACTGTTGTCACATGAACTTGGTAGTACTTCACAACTTGTGTTTAATGCGTCCACCACCAGTGCCAAAACTTCTTGTTAAGTCTATTTGCAAAGTTCTTGATGGATCTGTTGATTAACGTCACAGATTCCTTATTTACCAATTTGATTGTCATCTTGCTAAGTGACTTCTCAGTGATGTGCAGCTACGCTGGTACCCTGCTTCTTTTTTAAAGAGTAATAATAATGATCATCTGGCAATATCAAGGCTATTTGATAAGAAATATTTGAGATGAGACTAAATAAAGTTGTGTTTTTGCTACTTTTTGTTGCGTCACCCTTCAGAATCGTCAAAAAAACGGCGGGGGTCTCACTGAATGTGGTATAACTTTTGTTCTGGTTGAAATATTTTGACGAAATCTGTACATCATGTGTAAATATGAATTGTCTTTAAGCATGTAAAATTTCATTTCGATATTCGTACTTTTGACCAAGATATTGACCAGAATAATTGAATTGTTTTTTGCAACTTTTTGCTGCGTCGCGTTTTTGAATCGTCAAAAAACGGCGGGTGGCCTCACTAAACGTGGTGTAACTTTTGTTGTGTTTGAAATATTTTAATGAAATCTGGCCATCATGTGTAAATATGAATTGTCTTCAAGACTGTAAAATTTCATTTCGAAATTCTTACTTCTGGCCAAGATATGGGCAAAAACCGTAGGGGATTACTTTTTTATGGTCCACCCTGTAGCCTAGGTCAAAGTAACCGTGCAGCAAAGTTCAGTTGCTATCGGTATATAACCTAGACAAGACGAAACAAGTGAGCCTCAAGTTTTTACCTTGCATGACTAGCGTTAAAGAAATTTAAACTTCTTTAACGCTAGTCATGCATATATATATATATATATATATATATATATATATATATACTTGGCCTGAGTCCTGCTCATTGCGCATTGAATTGATCGGGAGAGATTCAATGCCTGTTTGAATGGGGGCCACGCCATTTTAAGGTTCCATTATCTGGACCGTGCTGCTAGTGCTAGCCCGAGATGTGAACATTCACAAGAACCGACAATGCACAAGGAACTTAAAAACGCACAATGACATTATTTTGAGTGCTGCACAAAGTTGAAGCCTGATAAAAAAATCACAATACTAAAGAGCATTATTACAATAGTGTAGGGCTGTAGGCCTAAAAAATGCCGGCTGGCGCCTATAGCAAAAAAGATGCTAGTAGATGTGGCGGTGCGGATGGATGTTGACGTTCAAAATGGCAATTGTCGTGGCTTCGACATGGTCCAGTGCATCCCTTGAAACGCAATTGCGTTTCTTCTTCTCGAAGCGTTCTTTGCCCAGCAGACCGTGGCGCAAGATACCGCAAGCCCCGATTGTTCGCTGGTGGAAGTACTTTTGGCTGCGGTGTTCTTATCTTTCCGTTGGAATGTGCTAGTGCTAGCGTCACAGTTGAACGAGCTGCCAAAGTACGCAAGCTGCACCATATCACACTCTGCAATCGTGTCTTAAAGTTTCGTTGTGGTTTAGCAAACGATGCTGAGACGCTGATGACGACAGATAGCAGGTTTTCATTCGCGGTTCTTTGGATCCTAGGTTTATCGTCTGCATAGATTTCGATTTTGGAATATAGCCATACTGAGGGGCGGTGAATTGATAGCCACACCGAGGTATAGACCTATTTACCTCCAGTGGAAACTCTTGGAGTGAGGTGAGTGAGATAAAACTGCGATGGTTTGCTAACGATTTGCAATCTTCTGGTGTATGATTGCGAGTGATTGACTGATTAATTGATTGAATGAATAATTGTTTTGATTGATTGATTGATTGATGACGTATGAAATAGGCGCAAGCAGAAATATCCAGATTTGACAAAATTGAGGCGCTTTCTTGCAGACTGCCTCGTTGAATTGACCCACGGCTAGCTATTGATAGGGCCCAATTATTGGTGACAAATAAATAGCATTGAAGTAACCCCAGGGCCGTTTTAAGAAGTTTGGGAGCCCTATAGGCACAAATCCTAACGCTATTTGTAAAAGTGACCCGATTTCCGACTCAATCTCTCAGGCTCAGCTAATTATAGAGTATTGCTCTAATGCATTCCTATATAGTGCATATATCTGGCATTTTGCTACAGTTATTAGGCCTAATGTAGTTCTAAACTGCTAACTCAGCTGACACTGCAGCAATGTTTTCCCCAAGTGCAAAATAAGGTTAAGTTTATCATACCAGTACGCTAAAGTAGCCTACTTACAACTGCTGATAATTTGTTATATACAAATTGAAAAGTAAGACTAATAATGAGTAGCTTAAATGTCTGTTTCACAGCTTAAATTCCATGACTGTCAGAACCATCTAATTATTAGAAACATCGTTTTCGTGTTTTGCTCTCGGCCAAGTCTTTTATAATGTCATCAAAATTCAATGACTCTATACATCTGATTCTATGCTTATTACAGACAGACAGTTTAATCGCTCTTGCAACATGCTGCTGCGAATTTCATTCTTTATTAATCTTAGTTTTGAGAAAGAACGTTCTCCGGTGCAGTTGGTCATCATCATCGATAGAAAAATTCTTATCGTAATTTCAACGTTCGGAAATGTTGATTCGAATTTGTCATTCTTAATCATGGCATATATTAATGACATAGATGGCACCAAGGTTTTTGCAGATGATACTGACATATAGGCCTAGAGACCCGATTTCCGACTCAATCTCAACTGCACCGGAGAACGTTCTTTCTCAAAACTAAGATTAATAAAGAATGAAATTCGCAGCAGCATGTTGCAAGAGCGATTTTGTAGCTTGCATCTAAGTGAAATTTTAAAATAAATTCATGTATTTGATGCTTGACGTAGGCCTAGTGTTATTTTCTTGGGTCACCGCGGGGCCCCCTTTAGCGCGGGGCCCTAGGCCCGTGCCTCGCGTGCCTAGGCCTTAAAACGGCTCTGAGTAGCCTAACCCATCAACGTATACAGGCTTACAGTGGCTATAAGTGACTGACCAAAGCGTGGAAAAACGAAGATGGCTTTGCTAATCATCTTTATTATGACACAGAGTCGTTAGATAGGTCTATTAGCCAATATTTCCCAACAACATCACTATGATAGTGACTGTAGGCTGTAATTTTCTTTACGGCTTTTTTCGAAGGCTTTTTTCTTTGGCGTCTGCTGACCCTGTGTTGCATTTCACGCCTTTATGAATTTGATTCGATTCAGACGATGTTTACCGTTTCGAATGAAATGTTTTCTTTGTCAGGTTGCCCTAATAAAACAACGCGCGTGCGTTTTATTTCGGCATATATTTTAGTCTTGTAGCCTAAGTTCATGGTTAGACCTGGCCTATATCGTAAGAGTGACAGACGTTGGCCTATATGTTGGTCCCTTTGGAACGAAGGAACCAGCGCATCTAAAACACTCAGGTGAAGTAGGTCTATAATTGGTTATCTATGCTAATTCTTAATTTCGCTGGGCACCGCAGATGTTCTTACAAAAGGAGGCAAAACGCAATGTGCAAGCCTACGGTTGGGCCCCACTTTTTTAAGCAAAAGCCTGAAAATGCAAATCAGGAAATCAGGAACTTGAACTTTTTCGAAGAATAGCCTAATACGAACTAAAACCATAAATGTCCACTGGAGGCGTATTCTACGCTGCCTACGCCTTGTAAACACATAGACTATCTGACATTGTGACAAGTTCTCCGTTACTGACAAACATCACCTCGATCCATTTACTGAAGAATTGAAATCGTGTCCATAGCTGAATGTTTACGAAAACATAGTAGGCGTAGGTCTATTATCACCAGCTCACCGGTGGTCAATGATCGGCATGCTTCACCGTCAAATTGTCCATCGATCAAATTCCTATACTAGGGCAGAACTTTTGTGTGAGATTTTGCCTCACCTGCAGCGCTCTTAGCCCTAGCTCGTAGTCGTAACTCGCCAACCCATCTATAGCCTAATGAGCATACCTTACACTGATCTCCAATCAGAGGGCTACTTAGGTCGTGGCAGGTCGTTTGCCGTACTGCCTGTTTTACTTTGACCTGCCCTATGACCTGCGAAACATTCTTTGGAATTTGAAATAGGCCTATCTTCCTTACATTAATTATTCGACCTGCCGAATAACTCCCATGACCCTAAAGTGACCTGCTGCAATTATTGTACAGCTGCCCACACTGTCGGTGAGTAGATTGGACGGCACGGGAGAGGACTGGACAACCGCCTTCATAATTATGCTGATGCTAAGAAAATTAAATCAATAACGCTTTCTTCCCATAATGGCTGCGCCTGTGAATAAGCTGGTTCCTGCGTACGTCTTCGCTTTTGTGGGCGCTGCAGAAGTCTTGAGATTACGATTACGATTCGGGTTTGCAAAAGGAACTGCTCTTCTTCTTCTTCTTCTTCTTCTTCTTCTTCTTCTTCTTCTTCTTCTTCTTCTTCTTCTTCTTCTTCTTCTTCTTCTTCTTCTTCTTCTTCTTCTTCATCATCATCTTCTTCTTCTTCTTCTTCTTCTTCTTCTTCTTCTTCTTCATTATCATTCTCTACCAATTTTCAGCAGGCATTAGCCTTAGGGGTTTTAACAAAAGCAACAACTAGGAAGGCTTAAAGTCCAAAATACTACCTTGGTCTGCAATGTATTGTCCGACTGATTCCCGTAAATATGTCGAAACTACATGTAAACACTGCGATACGCGCGTTGTTCCAGCAAATTTTCTAAAACAATTCAGCTGTTTGTTTGCAACTGAGCCGCAATTATTATTATCCTAAATCTGAGATCGAGGTTAAACGTTCGCGATCAGCTGAAACCGCGTTAACTCAGCCAAATCCGAGAACTTTTGAAAATATTGTTAATTACCAAACTTCTATAATATTGCTTCTGTCCACATAATCATGAGCTGTTTACTCCAATCATTCATTGATTCCCTGAATTTATATATCGCCTCTTCAACAGACCTATAGGCTAGTCAGTGGCGCTTACAGTAGATCCAGTCACAGCTAAAGAAAGGTGAGATTTAATCGACTCTCTGCTACTTCTCATTCTGTCTCTTTATTAAAACGACAGATGTCAAGCATGCTATTGAGTGCGAAAACATTAGCACCTGCGACCGTTTGGCCCATCCTTGCTATTGTTTCGCCCATGCAAGCCCACGCCTTCGAGTAAAAGAGGCCCAATTCTGACGTTCCACGTTCTTTCATGGTCGAAGTTTAGGCCCTTCATTCAAGACCAGTAAATTGCCCGCAGTGCAAAGCTACTCGATCACGAAATGCGTGGGCTTCCCATCGAAACATGCCTCGACTCGCATGAATGAGTTGCACCAGCGCTGATATGCAACATGTATACGTTTCTGTGCGAGCAAAATAATTGGCGTGAAACTCCAAAAACTGACTGATGGGCTGACTAGGCCTACATGTAGGCCTACTTAAAAATGCATTGTTGTAATTGACTGTTTATTTATCTATTTCTCTATTTCTCAATTGACTTTGAATTCTTATGATTTTTCAGGGTCAAACACGGAGGCATAGGAGTTTGATTTGAGGCACAAAGAAACGAACGCTTTGTAGAAGGGAGTTTAAGTAAACCAGAAATCTTCGAATCTTTGAAGTCTATTTGGCTTAGACGGTTTACGGATTGAGGAGCAATATTCTTTTGGAAGCGTTTGTTGGATTAGCCTACACCTACACTACATCTGGTGTGGAGAAGATCTGAGCGGAACAATAAGAGAATTATTTCGTAAAGTAAGAGATCATAATAGTATTATTAGTTTAAAAAAATTATTTCTCCATTTCCATAGCGCCCCCTAAAGCTCTCTCTACTCATAGGCGCTCCTGATTAGGCTACCATGCGGACACTGCATAGGAGTTTCACGCAGAAGCGACCGAGCAATTGCGAGTGAAGGACTTGCTCAAGGTCACTATGCACGTTGGCTTGAGGTGGATTCGAACCTGCAACCCTCCGGCTGCAAGGCAACGAATGAACTTATACCCACTAGACCTACACCACCGCAAATTCAGTTTATTCATGAACTCTGCGTCGAATAGGTAGACATGACGTTCGACAGCTAAATTCCACTCCTGTATTATCTTGTGATCATCCGTTCACACTATCGATGTTGTGTCAGCCTGAAATTAGAAAACGAATATTATTAATTAATAGATCTACTTAGATACAATGCAAATAAAATAATAAAATTTACAGATACAATACAATACAATACAATACAATGCCATGCAACCGATGACCTGTGTCATTTGCAGAGATGACGGACTGGTGGAGTCATCTTGGCGTGATACGATGTCATCTTGTGATCGCTGCCATGCTGACGTGTGTCGCCTCTCAAGGTAGGCCATCTTGTCATGCAATATTCATTTATGTAGCGCCTATAGAACCGTATAACGGCGTCTATTTTAAGACTGCACAGAATAGCATTGCTTTGCAATATCGGCCTAAATCGAATACTTAGCCTGGTCATTCGGTCGAATAGGAATACGAGCAGTATGCGAATTGTGGAAAAATAACTGGGGATCGGACTATATGTTCCACATGGAGTTTGGGGTGTGAAAGCAGACTTTACTATGGGGCCATAAGAAAGACTGGGGTAGAACCGTAGAACCCCTCCACCCAGCCCCGCAATTCTTACCATGAATAGGGCCTACCAGGGCTGTTTTAAAGGAATTTTTTGAACTGCACAACCCCGTCTTTCCTTTCCCATCCTCCATGGTAAATTACTTCCAATCTGAAGACAATGACCTTTTTGCTAATTTTAACTCTACAGAAGTGCTTCCACAACTGCACAAATCCATTTTAGAACTGCACATTTTGCGTACAAATGCACATTAAAAAAGCCTGATGAATACGAGTATAACCTATGAATCAAAGGCTAGGTGACGACAGAGTGGAACATGCAGAGGGTAAAAACTCGTCTTTTATAGCTTGCCCCACATAATCGTGGTGACTAATACATTTTATCTCCCACCCACCCCCACTCCCCTTCCTTCTCTCTCTCTCTCTCTCTCTCTCTCTTTCTCTCTCTCTCTCTCTCTCTCTCTCTCTCTCTCTCTCTCTCTCTCTCTCTCTCTCTCCTCTTGTTCGATTGAATGCACCGCCGATAACTGTCATCGCTTGTACTTATATTCTAACCAAACTACCGTAAAAATATTTCCGCACCGTCTCAGGACGAAAACTTGGCGATGACAGTCACCACCTCTGTTGAAAGCGGCGGTGATCTGAGACACCACAGTCACAACACCATGTCACGCATAATTACAACAGAAGGCATTCTCAAATTACACTAACTTATACTGAGAAGATTGCACAGTTTGCCTAAAACCTGCATTGGACTTGTCAGGGGAAATTCGGAGCAATTGTCCTTATACCAGACAAAGGACTATTAGCCTTATTAGGTTACCTGGTCCTTTGTCGTTTGCCCCGTTATAGTTCTACATAGCCTAAGTGCATAATATTAAATAACCGTCCTGATTTTCTCACGGGTCATGAATCGCCACAGGGTACCGTCACCATGGTGGGGTGGAGGTGTCTGCAAAAGTACACCCCACGATCCTTATTCTCACTAGCCCCATGACGTAAACGGGCGCAACCCACTTTCGAATAAGCCATTACCTGCGTCCTATACCTATACATGTAGATGCGAAGAGAGTCAAACCGAGCAAAAACGCCATAAATTCTTCGCAACCAGCACGAGCAAAGATCCATTGGTCGTATCATTCGCATGGTCGCAGTTACTTGTGACATTCTTGACCCCCGTCCTGAATTGCAAGCATCGTCTTTAACTGAGCTGCGCCATCATTTAGCCCAACGTATACGTGTACATAATATAGGCCCTATAAGGCCTATATATAAACATATATACATATGCATATATATATACACTGTGTCCGGAAAAAAAGGGACCCATTTTGTAAATATAAAAATAAATAGTAAATATTCATCGATTTTCACAATTCAAGGACCATTTTAATCCTGACATATTTGTCTAACATTGGTGAAAATATAAAAGTTCCAGTCCAAATGTTGACGTCATAATCACGTCATTTGCACAAAAAGTCAAATTTAAGAGATAAACGCGCAAAATCATCCAAAATTTCAATATTTTATGATTTAATTTATCAATATTAAATGCATCTTTAATCTTATTTTTGTATCTGAATTATGTCAGACTGCAATTTGTGGTCAAAGTGCACGCCTTTGGCCTCAACGTAAGCTTCAAAACGGTCGCGCTAATAGCCAACAGCAGCATCGATAACCAGCTTGTCAAAATTCTCCCTGGCATTAACAATTCGCTCACGGAGTTCTTCAATGTCTCTTATCCTTGTGTTGTATACCTTCTCCTCCATCAGTCTCCGTATCTTATTATAAGAGGAATTTAAGCGGGCGACCGTTTAGCGGCCAAAGATTAAGAGGAATGAAATCCGAGTCTCATTAGTCAACGGTTCAACATATTGACGAACTCAGTGAGCTGAAGCACCATTTTGTTGAAATGTGTAGGCTATTGTTCCGAACATTCCCGGAATTCAGACATCAATTTTATATGGAGCAGACAATCCCTGTAATAAGCTGCATTTATTTTCACTCTTGGTTCAATTAAATGGATTTCCGTTTTAACAAGAGCCAATATACCAACCGAAACCATGCATGAATAGCCGGCTAAATGCATTTTCATGCAAATGACGTCATCATGACGTCACTATTTCGACTTGAACTTTTATATTTTCACAATTATTGTTAGAGAAATATGTTAGGATAAGAACGGTCTTTGAATTGTAAAAATCGATGAATATTTACTATTTATTTTCATATTTAAAAAATGGGTCCCTTTTTTTCCGGACACAGTGTATATATATATATCTACGATCATGTATTATACACACTGCAACTGACAGTTGCTTTTAAATCACGTACATTCATTCATTTCAGACATTTATACATGTATTGTATACGCTCCTATTTTTTCGGTATTAGTATCAAGCGTTTGACAAAGTTTTTTGCGACTGGCAGCAGCAGCGCTTTTGACGTCGACTCAACCTTGACTGCATGCTGTTAGTAATTTGCAACAGCCACACGAACACACAGTGATGTCTAATAATATTATTGTGGCATTCATATATTTATGCCTATTCATGTTTTTAATTACACATTTGGTTCCCAGATTCGTTGATATACTCTCAACCTCACTGCATGCACGTAAACCTCATTGATAAGGATTTGTCTGTCTGTCTGTCTGTCTGTCTGTCTGTCTGTCTGTGTCTCGATGTCTGTCTGTTCGAACATTCATCTACTCATTCACTCGTGCATCCAGCCTGTGTGCCTGTCTGTCTGTCTATCTGTCTGTCTATCTGTGTATCTATCTATCTGTCTGTCCGCCTGCCTACCTTGCCTGTCTGCCTGGCTATCACTTACCTATCTATCCATCCATCCATCCATCCATCCATCCATCCATCCATCCATCCATCCATCCATTCATCCATCCATCCATCCATTCATCCATCCATCCATCCATCCATCCATCCATCCATCCATCCATCCATCCATCCATCCATCCATCCATCCATCCATCCATCCATCCATCCATCCATCCATCCATCCATCCATCCATATATCCATCTGTCCATATATCTATCCATCCATCCACCAACCACTCACCACCTCTCAGCCATCTACCTCTCTCGCTCAACAACAACAGCCCAACCTAACCCCTCCATCTCCCCAATCCTCCCAGCTTCAATCTAACATCCATCTCCCTCTATTATCATCCCATACAACCAACTCATCCTCCTCTCTCTCCACCAGGTGACAAGTATCTGCTATCGACGAACGGTGGATCGCAGATCTGGGGTCACAAGTACACCGTCAAACGCAACGAGACTGGACTTTCCACGACAGCCACTCGACCGAGGTCCTGGGTCGACTACGACGTCTCCCTTCCGGTCGGCAGACTCATCCGTTTCTACGCCTACATCAACCGCATCGACTCGCCCTTGGTCAGCAATGTCCAGCAACTTCGCTTCCAGATCTGGTACGCGGTCAATAGGACGCAGTATCGTCTGATGTACGAGAAGAAAACAAACGTTAGCAACACGGAAGGAGTCATACAGGTAGGCGATTGAGATAATGCTTTTTGTTGATTTTTAACGACAGTAACTGTTGTGTCGTAGGAAAGATGATTAGTGTCGCTCTCCTCCTTTATCTAGGCTTGGGACTGGCACTAGCAGAGTGCAAACAGTGGGCCAGTTGCGGAGTTTCAGAAGACTATTCTGGCCTTTTTAGCCGTGCGCTGCATGAATGTGGTCGGGACTAGCAGAGTCCCGGGAGCACTTCTGAATGGCAGCGTGAGTAGGCTAGCGCTAGCGGCTATTGAAATCTATACGCTGGTGTGTATACGTGTATGCGTGGTTAAATTCCACCATTGTTCGTACTCTGACAATGCCAGTCACTAGTCTGGATAAAGGAGGAGGGCGACACTATCACAGAGTGTCGTCAAACTGAAAGCACAATAATCGTGCACTGCTAAGTGTGGTATATAGGCTACATGTAATTGTGTGTGTGTTTGTGTGTGTGTGTGTGTGTGTGTGTGTGTTGTGTATGTGCGCGCGCGTGCTTGTGTGTTCCATATTTATGTGTGCGTATGTAGGGGTATGTTTGTGTGTGTGTGTTTGTGTGTGTGTGTGTGTATTTGTGTGTGTGTGTGTGTGTATGCGTGGATGTATGAATGTATGCGTTGTGCGCGTGTGTGTGCGTGTGTTTGTGTGTGTGCAGATATGTATAGGCGTGTATACATGTATGCGTGTGCTTTGTAGTTTGCATGCGTGGATCTGTCTATCGTTGGAACCATAGTTTAGCATCGAGGCATTTCAACGGCATGCTTCAAAAGCGTACAGTTCGTAACCGTCTTATTTTTTCATGTCCTTAAACGTAGGCATAATATATCATTTCTGCATTCATGCAGGCTGCCATACAGGTTTTAAATGCAGTTTTAAGCCGCTAAAAAATAGCGCCTCAGATCCGTGACTCATGATGTTGCGACTATTCGTGCAAATCTGTGAACCTATTTAATAGTCTCATGTCGTGTTGTTGGGAAGGATGCGATTTTTAAAGTCTAGTGCAACACGATCGTCTTTAAAATAGAGAGGTCACCCCCGCGGTGGGCATTGTAAGATATGCCTTCCTGCTTCTTCCTGTAGCGCCTGAAACTATCTAGGCCCCTACGTGCAGCTACAGGCGCAAAGGCGCACACCCACACACATGCACACAAGCATACACAAGCGCACAAAATACACAAAAACACACAAACACACACACAGGTGCACGCACGCACAAACAGCAATTTTCTTCTTTCTGCTCTTCCATCAGTTTCCTGACGATGAGGCCCTTATGAAGTGTCTCCATAGTGTTCTGTCCCTGATAGTTTCGCCCACCATGGTCAAGTTAGTGTTTTTGCAAATAAGATCTTCCTTGACAGAATAGATTTGACAAACAGCAATGCGCGCACACAACAACAATTACGGACAATCACACGTGGAAATACAGGTTCACTGCATGCGCTGATTTAAAAAAATCCACCAATGATAGTTTCTCAGACTTATTTTTTATTTCTTTTATTCTGATTTGTCACTGCTTCTGTTTGTCTGTGTCTGTCTGTCACAATGTCTGTCTGCCTGTTTCTGAATCGCCCTCCGTCATTCTCAATCAATCAATCAATCAATCAATCAATCAATCAATCAATCAATCAATCAATCAACCAATCAATCAATCAATCAATCAATCAATCAATCGATCACAACTTATATAGCGCCCATCAGACATCTCTACTCAGAGGCGCTCCCAGTGCCCAGGTCATTCTGGTTTCTATCTGTATGTAACTGCCTGTGTTTATCTTATTATTTCATTTCTTCTTTTCTTTGTATAGCCTGTTTACCTCTTTGTCTCTTTGTTTCTTTGTATGTCTGCCAATCTCTACCTCCGTCATCTTTGTGTAGCCTACATTGGTGCGTGTGAAATTCCGCGGGCAAATGAGAACAATGCGTTCAGCAGCTGCAGACTATTTTACATGCTTTACATTGTCTCCAACTTTCGACTGACTTTACCAGCGAAAACAATGCTGCAATGAGAACAATGCTGCAATGAGAACAATGCTGCATTCTCTCACAGTAAATCACCTTCCTCCTCCACTCGACTCCAGTCATGCATGAAATGCGACACCGTGTCCAGCGATAAGCAATTACTGCATGACTGCAGAGAGTGAGAGAAAATACATTCGGATCCAATATAGATATTATCTCCATTTAATTTCAAACTAAACACTGCAGAACGAGTAACCTGCAATTCATAGCATGAACGTATGATCACAGGTTACTACGTGAGTCGAATTTAATTGTGCACATGGGTAGCTTATAGTGCGCTTATTACATCCTACTGCTAATTTTACCATCGCCGTCTGTCGATTGGAAGGTTGAGCTTACCTTCATAATCTGGGGCTTTTTAACGTGCAGTTGTACACAAAATGTGCAGTTCTAAATAGATTTGTGCAGTTATAGAAGCACTTCTGTACAGTTAAAACTAGCAGAAAGGTCATATTGACCTCCGATTTGAAGTAATTTACCATGGATGATGGGAAAGGAAATAAGGAGTTGTGCAGTTCTAAAAATTCCTTTAACCCTTCAATGCCGGATGGTATAACTCTGTTATAGCATAATCTCACAGTAGCAGAAGTGAACCACATAAATTTTTAAGTGTCAATCAAGATTCTTATGAAAAACCACCTTGCAATAATTGCATGGTAGTTTTTTTGAAGTCCTAAAACTTCTCATGCCTATAATTAATTATTATCTATAGGCGCAGGAACTTTCGGGACTTCAGATTGATAGTTATAGGTCCCAAGGGCGTATTAGAATTATGAGCCTCTCGAAATGTATGATTTTATGTATCAGCAGAATGCGTGCGAGCAGGGACATGACTTGTGGTTATAAATAATAATGCAGAGGTCGTTTCGTAGTGGAATTGAAGTATTTTAACTGCAACTCTGCATTACATCAATCTTGTATCAAGGCCGTTGCAATTTATAGGCTTTTAAGACGACTGTGTAATGTGTATGTCTATATATACATACATAAAATTATATAGACATATTATATATAAGCTTATATGTAATATACAACCCGACTGCATTGTTAAAACGATCGGTAGTTGAATTGGTAACACGCTGACACGAAGATCAGAAGTATGACTCATCATACAACTCTCTATTATAATTATACGGCTGTAAAAGGAGCAGTAGGAAGATGCAGTTTAATTCGACTCCTGTTAAATATGTTATGACCTGATGACCACTGTATCATGCAATCGTACTGCGTAGCATATGCTGGCACAGAATGGATTCCAGCGCACTCCATCTGTTCTGTGGTGGTGGTGGTGGTCAGTTTGAATAAACAAACGAATATTATATTATAAATTTTGTCCGACTTTATGTTAAGTCTCCCTATGTATCTCATTTATGAGGCTCGTTTCCTTTGTAAATTTCTTTCAGTCGTCGCATAAAGGAATTAAAGTCCGAAGTTTGCAGAAGAAGAAAAAAGAGGCACCCACTTTAAACCCGCTACGCTGGCAATATACCCATTGAGCAAACAACCCAGTTTTAACAAATAAGTCTAACGTTTAGAACTGAATAAATGACACCACAGAACTGAGAGAGCAAATAGTAGTTGTGGGCACTGGCAGTCAATAAATTACACAACGCCTTTGACGAAAGCCTTTGACGAAAGCCTTTGACGAAAACCTTTGACGAAAACCTTTGTCGAGAACCGAACACGGGACCCAGCGTCAGCAATATTATTGCGTCCATTGATTAAGTGCAATGTTTAATGTTTATTGGTATACCCATGCAGCGATGGGTGGATGTGGATTGCAGAAGAAACGGGTGTCTTATATTAATGCAGTACTTTGTGAGTAGGCTACTATAAAACGGATCTTAAAACTGGGTTGTTTGCTCAATGGGTATATTGCCAGCGTAGCGGGTTTAAAGTGGGTCCCTCTTTTTCTTTTTCTACTTCTGCAAACTTCGGACTTTAAGTGACGACTGAAAGAAATTTACAAAGGAGACGAGCCTCATATTGGTCCACTACAGTTACACCACAACTGCATGGGCTGGTAAGACAACATGGCATACGCTCCTCTGATTATGAGCCTATGTCATGCACCCTCGCCAACCTATTATCTATTATCTATTATCCTATAAGCCTATTATTATCTGCTCTCAGTCCCATGTGCTGCTGACGACTACCTTCCTCCGCTTGGTCTATCTCTAAAATACTAGAGACCAAGGCCGTAGCCAGGATTTGATTTCGGGGGTGTTTCTTCGGCGGAGAATATTTGACGACCTTTTTTTACTCGTCAAAACTTCTGATGACCTTTTTTTAGTAATCGGAGACGGCTTTCTTGCCATTTGTCGCCTATTTTCATGTTTTTTTAAATTATGTGCTAGTGAATGCATTCTATTATTTTTTACATTTTTAATTTCGGGGGTGTTTTCATCGTTTTATTTCATGAGTTTTTACATCATGTGCTATTAAATGCAATATATTATTTTTTACATTTTCCATTTCGGGGGGTGTTAAAACACCCAAAACACCCCCCTATAGCTACGGCCTTGCTAGAGACAACAGAACACTGTAGAATGGCAGCCGATATTAAGGCACCATAATATCAATATGTAAAGACGTAGCCTACATGTAGGCTACGGTAGATATAGACATAGACGTAGGCTGAATTATTTATTAAGCAAATTCTGACGTTCGGTATTCTTCTTCAAAGCCTTCATTTAACAATTTAACACTTTAACACTTCAACAAGGCCACTCTGACAGCTTCACAATAATTGCATAGAATGCATAGACTATAATTTTATTATTATTATACTCTTTCGATGGCAGGCACCGCTATTCTGAATTGACCGAGAGGAGAAAACCGCTTTCGACCAATTCGACCATTGCATGCATTGCATTGCCTCGCGCTAATTATACGGTTGGCGATGGTACACATAAGATCGTGTCATATAAATCCATCAGATGCACAAAAGAAAACGAACGAATGAATGGACGAAGGATGGACGAAAGTTCTATTCATACGGACGAAATATTGGCTGAATATACTCAGTGAGTACGTCCAGGGGCGGATCCAGAGGGGGGGCCAATCCGGCCATGGCCTCCATTTAAAAATGCCACGGTGGCCCCCATTTGGTTTGAAAGTAGCAATATGAATAGAGGTGTCATGGCAGATTGCCCCCCTTAACAAAATGCATGGGACATGGCCTCCTCCCCAATTCGGTTTTTGACCGGAGGACTAAAAAAAGGACATCAACTTTTTGGCGGACGAAAAAAAGAACTTTTTCCTCAGCCAATGACCAACGACTAAAAAAAGGTCGTCAACTTTTTGGACGACCAATTACGAATGTTTAACTTGTCCCAAAGACCAAAAATTTTGTCCCTCCCCCCTTCGAACAGTTCTGGATCCGCCACTGCGTACGTTCCATGCACTTATGTTCGGGTGGGCAAGGTTCTTTGAATTAGGCTATACACTTGGTGTGAGAGTGTCGGTTCTTCTGCTGATGGCGGCCTATTTAAGAGATTTGAACCCCGGGCTATCACAGTCCGCATACGCCTATGCACGGGGGATGCTTTAAATGGCTAGAGGCACAAATTCAACAGGGCTGCAGTGGTAAAGAAACATCTTATTCGATCAAATCACTGAAGAGTGACAACTTCGAGATCATAAATTTGCTAACGGTTACAACATTTCTACAGAACTTAACTGTTTACAGATGCCAACTACATGTGTATGCCACTATATCATCTTCTATAGCTACCACCTGATTATTACAGACATCATCTGTTTACAAATACCACCTGTTTACAAATAATCCACCTTCCACGCCAGAATAGCTGGTAGGAAATAAAGATATACCATCTATTTGCAGCCTGCAGGTATTGCGTACCACCTACTTACAACTACCACTGGTTTACAATTAGGCTACCACCTGCTTACAGATGTGCCCCATGTTTACAGTTACCATCTGTCTAGATTTTATTATACCAACCGTTCACAGCAACCATCTGTTCACATCTATCACCTGCTTACAGTTACCACTTTTTTATAGACACCACATAGGCCCTATTTACAAACGCATATATAATGGGCGAGACAGGTGAGAGTTGATTGTTTTTACCTGTCTCAGGTGGAAGCTGATGCGGGCATCTACCTTCCGACTTTCTGTCGTCTTGGTTGGACATCTGACAGCAGTATCGTCCCAATCAGTTTCGATTTCGTCGACCAATATCCTCTCTACTATCGAACGATCAATAATGTCAACACCGACTTTCCTGTCGTTGGCGAACTATACACCAACTTCAATCTCTATCCATACCCCGCTCTCTTCTCAGTTGCTGTTGAAATCGATCCTCGTTAGTAACTATAAGCTTAGAGTCTACGTATGTAAATTTTCACAATACTAAGGTGACCTTTCACTGATTCAAAGTAGCTTCTCACTATATGCGATAATGACCTTGTAGACATACGCTGAAGTAACCTCTCATTTTCTTAAGTTACCTTTCTCTGCAGGACTACTTCAGTAACTGCCTCCTATAGTAAAATAACTTCTTATTGTACTAAATTAACTTCTCACTATGCTAAAGTAGACTAACCAAAATGTATTCAATTGTATTGCTATCTCACTATAATATGCTAAAGTAACCAACATAATCTATCCTATATAGAGTAACCTCTTACTACACTGTGTCCCAATAAATCGGGCACCCTTTTTATAATGTGAATAAAACAGGTAAATCTTAATCGATTTTCAAAATTTCAAAACTGTTTTCATCCTGAGATAATTATCTTACACTGATTCAAATATGAAGTTTCTGGCATGAATATTGACGTCACAATTACGTCATTTGCATCAGAGAAATCAAATGTTAAGTACCGAACACAACGATTTTTGTTGACATTTGGTTTCGAGATGTAAATTAACGACGTCATTATGACGTAATTTTTTAGTGAGGATCGTTCATAAATTACCAATTTGTAGATAATTATCTCAGGATAAAAACAGTTTTGAAATTTTGACAATCGATTAATATTTACCAGTTTTATTCACATTATAAAAAGGGTGCCCGATTTATTGGGACACAGTGTATACTAAAACTATCCTAAATAGGCTAAACTTACTGAAGCTATTCAGTATTCACATATGCTAAAGTTACTTCTCACTATTCTGAAGTCATTTCTTACTGTCCTAAAGTGACCTCTCACTATCATGGCCTACCAAAGTAACCATTTTCTCTCACTGCGCTAAAGTTATAATTACATCCCATCACCCTGCTGATGTAACTTATCGCTATGCTAAAGAAACTTCTCAGTATAGGGATACTATTATAGGTCTACTAAAACAACGTCTCACGACCCTTAAGTAGTCTCTCAAAACTAAAGTAGGGCCTAACTAAAGTAACTTCTTACCATGTTAGAATGATTCCTAAGTCCTAATCAAATTAACTACGTCATCACCGACCAATGAGAGTTGCTGCAGCTGCTGCTTTGCATTTGCAGGTCTTGAGGGAGCGACTGGAGCAACTGGTCCACCTGGTTCCGGCTCTGGTTCCGGTGGAAACGGTACGGGAAGTGGTGGAAGTGGTTTCGGAGCGACCGGGGCGACTGGTCCCCCTGGCCCTCCTGGCCCCGCTGGACCTCCGGGCTATTCGAGTGGCAATGACGTCATCAATGTCATCGGTACGTCGGCTATTTTGCCTATCCTCTCCGAGGAGTAGGCCTACATAGGCTACAATAATATTATTGCCGTCTTAAGTCAGGGCATAGAGATCTACATGTATGCGTGCGCTGTTTGGTCTAAACCATCTGAGACCCTGATATCTTTTTGGAACCTTAGATATTTACTCTTCACACAGGTTATTATCGTTATTGTTTTTTTGGTCATTATTATTATTGTTATTTTCAACCCCAGGTAGCCTACATATTATGATCCCTCAGGTTCTTAGAAACTATCCTAAGATCAACCGCCATTCTGGAACTACCGAGCCTCGTGTCCCCCTTGAAGTCCACAAAATAATCTTTCTTTGACGGCCACGGCATCATATCATGTATATATGTAAAATATATATAATATACAATTATACACATAATATGTATAGCTGCAGATCTAAGGTTGTGGAGTTTCATCGTAACTTATAATTATCACATTATAATTATCACATTATAATTATCACATTATAATTATAACATTATAATCATCACATTATAATTATCACATTATAATTATCACATTATAATCATCACATTACAATTATCACATTATAATTATCACATTATAATTATCACATTATAATTATAACATTATAATTATCACATTGTAATTATCACATTATAATTATCACATTATAATTCATCACATTATAATTATCACATTATAATCATCACATTATAATCATCACATTATAATTATTCATCTGTAGATTACAGTCGATGCTGGAACGTCACTTCCAGTCAACCATCAGTCTTCGGATGTAGTCAAGTCCAGTGCAACAATACGGATCCAACGGCCAATCCATGTCAATGCTTCAGCGGATACAACGTTGGAGCCGACCAGAAGACTTGCACCGGTCCACTACAATTATTATATGCAGTGATCACAGTGGTGGTGATGGTGTTGGTGGTGATGGTGATGGTGGTAATGATGGTGGTGATGGTAGTGGTGGTGATGGTGTTGGTGGTGGTGATCGTGGTGGTGGTGATAGCGGTGGTGGTGGTGGTGATGGTGGTGATGGTGGCATTGGCGGTGATGATGATGATGATGGTGTTTATAGTGGTGGTGAAGAAATTAGTGGTGATAATGGTGATTATTTTGATGATGATGATGATGATGTTGTTGTCGGTGATGATATTGATGATGATGATGATGATGATAATGATGATGATGATGATGATGATGATGATGATGATGATGATGATGATAATGACGGTGACGATTTTGATGTTGACGTTGATATTTATGTTGGTGTCATTGTTGATGACGATGACAAAGACGACGACAACGATTACGATGATGATGATGATGATGACGATGATGATGATGATGACAACAATTACGATGATGACGATGATGATATCTTTTCTATACAGATGTCGATGAGTGCGCATATCACAATGGCGGATGTTCCAAGAACTGTACGAATACCGCTGGAAGTTACTTCTGCAGTTGTCCAGCCGGACTCATTCTTGGTCCGAACCAAGCAGATTGTCTTGGTAAGCACATATTATACGAGCACCACAACACAACTTACCTTAGCTTACCTTAGCTTAAATCAGCTTATCATGTCTGATCCTATCTTACCCTGTTTCTAATTACCTTATATCTAACCTTAACATTCTATAGAGCGTCTATATCGAAGGCGTTATCGTCGTCGCGTTATTTTGGCGCCTACTGGGCCGCGAATACAATTATACCATACAATACACACAGATGAAGCCATTATGTTGACAACTCAAGGAGCGATCGTCATTTAGGCGTGTATACATGCATTGTATGATTGTATACAGAAATGCACCTAAGTGACTGAATGACGAATACGCGAGGATCCATTTTCAGCCTATAGAACTATTATATTGCTTTAGTCCTTCGTGTGAAATCTCGTGAAAATAGGACCATATATTTTTTCTTTCGGTTGTTGATAATCTACTGAATATGTTTAGGCCTTTTGGGGATTAGCCCCTCTCAGCCTCTGTTAAACTCCGCCCATGATTAATTTTGTTTATATGAACTTCACCATGAGTTTAAAGAAACTAGTAGGCCTAGGTTTCCTCTAATCGCATTTCTCTGTGTAACATTCCTTCGCATTTCCTTTCTTCGTAGTAGAGCCTGCATTTCCTTTGCTGCAAATGTTCTTATTGTTTATTACACTGCTCGATGAACTATTCTGTTTTCTAAATTGTAACCACATACCCATTCGAATAATGACAACCGCATACTGCTTTGATGTTAGAGCGCCTCAGGATTTTAGGCGTACAAAGGAGATATCGTTATAGGCCTAACAGCTATTAATAGGCCTCAAACTATTCGTCATAGGTCCATTGTAAGGACTGAGCGGGCATGAGAGTCAAAAGATCAAGACTGCATGCCTTGTCGCTTGTTCATCTATGAAGCTCTTACAGTTAAACAGTTGTTTATTTGAAGAACTACATTAGCCAGGCAGTGCTCGTGAATAAGCTAATGCTCAGCAGCTGCGCTTAACTTAGTGTAGCCTACTTATCGCTTTTGCGGTTTTCGATTGCGAAACATGTTGAGACTTCTTTTCCATCTGGATCCAACAGAATATAGTTATCCTGACGAGGCGCTACATAAACACTTTGAATGAATTGCTATTTCGGTGAACCATGCATAAGCAACCCAAATCAATTATGTAGGCCCTAATCAATGTTGACTCATTGTGTCATTGTGCCATTGTGTCATTGTGTCATTGTCTTATTGTTTCATTGTTTCATTGTCTCATCGTCTCAGTGTGCATTGTTTCCTTCATAGGCCTACTCTACACTGTCTTACTTATAATTGAACTAACCTTGGAAATGGGTCTTAGCCGAGTCTTATAGCGGGTCTTTAAGCCTTTTTCGGTTAACCCACTGCCCTACATTAATGTCGTAATGTTTATGAATTCTTTTTGAATTTGTTATAAATTTAGGCCTATAATATTGTCGTGTGCGATACAAATCAATAAACAATAAACAATAAATAATGAACAATAACCAATAAGCAATAAACAACAAACAATAAACAATAGGCAATAGACAATAAAAAATAAACAGTAAACAATAAACGATGAACAATGAACAATAAACAATAAATAATAGACAATAAAAAAAATAAACAGTAAACAATAACCAATAAGCAATAAACAACAAACAATAAACAATAAATAATAGACAATAAAAAAATAAACAATAAACAATAAACAATAAGCATTGAACAATGAACAATAAACAATAAACAACAGACAATAAACAATAAACAGTAAACAATAAACGATAAACAATAAAACAATAAACAATTGATCTTTCGTGTAACTATGACCAAATTAATTTTGTTAAAACTTGATTCTTTTCAGATATCGACGAGTGTCTGACCGTCAAATGCGATCAAGTTTGCGTCAACAATTATGGCAGCTACGTCTGCTTGAAGGTCACGAATGCACTCGTTCCCGTACAAGGTCAGTGGGTCACTGAGGTCAGTAGGTCACTGAGGTTCAGTAGGTCACTGAGGTCAGTAGGTCACTGAGGTTAGTAGGTCAATGAGGTCAGTCGGTCACTGAGGTCAGTAGGTCAATGAGGTCAGTCGGTCACTGAGGTCAGTAGGTCAATGAGGTCAGTCGGTCACTGAGGTCAGTCGGTCACTGAGGTCAGTCGGTCACTGAGGTTCAGTAGGTCACTGAGGTCAGTAGGTCACTGAGGTCAGTAGGTCAATGAGGTCAGTCGGTCACTGAGGTCAGTAGGTCAATGAGGTCAGTCGGTCACTGAGGTCAGTCGGTCACTGAGGTCAGTCGGTCACTGAGGTTCAGTAGGTCACTGAGGTCAGTCGGTCACTGAGGTTCAGTAGGTCACTGAGGTCAGTAGGTCACTGAGGTCAGTAGGTCAATGAGGTCAGTCGGTCACTGAGGTCAGTAGGTCACTGAGGTCAGTCGGTCACTGAGGTCAGTCGGTCACTGAGGTTCAGTAGGTCACTGAGGTCAGTAGGTCACTGAGGTTCAGTAGGTCACTGAGGTCAGTAGGTCACTGAGGTCAGTAGGTCAATGAGGTCAGTCGGTCACTGAGGTCAGTAGGTCAATGAGGTCAGTCGGTCACTGAGGTCAGTCGGTCACTGAGGTCAGTCGGTCACTGAGGTTCAGTAGGTCACTGAGGTCAGTAGGTCACTGAGGTCAGTAGGTCAATGAGGTCAGTCGGTCACTGAGGTCAGTAGGTCAATGAGGTCAGTCGGTCACTGAGGTCAGTCGGTCACTGAGGTCAGTCGGTCACTGAGGTTCAGTAGGTCACTGAGGTCAGTAGGTCACTGAGGTTCAGTAGGTCACTGAGGTCAGTAGGTCACTGAGGTTCAGTAGGTCACTGAGGTTCAGTAGGTCACTGAGGTCAGTAGGTCACTGAGGTCAGTAGGTCACTGAGGTCAGTAGGTCACTGAGGTTCAGTAGGTCACTGAGGTCAGTAGGTCACTGAGGTCAGTAGGTCAATGAGGTCAGTCGGTCACTGAGGTCAGTAGGTCAATGAGGTCAGTCGGTCACTGAGGTCAGTCGGTCACTGAGGTCAGTCGGTCACTGAGGTTCAGTAGGTCACTGAGGTCAGTAGGTCACTGAGGTTCAGTAGGTCACTGAGGTCAGTAGGTCACTGAGGTTCAGTAGGTCACTGAGGTTCAGTAGGTCACTGAGGTCAGTAGGTCACAGAGGTCAGTAGGTCACTGAGGTCAGTAGGTCAATGTGGTTGGAACTTAACGCCGTCTATTCCGCAGTCAGCATTATAAACTGCATCGTCATGGCCATCGTCGTCGTCGTCATTGTCGTCGTCATCATCATCATCATCATCGTCGTCGTCGTCGTCGTCGCCGTCGTCGCCGCAGCGTCATCGTCGTCGTCGTCGTCGTCATCATCATCATCATCATCGTCATCATCATCATCACCATCACCATCGTCGTCGTCGTCGTCGTCATCATCACCACCACCACCATCACCACTATCATCACCATCATCAACATGGTGGCGCTATAAAAGTTTTCACTAAGTATCCTAGATAATATAGATATACATGTACTGTATCTCGATAGGACTGCGACAGGACAGCCCAGACAACCAAGACAACACTAACAACGCATCGATCAACAGCACGGCAACGACAACCGGGATCCTCATCTGGATCGCCGTTCTAACTCTCTCCCTCCTCGTGCTCATCGTTGCATTCATCTACAAGTGGCGAAGGAATTCCCGTGGGGGGCGGTGGGACGACAACCCCGGTGGTGAGACCCCCTCTGGAGGAGGGTCTTTGGACGGGCGCAGCGATGATGGCGGAGGGGACCCAGGGCGCAGCTTCGCTGACTTCGGTAACTGGAAGTTCTCGCTGAGTGACCGAACGGGCAAGAGGGCGATGCACCCGAGCGTCGCTAGTATCCTCAGCCTCCAGGGTGACTTCAACCCTGCAGCCGGTGGTACTGAGCAGAATAGCAAGCTGTAGAAAATGCACGACTGTTCTGCCAATTAATTGATTAATTGATTGATTGATTGATTGATTGATTAATTAATTGAGTAAGAGAGTAACTGATGTCAAGCTGTAGGTTGATGCATTGCACACTCGACTCCTAATGAATAGATTAATAGCAAGCTCTCAAATGTAGCTTGCTTGACTGCTGATTAATTAATTAATTAATTAATTAATTAATTTAATTAATTAATTAATTAATTAATTGATTAATTAATTAATATCAAATTGCAAGAATATACATTATGCGTACTCACGGTCCTGTTAATTAATTAATTGTGCTGCAGGATAATTTAAGCTTATACAAAGTAGGCCTATGCACTATCCTGCCCCTTGTGGCCCTCTTGCTTTGCTAATTTAAGTAATTGATCAAAAGCGAGCTGGAAGATGCATGCATTCTAGAATGTTCTGTTAATTAATTAATTGGCATCAAGCTGAAGGATGACACGTACCGGTACTCAGGGGCGGAAACCTGGACGGAAACTTGGGGGGGGGGACGAACGAGTGTGGCCGAAGGAAAGACGCGACGCTTTTTTGTCATCTGGTCGAAAAGTCAAGAAAATTGTTGATTTTCACCGCCAAAAAAGTTGATGACCTTTTTTTTAGTCATTTCGCCCAAAAAGTTTCGAAAGACAAGAAAATTTTCAATTTTCGCCGCCAAAAAAGTTGATGACTTTTTGTTTTTGTTTACTCATCTATATTTTCACCGCCAAAGTCTAAAATATGTCTATTTTCACCGGCAAAAAATAATTGTATGCCTTATTTTCTCATCACGCTCAATGATGGGGGGGGGGGGGCGACCGATGCATGGGCCGTCCCCCCAACACTTTTATTGGGGGGACCGTCCCCCTGTCTCCCCTAGGTTTCCGCCAATGCCGGTACTCGATTGTTCTGCTAATGAATTAATCGCGTTAATTTACATGTTGTGCTTTTGCTATTCTTGGGCACTGCAGCTGCAGTCTGTGCTTTATTTTGCCAACGAACAATTTGAGTCCATTACTTGACAACAGTATCGTCCTGTAGGGCTATTTTACAATTATAAAACATTTTTTTGCAAATGGCTGGACGGACTATTTTTTCATGAAGTTACTCGTCTAGGCCCTATAGCTGACAATATAGTCGTCGTAATCGTAATTTCCAAATATAAAAAGCACCAGTAGAAAGCCAAGTAAGCGCAGGGGGCACCTGCTTATTTAAGAGCGCTCTGTCCCGCTATATATAGTCAGCGTTCGGTTTGTTCGAATATTATACAGAGAGAGGCCTAGCTACCTATGTAGCCTACTATTAGACGAGACTTTGGTTTATTATTTCGCTCGATTTGCCTATGTGAATAGATGACAGTTGACTTCATATATATATATTAGGCCTATACGAATTGATTGTTTGCTTGTATGTGCACTTGTTATATCGCCCCTTCAATCTCTCTCTCTACCCAGAGGCGCTCCTAAATGCGCCGCGGACACTGCATCGAAGTTACACGCCAAAGCGCAGAGCAATTGCGAGTGAAGGACTTGCCCAAGGTCCCTATGCGGCAAATTGAGGTGGATTCGAACCTCAAACCTTCCGGCTTCAAGGCGACGACGCCACCACTACACCACCATGCATCCTCCAATGACTGAAATTACAGTCAATGTACAGAGATTAAAGGAAAAAATTCTAACTGAGGCACACACACCTCATGCAACATTGACATCACAATAAGACAAAACACTGCTACATGTACTTACAATGAACTACACTTTTTATTCAAGTTTCACAAGAAATAACAAAGACAGGCGTTTTCCGAATTGGAATCACCTTATCATTAATTACACACGTGAAATTTCGTTGTAATCTAGCGAACTCGTGAATAAGCCAGTACCCCGCGCTCCGCTTTCGAGAGGCGCTCTAAAAATTTGGAGATTCCGACAAGCCAGAAACGAACGGCCTGTGTGGTGACTGGTCATACTTGGATAATGCATAAAGAGCAACAGGTATGAACCTTCTCATAGGAGAACCAAAAGAAGAAGTTAACCATAATTATTGAAATCACTATAATCAACCTGACCCAGCAGGAAATAAAATCACTTTTAAACATAATTTTACCGAACTTTTATTAATTTTCCCAGAGAAGCTCATTCAATGTATACAAACGAACTTATAAGACACAACTAAAAACAAAAGCAATTCATGATTAAAGCTAAGGCTTAAGGTGCTAGAACGTTGATAGTGTGTCGCTGCAGAATTAAACATTGACATAAAATATGAGCAACATACAATTATTGTACACCAGCTGTAAATTTCCATTCCATAAACCTGTGCATGCACGCATGAGCACTGAAACAAACTACTTGAACACTACACACAACTACATGTGTAGCGCCTACTATAACCACACGCACCCACACATCTACATACTGACACAAACACATACAGAGAAACAATTTAATACAATTTAATTACAGAAGGTATCACATATTTTGCTCGCACAGAGTGTAGCCTACATCACTACACAAAAATGTAGGCATCACATATTTTGCTTGCATAAAGTGTACATTACAACACAACTCTGTAATGTATTGGAAGGTGAGTAACAGAAGGCAATTATTATGACCAGGTAAATCAGAACTCAACGCTAAATTCATTCAGCGTTTGCGTTTGTTCACAAACCACAACAAGGACCCGATAATAGAAAATTCACAACAAGTTTAACAACCCATGCGAAACCGCTGCATATTCATCAGTTAGAGTTCAGGGCTGTCAGTGAAAAACGGCATATGTTACAGTGATCTCTAAGTATTGACCTATTTCCACTGAGAGCTCTCTCACCCAGGTTAAGCACAGTTCTGCCTCAATTTTAGTTAATTACTATTATGTGGTCGCTTTGGAAACACGAGTACATCTACATTTCACATTTATTTATATATTCATCAAAGACAACAAAGGAAATTTCTTGCCTGTGTCCGGTTGTCACTCAAGTGCAAGGCACATAATTATATATTCAAAATACATGAATGCTCTAAGGGAAAAACAAATAAACCTGAAAAATACAGGGACCTACTACAACAGGATGTCTTATGCTCAACACACCCTAAGCTACGCTAAATTCAAATCACAATGAAATTGATGAACAACGTGTTCGTGATCGTGTAGTTGATATATGGACACAGGACAATCCATAGCTTGTGAAATCTGTACAAAACTGCATAGGCTCTGGAATCAAACGTATACTACGTGAAACGCAAAATTCAATATGGTACTGACAACGAAGTCTACATGGTGTACAAAAAATATCACACCACAAACTATGACACTTCAGCCTAAACTGCATATCTGTATTGATCACATGCAACACGATTGTCAGCAGTTAAAGGCATCTGATAAACCAGCAGAGGTTCCATACAACAGACAGACACTTTATATACACATATAACATTTAACTTTTAATCTCTGGGGGCAATTATGTACAGCATTTAAGGTGCTATAAAAGGTGTTCAACAAAACTCCATACCAAATGTTTACGTTAAGGATAAAAGCCCATTTCCTAAAGGGAACTGTGTACAGGGAGTCACAGTGCGACTTCTGAAAGCAGTGAGGTCAGAGACCTTAGCCAGGAGTAAAATCAGTGGAGGAAAATGCATTCCAAAGATGGACACTACAAACCGACGAGGAGACCCCTTACGATAAGATACAAAATAATGATACTGCAACAATGCTCTGCAACAATATATTTAAGAAAACACAATTTTTGCAAATGCAATAAATTGCTCACAAAAGCTAAGAGCTCATCACATTGTTTTAATTCAACACAACACAATGTCAGGGCACATCAACATTCATGGACATCTGCGAATACTTTGCCAATACCGTAAATGCCAATAAAACTGATTACTGGCAGTCTAGATGTCAACATCTGAGTTGTTGCTTCCCAGATGTTCTTTAATTATTGTTCTGTTTACATCTTTTGTACGCAATACAAGTGATACAGATCACAAAATCAACAAGATACGAAGTAAAAAGTAAAAACTATGCCCACGACGTTAAAAGTCAGATTGCTCAAAGTACCGGTAGATAAATTGCAAAAGTATTTAAAGGTACATTCAGCAGTCTGAAACAATAATGAAATTCTGTTTTTTTGTAAGATCAGTGTTCCAGCGGTGATTGTGTTGAGATAATAATATACCAGAAAATGACTGCTTTTGTGAAGATGATGAAATCACACAAAAATCCTTCCATCAAAAGTCCTCAAGATCTGAAAAAGAAACAAAAAATTTATCATTAAACACATCTCTCTTCTCGATCATTCTACTTTGCTGAAGAAATATATAAACTCTTGATTTGTGCATATGTACAGTGCTTCTTTTTTTCAATCACCATGCATGCAATAGATCTCTAATTTGACAATTTCCTTAAAGAGAAATAATATTAAAAACTGTAAATTTAAGCAGGTTAAACAGTAAGATGTCATAGCCTAAGTGAATTGGAAAAGGTAAGCATGGGCGCCCGCAGAAATTTTTGCAGGAGGGGGCAAAATTTTACGATGGTCACAGTTAAATTTTTCAGCCGCAAGAGCATGAAAAATACAGTGCTGGATATTAAGAATACGGGTATTTTTCAAAAAGGTTCCATCATGCAAATTTCTCAGTTTCATTTTGCGTATTCTTTTTAATATGAATAGTTTTCCAAGTGCGGAATTTTTAAAATCCAAAAGTAGATGTTAAAAAGTAGGTCCATGAAGGGCACTATATATTTATTTCTATAGAGATTTCTAAACATAGATTTATGACTTTCACTGTGTTTATCATTCGTATCATTAGTGCTTTAAGGCGAAGAAATTTGTTAAAAACCCAAAAGTAGTACTTAGAAAAATAGGTATCACTTTTCCAGGAGGGGGCAAGTGCCCCCCCCTTGCCCCTATGTGCGGGCGCCCATGAAGGTAAGTCTTGAGTTTAGATTGAAAGGCAGTCTCGGTGGAAGATTTGCAAACACTAGTAGTGTAAGAGTTTCAAAAAGAGAGAGACCAGAAGATTTGGATGAATGGACAGGCAAACTGACTGATGTCACAGTAAAACTACCGTCTAATTTCTTATAGAACATAAGTGAGCTGATGAAGATGATGACAATGATAAAATTCAAAGAAATTAGCTCTTCAACTTAGAGAAATATCGTCCGAAATAAATTTACATTATAACCCTGACAGATGTCTAACGCCTTGACGCTGGTCTTGTTTTATTCCTAAAGAGCAAACAGATAAATAAGATGAGCATTAGAAGTGCAAACGATTAACCATTTTAGGTATATAAAAATATATACTCAATATTACTCATAGGTATAACTATAATTATAGGCTTAGGTAAATAGGTAATTAGACTTCATTCAGAACACAGAAAATACCTATCACGATTAAAGATAAGAGTAAATGCGAGACTTCACTGACAACAGACCGAAGAACTATGGTTATGTAATGTCAGGATTCCTGCAACTATGTGGCAGCACACACACACACACACACACACACACACACACACACACACACACACACACACACACACACACACACACACAGGCGTCTCTACTTTTACAAGCCTCTCTTGAAGTGGTGCAATATAAATTTGCAATTACATTTACAACTCATCAAACCTAACAGAAAGAAGACATAATATATCTCATATGCTCAAGAGGCAGTGGCTTTTAGCCATACTCCTGAATGTGTGACAACACTTGACATCCCGCGGCTAGCGCGTAGAAAAGATATTTCGTTCATCCAACAGATTTGACCTCTTGGTTCCTCGGTCTAGAACTGTTATGGCTCAGTCTTGATCATTTGTCTCAATTGGTCCTTCTCTTTGGAATGCCCTCTCTCCTTCTGTTTGCTCTACACTTCTTTCTGGTAGTCTCTCCTCTGCTTTGTCTCTTCTCAAAACCTGTTTCTTCTCGCTGAGCCTTGCGCACTGGGAGCGCCTCTGAACGGTTCACCCTACTAGAGGAGCTTTATAAATGTTTAAATACAATACAATATTTGTGCCACTCGTATGGTAACTAAGCACCTACAAGGAACCAAACAAGCAACAGGAATTTTCAAGAGGCTGCAGTGAAAAGATAACTGAGTCATAGGCCATAGGCGTGGTTGACTGTTTTGTAAACACGTCATGCGTAGCCACAAGTAACCAAAGCCAAGAAAATAAACCAATCTTCTCTCTCATACGGCGTCACAAGAAATCAGGTCCACACCTCTGACCTTGAAAAATCATCAACCAAATACATTTCAATCGTACTCAAAAGTAATTGCAAATTATAATAATTTATATAGGCCTAGCCACCTATAGGAGAATTAACACTGCTAACTTTCAGTTCAAACGATAAGGGTCCAATAATTGTATTAAAACTATTAAAACACATATTAAGCTATCATTTAAAAACATGAGGGCTTCTGGTTTCCTCAATAGCGGTACTGTATTGTCAAGATACACAGATACTTACACAAACAAAGACATACATAAACACATAGCCACAAAATAAATGATAGCTGAAAGACATCAAAGACATGGCAGAAGAAATTTGACTATGCAACAAATTCTACACGAAAGCCAAGGAACTCAGCAAGAGCTGTATTGCCCACAAATGAAACATTTATTTTAATAAGCAGGGAACACTCGGTATGTTGATTTATTTTAATATAGTACTTTCGTATAATACTACAATAACCACGTTGTAGGCATTCACAATACTCACATAAATGATATTAGGCAAGCATAGTACCATACTGCAGTACTTAAACATGCTTTAGGCATGTACAAAACTTGCATAGATCTAGCAAGCTAGCATAGCACCATACTACAGTACTTAAGCATGCTTTAGACATGTAAAACAACTTGTATAAATATAGTACTTTAAAACAGAATTAAAACCGGAATCTGCTCTGGGGACAGAAAGTGTAACGAGTGCGCAGCATTTGGCCAGTGAGCTGAACATTATTCGGTTCTTTGCAATGGCTCCAGAAGAGTTACAAGAGCAATTCCAGTGATAAGTAAGTTACAGTCAGCAAGTCAGCTATAAAGAAATGCATTAAATAGCAAGTGGGATCAAGAGGAAAAAGAGATTTGTTTAACGAATAACATTATTTGTTTAACAAATAACATTATTTGTTTAACGAATAACATTATTTGTTTAACGAACAACATTATTTGTTTAATGAATAACATTATTTGTTTAACGAATAACATTATGTGTTTAACGAATAAAATTATTTGTTTAACGAATAACATTATTTGTTTAACGAATAACATTATTTGTTTAACGAATAACATTATTTGTTTAACGAACAACATTATTTGTTTAATGAATAACATTATTTGTTTAATGAATAACATTATTTGTTTAACGAATAACATTATTTGTTTAACGAATAACATTATTTGCTTAACGAATAACATTATTTCTTTAACAAATAATTTTATCTCGAATGTTAAAACTTAATGCCTTATTGATGAGTCTGTATACTCAGTACTAAAATTGACTTGGAAACCAGTACAACCTGTCCCTAAAGGTTTTAAGCCAATCTGCATATTGTGTAAACATAGCTTGAAAATTACATGCACAAAGCAAAGCCATCCAGAAAAGAAAAAACGAAGTTAACTAACCATGCAAACCCAGAATACAAACACTGTTCACTAGCCATGTAAGTCCAGAAAAGAAACAAAACTGCGCTTGCCATCCTTTTGCCGTGCCAAAACAAAAGATCTACACACCGAAGATTCAGATGAAAACTCAAAATTAATTTAATGTCATCTGGTCTCGTTCATATATGATATAAGTCATTGAAACCGTCCATAAAATGCCAAGGCAACACTTGTGTCTGACCTTTACAGAGCTGCAGAGCCGGGTTGCAAAGGGTTAATTGTTCTAAGCTTTCACCAGAGAAAACCTTTCGGTGGAGGTACCGTGCTTGAACGTCTGCAACATTCAGTTTATTGCAATATGATGCACCAAAGAACAATAGAGACATACTTACCTGCTCACCATTGACATTCGCGTAAGGATGTTAGGTAAATAAAGGGTTAAAGCCGAATTGTTAAAACCAACGTAATTCCCCTTCTAATAGCATTTTGTCAAAATTCTGGATTATGAAAGTAACCAGAAAAATAAATACAGAAATACAACAAAGAGCGTCTTACATCAAAATAATCAAAGAAAATCATTAATTAAAAATTGCATCACAGAGATTTGTACAATTATTGTGTAACAGTGTTTTTTTGTTAGGTGAACCCTTTGTCTTGTAGCCTACTTAGCAACTTTTCAGGTGTCAGACACCACAAGGAATTCACGGTGAACTGAGACAATTAGGCCATTGATAGTGATTTATACCAGAAACTAGTTCTAATTTATACCAGAAATTAGTTCTACGCATAAGCAGAGTGAGTGCAGAACCACATAGTAGGTTAACCAATTAAAATCCTCTGAAATCAAACCACTACACAAGCAGTGTAGTAACCAATTAAAATGCTTGACATCAAACACTACACAAGCAGTGTAGCATTCAATTAAAATGCTTGACATCAAACACTACACAAGCAGTGTAGTACGGTAACCAATTAGAATGCTCTGAAATCAAACACTATACACAAGCAGTGCACCCACTACAGACCAAGATCACCATAAAGAACCAGATTAAGCACGTGCTGCATACTCACTTGCATTCGTCTTCCAACTTCTGCAACCTTTCCTGACAAGACTTTGAACAATCCGCTATAATTAACGCAAAAATACATGTAAACATACACACTGCATTACGTAAGGTAACCAAGTTTGAGCAGTGTTCCATATCGAAGGAAAAAAGCATTCTGTTTACATCAAATTATTTCTATTCATCGACCAAGTCCTGGGCACGACGTTAAACTGCATCCATCCTCTGCCACAGGGGACCAACAACGCCCCTGTGCCGGTCCTAAGCCCGGACAAAATGAGGAAGGTTTGCCAGATGGGTGGCGATACGCTGGCGGTGAAAAACCAAGATGATTGCAATCCGCCAAAACCACGACACAAGTGACATAGCTACCCAGATGCTTCAAGTTGTCATGATGTGGAGCAGACATGCACAGGCCGGTCAGGATGGACCGATGGAGAGAGTCGGGGGAGAGAGCGTGGGACACAACGGGCATTGACCTACGTTGTCCTTCATGTCTCTTTTTCATGATTCTCTTCAATCAGACAAGGTGGTCTAGCTGCTCCAATATGTTAATGGTATGGAGCCGACCTGCTGACCGGACCTGCTGAAGCTAGGCAGCATGACGCGAGACAGACTCAGACAGGAAGTGGCGTCGGACTCCTACGGGCATTGAGCCCAAGGTTATTGATGATGATGATCGACCAAGTACTAAAGATCAATCATCGGCATATAAATAAATCTAAAGGTGCTACATAAATGGCCAGATACATGCATATATACATATGTTGATCAGTGAAAGTAAGCAATCATTGTGAGCAAGGGATTTGCTTCATGGTAACGCCATCAGAGTCGCCAAGGTTCAAAACCCGGTATTCTCCAAGTTACAAACTTACATGTATGAGTTCTCTTGGCTACCAGGTCCCAATGGCACGTTTTCCATCACTAAACATCGTGTAACATGACTTCAGATGAGACTCTTAACATGGTAGCTCAATGACCCTACGCTGTGGAACCAGCTTACTCCTTCGACGCGTTCCTCCTTATTAACTGACGGGTCAAGAGCTTCTTTTCGCTGTCACAAAACCACTTTTTCTCTCTTGGTATAATGCAGCCTTTTCATTTAACTACCGTAGCGTAGTTTATAGTTATATGAGGGTTTGTATAATTATGTGTGTTCAGATTATATGCCATACCTAATACTAACTAGGTTTATATAGATATAGAAAAGACACCTGATGAAATGATTATAAAAAGCGATTTAAATGTAGTATTATCAACTGCATGGAACGTTTACTCACTTTGGCTCTGAACTATTTTGTCTTCAGCAGCTTTCTGTGAACAGAAAAACACATTTATGAGCATTTATGTGCAAAATAACACAAATAACAATAACAATATCATATTTGCAACTCTGTACGCAAGTAAGCAGTCGTACAGTAACAGTGCTAGCAAGACCTCTCAACGACACTGCAAGCATAACTGTCTAACACTCTAACTGAATCCAACAGGTCAATTACAAATACGCTGCTGCTTGGGGTTGCACAGATATTATTTAGCCGAAGACATTCCACAGCCACACCCTTGTGGGGCGTGGTGGCGTCGTTGCCTTGGAGCCTGAAGGTTCGAGGTTCGAATCCACCTCTCCGCGTAAGGACCTCAAGTGGGCAAGTCCTTCACTCACAATTGCTCAGCACTTTGGCGTGAAACTCCGATGCAGTGTCCGCTCTGCATTCGGGAGCGCCTCTGAGCAGTGAGAGCTTGAAGGGGCGCCATAACAAGTGCACATACAAACAAACCCTATGAAACAACGTAGGTCTACTTAATCATCACAGTCTTATGCCCAAACATCACATATCTGCATTACAATTGCCTACAGAAATGAAATCAACATTTGGATTGCCATACATGTACATGTATGCTCCACTGTAATTTAGTGTAGATATTTGAGAATGTCTCAGTGACCACAACAGCCACGTCAGAGAGACCTGGTTATTCACCCCGAGATTCATACTGGGCCCTTGGCTGGCCACCAGTGGCCCAATGCACACCAGCTGTGGGTCAAAGTAGCACAGCTGCCTAGGCAGAGGCTTTAGGTGCTGGTATTATAACATATAATTATGACAGGCATGCAGATAGACACAGAGAAAAAAGGGCCAGAGAGACCTACAGGTGCCTAAAGCAAGAAATGATTTGGTGTTTATGTCATTAGTGAACACTTCATTGTCATTGGACTGGAACGATAGTGTACCCCACCTGCAAGGCTTCTGTGTACACCGCAGGCTACTGTGCACACAGTGAATAGACCAGTTAGGCTAGCGTCAACAACTATGAGATAAAAGTCTAAATAGTTTAGGCCTTTGACATTGGCAGCAAAATTAAAACCAACCTCTCCAACAGGGCTTCCTAAATTTATAACTGCGCAAACCAATTCCTTAACTTCTCATCCAAACGGATGACAATGACCTTTTTACTATCTTTTTACGAATCCAATTAGCCTAAGACTGCACATTTTGTGTAGAACTGCACACTAAGAAAGCGCCCTGCTATAGTAGTTATAGTAGTATAGTACTATAAAAAGTATGTAGTCCTATAAAAGTTATGTAAACACATACTTTTTCAGTGGCCAGCTTCTGCGCGTTGTCCGTCGCCTCTTTGATCTTCGCGTCCATAACCTTCTTCTCCTCATCCAGCTTCTTCTTGTCCTCCTCAACCCTCTTCTTCTCCTCGTCGACTTTCCTCAGCTGTTCCTTCTGCATGTCCGTCATTACCTGTTGGTCCCGTATCGTCTGATTAGCAGTGACTAGGTCGGAGTGCATCTTCTGTAAACGTTCGAACAAATCCCGACTAATATTCGTTTCCGTCCAGTAGTAATAAGCAAGAATAGCAGCCACGACCATTGCCGTAGTTGCCAACAGCTTTGCACCGCGATTAGCCTCCGCTGCCATTTTGCCACCGTTCACCTGTCCTCGTCCGGTTGTTAGTCTACCTGTCAACAGATCCGCTGAACCGGCAAATTATTCTACGCGCAAGGTAACTCGCGTCACGGGCACCGCTTCACCAATGCTCTGAGCACGCTCGGAGTATGCGATGTTCTGATGTGGAACATTAACTTTCAGCAGAAACCACGTACTTAGAGACGGTAGCGTGAGGCGTTTCAATTTTCAGTAATCTGGAATGGTTCAATTACCACGGGTCTCGTGATTGGCGTATATTAAACCCTTATGCCCTAAGTGTGTACAGTTAGAAAAATATCAACAGGTCTGCTTGGTTTTTGTGAGTATTTTGCGAGCAGGTCTGGATCTTTTGGAAAGACCCCTCAAATATAGCCTATATGCATATAATTATGGCTATAAGAGTAGCAAATGACTAAAAAAATTGACCCAAGACAAGAAAAAAAAATTATGTTTGGTCCCTTCGAAACCTTCTGTATTCGCCATAGGTAGCGGCGTAGCGCCGCCACTGGTTGGGATTTGACTCCCGTTCAGTTCAGTTCAATGGGAACGACGAACTCTCCATTGCAAGATCTTCTATGTTTGGATAACAGCAAACATGCAGACTCAGCCTTACTCGTTCCAAGACTCGAAGTGCCCCGGATGGATATCGCCACATGTACTTGTACATGCACTTGCATGTCCAGCTTACAACACCCTCATGCGAGTGTGAAATATGTGTAGGCTATACGCCTACACCTGTAGAGTAATAATGTACACGTAGGCCTAGGCCTATATTATCTGGTTACTTGTAAAGCGACACTTAGACTAAGTATCCCACTGAACATGGAATCTATACAATTCTGCGCATTCTAATATCTATTGACCCATGTAAGCCTTTGTATGATAGGCCTATATATCATAGACCTATATATTTGTATGTACATGTATGCGCACTTCTTATAGCGCCCCTTCAAGAAACCTACTAAGAAGCGCTCCCGACTATAGAGCGGGCACTGCATCGGAGTTTCGCACGCCTAAACGCTGAGCAATTGCGAGTGAAGGACTTGCCCAAGGTCCCTACGCGACAGCTTGAGGTAGATTCGAACCTGCAACCCTCCAGCTGCAATGCAACGAACATACCCGCTATACACCATGGTGCACCGTGCCCCACACAAACTTTGTGTAGGTACATGCATGCCACGGATATGCGAAAATATGTATATTTTGTATAGGGGCCTACAATATTATTTTATTATGAGCAAGCATGCAGACAAGCTTGAGGCTGATGGATGTGTATAGACCTACATGTATACTTGCATATTATCCCGCATAGTGAAACATGTGCTAACTATATTATTAAGGCAATTCGTGTTTAAACATGTCCATCTTATAAACTGCATGATAGGCCTATGCATCGGCCATGACATGCATATCGTATACACTTGCGTCGGCATATAGGGCCTAGAAAACTTCACACGCCCGCACACACACACACACACACCCACACCCCCACCCACACACACACACACACACATATACACACACACACATGTGTGTGTGTGTGTATAATTGTATAGGCTTATAGGCTATATATAAAGTTTCTTGCGCCTTCTGTATAGTATACAAAATATAACTTATAGATAATATTTATTTATTTATATACTGTATTTATTTATTTATTTATATACTGTAATGTGCGAACGCGAAATGCTTCTTATATATAGGCTATTATATATCCTCTCTTCAAGTCTCTTGAGCTGTCGGGCTGGCAACAAAGTTGTCTTTATAACCTAGATAGGCCTAACGTACTTCACAGTCTTTCAGTCATAAATCTATTAAACGTGCGTTAGTTTGCTTTTAGCATTCAACACGGATTATTAGGCCTACCTGCAAATCATATATATATATATATATATATATACATATATATATATATATATTCATATAATTTTATATATATATATATATATATATATATACATTATAGGCGTAGGCCCTATGCATGGTCTATATGACCGGTGTAGGCTTATGCTAATGAAGCCTAATGAAAGTTGCTATAGTTGCCATGTTTCAACAACAGACGGTGAGAGAGAGAGAAAGCGTCTCCTAGGGTGTGAATACATAGTTATAAGTCTTAGGTTCGATTCTTGACTTTTGCCAGCGAAGAAGCTTCGGCTGTTTTCGGATAAACTCGGATTTACTGTCGTTTCTTTCAACGGGAAACTTCATCTCGTATCCAGCGTCTCCTGCTGAGACCCTGGACCGGTAACCATGTCAACGGCCGATACTGAGTCGAAAAGTATATCAGATAACACTATAACGATATCAATATACAATATTATTATTTTATGTGTAAAGATAGGCCAACTAGTTTATTTATTCAAACTGACCGTGCGCAATACGATTACATGATTACAGAACATATTAGGCCTATTATAGAACCATAATTATTAGTCTTCATATTAATATTATTAGTTGAAACCAAAACCATAGAATTCTTGCCTTCATTGGTTCTGCACTTCTGCTGTAGCCTATTCATTGACTTCACAGAAATTGTATCACCGTGGTTGGACTGGGAGCGCCTCCGAGTGGATTTCCTGGGGAGCTCTACATAAATTCTTGACATGAATAAATGAATGCATTGACACTTTCTTCGTTACTATCCCCAACCACATCAATCCACCATCTCACAACCAATTTCTTTTCCATGGGTCTTCGCACTGGGATCACCTCTGATTAGTGCACTCTGAGAGGCACCTTATAAATTTATAGAGTTCTACAATGCAACATGGTCTACAACAATTCCACTTCTTCACATTCTACTTATTAATTTTCGTCATCAAACTTTCTTGTTGATCTTTATTCGCAGGTGACAGAGATACGAAGCGAGAATCGAAGTCCGGCAATAAACAGCATCAACAGCAGAAATCTAAGAAGAGAAGTGAATTAGAGTTCTTCCGAGATGAATTGGAAAGAGTCAAAGAAAACGTCAACGAATATAACTCGAGTCTCAATCCTCCCAAGCAGTAAGACAATCAATCAATCAATTAACCAATCAATCAATCAATCAATCAATCAATTTTTTTTATGTGAATGCTTCTTCACAAGACAACTGTATACCATTCGATAACGAATAGAGGAACGGTGACGGGCAAGGGTTGCGTGTCATGGGGGTTATACGTGTGTAGTTAGGGTGGCGTGGTGGCTGGTAAGGTTGGCATCGTGGCTGGTAAGGTTGGCATGGTGGCTGGTTAGGGTGGCATGGTAACTGATCATGGTGTGGCTAAATGCTCTGAATGAATGAAATGAATGAAAATGAGTGAATTTGTTTCTGGTTATGGCAGCATGGTTGATGTTTGAGATGACTTTGATCCGTTTAGAGTATACATGTAGCATGGTTGCAAATTGAATTACATCGGGTGACTTGGTTCCGTTCCATCTAGGGCGATAGGCTTACCAGGGCATTCATTGGAAAATTAATAGGCCTATTCCTAAGATGGTATTCGAATTGCAATCGGAATTTTACAGGCTTATCAACAAAAGCAGCAATATTATGATTGCTGCATGACAATAATTAAGCATTTCAGAATAATGTCAAACCAAAAAATTCCTGTCCTAGGCTATAGACAGAAAGATCAGTTTAGTGCCGAGTTCGAAAACGTGACTGTTGCATGAAGAGGTGACCCATGACAGGAGGTCTAAGTGGTAGGCCTATAAGATGAACACCCGCACTGAATTCACGATCACTTTGCGTAGAATCTAGTTGTTAAAGTGATAAAAGTCTGTCGTTTTACTTCGCGAGTCGCGACTCCAATCACTCATAGTCAAACCGCGAGCTCTTGCTTATACAGTCATGTACATCAATCTTGAAACGGAGTCCTTATCTCATTGTTCAATAAGTACAAAGCCCGCTTATCAGTAGGTTAAGCGCATGCATAGTCGTGAAAACACGGTGAGCACGTATAGAGTCATGGGCAAAACACTCAACAAATCGAGTGTTTCTTAAGTGCAATTTCCACACTTTAGGCGCATATTATCACATAAAATTATCCTGCGTTGTCTTAAGATCCCGTTAGTAGGCTAAGTAGGCCCATATGATATTGGACAAATTTTTCTACAGCCTAACTGAAGCTAGCAGGCCGCCTGTATTAGGCTAAGCCTAGATAAATACCAACAATTAAGGAGATGGCTTAACTGTACAGTAACTGTTGCCTAGGCATTCTGCAGTTCACTTTCTTATGTAGGCCTACTAAACACAAATAGGCCTATTTGTAAGGTGAATAGACTCTATAGGCTAGGCCACTCGCATTTACCCTCGATATAGACCTATATAAGAGAATATTGTGAAGCTAATGTATCCGCAGAAACCACGGCACAAGTGACAGAGCGACCCAGATGCTTCGAGATGTCATGATGTGGAGCAGACATGCACAGGCCGGTCAGGACAGACCGGTGGAGAGAGTCGGAGGAGAGAGCGTACGTGGGACACATACGGGCATTGACCAGGTTGTCCTTCATGCCTCTCTCTCAATATTCTCTTCAATCAGACATGGTGGTCTATATACATGTGGGTGCTCCAAGATGTAAATGGTATAGCTATAGAGCTGACCTGCTGACCGGACCGGTTGAAGCTAGGCAACATGACGCGAGACAGACTCAGACAGAGTGGCGTCGGACTCCTACGGGCATGTGCCCATGGATTGAAAGAAGTGAAGAAGGAGAATATGTAGGCCTACATCTTAACAATGCGACCGAATCCTGCAAAGCAGGAAAGTGGCATGCCTTGTGCGACTTTGGCGGCACTGTATCGCAGTTTACTGCTTTTACTCTATACTTAAAACTGATGAAGATTTATTAAACATTGAGGATCTTTGCGATAAGTTTTATTATGTTTGCTCTTGAAATGGTTTTGTGCACATGTAGGGAGCCTTTCGTTCCCTATATTTTCAATCCTTTGAAGCCCTACACCGACACCCGGATGTTCGAAACTGCAATCAACGAAGTCAGTTCAATTAATAATCATTCTAGTTTTTTTTTTTAAATATGAGTTGAATTAAAAACGATTAGATGACTGTGATAATGTTCACACCAGCAGTGGGAAGCTGGTCTTGATTCCTTCAAGTTGAAACCTTAATTTAGGCTACTTTTGCAATTGGCGAACTTTAGTAATGTAGTTAAAGTTTTGGTAGGCTTAGGGCCCGTATAGGCTACATAGGCTACATGTAGGCGTAACAGCACTGTTTGCGTGCACTGCCTTTATGATCAATAATATAATCAGTTTCTTATTTCGCATTTGTTGGTTCCAGCTGCTTAGAAATTATCTTAATCTCTTAATCATTAGGTCTAATGGCTCAGTTGTCTGGAATGACCTTCCTTCACAGCTACGCCTACACCCTGGAACTCTACCAGGATCCTTCCTTGCACAACTTTAACTGTTGTTTTTGGACGTGCTGGAGTCGGCAGCACCTCTAAGTAGTTTTACTCGAAGGGGCACCACATAAATATCCTAATGAATGAATGAATCTTGCGCACGATTATTTGTGAATAGGCTAATAAATGAATGTTATTGTCTTCGGTTGGTACAGCCTCCAGAGTCGCATTATTTTCCAGTGAGTAGAAGGACTGCGTTGGGTCCATGTGATCCGTGGGTTTCGTTGGAAATGGATCTCGTCATTTCACCGTCCGTTCCATCCACGGCCAGACAATCCGCCAGACATGAGTCAGTCACTTCCGTTTCTTATTCTTCGATTAATTATTTATTCGCTAAACACTACCTAACCGGTTATTATAGGCCTATACTGCCGTGCTAAGCAAAAAGACAGTAACTCAAGTTTTTCCGTTTTTGAGTTAGCACTTGTTTTCACATCCTGACAACATGTTCTATCATATCTGGAAGCAAGGAAACGGTATCGGTCCGGGAACATGGGAAAAAACGGAAACGAAATTAACAGTATCTCAAAATTGGGTCGTCGTGCTAAGCAAAAAAGCAGTAACTTGAGTTACTGTCTTCTTGCTTAGTATTCCATGTATATTCAAGGCCGACTGATGTACAGATATTTCAATATATCGGCTTTCAAATCACCTGAAATCGTCATCTTGGTGTCAAAACATGCACATTCAAGGTCAAGGAGTCCAATAAGGTCATCTAAAAGTTTCCCCATGGGTCTGAATGGCGGCCATTTTCCAAAATGGCGTTCAAAATATGGATTTTTCAATTCCTCAGCTTACAATTCACTTAGAATCGTCATCTTGGTGTCAAAACATACACATTCAGGGTCACGGATTCCAGTGGAGCCATCCAAATTTTCCCAATGGCCTCAATGGCGGCCATTTTCCAAAATGGCCGACCCAACAAGAAGGATTTGTCAATATCACGGCTTTCAATTAACTTAGAATCGTCATCTTGGTGTCAAAACATACACGTCTCAGGTCAAGGATCCCAATAGGGCCATCACAAAGTTCCCCATGGCCTCAATGGCGGCCATTTTCCAAAATGGCGGACCCAAAAAGATGGATTTGTTAATATCTCGGCTTTCAGTTCACTTGGAATTGTCATCTTGGTGTCAAAACATGCACATTTCAGTCAGGGATCTCAATAAGACCATCGCATAGTTTCCAGTGACCTCAATGACCACCATTTTCCAAAATGGCCGTCCCACAAAGAGGGATTTGCAAAATTCACCTTTTGGACGGCCATTTTGTAAATGACCGCCATTGAGGTCAGATGAAGTTTTGCGTGGCCCCATTGGAATCCTTGTCCCTAAATATGTATATTTAGGCACCAAGATGACGATTCTAAGTGGATTTAATGCTGAGATATTAAAAAGTCACGATTTTGGTCGGCCATTTTGAAAAATGGCCGCCGTTTAAGCCAGAGTTGGTTTTAGATGGCACTATTGGAATCATCATCCCTAAATATGTATGATTAGACACTAAGATGACACTTCTAAGTTAAATAGAAGCCGAGATATTTAAACATATGTATATCTGTCGGCCATTTTGGAAAATGGCTGCCATTGGGGCCAGAGGGCAAATCTGCAATGACCCTATAGCCAAATATTTTTCTTAGGACATGTTCGTGGTATATGCCAAATTTCATTCTTGTATCGCAAAGAGAACAATTATTTTTAACCAGCCCGCTCTACCATACGATGAGTTACTGCTTTCTTGCTTAGCATCAAACCGATGTTCAATTCTTCGATACTAAGCAAAAAAGCAGTATCTCATTTTTATACAATTTTTACACAAATTTCACAAAAAACGAGTTTAGTTTCAAAATTCAGTAGTTTATATATAACTGCTTGCAAAAATTCAGAAAGATTCTAGCTTTATTTCTGGTTGAATTAAACCGATTTCTTCTTTATCGTTTTACGCAAAATCGTCTTTTTTGAGTTACTGTCTTTTTGCTTAGCACGGCAGTATACCTAGAGTTGATGCCTTTTGCCAAAAGACGTTTTATTATGAGAACGTTTAATTAGGCTACTTTGCATAGGCCCTTTGCTCGTGCTGGTAGTCCAATAAACAAAAGTATTCCAACTTACTTACATAGCCTACTTGTTTTGTCTTCGAAAGTTAGGACATCTACAAAGAACTGAACATAGTGAGTCATTCTTGCCTTTATAGGCAAAAATGTCACCTAAGCCTAAGGCATGTCTGCTTTGCAACTGTCTGGCCACTCCATATAGAGTTTCGTAAAATGTTTGTGTGCTGTTACAGTCGCCAGAACAGCAGTCGAGGGGGAGAGAAGACGAACAGATCCACGAAGAAAGAGGAAGACAAAAAGAAAGAGACAGACAGAACAAAAGACAAAGAAAAGAAGAAAGAAGAAGAAAAGACAAATGAAAAAGACAAGAAGAAAGAGGAAGACAAAACAAACGACAAAGACAAGAAGAAAGATGCAGACAAGACAAAAGACAAAGACAATAAGAAAGATGCAGACAAGACAAAAGACAAAGACAATAAGAAAGATGCAGACAAGACAAAAGACAAAGACAATAAGAAAGATGCAGACAAGACAAAAGACAAAGACCAGAAGAGAGAGGAAGACAAGACAAAAGACAAAGACAAGAAGGTAGAAGAAGAAAAGACAAATGACAAGACAAAGGACAAAGACAAGAAGAGAGATGAAGACAAAGAAGAAGCAAGGATCGATCTGTATCCAACCATCACGCCTCTACCGTCACAGTATCACGGACAAATTCTTCACTACGGACAAGTGAAGGAACTCAGGTATATAGAAGTCAAGGCGTGTTTCATAGGTGAACTCTGAAAGTTATATTAACAAATGCAAATAATAATAATAATAATAATAATAATAATAATAATAATAATAATAATACTACTACCACTACTACTACTACTACTACTACTAATAATAATAATAATAATGACAATTAATGATAATAATAATAGTAATGAGAATAGTAAATGATGACGACGACGACGACGACGACGGCGATGATGACAATGACGATAAATTATTAATAATAATAATTATAGATTTATAGTTATTATTATTATTAATATGATAATTAATTTCTGAATGCAGACAGGAGCTGAAGAAGACATACAGTACAGAGGCTGACAGAAGAGTTGACGAAGAATACCAGAAGACGAAGAAGTATTTCTACAATCGTCAGCTGGACAAGATGGACGACTACAGAGAGATAAACAGAGACAACATGCGAGCCACATACTTCGCCTACCTACAAAACAATCCTGGGTCGAAAAAGGCGGTCTATGAGTGCGTCCGTGACTCAGAAAAGAAGGAAGGCAAGAAGGCAGATAAGAAGGAGAAGACAGACAATGGGAAAACAGACAAGGAGAGAACAGAGAGGGAGAAATCGTGCAAGGAGAGAACAGGCAAAGAGAGAACAGGCAACGAAAGAACAGACAAGGAGAGAACAGACAAGGAGAGAACAGACAAGGAGAGAACAGACAGGGAGAGAACAAGCAAGGAGAAAACAGACAGAGAGAGAACAGACAAGGAAAGAACAGACAGGGAGAGAACCGACAAGGAGAGAACAGACAGGGAGAGAACAGACAGGGAGAGAACAGACAAGGAGAGAACAGACAGGGAGAGAACAAGCAAGGAGAAAACAGACAGAGAGAGAACAGACAAGGAAAGAACAGACAGGGAGAGAACCGACAAGGAGAGAACAGACAGGGAGAGAACAGACAGGGAGAGAACAGACAGGGAGAGAACAGACAGGGAGAGAACAGACAAAGACAGAACAGACAAGAATAGAACAGACAAGGAGAGAACAGACAGGGAGAGAACAGACAAGGAGAGAACACACAATGAGAGAACAGACAAGGAGAGAACAGACAAGGAGAGAACAGGCAAAGAGAAGTCGGACGGCAGGCTGGAGACAGGTAAGAAATCGGAGAAGACCGCTAAACTTCCAAAGAACAAGAACAACGGTTTGAGGAGTGATAACGATGATAAGAACCGCGAGACCGACAGAGAACGAGACAGGAAAGACGGTAACCACGGCAAATCAGAAGATAAAGGTAACTCCAGGACAGACGGTAACCATAGCAGATCAGACGATAAAGGTAACTTGAAGAAAGACGTGAAGAAAAGCAAGTAGAATCAGAGGAAAGAACTGCCCGTAAAGACGTGAACGACCAAGTAGTAAACAACAAAGTTATTAAACCGGAAACGGACGTGGATTGGGCAAAGAGAGCGACTTCCGGTCAGGGGCAAACTATGAAACACGATCTGTACATTTAGAATCACTGAAACTTAGAGTGCGAGACTAACAAATTATTAATTTATTAATAATCATTACTCATTATAAATTTATAATAGGCTACCAACGATCACAGTTTCAACAATAAAATTATATACGTGGACGATTATTATTACAATACCAAAGCTTGATCTCATGAGATAAACTTCATGATTACGATTAGGTTAACCCTTTCAAACTCCAAAGAATTTTATGCAAATTTCTTTTAAATGCCACCTACTTTTAGATTTTTTCTAATGCACTCTTTTTATACTTTCCATTTAAGCTGATGTGTGTACGTTATCATCATAATCAATATAATTCACCATGAGCCGTATGCTCGTAGGTGTTCAATGCCAACTTCTTCCTCTAAGTCCTCTCCTTCTAATAGCCTCTGTCCTGGGCCAGATGGAACAGCTTTTGCAGTGAGTCATCACACCAGTCATCTATGCCCTCCTTCCATTCCCGATGCGCTCTGCCTCTCCTATTAGTTCCATTCATTATAATTATTCCGAAAACCAAAGTTTTGAGTTTTCTGTGGTCCGTCATTCTGGCGATATGGCTGAAAAACCCCAGTTTGCTTCAACTTTTTTGTACATTATAGGCCTACAAAGAGGTAGGCCTATAACAACAACAACAACAACAACTGGCCTTGTTAGCTACACCGGTAAGCGCGAGCGGCATTCGTCTGTTGGTTGCAACGGACTGCGGTTCAAGCCCCGGGCTGGGAGTTGACATTCAGAGATTTAGATTATCTCGGGCTAGCACGTGTGGGACGCAGGGGTGCAAGCTGCTGCGGAGCGACCTTGGGCAAGTTGCTTACCCATCATTGTCTGTGAGGAAGGCAACGGGAAACCACCTCACTCATTTCATCCCCAGGGTCGTAAAGCCAATGAACCTGCTTCGGGCAGAGCACCATCATCATCACATTTTCCGTGAGTGAATGTCGTTCCAGGGTGGAGAAACTCCCACCGAGACGTCTACAGGGTGCGCCAAAAAAAAATACCCCCCTAGGTTTTTTGCCAATATCTTGGCCAAAATTAAGAATTTTCGAATGAAATTTTACAGGCTTATAGACAATTCATATTTACATATGATGGCCAGATTTCATCAAAATATTTCAAACAGAATAATAGTTATGTCACTTTTAGGGAGGTCACCCCCCGTTTTTTGAGGTTTCAAAAACGAAACGCAATGTTTTTAGGTTTTTTGCGAATATCTTGGCCAATAAAAATATCGAAATGAAATTTTACAATCTTATAGACAATTCATATCTACACATGGTGGCCGGATTTCATCACAATATTTAATACTGAACAAAAGTTATTCTACTTTTAGTGAGACCACCCACCGTTTTTTGACGTTTCAAAAACGAAACGCAGCAAAAAGTGACAAAACACGATTTTTAAGTCTCATCACAAATAACTGTTGTCAAATGAACTTGGTAATGCTTCACAACTTGTGTTCAATGTGCCCACCACCCGTTCCAAAACTTATTTTGAGTCTCTTTGCAAAGTTCTTGATGGACCTGTTGATTAAGCTGATAGATTCCTTATTTACCAATTTGATTGTCATCTTGCTAAGTGACTTCTCAGTGACGTGCAGCTACGCTGGCACCCTGTTTCTTTTTTAAATAGTAATAATAATGATCATCGGACAATGTTAAGGCTATTTGATAACAATTATTATTTGAGATGAGAAAAAAAATCGTGTTTTTGATACCTTTTTGTTGCGTTTCGTCTTTGAATCGTCAAAAAACCGTGGGTGGCCTCCCTAAAAGTGGTATAACATTTGTTCTGTTAAAAATAGTTTGATGAAATTTGACCGTCATGTGCAGATATGATTTGTCTTTACGCCTGTGAAATTTCCTTTCGATATTCGTACTTTTGGCTAAGATATTGGCCAAAATAATGAGATTAATTTTTTGTGACTTTTTGCTGCGTCGCGTTTTTGAATCGTCAAAAAACGGTGGGTGACCTCCCTAAAAGCGACATAACTTTTGTTGTGTTTGAAATATTTTAATGAAATCTGGCCATCATGTGTAAATATGAATTGTCTATAAGACTGTAAAATTTTATTTCGAAATTCGTACTTTTGGCCAAGATATTGGCAAAAAACCTAGGGGGGGGTATTTTTTTTTGGCGCACCCTGTAGATTAAACACCGTTTTTTAAACATAGTTCAGTCAAGAAAAGCACGCGCAGTGTACGAGGATACAAGTATCTAGTGCATATGCACTTGTACATCTCCGAGGTG
>OX243826.1:8630407-8642907 GCA_945859605.1 Lumbricus rubellus | reverse complement strand
TATAACTTACCCCGGTACTGTATATATATTTGTATAATTTTTGCACAACTAAAAACAGATATGACATTCCCTCCAGAAAATTTGACAAAATCATAATAGTTTTAGTTGCTGTTTACATCATCGTATTACGTGAACTGTTATAATATTGTAAAAGCCTACTATTAATTATTATATGGTTAAGCATGATTATAATGTTATTATTTACTATTATAATATATGACACAATCCTGCTAAAATGAGAATAACTTACTACTAATATTTGTACAAATACTACTTTTGTACAACTGAATGGCTTCTCAAAATTGGTATCCTTCAAATTTTAAACTGTAAAATTTCAAAATGTTTGATCCTATTATTTAAACACATATAGTAAAACCTAAAAACAACATCATTACTACACATGGTTTCCTGAATTTGGTACCGGTAGTTTATTAGTTCTTGGTTGGTTTGTGTACCATTAAATATGATTTCAGAAAGTATGTCCTGGTCAGCAATTCAGGACCATCTTGAGAAATAGGGTTAAACTGACGTAGTGCTGAAAAGTCAGCTTATATAGGCTTTTGTTATATTCATATCTGCATTTATTCATTAGAATAACTCAGCAACAGGAGAATTGAACTGCTGAACTCGATACATAAATATATTTTTTTATTGTAATTGTAATCATATATATATATATATATTGGATCCTAAAACACTTTTTTATCAGTACTGAATAGTCTAATGGAGTTGTTTTGCTAAAATGACACCTTAAAAGAGTACCATTACAGTGTGGAAATAACACCCCAATATTTTTTAAGTGTTGCTTATATTTATTGAAGTCCACTCTTATAAGCACTGAAAAGTACAGGCATTTTTGTTAAGATGACACATTAAAATGCCACCATTGCACTGTGGAAATTCAAAAAGTTTCTGATGAGGCTTTGAAAAAGTACAGGTATTTTGTTAAGATGGTACCTTAAAATGCTACCATTGTAATGTGGAAATTCAAAAAGTTTCTGATGAGGCTCTGAAAAAGTACAGGTAGGCCTATTTTGTTAAGATGGTACCTTGAAATGCTACCACTGCAATGTGGAAATTGAAAAAGTTTCTGATGAGGCTCTGAAAAAGTACAGGTATTTTGCTAAGATGGTACCTTAAAATGCTACCATTGCAATGTGGAAATTCAAAAAGTTTCTGATGAGGCTCTGAAAAAGTACAGGTATTTTGTTAAGATGGTACCTTAAAATGATACCATTGCAATGTGGAAATTCAAAAAGTTTCTGATGAGGCTCTGAAAAAGTACAGGTATTTTGTTAAGATGGTACCTTAAAATGCTACCATTGCAATGTGGAAATTCAAAAAGTTTCTGATGGGGCCCCCTACGGGTCTCGGCGCTACGCGCCTCACGAGCGTCCTTCGGACGCTCAATTGTCTCCCCCCCCAGAAACCTGAATTCCCCCCCCAGCGGACGGGGACTAGATTAAACACTGGCCTATGCACACATACATACATGTACATACATACATACATACATGTGCATAATACACGACCATATCTGTAAGTGTGTTGTTGTATTCGGGCTTAACGACACTGTTTCATATCGAAGATGATTAGTGTCGGAGGCAGAGTACAACCTCACACTCCACGTTTATATTGCGACCGAGCCACCCGCTGTAAGTGGGGGGGGGGGTAGTACGGTGTAAATACTGACCGGAGTGGATTCCGATCCGTAGTAGTAATTTGTCATCCGGTCGATGACGAATCTTGAACGATTTGACTTCTTTGAGTAATCGCAGCGACATTCGACAGATCTCTCTTCCGTGCAGCAGTCCATTGCGAACTGGTAGACCAGAGACGACCATGTACGCATCGCCTATTGTTTCCACCTGCGTAGCACAAAGAAATGTGTCTCTCTTTCAAGTGCCAATTAATCTATTGGCCCCTACAGCTGTACGCACATACTGTCACGCAAACACCCCCGCCCACACTCACATGCACGGCATTGCAAGCACACCTACACACGCAATTGCAATAGCGCGCTCACACATACACGTGCAACTAATTTTAACACATTGTTTGCGTATCGCCCATATTATAATAGCCTAGATGTTTAAAGGGACAAAAACGGAATAAAAACGGAATAAAAAACGGAATAAAACGTCGCCTTATTTATAAAAATTAAAAACTGAAAAAACGAGATAAGATGGGAACGAAAAATAATTAGACTTTGTTGCATCTTGTAGGCCCTACAATTAGGCCCATAATTTAATATTATAAATCTTGTTAGCGCAATTTTAATCTTAACCAGCAAGCAATTAACGCAACTTTATCAGCAACCGGTCAAATAGTGATCTGAATTAGCATTTTGGTTTCTAATGATGTCCCACTACATTTTGCCGCGTGGCGTCTCCACAGGCGCAATTTTAAAACAGTTTAGCGGGGATGATCTCGTTGCATACCTTTTTAATCTGGTCGGCTGACTCTATATAAACGTCCGAAGAACTTTCAAATTTGTGTTTCCTGCGTTCTTCATAAATTGCTCAGAAATTCAACGTTAATTAGACGAATTTGCAAGGAAAGTATTTTTAATCGTCAAATTCAAAGTTTCTGGCTGCCGTAAAATTAGCTAAACTGATCGATTTGATGATCTCGTTGCATACCTTTTTAATCCGGTTGACCGACTCTATATAAACGTCAGAAATGTTTGAAACACTAATAACACCGGCCGCCTTATGGCAAAGATCAAAGTTAACAAAACAATACCCTGCTGGGTCATTACAGGCCTGTTTTAAAGGAATTTTTAGAACTGCTCAAGCAGTACAATAATTATTACTCCTTTCCCTTCCCATCCTCCATGGTAAATTACTTCCAATCGGAGGACAAAAGCCATTTTTGCCAGTTTTAACTGTACAGAAGTGCTTCTAAAATCGCACATATCCATTTAGAACTGAACATTTTGTGTACAACTGCACGTTAAAAACGCCCTGGGCCATTAGGGGGTTAGTCGCGATTCATACGCCCTCCGACACATATAGGAGCATCGTAATTGCAATAGTAATCGTAAGCTAACAATATTTCTAAAGCGCCAATCGAGAGCCAAGCGCAGGGCACCAGCTTATTTACGACAGTGATATTTTACTTCAGGAAATAATTTCCGTTTTACTTCTATTTCAGTTCGGATGGTCTCAATTTCAGTTCTAATTCAGTTCCAGTTCTTCAAAAAATTTCAGTTATACTTCTAATTCAGTTTTCGAAATAATTTCAGTTCTCAATTCAGTTCTTTTGCTTGCGTCTTTCTGGAGCACTCATGCTTTCTCCGTGGTGAAGTCGCTGACTCGGATTAGGCCAAGTCGCATGAAAGTTTTCAGCCACCAATGATTTTGCCTGGTCCGTTTCTTAATATATTTCTTAGTATTCTGTGTGCGCAGAGGCAAAATGTTAAAATTTTATCATAATATGTAGTTCCACAGTCATCCGTTTTAGGGTAGGCTAGACCCACGAAGCCTTGCATGGATAGGCCTAAGCACATTTATTTTTTGTCTATTTCCTCGCAGCAAACCTACTTAAAAAGTCCAAGCCAAGTGATTTCCAGTCTTATCGCGAAGTTGAAAATTATAAACTTAAAGCGAAAGTCTAAATGAAAAATTGTTTTTAAACTAACCGTAATAAAGCACATGCTAGGCAAAAGATACAAAAGTTGTAAGAGTCAGAAAGTATGTGCGTCTTTTAAACAAACACAGAGCTACATCGGAAAAACTGTCAACTAAAATTTCCATTTTTTTTTCATTATTTCATTAATTTCAGTTCGAGAATTAATTTTAGTTTTTATTCTAATTTCAGTTCGGTGTGCTCAATTTCCGTTCTATTTCAGTTTTCGTTCTTAAAATAATTTCAGTTACAGTTATAGTTATACTTAACGAAAATCAATATTTTCAGTTCTAATTTCACTTATCGTTAATGAAAATATCACTGATTTACGAGCGCAAGAGACGCGGCCCACGCTATACCAATGCAGCTATGACTTGACCCGCAACGCACCAAAGAAATCAATCAATCAATCAATCAATCAATCAGTCAGTCAATCAATCAATCAATCAATCAATCAATCGATAAATCAATCAATCAGTCAGTCAATCAATCAATCAATCAATCGATAAATCAATCAATCAATCGATCAAACAATCAATCAATCAATCAATCGATAAATCGAACCTTATAGACATCGAACTGATCGATGATTGAATCGAATGCAGTGTAGAGATCGTTCAGCAAGTCGATGACCTACAACGAGAGAGTATCAGTGCACAGCAACATAGCAGTGTAGGCTTATGCATATTACAGGCCTATTATAGTATGCGTAATACATGATAATTTTTATGACATATTAGCCTATGGCAATATACATTATACATGGGCCTACGATATTATATTATATTTGTTCGTCGCCTCGCAGCCGGAGGAATGCAGGTTCGAATCCACCTCAAGCCGCCGCCGCGTAGGGACCTTGGGCAAGTCCTTCACTCGCAATTGCTCAGCGCTTCGGCATGAAACTCCGATGCAGTGTCCGCACTGTAGTCGGGAGCGCCTCTGAGTAGAGATCTTGAAGGGGCGCTCTAAAAAAATGCACACACATTCGTATTTAGTAACTGATTAGCCTATGCCTGGTCATATTATGCATAGGTCTATATATACGACCTCTGAAGGCACTGATCTCTGTTGCTCTGTCTTTGACTTAGCCTCCCTTCGAGCTCTGCGCTCCTCGGCCAGCGGGGAGCTTCTGGTCCATCGGGCCCTTGTTGGCCCCTCCATTTGGAACGTACTCCCGCTCGCACTGCGCTTAGCCTACTCCCTTCGAAGAACTTGCATGCTTTCTATCATGAGTAGCACGGAACCCTACCAGTGAGAGACAAGTGTGAAAATGCTAAGCAGATGCAAGCGCTAAGTGATATCACAACTCAGCGATTTTTAATCGGATAAAGCGCTCGGATTGTAACACGGGTGGGTCGCGAGCCTCATGCGCGGAGACGATTGCTGTTGAAAGATCTGACTTTTATTTAACACATCAGTTCGTATTAGACGTAATCAAAGTTTCAAATCGTACCCGGTACCTACATGTACATAGGTGTGTGGCACTGTGTGCTAATAATTAAGTACTTAATTGTACCTGCATAGGTGTGCTAAGTGCTGACATCGATGTGAAGCCACAGATATCACTGAAGTAGATAGTAACGCTTTCGTACTTCTCCGCTTTTACCGTTAGACCCTGCATCAACTGGCAAGCAACGGATCTAAAAATAGTATACAGTAAACATATCGTGGCTCTTTGCGCACTGTTGAACATGCCACCTAACGATTGCAAGTACGAGTCTGGTAACTCTGGTAGAAACTGGGTGTCACAATCTTGGAAAGTCGATCGCTCAAAGTTGCGGATATACGTATAAGGATCTGGAAATAGCTCTCTCTTACGCCTCGCCTATAATGGCATATAAAGGTCAAGCCGCTACGTTCTCTGATGATTAACCTACATATCCCTAGGTTACCTATTCCTATTGCAATTAAAAATTATAGATAACCTATGTCAACATTATATAGACGACCTATGTCTTCTCTAATGTCTATAATAGACAACCTATTGCAATATAGACAACCTATATTGCAATCCGTTGAGGCTATAGGCTACTCTTTTATGTGGGCCACTACGTTCTTTAATAATAATTATATATCTCTTGGTTACCTGTCATAATAAAATAATTATAGATAAGCTATTTATGTCAATACTATATAGACAACCTATATCTAACGTCTATTAAAGACAACCTATTGCAATAAAAAATTATAGACAATTAACCTATATTATAATCTTTTGAGGCTATATGCTACTCTTTTATGTGGAGGCCCATACTATATTGCAATAGTATGAGCGTGAAGGATTCCCCTCCCCCTATAGTGGAAATGTTGGAATATTGTTTTGCTCTATGCATTAACTAAATACGTATACCTATACGATTAATATTATTTATTATGCAGTGCTATCAAGTGGGCTTCTTACAAAGGACGTAAACACACTTACGAAGTGCATGAAGTTCTCCCCCCACACACATGTCATGTCGAGATAATTACATGTATATCGTATACGGCCATGAAGGTAAGCCTAACTGTTCTTCTGTGTATGTGTTTGCTTGTTATACCTCGGCAGCATCATGTAGAGCAGGTCTTCAGCTTTCTTCTTCTGTTCCAGGTAATCCGCAGTTCGTTCCTGAACGAGTGACTCCAGGTTGTATGCGTACTGCTCCATTCTTAGCAGTAGGTTGTCTAGCAGTGTGCCACCTGCTTCCCTATAAAGCAGAGACGAAACGCACAGTCAGATATTGTTAGCACACCTGTGCAGGTAAAGTAGCTAAAGTAGTAATCTCGACTCCGCCACTGTTCGTCGTCGTACGCTGGTATATAGTGCCAGTCCTAAGCCTGATGAAAGGAGGAGGGCGACGTTGGCCAGCTTTGTTATGACACAAACATCAACTAACCAAAGTCTTTGTATTTACGCATGTTTGTAAGCAAGAAAGTAATTAAGTCACTACTTATTAATTTTTGTGTTAGTAGCCTATGCATTCGTAATGCATGAATGTGTTGTATAATATACATAGTATATTTGTGCATAATTATATAAGTGTATATTTATATAATTATATATTCGTGTATGCGAGTGATGCATTTATAAGTACATGCATGCCTTTTTAAAGACATAATTTGATCTGGAGTCCGATTGATAATTTGCTCACTTATTGATCCTCTTGATGAAGTTCTTGATGTAGTGTGACTCTGGTCTGTCTGCTGGATCCTCCGACCAACACTTGCGAATCATGGAAGCCAGCTCCGTAGAACAACCATCCTCGTATTCGTTGACGTCGAGCAAGGTTGGCCGGAAGAAGGGACTCTTTCCGTTCTTCACAAATTTACAGATCTCTGTTGTGGGGGTGACAGAAAAACGTACGTCTTGCGAAATCTGTTCCGTTGATTTTAGAACAACTTCTTGTGTACGTGTTTGGTATTATAGGATCTCATTTAGATTTGATAACTAATTACACCGGTAATTTATGAGGTTGAAAGGTTTCATGCGATTTCATTTAAAAATTGAATCAGCAAAAGACAGACGTAGAGGGATGGAGAGAGAGAGAGAGAGAGACAGACAGACAGACAGACAGACAGACAGAGTACTATAATTATTATAGGCCTATATACACAGTCAAACAGCCGACTAATCAATCAGGCAATTTGTTCGTCAGTAATTCATTTGTTAATTAATTAATTAATTTATTTATTCATCCATCCATCCATTCAGACTGTTTATTAATCAGTAAATTAGTTTATCAATAAATGCATTGAATGAGTGAACCGATTTGTTATTGCCTTATTGGTAGTCAATCAATAGTTCAATCAATAGTTCAACCAATCACCCAGTCAGTCGTACATGCAGAAAGGCATTGATAGACCGACGACTGCATGATCGATCAATCGATCCAATTGACCTCTGCAGCTGACCTTGAGGAGACAAGTTTTCCATGTTCTGAACCCAGAAGGGTCCCCTGCGATGGATGATCTCCTGACAGATGATGGCGCAGCTGTACACGTCCGCCTTCTGACTTCCTTCGATCGGAGGACTTGGAAGACGAAGAACTTCCGGTGCCCTCCACAACTGACCTGCAACGAAGACATCATCGTCATCATCGACCACCTGTTTCAACTCTGTCGGCTGATGGAAAGTAAATAATTAAGTAATTGTATCGATGAACGGAAGTCTTCAGAAAATAATTAATTAATTACAATTATTAAGTATCAACGTAATTAAGTTTGCAATTTAAGTAATTACTTGAATATACATAATCATGTGAGCATTGGAGTTAAATTTCTACTAATGCTTAAGGAAGAACGGAGAGAGAGAGAGCGAGAGAGAGAGAGAGAGAGAGAGAGAGAGAGAGAGAGAGAGATGCATACAGCTATGGACGCAGAAGGGTCTCAGGCGTACAGAGACATGGACACAGAGACAGATACAGATGGGTACAGAAAGACGAAATGAGAGAAAAGAGATACAAGCGAACAATTGGACAGACAGATTGAAAGAGAAACAGATGACTGTACATTAGGGAAGGAACATACATAGAAAGCTACTTATATTGAAATATACAGAAAGATAGAAACAGAAAGAAAAAAACAGAGAGAGAGAGAGCGACAGAGACATACAGACAGATAGACAGAGACAAACAGAAAGAAACATAGAGAGAGAACGACAGAGACAGACACAAAGAGAGAGGGGAGGTGGGTGGTATTGTCTTTTGATGGCAGCTGTTCCTTATCGTTGACGCCAGTCGCAGAAGCTAATGCGGTCGACAAAGAACTATGCTTAGTCGATCTCTCTCTCTCTCGGCTACAATCATCGACGTAGCAGCATGGACAGAATCACTCCCTTACCCACGCACGAGCAGATGGACGGACGTACATAGGGACAGACGGACAGATAGACGAAGAGAGAGAAGAAAGAGAGAGAGAGAAAGAGAGAAAGAGTGAAAGAGAGAAAGAGAGAAAGAGAGAAAGAGAGAAAGAGACAACCAGAGACAGAGAGACATACAGGAACAGAGAAAGACAGAGCGAGAGACATAAACAGAGACATAGACAGAGACACACACACAGAGACAGAATTCAATGACGAAGCAAATATTCAAAGAACGAGGGATGGACAGAAAGATGGGCCAGACAAAGGACTGGAAACTGGTGGCAAGACTTGTTTCCATTGAAGCATATAATTTTTTCTACTGCAGACCAATAATTGAGGAAACGAAAGAGCGTGACAAAAACAACCGGCGACAGAATGATTAGAACCAATGAACTAGTCAACTCCAATTCAACCAAAGTCTTTGCGCCAACCGATGCCAACAGATGCCAACAGATGCCAACCGATGTCAACCGACACCAACCAATGCCACTGAATGCCAACCGATTTTAACCAATGCCACTGAATGCCAACCATTGCCGCTGAATGTCAACCTATGTCAACCGATGCCAACCGATGCCAACCAGTGCCAACTAAAGCCAACCAATGCCAACCAATGCCACTGAATGCCAACCATTGCCACTGAATGTCAACCTATGTCAACCGATGCCAACCGATGCCAACCGACACCAGCCAATAAGTCAACAAGTCCATCAGCCATAGGACATCGTAAAGCACCAGAAATCATTGCTTACTATCGGCGCGATAGATAGAGAGCCTGAGGAGACGAGATAGTCGCGCAGAACTGCAGACCATAAGCTGTTTATAAGTTTACGATTCGTTGTGTTATGTTTAGAAGGCAATCGTAAACAAACGTCTTTTGCCCGAAGCATAATTATATTTATCCGCTATCTATCCGCGAACAGATTTCGTTTCAAACCGTCGTAGTATACCATATTCTAAGTGTATACTACTTAGCATACACTTGGGTTTTGTCGAATAGTTAAACATGCGTCGCTTGTGTATGTCCTTTTAAGAACGGACATAGCAAGCGTTTGTAAAAATGTGTTCTATGTAAAAAAAACTCCATTCGCTCGAGAGAGTCGAGCGCCGAATTACATGTATTGTATACATACTCTCAGCTGTTAACTGTCGAACTATCTCTGGCATTCTGGCTCGACGCAGCGCTCGTGAATAAGTCGGTGCCCTGCGCATGGCTTTCGAGTGGCGCCTTGGAGATTTATGGTCAAGATAATCACTACGATTACCTAGTGGGAGGTAACGGAAGAGAGGAAGATTTACGAACGTCCTTGCACCGCTCCTCATGACCTCTACGACTTTCAGGCTCTGGCAATCCTAACTGTGAGCAATGAGCATGCGATCAATGTGGCGGAGGGTTGAGCGGCTACGGGCGCTTATCTCCCAACGCGATTATACCCCCGGTGGAAAGGCCAACGGATCGAATGGCATTCAAGGTTGATGGATGGGGCGGAGTTGCTGAAGAGTACAAGACTATAATATTATACAATCGGTGGAAAAGTCGTTTTTTCCAGTGGATGTCAATCACTTGTTATGGATGGATGGAGGGAAGTAGCTGTCTTAATGCGTAGACGTATTATCGATCCAATTCGAAGAAAGTGGTTTGTTACGAATGCTGGAAAGAGATTGTTTTCCAGTTAGAGGGAAGTGGTTGTTCCACAAAAAACATGGAAAGTGGTCGTTCAAATGAGATCGAAATGGTTGTTCTGGAAATCACGTAAAGCGGTGGTTTCGTTGAGTGGTAAGAGGTTAGTAAAGGGTATAATTATTATGTTTTCGATAGTCATCATGAAGATAAAGATGCTGTTAATGATGATGATGATGATGATGATGATGATGATGATGATGATGATGATGATGATGATGATGATGATGATGAAGATGATGATGATGATGATGATGATGATGATGATGATGATGATGATGATGATGATGATGATGATGATGACGATGAAGATGATGATGATGATGATGATGATGATGATGATGATGATGATGATGATGATGATGATGATGATGATGAAGAAGATGATGATGATGATGATGATGATGATAATGATGATAATGATGATGATGATGATAATGATGATAATGATGATGATGATGATGATGATAATGAAGATAAAGAGGATCGTCATGATGGTGGTATCGCAGTCTTGGTGGCAATGCTATCCTTGTTATTTTTTGTCATGATGTCGTTGTTATTGTTGTTGCTGTTGTTGTTGTTGTTGGTGGTGGTGGTGATAGTGGTGGCGGTGGAAGCTATTGTGGTGGTAACGGTGGTGATGCATTTGGTGTCTGTGTTGGTGGTGTTGATGGTCTTGGGGTGGTTGTGGTGTGACGGTGCTGCTGACACTGCTGTGGCGGTGGTGGTGACAGTGAAGGTGGTGGTTTTGATGGTGGTATTGGTGGTGGTACTTGTCATGGTGGTGGTATTTGCGGTGGTGGTGGTGGCGGTGTTGGAGGTGGTGCTATAGTTGTGGTGGCGGTGGTAGTGGTGTGAGTAGTATAATGGTGATACATATCCATCAGTTTTATACCTCTGTAGTAGGCGTACGAATCGTCCTGGTATCCTTCGTCCTTGACTCGCAATTGATGAAGACCGAAGTCAGTCAACTTGAGAACGAATCGACTGTCGACGACGCAGTTCGGACTCTTTAGGTTACCGTGGAAACGAATCTCACTTCCATGAAGATAACTCATCCCCTGCGCAAAGTAACGACATATTTATATGCACTATATATATACACTTTATATATACCCACAGTAATAAGTGACAGTATATGTATATATACAATTATACATGTAGTCTACCGTATAAAATTATATTCGGCCACAGTAGGCTTACATGTACATTGTACATTGTAGGCTACATGTATCTAATTATTTGACCACACGCATATTCATATTTATATTTGATCACAGTATATGTATACATAGTCTGTATAATGTATATGTATATCGACCACAGTATATATATATATATCCTGTGACCACAGTATAATATGTATATATATATATACCTATATTCATTTATATGTATATCCCTTAGACCTTAGTCCTTCCACGCATTTGTAGTGCATCGGGCGACACAGGTCCTCCACGTCACTCTGTCCTCTGCAGCTGTCTTGTATATGTATATATTCGACATTAATTGTCGCTATGTAACATGAAAGGAGCGTTCACGCGCATGCAGGACCTAATTGGGTGGCATACACGCCTTACATAACTCTTATCCATCGCTCTTTCTGGTCTTATAAGGGCGCGAAATAGTCTGTATATGTCTGTACAATGCCTCATTTTGGGGTAGCAATGTCGCACGTAAGGCCAGTTAGGACATCGTTCCTTTGCTATATAGCGCTATTATATCACGACATTTTACGACAATATTACCGTCGCTATATACTATAGCAGAGGCGCTGAAGAAAAGTCGATCTGCATACGATTACCATAGAAGTCCATAGGAATCCTATAAAACTCAGCTACAGTAAACTGGTATAATATATTTTGTAACATAACAGCTAGACAATTGTGTGGTCTTTCATGATGATCGACCAAAGTGACTATCGATGAGCAGCCATGGTATAATGAAGTGTAGGAGACATTATCTTTCAGCGTCAGGGTGCACGAGGCGGGGTGCACCAATTCCTCTCCCACGCCGTCTTAACCTCCCACCGACTGTACTGATCATCGCCAAATTAATCAGAGGCGCAGGTGGCACAAATTTCTGCACTGGTGAAGATTCGAACCTCCGACCTTTTGGTCCAGTACGTTCCCATCAAGATTATCTCCTACCTTCCCATATAATCAGACAAATTGTGTTTGTTACCGCGAGTATAATAATAATCACACGTCAAGTATACTTTGGGATCATGAGTGTGATTAATTCACCCCTAGCCTCCCCATTCTCCCCTTCCCCCCCACTTGCCCCAATTCGCTTATGTAGCTCATGCAGAGAGAACCTTCCCTCCCCGAATACATTCGCTATGCACCG
>OX243826.1:8597506-8630207 GCA_945859605.1 Lumbricus rubellus | reverse complement strand
GCTCTCTTCTCAGTTGCTGTTGAAATCGATCCACGTTAGTAACTATAAGCTTACTTAAGTAAATTTTCACTATACTAATGTGACCTTAATTTCACTGATTCATTGTAGCTTCTCACTATATGCGATAATGACCTTGTAAGCCTACTTTCCTATAAGTTACCTTTCACTGTGCAAAATAACCGCCTCCTAGGCTATAGTAAAGTAACTTCTTATCGTATTAAATTAACTTCTCACTATGCTAAAGTACACCAACCAACATGTATTGCTGCCTCACTATCATATGCTAAAGTGACTAACATTATCTATCCTATAATCTATAGAGTAACCTCTTACTATATACTAAAACTACTTCTAACTGCCCTAAAGATACTGAAGCTCTTCACATATGCGGAAGTTGCTTTTCGCTACTCTGAAGTCACTTCTTGCTGTCTTAAAATGAACTCTCACTATTTGGCGTACTAAAGTAACCATTTTCTCTCACTGCGCTAAAGTTATAATTACATCCCATCACCCTGCTGATGTAACTTATCCCTGTGCTAAAGAAACTATCTATAGGTCTACTAAAATAGCGTCTCACGACCCTTAAGCAGTCTGTCAAAACTAAAGTAACTAAACTAACTTCTTACCATGGGCGGAGTTTATCAGGGGCTAGGGGGGTTTAGGCCCCCCCAAGAAGGCCCAGATTCAGCTTTTTTACCATGAAAATGGTATCTTTTCCCGGGCTTAGCCCCCCTCAGGAAGGCATTACCCCCTCCAAGAACGGAAACCAAACTCCGCAGATGCTTCTTACCATGTTAGAATGATTGATAAGTCATAACCAAATTAACTATATTACGTCATCACCGACCGATGAGAATTGCCGCTGCTTTGCATTTGCAGGTCTAGAGGGAGCGACTGGAGCAACTGGTCCACCTGGTTCCGGTTCCGGTTCCGGTGGAAACGGTACGGGAAGTGGTGGAAGTGGTTTCGGAGCGACCGGGGCGACTGGTCCCCCTGGCCCTCCTGGCCCCGCTGGACCTCCGGGCTATTCGAGTGGCAATGACGTCATCAATGTCATCGGTACGTCGGTTATTTTGCCCATCCTCTCCCATGCAGGAGTATATAATATTATAGGCTATAATTGCCGTCTTTTAAAGTAAGGGCATGTACATGTAGATCTACATGTAGGCCCTATGCGTGCGCTGTTTGGCCTAAACCATCTGAGACCCTGATATCTCTTTGGGACCTTAGATGTTTACTCTTCACAAGTTCACATATATTATTACTATTGTTATTTGCAACCCGAGGTAAGCTTACATATTATGATCCCTCAGTTTCTTAGAAAATACATCCTAAGATTAGCAGCCATTCTGCAGGAACTACCGAGCATCGTCTTCACTGAAGTCCACAAAATAATCTGCCCCTGACGGCCACGGCATTATATCACGTATATATATATATATAATGTATACAAAATACAATTATACATATAATATAGCCTATATAATATATATATACAGATCTAAGGTTGTGAGTTTCATCGTCACTTATAATCATCACATTATAATCATAACATTATAATCATAACATTATAATCATAACTTTATAATCATCACATTATAATCATCACATTATAATTATCACATTATAATTCATCGTCTGTAGATTACAGTCGATGCTGGAACGTCTCTTCCAGTCAGCCTTCAGTCATCGGATGTAGTCAGGTCCAGTGCAACAATACGGATCCAACGGCCAATCCATGTCAATGCTTCAGCGGATACAACGTCGGAGTCGATCAGAAGACTTGCACTGGTGTCCACTAGAATTATTATATGGATTGATCACATTGGTGGTGGTGGTGTGGTGGTGATGGTGAAGGTGGTGGTGTGGTGGTGGTGGTGATGGTGGTGGTGAGGGTGATGCATGGTGGTGGTGGTAATGGTGGTGTGATGGTGGTGTTGGTGATGGTGTATATATTGGTGGTGACTGAGATGGTGGTGGCGGCAGTGGTGATGATGGTGATGATGGTGGTTGTGATGATGAAATCAGGTGTGACGATGGCGATTATGATGACGATGATGATGATGATGATGATGATGATGATGATGATGATGATGATGATGATGATGATGATGATGATGATGATGGTGACGACGATGTCAACGACGACGATGACGATGACAACGATTACGATGATGATGATGACAACGATTACAATGACGATGATGATGATGATGACGATGATGATATCTACCCTATACAGATGTCGACGAGTGTGCATATCACAATGGCGGATGTTCCAAGAACTGTACGAATACCGCTGGAAGTTATTTCTGCAGCTGTCCAGCCGGACTCATTCTTGGTCCGAACCAGGCAGATTGCCTTGGTAAGCACACATACGAGCACCACAATACAACTTACCTTAGTTTACTTTACCTTAAAATAATCAGCTTATCATGTCTGATTCTATCTTACATTATTTTTAATTACTTTATACCTAACCTTCAAATCAAATCAAAACAAATCAAATCTTGTTTATTCATAGCGATCAACAAAATTTAATGTTAAGGTTTCTGTATACAATCATACAATTAACAATGCTTGTATACACATTATAGGACGATCGCTCGCAGGAGCGTGTAGCGAAGGCGTTACCGTCGTTGCGTTATCTCTGGCGCTTACTGGACGCCGATACAATACCATACAATGCACGCACTGTCAGATGAAGCCAATGTGTTGACGACTCAAGGAGCGATCGTCATTTAGGCGTGTATACATGCATTGTATGATTGTATACCGAAATGCACCTAAGTGACTGAATGACGAATACGCGAGGATCCATTCACACGATAGGACTATTTTTTGTCCTTCGTGTGAAATCTCGTGAAAATTTTTCTTTCTTTCGGTTGTTGAAAATCTAGATAATTTTTTAGGCATTTTGGGGGATTAGCCCCTCTCAGCCCCTGTTAAACTCCACCCATGATTTAAATTGTTTATAAGAACTTCACCATTGAGTTTAAAGAAACTGGTAGGTTTCATAATAATCGCATTTCTTTGTGTGACATGCTTTCGCATTTCCTTTCTTCACAGTAGGGCCTGCATTTCCTTTGCTGCAAATGTTCTTATTATTACACTGCTCGGTGAACTAGTCTGTTTTCTAAATTGTAACCACAACCCATTCGAATAATGACAACCACATACTGCTTTGATGTTAGAGCGCCTCAGGCGTTTAGGCGTACACACTACACAGGAGTTATCGTTATAGGCCTAACAGCTATTAATAGGCCTCAAACTATTAGTCATAGGTTCATTGTAAACTGTGTAAAGACTGAGCAGGCATGATAGACTCTTTGATAGTCAAGAGATCAAGGCTGCATGCCTTGTTGCTTGTTCATCAACATTTGTATGAAGCCCTTACAGTTAAAAAACATGTTTATTTTTTGAAGAACTGCAGCCAGGCAGCGCTCGTGAATAATGTGATGCTCTGCGCTTAACTTGAGTGTAGGCTACTTTTCGCTTTGTCTCATCGTCTCAGTGTGCATTATTTTCTCAATGAAAATAAACAATAACTGATCTTGCTTGTAACTATGACCTAATTACTTTAAAAAACTTGATTCTTTTCAGATATCGACGAATGTCTGACCGTCAAATGCGATCAAGTTTGCGTCAACAATTATGGCAGCTACGTCTGCTTGAAAGTCACGAATGCACTCGTTCCCGTACAAGGTAAGTAGGTCACTGAGTTCAGTAGGTCACTGGGGTCAGTAGGTCACTGGGGTCAGTAGGTCACTGAGGTAAGTAGGTCACTAAGGTCAGTAGGTCACTGAGGTTCCGTAGGTCACTGAGGTTCAGTAGGTCACTGAGGTTCAGTAGGTCACTGAGGTCAGTAGGTCACTGAGGTCAGTAGGTCACTGTGGTTGGAACTTAACGCCGTCTATTCGCAGTCAACAGTATAACCGCATCCTCGTCATCATCATCATCACCGCCGCCACCACCACCACCACCACCACCACCACCACCACCACCACCACCACCACCACCACCACCACCACCACCACCACCACCACCACCACCACCGTCGTCGTCGTCATCATCACCACCAACACCACCACCACCACCACCACCACCACCATCACCACCATCGTCGTCGTCGTCATCATCATCATCACCACCATCATCGTCGTCGTCATCATCACCACCACCACCATCACCATCATCATCACCATCATCAACATGGTGGCGCTATAAAAGTTTTCACTAAGTAGTAAGTATCCTAGATAATATAGATATACATGTACTGTATCTCAATAGGACTGCGACAGGACAGCCCAGACAACCAAGACAACACTAACAACGCGTCGATCAACAGCACAGCAACGACAACCGGGATCCTCATCTGGATCGCCGTTCTAACTCTCTCCCTCCTCATTCTCATCGTTGCATTCATCTACAAGTGGCGAAGGAATTCCCGTGGGGAGCGATGGGACGACAACCGCGGTGGTGAGACCCCCTCTGGAGGAGGGTCTTTGGACGGGCGCAGCGATGATGGCGGAGGGGACCCAAGGCGCAGCTTCGCCGACTTCGGTAACTGGAAGTTCTCGCTGAGCGACCGGACGGGCAAGAGGGCGCCACACCCGAGCGTCGCTAGTATTCTCAGCCTCCAGGGCGACTTCAACCCTGCAGCCGGTGGTACTGAGCAGAATAGCAAGCTGTAGAAAATGCACGACTGTTCTGCCAATTAATTGATTAATTGATTGATTGATTGATTGATTGATTAATTAATTGAGTAAGAGAGTAACTGATGTCAAGCTGTAGGTTGATGCATTGCACACTCGACTCCTAATGAATAGATTAATAGCAAGCTCTCAAATGTAGCTTGCTTGACTGCTGATTAATTAATTAATTAATTAATTAATTTAATTAATTAATTAATTAATTAATTAATTGATTAATTAATTAATATCAAATTGCAAGAATATACATTATGCGTACTCACGGTCCTGTTAATTAATTAATTGTGCTGCAGGATAATGTATACAAAGTAGGCCTATGCACTATCCTGCCCCTTGTGGCCCTCTTGCTTTGCTAATTTAAGTAATTGATCAAAAGCGAGCTGGAAGATGCATGCATTCTAGAATGTTCTGTTAATTAATTAATTGGCATCAAGCTGAAGGATGACACGTACCGGTACTCAGGGGCGGAAACCTGGACGGAAACTTGGGGGGGGGGACGAACGAGTGTGGCCGAAGGAAAGACGCGACGCTTTTTTGTCATCTGGTCGAAAAGTCAAGAAAATTGTTGATTTTCACCGCCAAAAAAGTTGATGACCTTTTTTTTAGTCATTTCGCCCAAAAAGTTTCGAAAGACAAGAAAATTTTCAATTTTCGCCGCCAAAAAAGTTGATGACTTTTTGTTTTTGTTTACTCATCTATATTTTCACCGCCAAAGTCTAAAATATGTCTATTTTCACCGGCAAAAAATAATTGTATGCCTTATTTTCTCATCACGCTCAATGATGGGGGGGGGGGGGGGGGGGGGCGACCGATGCATGGGCCGTCCCCCAACACTTTTATTGGGGGGACCGTCCCTCTGTCTCCCCTAGGTTTCCGCCAATGCCGGTACTCGATTGTTCTGCTAATGAATTAATCGCGTTAATTTACATGTTGTGCTTTTGCTATTCTTGGGCACTGCAGCTGCAGTCTGTGCTTTATTTTGCCAACGAACAATTTGAGTCCATTACTTGACAACAGTATCGTCCTGTAGGGCTATTTTACAATTATAAAACATTTTTTTGCAAATGGCTGGACGGACTATTTTTTCATGAAGTTACTCGTCTAGGCCCTATAGCTGACAATATAGTCGTCGTAATCGTAATTTCCAAATATAAAAAGCACCAGTAGAAAGCCAAGTAAGCGCAGGGGGCACCTGCTTATTTAAGAGCGCTCTGTCCCGCTATATATAGTCAGCGTTCGGTTTGTTCGAATATTATACAGAGAGAGGCCTAGCTACCTATGTAGCCTACTATTAGACGAGACTTTGGTTTATTATTTCGCTCGATTTGCCTATGTGAATAGATGACAGTTGACTTCATATATATATATTAGGCCTATACAAATTGATTGTTTGCTTGTATGTGCACTTGTTATATCGCCCCTTCAATCTCTCTCTCTACTCAGAGGCGCTCCTGAATGCGCCGCGGACACTGCATCGAAGTTACACGCCAAAGCGCAGAGCAATTGCGAGTGAAGGACTTGCCCAAGGTCCCTACGCTGCAACTTGAGGTGGATTCGAACCTCAAACCTTCCGGCTTCAAGGCAACGACGCCACCACTACACCACCATGCATCCTCCAATGACTCAAATTACAGTCAATGTACAGAGATTAAAGGAAAAAATTCTAACTGAGGCACACACACCTCATGCAACATTGACATCACAATAAGACAAAACACTGCTACATGTACTTACAATGAACTACACTTTTTATTCAAGTTTCACAAGAAATAACAAAGACAGACGTTTTCCAAATTCCTTATCATTAATTACACACACGTGAAATTTCGTTGTGATCTAGCGAACTCGTGAATAAGCTGGTGCCCTGCGCTTCGCTTTCGAGAGGCGCTCTAAAAATTTGGAGATTCCGACAAGCCAGAAACGAACAGCCTGTGTGGTGACTGGTCATACTTGGATAATGCATAAAGAGCAACAGGTATGAACCTTCTCATAGGAGAACCAAAAGAAGAAGTTAACCATAATTATTGAAATCACTATAATCAACCTGACCCAGCAGGAAATAAAATCACTTTTAAACATAATTTTACCGAACTTTTATTAATTTTCCCAGAGAAGCTCATTCACTGTATACAAACGAACTTATAAGACACAACTAAAAACAAAAGCAATTCATGATTAAAGCTAAGGCTTAAGGTGCTAGAACGTTGATAGTGTGTCGCTGCAGAATTAAACATTGACATAAAATATGAGCAACATACAATTATTGTACACCAGCTGTAAATTTCCATTCCATAAACCTGTGCATGCACGCATGAGCACTGAAACAAACTACCTGAACACTACACACAACTACATGTGTACCTATAACCACACGCACCCACACATCTACATACTGACACATACATGTACAGAGAAACAATTTTACATAATTTAATTACAGAAGGTTATCACATATTTTGCTCACACAGAGTGTACATTACTACACAAAAATGTAGGCATCACATATTTTGCTTGCACAAAGTGTACATTACAACACAACTATGTAATGTATTGGAAGGTGAGTAACAGAAGGCAATTATTATGACCAGGTAAATCAGAACTCAACGCTAAATTCATTCAGCGTTTGCGCTTGTTCACAAACCATAACAAGGACCCGATAATATAAAATTTACAACAAGTCTTAACAACCCATGCGAAATTGATGCATATTCATTAGTTAGAGAGTTCAGAGCTGACAGCAAAAAACTGCACATGTTACAGTGATCTCTTTCGATATATTGTAATAGTGATATCTCTATAATTATATTGACCTATTTTCACTGCGTGCGCTCTCAACCAGGCTAGGTACAGTTCTTCCTCAATTTTAGTCAGCTAATACTACAGGGTGGTCCAAAATAAACTGCACAGTGAAAGTTTTCTTGATATAATGTATAACAATTCAATGTTTAATGCCAGTTTTCTTGCGTATGATGAAAGAATTTCCAAATAAGACATGGAAACGTCGTACTATCCTCATTAAAAAAATTGATACCGAAGGTACCACAGCTAGGAAGCCGGGTTGCGGACGTCCGAAATCAGCTCGAACAGATGCAAATATCAAGTTGGTAAGCGACCTTATCTGTAGCCAGGAAGACAAACCGCTAAGCCATAAGAGCCCACGGGAGATCGCACGTGAAACCGGAATTTCACGTTCAACTGTTAAACGTATTGTAAAGAAAGATCTCGGACTTAACCAGTACAGGCGCAAAGTTGGACAGCAGTTGAACAGCGATTGCGTTTCATTGACCGCGCGATCAGTGAGGCTACGATCAATGGCGTCGTTGGCTTCAATGCGTGGTCGAGCAGCAAGGAGGACACATTGAACATTTTATGTAACGAAATACATCCATGTAATGTTACAGTAAAAATAATTGCTGTGTTTTTGTGATTTTTCACGGTTATATTTGAATTGGTCTGAATAAAGTACTATCAATTTATCATTGTGCAGTTTATTTTGGACCACCCTGTATGTGGTTGCTAGCCTATAGAAAAAGCGAGCGCCACTACATTTCAAATTTATTTATCTATTCATCAAAGTCAACAAAGAAAATTTTCTGCTTGTGTCCGGTTGTCATCTTAGTGCAACTTGTGCAAGGCACAGAAATATTAAAAACACTTACATGAATGCTTTAAGGGAAAAACAAATAAACCTGAAAAAGACAGGGACCTACAACAGAAGCGATGTTTTATGCTCAACACTCCCTAGGCTACGATAAATTCAAATCACAAAGAAAAACATTTTTTGTGATCGTGTAGTTGACATACTTATGGACACTGAACAATCAATGCATAGCTTGTGAAATCTGTACAAAACTGCATAGGCTCTTGAAACAAACTTATACTACGTGAAACGCAAAATTCACTCGTAATAACAACAAAGCCTACATGGTGTACAAAAAATATCACACCACAAACTATGACACTTCAGCCTTAACTGCATCTTTGTATTGATCGCAAGCAACACCATTGTCAGCAGTAAAAGGCATCTGATAAACCAGCAGAGGTTCCATACAACAGACAGACACTTTATATACACATATAACATTTAACTTTTAATCTCTGGGGGCAATTATGTACAGCATTTAAGGTGCTATAAAAGGTGTTCAACAAAAACTCCATACCAAATGTTTACGTTAAGGATAAAAGCCCATTTCCTAAAGGGAACTGTGTACAGGGAGTCACAGTGCGACTTCTGAAAGCAGTGAGGTCAGAGACCTTAGCCAGGAGTAAAATCAGTGGAGGAAAATGCATTCCAAAGATGGACACTACAAACCGACGAGGAGACCCCTTACGATAAGATACAAAATAATGATACTGCAACAATGCTCTGCAACAATATATTTAAGAAAACACAATTTTTGCAAATGCAATAAATTGCTCACAAAAGCTAAGAGCTCATCACATTGTTTTAATTCAACACAACACAATGTCAGGGCACATCAACATTCATGGACATCTGCGAATACTTTGCCAATACCGTAAATGCCAATAAAACTGATTACTGGCAGTCTAGATGTCAACATCTGAGTTGTTGCTTCCCAGATGTTCTTTAATTATTGTTCTGTTTACATCTTTTGTACGCAATACAAGTGATACAGATCACAAAATCAACAAGATACGAAGTAAAAACTATGCCCACGACGTTAAAAGTCAGATTGCTCAAAGTACCGGTAGATAAATTGCAAAAGTATTTAAAGGTACATTCAGCAGTCTGAAACAATAATGAAATTCTGTTTTTTTGTAAGATCAGTGTTCCAGCGGTGATTGTGTTGAGATAATAATATACCAGAAAATGACTGCTTTTGTGAAGATGATGAAATCACACAAAAATCCTTCCATCAGAAGTCCTCAAGATCTGCAACAGAAACAAAACATTAAACATTAAACACACCTTTCTTCTCGATCATTCTACATTGCTGAAAAAATATATGAACTTTTGATTTGTACACATGTACAGTGCTTGATGTTTTTCAATTACCATGCACGCAATAGATCTCTAATTTGACAATTTCCCAAAAGTGAAATTAAAAACTGTAAATTTAAGCAGGTTAAACAGTAAAAAGTCATAAGTAAATTGAAGAAGTTAAGTCTTGAGTTTAGATTGAAAGTCAGTCTTGGTGGAGATTTGCAAACGCTAGGGGGGCAGAAGTTTCAGGAAGAGATACCAGAAACTATGGATGGATGGACTGGCTGACGTCACAGTAAAACTACCGTCTAATTTCTTATAGAACATAAGTGAGCTGATGAAGATGATGACAATGATAAAATGCAATGAAACTAGCTCTTCAACTTAGATAAATATCGTCCGAGATAAATTTACATTCTAACCCTGACAGATGTCTAACGCCTTGACGCTGGTCTTGTTTTATTCCTAAAGAGCAAAACAGATAAGAGATCATTGGAAGTACAAATTAATGATTTATCACTTTTAGGTATATAGAGATATATACTCATGTGTACAACTATATAGGCATAGGTAAATAGGTATATTAGACTTCATTCAGAACACAGAAAATACCAATCACGATTTAAGATAAGAGTAAATGTGAGACCTCACTGACACAGACCGAAGAACTATGTCAGGATTCTTGCAACTAGGTTGCAGCACGGATGCACAGACATCTTTACTTTTACAAGCCTCTCTTGAAGTGGCGCTATATAAATTTGCAATTACAGTTACAACTCATCAAAATTAACTGAAAGAAGACATATATCTCATATGCTCAAGAGGCAGTGGCTTTTAGCCGTACTCCTAAATGTGTGACAACACTAGACATCCCGCGGCTAGCGCATTGTAGAATATTTGTGCCACTCATAGCTAAGCACCTACATGGGACCAAACAAGCAACAGGAATTTTCAAGAGGCTGCAGTGAAAAGGTAACTGAGTCATAGGCCATAGGCGAGGTCGACTGTTTTGTAAACTTGTCATGCATAGCCACAGGTAATGAAAGCCAAGAAAATAAACTCTCTCATACCGCATCACAAGAAATCAGGCCCACACCTCGGACCTTGAAAAGTTCAAGGTCATCAACAAAATACATTTGTTCAATCGTACCCAAGAGTAATTGCAAATTATAATAATTATATAGCCACCTGTAGAAGAATCAACACTGCTAACCTTCAGTTCAAACGATAAGAGCCCAATAATTGTATTAAAACACATATTAAACTATCATTTAAAAACATGAGGGCTTTTGGTTTCCTCAATAGCGGTACTGTATTGTCTAGATACACAGATACTTGCATAAACAAATACATACATAAACATATACAAACATACATAAATAAACGATAACTGAAAGACATCAAAGATGTGACAGAAGAAATTGATCAAGTAGCAAATTCTACATGAAAGCCGAAGAACTCAGCAAGAACTGTAGCACCCACAAATGTCACATTTATTTTAATAAGCAGAGAACAACACAAGGTAGGCTGGCTCATTTATATGTATAGTACTCCAGTATAGTACTACAGTAACCATGCTTTTGGCATGCACAATACTCACATAAATTATTTAGTACTCTGCAATAACAGAATCAAACTGGAACCTTTGCTCCATGGACATAATATTTTGTAACGAATGCAATATTTGTTCGATGTACTGGACATTAATCGTTTCTTTGCAATGGCTCCAGAAGAGAGTTTGGAATCATTCGCTTGTGCAGTTCCAGTGAGAAGTGAGTTACAGTCATCAATTCAGCTAGAAAGCAATGCATTTAATAGCCAGTGGAATCAAGAGGCAAAAGAGAACGAATACCTCGAATGTTAAAACTTAATGCATTAGTGACGAGTGTGTACTCAAATTGACTTGAAAAACAGTACAACTTGTCCCTAAAGTTTTAAGCCGATTTGCATATTGAGTAAACAATAAACATAGTTAAAAAATTACATGCACAAAGCAAAGCCATCCAAAAAATATAAACAAAGTTCGCTAACCATGCAAGCTCAGAAAAAAAATGCACTAGCCATGCAACCAAGAATACAAACAAAAGTGCACTAGCCATCCTTTAGCAAAGCCATCCAAAAACGATAAACAAAGTTAACTAACCATGCAAGCCCAGAATACAAACAATGTTCACTAACCATGCAAGTCCAGAAAAGAAACAAAATTGCGCTTGCCATCCTTTTGCCATGCGAGAACAGAAGATCTATTATACACCGAAGATACAGATGAAAACTCAAAATGAATTTAATGTCATCTGGTCTCGTTCATAAAAAATTATGATAAAAGTCAGTGAAAATGTCCATGTAATGTCCAAAACAAAAGATCTACACACCGAAGATACAGATGAAAACATAAAATAAATTTAATGTCATATGGTCTCATCCATTATGATAAGTCATTGAAAAGTATGCCAAGGCAACACTTGTGTCTGACCTTTGCAGAGCTGCAGAGCCGGGTTGCAAAGGGTTAATTGTTCTAAGCTTTCACCAGAGAAAACCTTTCGGAGGCGGTACCGTGCTTGAACGTCTGCAACATTCAGTTTATTGCCACATGATGCACCAAAGAACAATAGAGACATACTTACCTGGTCACAATTGACATTCACGTAAGGATGTTAGAGTTAAAGCCGACTTGTTAAAACCAACGTAATTTCCCCTTCTAATAGCATTTTGTCAAATTTAGGGTTATGAAAGTGACCAGAAAAACAAATACAGAAATACAACAAAGAGCATAATTTTTAATTTTTACATCAAAATAATAAAAGGAAAACATTAATTCAAAAGTGCATCACAGAGATTTGTACAATTGTGTAACAGTGTTTTGTTGTTGTTGGGTGAACCCTTTGTCTTGTAGGCTACTTAACAACTTTTCAGGTGTCAGACATCACAAGGGATTTAGGTGAACTGAGAAAATTAAGCCATTGATAGTAATTTATACCAGAAACTAGTTCTAATTTATACCAGAAACTAGTTCTACGCATAAGCAGAGTGAGTGCAGAACCACATAGTAGGTTAACCAATGAAAATCCTCTGAAATCAAACCACTACACAAGCAGTGTAGCATCCAATTAGAATGCTCTGAAATCAAACACTACACAAGCAGTGTAGCATCCAATTAAAATGCTCTGAAATCAAACACTATACACAAGCAGTGTAGCATCCAATTAAAATGCTCTGAAATCAAAAACTACACAAGCAGTGTAGTAACCAATTAAGATGCTCTGAAATCAAACACTATACACATTACACAAGCAGTGTACCCACTACAGACCAAGATCACCATCAAGAACCAGATGAAGGCTTCATGAAGCAATGCTGCGTACTCACTTGCATTCGTCTTCCAACTTCTGCAACCTTTCCTGACAAGACTTTGAACAATCCGCTATAATTAGCACAAAAAAACAAATTATATGCCACACGTAATACTAAATCTAGAGAGTCTAGAGGTTTGATCAATATATCGTAAGTTTCTTCAAATCAAACACCTCATGAACTCATATACAGACGATTTAGCAAAACGTATTAGAAACTACATAGAATATTTACTCACTTTGGCTTTGAACTATTTTGTCTTCAGCAGCTTTCTGCAAACACAAAAACACATTTCATGAGCATTATCATGAATCTTATCTATGTGTAAGTTAACACAAAGTCCATTCTATCCATCATAGGCTCTGTCTGAGTACGTTAGACTGTTGAAAGAATCTTATTTACGGGTTAGTTTAATATTGGATAGAACATTTTTTGTTTAACATTGCAATATTATTATTGTTTTCAATTAGTATTTTCTGATGTGTCTGTGTCTGTTTGTATGTCTGTCTGTATGTGTGTCTGTCTGCTTGCCTGTCTGGATGCTGACCTGTTTACGGTTTGGCAGACAGACGAATACAGACAGACAGACAGACAGACAGATAGACAGACAGACAGACATGGAGAGAAGAACGAATGGATGCAGTTGATGTCTTTGAGCAGTAGTCACCTGAACAACAGAAATTGCTAATTGATAATAACAACAACAAATACAACAACAACAACAAAAGATCAAATTCAAAACTATTCATTATTAAATTAAACCATTGATGAGATTCTTCAAAAGTCTAAATCCTCAAAGATTAGACAAGTTAGACACTCACAACAAGCAAGCAGCCTGAGTATAGGCTTCTTTGAAGTGGTGCTATATAAATTTTCAGAATGAATGAGAGTAAGCAATAGTCAAATAGATGGCAAAGAAGTGCTCTAATGCACAGAAACGACCTATGAAAACCTTGCAGAATGCATTCATAATTTGCAACTATGTAGTATGTACGCAAGTAAGCAGTTGTACAGTAACAGTGCTAGCAAGACCCTCTCAAGGACATTGCAAGCACAACTGTCTAACTCAGTGCTGTCCAACCTGCGACCCGATTTCAAGTGGCCCACGTGAAGTTCCCTGAATTTTTGCACTTTGTGTAAAATGGAGTAAAGTACAAAGTCGCTTGAAGAACTAGGCTAGGCTATTATAAAGCAGGCCAGACATGGCACGTGTAGGGTAGGCTATGCATGCTATTAATTATTGTTGTTCATTTTTGCATCAAAATTATTCCGTAATAAATGTCATATCGGTTAATAATTATTATCAAAAGGCCTAAATTTCAGCTGCTGCGGCCCGCGGCTTCATGAATAAAGTTTCTGCGGCCCATGGTGATAAAAAGGTTGGACAGCACTGAATCCAACAGGTCAATTATAGATAAGCTGCCTGGGTTGCAGAGGATATTATTGAGCCTAAGACATTCCACAGCAACACCCTATCAACAAAGTAGGCCTACTTAATTACAACAATCTTTAGACCAAACCATATCAGACAAAGTAAGTCTACTTAGTTATTACAGGTCTTATGCCCAAAAATTATAATCCTGCATTACAATTGCTTACAGAAATCAACATTTGGACTGCCATACATGTATGCTCCACTGCAATTTAGTGTAGATATTAGAGAATTTCTCAGCACAAACAACAGCCACGCGTGAGAGATCTGCAGGTTATTCACCCGGGAGTGGGGGTTCATACCGGGCCTTTGGCTGGCCACCAGTGGCCCAATGCACATCAGCTGTGGGCCAAAGTAGCACATCAGCTGTGGGCCAAAGTAGCACAGCTGCCTAGGCAGAGGCTTTCAGGGGCGGATCCAGGATTTCTGGTTAGGGGGGGCGTAAATACTACATACATACATACATACATACATACATACATACATACATACATACATACATACATACATAGGCCTACATACATACAAGCAAACATAAGTACATACATACATAGGCCTACATACATACAAGCAAACATAAGTACATACATACATAGGCAATTAAGCCCACACACATACATGCATTTGTTCCGCGCAGTGGTGAAGGGGTATAGGCCTAATTATTATAGTATGCATGCATGCATGCATGCATGCATGTATGTATGTATGTATGTATGTATGTATGTATGTATGTATGTATGTATGTATGTATGTATGTATGTATGTATGTATGTATGTATGTATGTATGTATGTATGTATGTATGTATGTATGTATGTATGTATGTATGTATGTATGTATGTATGTATGTATGTATGTATGTATGTATGTATGTATGTATGTATGTATGTATGTATGTATGTATGTATGTATGTATGTATGTATGTATGTATGTATGTATGTATGTATGTATGTATGTATGTATGTATGTATGTATGTATGTATGTATGTATGTATGTATGTATGTATGTATGTATGTATGTATGTATGTATGTATGTATGTATGTATGTATGTATGTATGTATGTATGTATGTATGTATGTATGTATGTATGTATGTATGTATGTATGTATGTATGTATGTATGTATGTATGTATGTATGTATGTATGTATGTATGTATGTATGTATGTATGTATGTATGTATGTATGTATGTATGTATGTATGTATGTATGTATGTATGTATGTATGTATGTATGTATGTATGTATGTATGTATGTATGTATGTATGTATGTATGTATGTATGTATGTATGTATGTATGTATGTATGTATGTATGTATGTATGTATGTATGTATGTATGTATGTATGTATGTATGTATGTATGTATGTATGTATGTATGTATGTATGTATGTATGTATGTATGTATGTATGTATGTATGTATGTATGTATGTATGTATGTATGTATGTATGTATGTATGTATGTATGTATGTATGTATGTATGTATGTATGTATGTATGTATGTATGTATGTATGTATGTATGTATGTATGTATGTATGTATGTATGTATGTATGTATGTATGTATGTATGTATGTATGTATGTATGTAAAAATAATATAGTCGATGCCAATTTATCATACGATTTGTATAAAAATAGATTCAATAAGCAAGGGATGCGCCTCATCCATGGACCGCACGCCATTGAGCGTTAAGAGAATGATTATAATTATGAGTAATCTTTGATACATTTAATTTATGCTAAAGAGCTCCCATGACTCGACCTGCTGAAATTGCAGTTTTATATCCTTGATTTGCTTTTGTCCATAATATCGGCAGCTAAACGCTTTCGGCGGCTATAATCAGCACGACGAATTTCAAAATTATAATGATAATCATATGTCATCTTTTGAGATTTAGGCCTAATATAGGCTTATGTCTTACCAACGGCAGTCGGCTTATTCGCGAATGATAAAACTGCTTGTTTAAGCCGTTTTGACGGCGGACCACTCGACATATTTTTTAATTGACCAATTTCTATTTACGTAAATTTTGTCTGTACATGAACTTTGTGAATTACGTAACAGCAAAAGTCGTTGGTCACGTGCCATGGGCAACGTCTGCTAGCAACTCAGGTTAGTAGGTAAGAGAGCTCCGGTAAGAGAGCTCCATTCTGCCGGTCCAGCTACTTCAAACAGCCTATTCCCAAATTGCAATTATATCAGCTTTAGGTCAGTTTAGTTTGAGAACATTTGTTCAGGTTTAGGGGGGGGGGGGGCGTACGCCGGCTCCGCCCCTCTCTGAATCCGCGCCTGGCTTTAGCTGCTGGTATTATAACATATAATTATGGCAGGCAAGCAGGTAGACACACAGAGAAAAAAGGGCCAGAGAGACCTATAGGTGCCTAAAGCAAGAAATGATTTGGTGTTTATGTCATTAGTGAACACTTCATTTTCATTGGACTGGAACGATAGTATGAACCGCCTGAAAGACTTCTGTGTACACCGCATGCTTCTGTGTACACCGCAGGCTTCTGCGTACACCGCAGACTTCTGTGTACACCGCAGGCTTCTGCGTACACCGCAGGCTTCTGCGTACACCGCAGACTTCTGTGTACACCGCAGGCTTCTGTGTACACCGCAGGCTTCTGCGTACACCGCAGACTTCTGTGTACACCGCAGGCTTCTGTGTACACCGTGAATACACGAGTTAGGCCAGCGCCCACGATCGCCCACAACTATGAGATCAAAGTCTAAATAGTTTACACCTTTGACATTGGCAGCAAAATTAAAACCAACCTCTCGAACAGGGCTTTTAAATTTATACCTGCGCAAACCCATTCCTTAACTTCTCACCCTCACGGATGACAATGACTTTTTTTACTATCTTTCAGTTACTTTAACTGTACAGTGCTTCTAAAGACTGCACGAATCCATATAGCCTAAGACTGCACATTTTGTGCAGAACTGCACACTAAGAAAGCGCCATGCTATAGTTATAGGCCTAGTCCTATTCCTAGTCCTATTATGGTGTGAATGTAGGCTACATACTTTTTCGGTGGCCAGCTTCTGCGCGTTGTCCGTCGCCTCCTTGATCTTCGCGTCCATGACCTTCTTCTCCTCATCCAGCTTCTTCTTGTCCTCCTCAACTTTCTTCTTCTCCTCGTCGACCTTCCTCAGCTGTTCCTTCTGCATGTCCGTCATTACCTGTTGGTCTCGTATCGTCTGATTCGCGGTGACTAGGTCGGAGTGCATCTTCTGTAAACGTTCGAACAAATCCCGACTAATGTTCGTTTCAGTCCAGTAGTAATAAGCAAGAATAGCAGCCACGACCATTGCCGTAGTTGCCAACAGCTTTGCACCGCGATTAGCCTCCGCTGCCATCTTGTCACCGTTCACCTGTCCTCGTCCGGTTGTTAGTCTACCTGTCAATAGATCCGCTGAACCGGCAAATTATTCAACGCGCAAGGTAACTCGCGTCACGGGCATCGCTTCACCAATGCTCCGGGCACGCTCGGAGTATGCGATGTTCTGATGTGGAACATTAACTTTAAGCAGAAACCACGTACTTAGAGACGGTAGCGTGAGGCGTTTCAATTTTCAGTAATCTGGAATGGTTCAATTACCACGGGTCTCGCGATTGGCGTATATTAAACCCTTATGCCCTAAGTGTGTAGGCTACAATTGGAAAAATATCAACAGGTCTGCTTGGTTTTTATGAGTATGTTGCGAGCAGGTCTGGATCTTTTGGAAAGACCCCTCAAACATAGCCTATATAATTATGGCTATAAGAGTAGCATAATTATGACTAAACAAAATTGACCCAAGACAAGAATATGTTTGGTTCCTTCGAAACTTTCTGTATTCGCCATAGGTAGCGGCGTAGCGCCGCCACTGGTTGGGATTTGACTCCCGTTCAGTTCAGTTCAATGGGAACGACGAACTCTCCATTGCAAGATCTTCTATGTTTGGATAACAGCAAACATGCAGACTCAGCCTTACTCGTTCCAAGACTCGAAGTGCCCCGGGTGGATATCGCCACATGTACTTGTACATGCACTTGCATGTCCAGCTTATAACACCCTCATACGAGTCTGAAATATGTGTAGCTATACGCCTACACCTGTAGAGTAATAATGTACTCGTAGGCCTAGGCCTATATGTATCCAGTTACTTGTAAAGCGACACTTAGACTAAGTATCCCAAGTATCCTAAGGGCCCGTATACACTATAGGCTACAAGTAGGCGTACCGTACTGTTTGCGTGCACTGCCTTTATGATCAATAATCAGTTTCTTATTTCGCATTTGTTGGGTCCAACTGCTTAGAAATTATTTTAATCTCTTAATCATTAGGCCCAATGGCTCAGTTGTCTGGAATGACCTTCCTTCACAGCTACGCCTACACCCTGGAACTCTACCAGGATACTTCCTTGCACAACTTTAACTGAACATGGAATCTATACAATTCTGCGCATTCTAATCTCTATTGACCCATGTAAGCCTTTGTATAATATATACCATAGACCTATATATATTTGTATGTACATGTATATATATGCGCACTTCTTATAGCGCCCCTTCAACAAGAAACCTACTCAGAAGCGCTCCAGACTATAGAGCGGGCACTGCATCGGAGTTTCGCACGCCTAAACGCTGAGCAATTGCGAGTGAAAGACTTGCCCAAGGTCCCTACGCGACAGCTTGAGGTAGATTCGAACCTGCAACCCTCCAGCTGCAATGCAACGAACATACCCGCTATACACCATGGTGCACCGTGCCCCACACAAACTTTGTGTAGGTACATGCATGCCACGGATATGCGATAATATGTATATTTTGTATACAATATTATTTTATTATGAGCAAGAATGCAGACAAGCTTGAGGCTGATGGATGTGTATAGACCTATACTTGCATATTATCCCGCATAGTGAAACATGTGATAACTATATTATTAAGGCAATTCGTGTTTAAACATGTCCATCTTATAAACTGCATGATAGGCCTATGCATCGGCCATGACATGCATATCGTATACACTTGCGTCGGCATATAGGGCCTAGAAAACTTCACACGCCCGCACACACACAAACACACACACACCCACCCACACACACAAACACACACACACACACACACACACGTGTGTGCATATATAATGGTATAGGCCTATAGGCTATATATAAAGTTTCTTGCGCCTTCTGTATAGTATACAAAATATAACTTATAGATAATTATATTTACTTATTTAGGCCTATATACTGTATTTATTTATTTATATACTGTAATGTGCGAACGCGAAATGCTTCTTATATATAGGCTATTATATATCCTCTCTTCAAGTCTCTTGAGCTGTCGGGCTGGCAACAAAGTTGTCGTTATAACCTAGAGATAGGCCTAACGTACTTCACAGCCTTTCAGTCATAAATCTATTAAACGTGCGTTAGTTTGCTTTTAGCATTCAACACGTATTATAGGCCTACATATATATATATGAATATATATATATAAATTATATATATATATATAATATATATATATATATATATATATATATATATAGGCTTATGCATGGTCTATACGACCGGTGTAGGCTTATGCTAATGAAGCCTAATGAAAGTTGCTATAGCTGCCATGTTTCAACAACAGACGGCGAGAGAGAGAGAAAGCGTCTCCTAGTGTGTGACTACATAGTTATAAGACTCGGGTTCGAATCTTAACATTTTTTTGCCAGCGAAGAAGCTTCGGGTGTTTTCGGATAAACTCGGATTTACTGTCGTTTCTTTCAACCGGAAACTTCATCTTGTATCCAGCGTCTGCTGCTGGGACCCTGGACCGGTAACCATGTCAACGGCGGATACTGAGTCGAAAAGTATATAATATTATATCAGATAACACTCTAACGATATCAATATACAAGACTATTTATGTGTAAACATAGGTTAACTAATTTATTAATTCAAACTGGCCGTGCGCAATACGATTACATGATTATAGAATAGTTGAAAACAAAACCATAGAGTTCTTGCCTTCATTGGTTCTACACTTTACAAGCTGCTGTGCCCATTGACTTTAAAAATTGCATCACCGTGGTTGGACTGGGAGCGCCTCTGAGTGGACTTTCTGAGGGGCGCTACATAAAAAGTCTTGAGATGAAAAAATGAATTGAAACTTTCTTCAGTATTAACTGGTAGCCTACTCCAAGCACATCAATCGATCCACTGTCTCACAACCATGCAATTTATTTTCCACGGGCCTTTGCACTGGGAGCACCTCTGATTGGCGTGCACTCTGAGAGGCACCTTATAAATTTATAGACAGTTCAACGATGCAACATGAGAGATCCTGAGTGGCAGAGTCGGTTTGTAGCCCGCTCGCCACGCCGGCGGCCCGGGTTCGATTCCCGGTCGGTCGGTTTATCAGAGATTAATTTCTCGGATCTTTACTGCGGGTGACTCGATCGCAATATAAACGTGGAATGTGAGGTTGTACTCTGCCTCCGACACTAATCATCTTCGATATGAAACAGTGTCGTTAAGCCCGAAGAAGGCCTACACAATGCAACATGGCCTACAATTCACTTCTTCGCATTTTTCTTATTAACTTTCTTCATCAAACCTTTCTTGTTGATCTTTATTCGCAGGCGAAAGCGATTCGAAGCGAGAATCGAAGTCCGGCAATAAAAAACATCAGCAACAGAAATCTAAGAAGAGAAGTGAATTAGAATTCTTCCGAGATGAATTGGAAAGAGTCAAAGAAAACGTCAACGAATATAACTCGAGTCTTAATCCTCCTAAGCAGTAAGACAATACTTCTTCACGAAACAACTGTAGGCCTATTGTACTATTCGATAAACACTTAAAAACTGTTCTGTTTGGCCGTACTGGAGTCGGGAGCGCCTCTGCGTAGTTTCCTTGGAGAGGCGCTATATAAATACTTGAATGAATGAATGAGTGAATTCTATAACGAATAGAGGAACGGTGACGGGCAAGGGTTGCGTGGCATGGGGTTAGTTAGGGTGGCGTGGTGGCATGGTGGCCGGTAAGGGTGGCATGGTAACTGATCATTGTGTGATTCAAAATGAGTGGATTTGTTTCTGGTTATGGCAGGATGGTTGATGTTTGAGATGACTTTGATCTGTTTAGGGTATAGTATGGTTTCAAATTGGATGACATTGGGTGACATGGTTCCGTTCCATCTAGCCTAGGGTGATATCAGAGCATTTATGGGGAAATTAATATTCATAAGATGGTATTTGAATCGCAGTCAGAATTTTACAGGCTTGTCAACAAGAGCAACAATTCTATGATTTATAGCTGCATAGGCGTACGAGGCGGGGGTTCAGAGGGGAAAATGCCCCCCAATTTCGGATCAAGTCTGGGTTTTCGGGCAAACACAGCCCCCAGACGACTAAAAAAAGGTCGCCAATTTTTGGCGGATATATTTTTGGGACCGCAATTCAATCTTTGCCGCCCCCCCCCCCCCACTGCTGAAATCTCCCGTACGCCTATGTATTATCTGCATGACAATTAAGTACTTCAGATTAATGTCAAATCAAAAATTCTTGTCCTATAGGCAGAAAGCTCAGTTTAGCGCCGGGCTCGAAAACGTGACTGTTTCATGAAGAGGTGACCCATGACAGGAGGTCCAAGTGGTATACAGGGTGGTCCAAAATAAACCGCACAGTGACAGTTTTCTTGATATAATGTATAACAATTCAATGTTTAATGCCATTTTTCTTGCGTATGATGAAAGAATTTCCAAATAAGACATGGAAGCGTCGTACGTACTATCGATGACCTCATTAAAACAATTGATACCGAAGGTACCACAGCTAGGAAGCCTGGTAGCGGACGTCCGAAATCAGCTCGAACAGATGCAAATATCAAGTTGGTAAGCGACCTTATCTGTAGCCAGGAAGACAAACCGCTGAGCCATAATTAAGAGCCCACGGGAGGTCGCACGTGAAACCGGCATTTCACGTGCAACTGTTAAACGTATTGTAAAGAAAGATCTCGGACTTAACCAGTACAGGCGCAAAGTTGGACAGCAGTTGAACAGCGATTGCGTTTCATTGACCGCGCAATTGATCAATGGCGTCGTCGGCTTCAATGCGTGGTCGAGCAGCAAGAAGAACACATTGAATATTTTATGTAACGATATCCATCCATGTAGGCCTAATGTTACAGTAAAAATAATTGCTGTGTTTTTGTGAATTTTCACGGCTATATTTTAATTGGTCTGAATAAAGTACTATCAATTTATCACTGTGCGGTTTATTTTGGACCACCCTGTATATAGGTGAACACCCGCAGTGAATTCACGATCACTTTTCGTAGAATCTAGTTGTTAAAGTGATAACACAGTCTGTCGTTTTTCTTCGCGAGTCGCGACTCCAATCACTCATAGTCAAACCGCGAGCTCTTTTGAAGGCCTATTATGTATTGTACATCAATCTTGAAACGTAGTGCTTAGGCTATCTCAGTGTTCAATAAGTACAAAGCCCACTTAGCCTATCAGTAGGTTAAGCGCTTAGTCGTGAAAACACGGGTAAGCAGGTGGGGGAGGCATGTGCAAAAGTTATTGTTCAAGAAATCGAGTGTGGCTCAAGTGCAATTTCCACACTTTAGACGCATATTATCACATATCCTGCGTTGTCTTAAGATCCCATTAGTAAGCAGGCTCATGATATTTGGTAGATTTTTCTATAACCTAACTGAAGCCAGCAGGCCGCCTGTATTAAGCCTAGATCAATACCAGCAATTAAGGAGATGGCTTAACTGTACAGTAACTGTTGCCTAGGCATTCTGCAGGTCACTTTCTTATGTAGGCCTACTAAATACAAATAGGCCTATGTGTGAGGTGAATACACTCTGCATAGGCTACTTGCATTTACCCTCGATTACAGTCCTGGATGGTATATAGGGGAATATTGTGCAGCTAATATGTGGCAATATAAACGTGGAGTGTGAGGTTGTACTCTGCCTCCGACACTAATCATCTTCGATATGAAACAGTGTCGTTAACTCGATCACAGTCCTGGATGGTAGGGGAATATTGTGTAGCTAATATTATAGTCTACATGTATTGTACATCTTAATATGTATGCTACATCTTAACAATGTGATTGAATCCTTCAAAGCAGGAAAGGGGCCTTTTGCTTTTTTCTTTTGCCTTGTGCGACTTGGGCGTCACTGTATCGCAATCTATTGCTTTTACTGTATAGGCCTACTTAAAACTTATGAAGATTTTTTAAACATTGAGGATCTTTGCGATAAATTTCAGCATGTTTGTTGTTGAAATGGTTTTGTGCACTGCAGGGAGCCTTTCGTTCCGTATATTTTCAATCCGTTGAAGCCCTACACCGATACCCGGATGTTCGAAACTGCAATCAACGAAGTCAGTTCAATTAATAAATAATAATCATTTATGATTCTAGTATTTTTTAAAAATTATTAGCTGAATTAAAAACGATTAGATGACTGTAATAATGATCACACCAGTAATGGCGCCGGCTTTATAGTGGGAGGCTGGTCTTGATTCCTTCGATTTGAAACCTTAATTTAGGCTAATTTTGCAATTGGCGAATTTTAGTCATGTGGTTAAAGTTCTGGTGGGCTTAGGGACATATAATTATAACAGCATTGTCTGCGTGCACTGCCTTTATCAAAATTATCAGTTTCTCTTATCGCATTTGTTGTTTCCGATTCCTTAGAAATTATCTTAATATCTTAATGGCTCAGTGATCTGGAATAGCCTTCCTTTAGAGCTACGCCTACACCCTGGGACTCTCTCTACCAGAATCCTTCCTTACTCAACTCAAAACTGTTCTTTTTGGACGCGCTGGATTCGGGAGCACCTCTGAGTAGTTTTTCTTGAAGGTGCACTACCTAAATTTCCTAATGAATGCATCTTGCGCACGATTATTTGTGAGCAATAAATGAATCTTATTTATCTTCGGTTGGTACAGCCTCCAGAGTCGCAACATTTTCCAGTCAGTAGGAGGACTGCGTTGGGTCCATGTGATCCGTGGATTTCCCTCGAAATGGATCTCGTCATTTCACCTTCAGTTCCATCCACCGCCAGACAATCCGACAGACAAAAGTCAGTCACTTCCGTTTCTTATTCTGCCATGTATTTATTCGCTAAACAATACCTAATCGGCTTAGGGTTGTTTTTAAGGAATTTTTAGAATTGCACAACTCCTTCTTTCTTTTCCCATCCTCCATGGTAAATTAATTCCAATCGGAGGACAATGACCATTTTTTGCTAGTTTTTAACCGTACAGAAGTGCTTCTACAACTGCCATTTAGAATTGCACATTTTGTGTACAACTGCAGTTACTGCACCCTAGTTACTGCACCCTATAAAAAGCCCTGAACCGGCCTATAGGCTAGTGATAATAGGTCCACCGAGAGTTGATGCCTTTGCCAAAAGACGTTTTATTATGAGAACGTTTAATTAGGCTACTTTGCATATATATTATTTATATTATTTACTTTTTGCTATAAACTTCTGTGCGCGTGCTGGTAGTCCAATAAAGAGTATTCCAACTTACTTACATAGATCTACTTGTTTCGTCTTCGAAAGTAAGGGCATCTATATAGGAAGAATTGCATATACCCATAGTGAACCATTCTTGCCTTTTATAAGTTTATAGGTAAATGGCAACTAAGCCTAAGGCATGTCTGTTTTGTAAGTGTCTGGCCTCTCCATGGAGAGTTTCGTCAAAATGTAGACGAGCAATTAGTGTTCCATAATGTCTGTATGTTGTTGCAGTCGCCTAAACAGCAGTCGAGGGGGAGAGAAGACGAACAGATCCACGAAGAAAGAGGAAGACAAAACAAAAGACAAAGGCAAGAAGAAAGAGGAAGACAAGACAACAGATAAGGACAAACAGAAAGAGGAAGACAAAACAAAAGACAAAGACAAGGAGACAGATATGGAGAAAACAAAAGACAAAGACAACAAGAAAGAGGAAGACAAAACAAAGAACAAAGACAATAAGAAAGTGGAAGACAAAACAAACGACAAAGACAAGAAGAAAGATATGGAGAAAACAAAAGACAAAGACAAGAAGAAAGACGAAGACAAAGAAGAAGCAAGGATCGATCTGTATCCTACCATCACGCCTCTACCGTCACAGTATCACGGACAAATTCTTCACTACGGACAAGTGAAGGAACTCAGGTACACATTATAGGCTGTGATTACAGAAGATCTATAGCCTATTCATAGGTGAATTATGAAAGTTATATGAATCAATGCAAAGAATAATAATAATAATAATAATAATAATCAGGGCCATTCCGGACTGGTTTTATAGCAGTAGTTAGGCGATAAGTCCCTGAGGGATCCTAAATACCTCGGGGCAAAAAAATAAAATAATAATAATAATAAAATACGCTGAGCCATCTACGTTGAAGTATGGCAACTTCACGCTACCATCGCAAGAAGGCCCGCAACAGAGGGATCCCCTAGGACCCGTCCTGTTTTGCCTACCGCTTCAAGAAATTTTGTCTCATTTACGATCACCATTAGCATTCGGATATTTGGATGATCTCACTTTGGGAGGCACTCATGAGGTAGTTTGTGAGGACGTGGTGGCTATCAAGGAAGGATGCGCCCGCTTGGGTTTAATGGTCAACAACTCTAAATGTGAGGTGATTTCCAAAGACGCAGACATCACCCTGACAGAACCGGCTAACCAATTCAAGCGTGTACATCCATCTTCAGCAGAGCTGCTTGGCGCACCACTTGCCTCGCAAGAATCACTCACCAACACTCTAGACACTCTCGTTTCGAATTTGTCAAGAGCAATGAAAAAACTTGAGCAGATACCTAAGCAGGACGCACTTCTGATACTGCGGTGCTCAATAGGGGCTCCGAGGCTGATACATAATTATTCTGCGGTGCACGCCCTGCTGCGACCACCCGGGCCTCATGAAATTCGACGAGGGGTTGCGCGCTGGGACTGAGAACATTCTTAATGTCGCTCTATCGGACGATCAATGGTCACTCGCTACCCTCCCAATCAGGATGGGCGGTCTGGGAATAAGGAGAGCATCTTCGTTGGCACTTCCAGCTTTTTTAGCCTCAGCCGCAAGAACTCAACTCACCCAATCGCTCATCCTCGCACTCACACAGGTTCCAGACGACTCTGTGATGGAAACATACAGAACCAGATGGCAACAGAGCTCCACGGAAACCATTGAATTTCCAGCTTCCGGCAGCAAGCAGTCCTCATGGGACACACCTCTTGTGTCAGCTGATTTATCAGAGATTACATCGCACGCTCGTGACTCGTATGATCAGGCAAGACTCAATGCGATTCAAGCTCCACATGCTTCGGACTGGCTCTTCGCCCTTCCACTGGCTGCCCAAGGCTTAAGACTTAACGACGAGGAGATGAGGGTGGCAGTAGGCCTGAGACTTGGAGCGGTCATCTGCGCCCCACACGCTTGCACAATGCACATGTGGTACAATGGTTTCGGCCAGAGGTTCGCATGGTTTGTCTTGCTCACTTGGCTTTGGCAGGCAAGCTAGACATTCCTCAGTGAACGAAACAGTGCTTCGCAATCTCATCAGAGCAGGCATACCGTCGATCAGAGAGCCAGCTGGCCTCACCCGTCTGGATGGAAAAAGACCAGATGGTCAAACCCTCATTCCTTGGAAAAGTGGGCGTTCTCTAATTTCTCCTACCTGGCTGAGACTTCTACAATGGCGGGCGGAGCTGCTGAAATAGCCGCTGCTAGGAAGAAGCTTAAATACTCGGAACTGCAGACGAGATACATTTTCACTCCGATTGCGATAGAAACGCTGGGGCCTATGGACGAGGAAGGCCTGGCCTTCATCACAGAACTCGGCCGGCGTTTGTCACGCATTACTGAAGAACCTCAGGAAACCTTCTTCCTGTTCCAGAAAATTTCTGTAACAGTACAGCGATTCAACGCCATCGCATGCCTGGGCTCGACGAGGCCGTAGTACTCTCTTTTTAATGAGGGACGAGAAAGCATGATGCACTGTAATGATGATGATAATAATAATAATAATAATAATAATAATAATAATAATAATAATAATAATAATAATAATAATAATAATAATAATAATAATAATAAACTGTCTAGCTCGTAAAACCGGTGACACGAGGGAAACCAGTTATCTTTTCCAGCGCATTGCCATTTTAATCCAACGTTTCAACGCCATTGCCTTCTAAGGCACCTTTTCTTCGCCTGATCTTGACGAGTTCTAGCCGTTCCAGAATCCAATTTTTAAGTCTCCTGGTTATTTTTGAAGTCCTGAGGGATCTGAGATACCTCGGGTAAAAAATAATGATAGGGCCTAATAGTAAAAACAATTAATGATTATAATAATAATAATAATAATAATAATAATAATAAGCCCTGGAATTCATCAATGAAATCGGCAAGCGCATATCATCCATTACTGGTGACAGACGCGAGGCAACCTTTCTTTTCCAGCGTCTTTCTGTCAACATTCAGCGCTACAACTTGGTGGCTTTTAAAGGAACTTTCTCTTCAAACCCTGAAGACGAGGCCTGAAATTCCAGACTGGTTTTATAACAGTAGTTAAGTGATAAGTCCCTGAGGGATCCTAAATACCTCGGGGCAGCAAAAAAAAAAAAAAAAAAAAAAAAAAAAAAAAAAAAATAATAATAATAATAATAGGCATAATGAGAAATTGAGAATAGTAAATGATGATGACGATGACGACGACGACGATGACGATGATGACGATGACGATAAATTAAAAATAATAATAAAGTTATTAATATTATCATTATTAATATGATAATTAATTTCTGAATGCAGACAGGAGCTGAAGAAAACGTACAGTACAGAGGCTGATCGAAGAGTCGACGAAGAATACCAGAAGACGAAGAAATATTTCTACAATCGTCAACTGGACAAGATGGACGACTACAGAGAGATAAACAGAGACAACATGCGAGCCACATACTTCGCTTACCTACAAAACAACCCAGGGTCGAAAAAGGCAGTTTACGAATGTGTCCGTGACTCAGAAAAGAAGGAAGGCAAGAAGGCAGATAAGAAGGAGAAAACAGACAATGAGAAGACAGACAAGGAGAGCACAGAGAGGGAGAAATCGTGCAAAGAGAGAACAGGCAAAGAGAGAACAGACAGGGAGAGTACAGACAGGGAGAGAACCAGCAAGGAGAGAACAAGCAAGGAGAAAACAGACAGAGAGAGAACAGACAAGGAGAGAACAGACAAGGAAAGAACAGACAGGGAGAGAACAGGCAAAGAGAGAACAGGCAACGAAAGAACAGACAAGGAGAGAACAGACAGGGAGAGAACAAGCAAGGAGAGAACAGACATTGAAAGAACAGACAGGGAGAGAACAGACAAAGAAAGAACAGACAAGAAAAGAAAAGACAGGGGGAGAACAGACACAGAAAGAACAGACAATGAGAGAACAGACAAGGAGAGAACAGGCAAAGAGAAGTCAGACGGCAGGCTGGAGACAGGTAAGAAATCGGAGAAGACCGCTAAACTTCCAAAGAACAAGAACAACGGTTTAAGCAGTGATAACGATGGTAAGAACCGCGAGACCGACAAAGAACGGGACAGGAAAGACGGTAACCACGGCAAATCAGACGATAAGGGTAACTCCAGGACAGACGGTAACCATAGCAGATCAGACGATAAAGGTAACTTGAAGAAAGATGTGAAGAGAAGCAAGTAGAATCAGAGGAAAGAACTGCCCGTAAAGAAGTGAACGACCAAGTGTAGTAAATAACAAAAGCTATTAAACCGGAAACGGATGTGGATTGGGCAAATAGAGCGTCTTCCGGTCAGGGGCAAACTATGAAACACGATCTGTACATTGATAATTACTGTAACTTAGAATGCGTGGCTAAAAAATTATTAATTTATTGATTAGGCCTACTCATTACTCATTATGAATTTATAATTCCAGCGATTACAGTTTCAATAACAAAATTATATTCGTGGACGATTATACAATATAGGCTACATGTAATTATAATACCAAAGCTTGAACTCATGAGATAAGCTTCATCATTACGATTAGGTTTACTCTTTCAGACTCCAAAGAATTTTTATGCGAATTTCTTTTAAATGCCACCTACTTTAGATTTTTTCTAATGCACTCTTTTATATTTTTCATTTAAGCTGATGTGTGTACGTTATCATCATCATCGTCATCATCATCATCATCATCACCATCATCATAATCATCATCATCATCATCATCATCATCATCATCATCATCATCATCATCATCATCATCATCATCATCATCATCATCATCATCATCATCATCATCATCATCATCATCATCATCATCATCATCATCATCATCATCATCATCATCATCACCATCACCACCACCACCACCACCACCACCATCATCATCATCATCATCGTCATCATCATCATCATCAACAACAACAACAACATCATTCACCATGGGCCGTATGCTCGTAGGTGTCCAATTCCAACTTCGTCCTCTCCTTCCAACCGCCTCTGTCCTGCATGGGCCAGGTGGAACAGCTTTGTAGTGAGTGACCACACCAGTCCTCTATGTCCTTCTTCCATTCCCGATACGTTCTGCCTCTCCTATTAGTTCCATCCATTATTCCGAAAGCCAGAGTCTTACGTTTTCTGCCGTTTGTCATTCTGGCTATAATTATGGCTGAAAAGTCCCAGTTTGCTGAAACTTATTGTAGGCTACGTTATACAAAGAAATAGATATATAGCCTAATAATCTACAACTAGATTATCTGAACTGGACGGTATGACGAGAACTAATCGTAATAAACAAAAAATTAAGGCGTACATGTACTTCTTTTAAGGCACTTTTTTAATCTATTCCATTTGCTTTGGAGGGGCAATCCAGGTTTCTGGGGTGAGGGTGGACGGCCAACCGCCGAATCGCGTATAGTGTTGACCAGTGAGAGGTTTTTTTACTCCTGTCTTCTCTTTTTCATATGACCTTTTTAGTCTTTCATTAATTTTGTCCTTCATTTCTTAATTATATTAGTGGAGAACTCTTTATTTTACGTGTAAAAAGCAGGTGTTACATTTTCTGTCAGTGAATGTCGTTCCTGGGTGGAGAAACTCCCCCAGAGACGTATATAGATTAAACACCTTTTTTTACATGTAGTTCAGTCAAGAAAAGCACGCGCACTGTACGAGGCCATAAATATATGGTGTTTATGCGCGTGTCCGAGGTGAGAAACTAATAGATTAGACAAATCAGTGTCTAATTTTAATGATGCTCAACATTAACATTGTATCCATCTATAATCGTGATTATATATTTTAGGTCTATAATTCGTCACAAATAAACTCGAGCGAGGCGTATGATACGGTTGACCGTAACACACGTCGTCATTATCATTTCCTACGGTATTATACGCTGTCCATATCGATTTGATTTAGCAATATATTTCGTCGTAACTCTAAAGATTGTTTGGCTAGCAGCCTCCAGAGTCATAATAATGAGAAAGGTATTTAAACCACGTGTCCACATTTATTTTTACACTGACAATGTCTAACTAGTAATTATGTACACAACCTATAAATAGCAGACCTATTATAAATAGACTACGTTATTTACATATCCTATAAATAGCTTACATGTATTTACATACAAAAGTATACATGTTCAAATGCACAGACATTTCATTGTTATTTTCAAATAATTGTATAATAAACAATGCCAGAAAAGTTATATTGCCAAGCACAAGTGCGAACTATAGTTTGTGTCAATTTTAGTTATTTCTCGCATTTGCTATAGCGCCCTTTCAGACTCACTAGCCCACTCAGAGGTGCATTCAACTAGAGCCCCGACACTGCATCGGAGTTTCAAGCCGAAGCGCGCTAGAAACTGCGAGTAGACTTGCTCAAGGTCCCTATACATGGCTGCTTGAGGTGGATTCGAACCTAGAATCCTCCGACTGCAAGGCACCGAACCCAACACTACACCACCGCGTCCCACAGTAAGTTACTGGCTTCCATTCCTCATGGAACAATAATAAAGACAGCTTAAGTATCATTAACGAATGACTAGTCACACTAGTGCAATAATTGTATACAGGGAAATTCTGAAAATGACCTACAACTGAGTCTACATAGATGTTTTCGAGATAATACTCTGAATTCTGTTTTAACAAGTGGGAATAATAGCGTCCTCAATAATCTACATTACAATGGACCGTCCATAAATGACGTCACGTACATGGGTGGTCAGAGGGGTCACACATTTGCGACTATAATATTATGTGACGGTCCCTTACCGGATATATATCATACGAATTTTGCGTTGATGATAAGGTGGGGTCAACAATATATTGCGTTGCGTCATTTATGGACGGCCCCTAAAGCCGCCATTGTGGCCAGTGACGCTGTGTCTCTCGTGTCACCGCTGTCTCGCGTGACGCGAACTTTACTTGTGACGTCACTCTGACGTCAATGTCAAGTGTGACACTAGCGTGACGTATACAACTATACATGTGCATGGCTGTCAGATTTAGTTTGATATGACTTCGTTTGAATCATATATAAAATTATACATGTATGCTACTGCAGACATTACGCAACTTTGTATTACCTTTTTTTATTGATGGCAATAGTGCCCCATTCATCAGGAGCCATGCAATCAAAGTAGGCTAGTAGAAGACATAGCACTCTTTTACAGCTGCAGAGTCCATTTTAAATATTTATAAAGCGCCGCATTCAAACACCAAACGCTTTTCGATTTAACAAATGATTCTGTGCGCTGCATCAGTTCTGAATCAACCGCACGTAAAGTAATTGTGGCACAATCTCAATATTTATATAGCGCTCATCCCAACGCATATAGCCTACCGCTTACTGCGGCGGGTGGAAGAATAATTGGGATGTAAAGACGTGGATGAAAATAACGAATGAGTGAGTAGGTGGGTGGAGGGGTGGATGATTAGGGTGGCGTGTGACGTCGATGGAAGTTTTTCCAGTGGAAGATGATCCAATATCCAGCTGGAGCTAGGATTCCACAAAGTCAGTTATGGATGAGATCAGTTTTGACACACGTGGAATTGCCATGTGGCGAATTATAGCGTTTCTATAAAATTGTTTTTCATTTTCAGTTTCATCCTTTTTGCTCTGTTCGATCATGGTCGAAATGATTGATCTATCATCGTCGATCATGGATCAAATTCATCCTAACTCGATCGCAGTCATCATCGAAACCAATCAAGATCAACAAACCGATTATCGTCGTCGTCGTCGT
>OX243826.1:8577506-8595006 GCA_945859605.1 Lumbricus rubellus | reverse complement strand
GAGCGAGCGTGCGAGCGTACGTGCGTACGTGCGTAAGTACGTACATACACGTACATGCATACATAGTTACATACATATGTATACGTACGTACTACGTATATACCCAAATGTACATAATACACGACCATATCTGTAAGTGGGGTAGTACGGTGTATGTACTGACCGGAGTGGATTCCGATCCGTAGTAGTAATTTGTCTTCTGGTCGATGACGGATCTTGAACGATTTGACTTCTTTGAGTAATCGCAGCGACATTCGACAGATCTCTCTTCCGTGTAGCAGACCATTGCGAACTGGTAGACCAGAGACGACCATGTACGCATCGCCTATTGTTTCCACCTGCGGAACACAAAGAAATGCGTCCCTCTTTCAAGTTCCAATTAGTCTATTGGTCCTACTGTAGCTGTACGCACATACCGTCACGCAAACACCCGCGCACACACTCGCTTGCACGCGCTCACCTACACACGCAATTGCAATAGCGCGCTCACACATACACGTGCAATTACTTTTAACACAACGTTTGTGTATCGCCCATCGACGTATATTGAGTGGACATAGCATGAGCCGGCAGAAAATGAGGCCTTGCGCGTTGTGTGGCTGTGACGTCACGCTTGGCAGGAATGTATCGCTCATTATGAGATTAGGCCCTATATCTCACAATTTCCGCCCTGCGAAGCAGACATAATGTGCTTAGATGGAACATAAGGAACAGAGGAACATCATAGATAATATCACGGAACACAATTTTATTGAGCACAGAACAGAGAACACAGGGAACATGAACATGGAACAAAAGAGCATCATACGGAATATCACGGAGCATGGATCATAGAACAAAAAGAACGCAAAACAGAGAACATGAAACATAGGCAACACAGAACATGGAACATAAGAAACAAAAACAAGGAACATAATTATGGAAATGGGAACATCATATATCTATAGGAATGATATGGAACATAGTGGAACACATTGGACACAGAACAGAGATCATATGGAACATGGACCAAGTAACAAGAGAACATAATAGAGAACATCACGTACCAGGTAACATAATATTTTTACCGAACACAGAACAGAGAACAAAATAAAAAGGAACATGGAACAAAAGAGCATCATATGGAATATCACGGAACATGGATCATAGAACAAAAAGAACGCAAAACAGAGAACATGAAACATAGACAACACAGAACATGGAACATATTAAGGAACAAAAGCAATGAACACAATTATGAAAATGGGAACATCATAGGAATGATATGGAACATAGTGGAACACATTGGACACAGAACAGAGATCATATGGAACATGGACCAGGTAACAAGAGAACATAATAGAAAATATCACATAGCATAATATTTTTACCTAACACAGAACAGAGAACAAACTAAACAGGAACATGGTACAAAAGAGCATCATATGGAATATAACGGAACATGGAACATATCATGGATAATAGAACAAAAAGAACGCAAAACAGAGAACATGAAACATAGGCAACACAGAACATGGAACATATTAAGGAACAAAAGAAATGAACATAATTATGGAAATGGGAACATCGTAGGAATGATATGGAACATAGTGGAACACAGAACAAAAAGCATATGGAACAGGGAACATGGAACATATGGAACGAGAAGACAGGGATCGAATATCATGGAACATAGCACATGACAGGGATCATTAGGGAACGTGACATGGACACAAGGGAACACAAGGAAACAGTGAAACTAGTAAGCAAGATGAAGAAACACAGGGAACAAAAGAACATGGACGAAGGAACACAAGGGAACTGAGAGAATACGTCACAAAAACAGGGAACATGAAACAATTGTGAAACAGGGAACAAGGAACAGAGAACACAAGTGAGCACAGAACACCACAGAGAACATAAGTAACATGGAACATAGAAAACAAGGAACGTAAAGCATCACAGAGAACATGGAGAACAAGGGATAAGAAGCTTAGCATATGGAACAAGAAAGCAGTGAACAGAGCAAATGGGAACATGGAGCAAGAACACAAGGGACCAGAAGGCATTGGGAACAAGGAGCATAGAACATCACAGGAAACAATTAACAATGAGCACATGGAACAAGAAAACTGAGAAAAAGAAGATATATAGAACGTGGAACAGGAACTCAACGGAACCGAGAACATATGGAACAGAGAACACAGTGAACAAGGCGACATTTTATAGGAGACACAATGAAACGTAGAGAACATTGCAGAGAACAGAGGTAGCTAACAAATGGGACATAGTCACAGAACATCAGAAAACTTAGGCACTGAACGTCGGATGTGGAGGGTAAAAATTAAGCCTAGCCACAGTTACATTATCTCTGGACAACCCTTCTGACCTGGTGCAGCGATCCGAATAAGCGGATGTCCCTCGCGTTTCTTTTTAGCAGTGCCTTATATTTAAAGTTAAAGTTTAATATCAGCATAAGTTCCATCAGACGTATATACGTCAATGATAGATACTAATCTTTCTGCCAAGCGTGACGTCACACAGCCCTCATTAGCATATTGAGCGCAGGCCTCAGTTTTATTCATAGACGATATAAGCGCACGCTGTGTCCACTCAATATACGTCGATGGTATCGCCCATAGATGTTTAAAGGACAAAAACGGAATAAAAAACGGAATAAAACGTCGCCTTATTTAAACAAATTAGGAACTGAAAAAACGAGATTAGAGGGAAACGAAAAATAATGAAGCTTAGACTTTGTTGCATCTTGTACTATTAGGGCCTATAATAGTTTAATATTAAAAATCTTGTTAACGCAATTTTAATCTTAACCAGCAAGCAAAAAGCACAACTTTATCAGCAACGGTAACCGGTCAAAATTAATAGTGATCTGAATTAGCATTTTGGTATCTAACGATGTCCTACTACATTTTGCCGCGTGGCGTCTCCACAGGCACAATTTTAAAACAGTTTAGCGGTGAAGATCTCGTTGCATACCTTTTTAATCCGGTGTAAAGGTTTCAAATTACCCCCTCCTAAACATTACCCCCCGGTAACTTGAAACCGGTTTCAGATCACCCCCCTGAAACTAGATTTGCATCAATCATCGCATTTATCGCACTAAAAAATTAGAAAAATCATCCCGCTTCTTGTTTTGGTCTGAAGATTTTCATCCGTCATCCCACTTCGTGGCTTGTTATCAATATTTTAATCGGAAAAAAATACAGTTTAGCGGTGAAGATCTCGTTGCATACCTTTTTAATCCGGTCAGCTGATTCTATATAAACATCCGAAGAGCTTTCAAATTTGTGTAAGACATCTCCTGAGTTTCTCATAAATTGCTCAAAAATTCAACGTTAATTGGACAAATTTGTAATGAACGTATTTTTAATCGTCAAATTCAAAGTTTCTGGCTGCCGTAAAATTCGCTGAAATGATCGAATTGATGATCTCGTTGCATACCTTTTTAATCCGGTTGACCGACTTTATATAAACGTCAGAAATGTTTGAAACACTAATAACACCGGCCGCCTTATGGCAAAGATCAAAGTTAACAAAACAATACCCTGCTGGGTCATTACAGGCCTGTTTTAAAGGAATTTTTAGAACTGCTCAAGCAGCACAATAATTATTACTCCTTTCCCCTCCCATCATTCATGGTAAATTACTTCCAATCAAAGGACAATAGCCATTTTTTGCCAGTTTTAACTGTACAAAAGTCCTTCTACAATCTCACAAATCCATTTAGAACTGCACATTTTGTGTACAACTGCTCGTTAAAAAAGCCCTGGGTCATTAGGGGGGTTAGTCGCGATTCATACGCCCTCCGACACATATAAGAGCATGCATCGTAATTGCAATTGCAATTAACAATATTTCTAAAGCACCAATCGAAAGCCAACCGCAGGGCACCAGATTATTTACGAGCACTTGAGACGCAGCCCACGCTATACTACTGCAGCTATAACTTGACCATCAGCAATGCACTAAAGAAATCAATCGATCGATAAATCGAACCTTATAGACATCGAACTGATCGATTATTGAGTCGAATGCAGTGTAGAGATCGTTCAGCAAGTCGATGACCTACAACGAGAGAGTATCAGTGCACAGCAAACAAACAGCGTGTAACACAGTGTATGCGTATGCATATGCATGTTGTTAAAGGCCTGTTATAGTATGCGTAATACATTATATGACATATTAGCCTATGGCAATATACATTATACAGGGACCTACGATATTATATTTGTTCGTCGCTTCGCAGCCGGAGGGTTGCAGGTTCGAATCCACCTCAAGCCGCCGCCGCGTAGGGACCTTGGGCAAGTCCTTCACTCGCAATTGTTCAGCGCTTCGGCATGAAACTCCGATGCAGTGTCCGCACTGTAGTCGGGAGCGCCTCTGAGTAGAGATCTTGAAGGGGCGCTCTAAAAAAATGCACACACATTCGTATTTAGTAACTGATTAGCCTATGCCTGGTCATATTATGCATATATATACGACCTCTGAAGGCACTGATCTCTGTTGCTCTGTCTTTGACTTAGCCTCCCTTCGAGCTCTGCGCTCCTCGGCCAGCGGGGAGCTTCTGGTCCATCGGGCCCTTGTTGGCCCCTCCATTTGGAACGTACTCCCGCTCGCACTGCGCTTAGCCTACTCCCTTCGAAGAACTTGCATGCTTTCTACCATGAGTAGCACGGAGCCCTACCAGTGAGAGACAAGTGTGAAAATGCTAAGCAGATGCAAGCGCTAAGTCATTATCACAACTCAGCGATTGTTAATCGGATAAAGCACTCGGATTGTAACACGGGTGGGTCGCGAGCCTCATGCACGGAGACGATTGCTGTTGAAAGATCTGACTTTTATTTAACACATCAGTTCGTATTAGACGTAATCAAAGTTTCAAATTGTACCCGGTACCTACATGTACATACATGTAGGTGTGTGGCACTGTGTGCTAATAATTAAGTACTTAATTGTACCTGCATAGGTGTGCTAAGTGCTGACATCGATGTGAAGCCACAGATATCACTGAAGTAGATCGTAACGCTTTCGTACTTCTCCGCTTTCACCGTCAGACCCTGCATCAACTGGCAAGCAACGGATCTAAAAATAGTAGTAAACATATCGTGGCTCTTTGCGCACTGTTGAACATGCTATCTAACGATTGCAAGTACGAGCCTGGTAGAGATTGGGTGTCACAATCATGAAAAGTCGGTCGCTTAAAGTTGTCGCGCGGATATACGTATAAGGATCTGGAAATAGTTCCCTCCTTCGCCTCGCCTATAATGGCATACAGAGCTCACGCCATGGAGCACTACGTTCTCTACTATATAATTTGACATAATAATTATATATCCCTAGGTCACCTATTTCTATTGCAGTAAGAAATTATAGATAACCTTTGTCAATATTATATAGACGACCTATGTCTAACGTCTATTATAGACAACCGATTGCAATAAAAAAAATTATAGACAACTAACCTATATTGCAATCCTTTGAGGCGATAGGCTACTCTTTTATGTGGAGGCCCATGATACTATATTGCAATAGTATGAGCGTGAAGGATTCCCCTCCCCCTATAGTGGAAATGTTGGAATATTGTTTTGCTCTATGCATTAACTAAATACGTATACCTATACGATTAATATTATTTATTATGCAGTGCTATCAAGTGGGCTTCTTACAAAGGATGTAAGCACACTTACGAAGTGCATGAAGTTCTCCCCCCACACACATGTCATGTCGAGATAATTACATGTATATCGTATACGGCCATGAAGGTAAGCCTAACTGTTCTTCTGTGTATGTGTTTGCTTGTTATACCTCGGCAGCATCATGTAGAGTAGATCTTCAGCCTTCTTCTTCTGTTCCAGGTAATCCGCCGTTCGTTCCTGAACGAGTGACTCCAGGTTGTATGCATACTGCTCCATTCTTAGGAGAAGGTTGTCGAGCAGTGTGCCACCTGCTTCTCTATAAAGAAGAGACGACACGCACAGTCAGGTATTGTTAGCACACCTGTGCAGGTAAAGTAGCTAAAGTAGTAATCTCGACTCCGCCAATGTTCGTCGTCGTTCGTGGTATAATTATAGTGCCAGTCCTAAACCTGAAGAAAGGAGGAGGGCGACACTGATTGGCTTTGTCATGACACAAACATCAACTAACCAAAGTCAGCCATCTTTGTATCTGTTTATGTTTGTAAGCAAGAAAGTAATTAATGTTTGTAAGCAAGAAAGTAATTAATGTTTGTAAGCAAGAGAGTAATTAATGTTTGTAAGCAAGAAAGTAATTAAGGTTTGTAAGCAAGAAAGTAATAATAAAGTCACTACTTATTAATTTTAACGTTTGTATGCATTCATAATGCATGCAGCCATGTGTATACAATTATGCATAGTATGCTTGTGTGCATATAGGCATATATGTTTGTGTATGCATGTGATGCATTTGTAAGTACATGCTTGCCCTTTTAAAGATATAATTTGATCTGGGGTCCGATTGATTGCTCACTTATTGATCCTCTTGATGAAGTTCTTGATGTAGTGTGACTCTGGTCGGTCGGCTGGATCCTCTGACCAACACTTGCGGATCATGGAAGCCAGCTCCGTCGAACACCCGTCCTCGTATTCTGTGACGTCGAGCAACGTCGGCCGGAAGAAGGGACTCTTCCCGTTCTTCACGAATTTACAGATCTCTGTGGGGTGACAGAAAAACGTGCGTCTCGCGAAATTTGTTCCGTTGACTTTAGAACAATCTCTCTTGTGCACGCATTTGGTATCATAGGATCTTATTTAGATTTGATAACTAATTACACCGGTAATTTATGAGGTTGAAAGGTTTCATGCGATTTCATTTAGATATTGAATCAACAAAAGACAGACGTAGAGGTATGAAGAGAGACATAGACAGACAGACAGAGAGACAGAGAGACAGACACATAAACAGAGAGAGAGCGATATATTGTAATTATATATATATATACACATACAGTCAATCAGCCGATTAATCAATCAATCAGGCAATTTGTTTGTCAGTAATTCATTTGTTTTTTATTCATTCATTCATTCGTTCGTTCGTTCATTCGTTCGTTCATTCATTCATTCATTCATTTATTGATTCATTCAGCCTGTTCATTAGCCAGTAAATAGGCCTAAGTTCATCAATAAATTTATAAATGAGTGAATCGATCAGTTAGATAGTCAATCAGTCGGTAATAATTCAAACAGTCAGTCGTACAAGCAGGAAGGCACAGCTAGACCGGCTACTGGTCTATCGATCCAGTTGACCTCAGCAGCTGACCTTGAGGAGATAAGTGTTCCATGTTCTGGACCCAGAAGGTTCCCTTGCGATGGATGATCTCCTGACAGATGATGGCGCAGCTGTACACGTCTGCCTTCTGACTTCCTTCGATCGGAGGACTTGGAAGACGAAGCACTTCCGGTGCCCTCCACAACTGACCTGCAACGAAGACATCATCATCGACCACTGATGTGGTTTAACTCAATGGAAGTCCTTAGAAAGTAAAATATTAATTACAATTATAATATCAGGTATTAACGTAATTAAGTTTGCAATTTAAGTAGTTACTTGAATAATGAATATGCATAATTATGTGAGCATTGGAGTTAAATTTCTATTAATGCTTAAAGAATGACGAAGAGAGAGAGAGAGACAGAGACAGAGACAGAGACAGACAGACAGACAGATAAGGACGCAGACAGGGTTGAAGACGTACAAAGACACGAAAGGACAGAGCATAGATAGCCTACAAATGAGTACAGAGAGACAATTTCAGAGAAAAGAGAGACAAACGAACAATAGGACAGACAGATTGACGGAGAAACAGATAGGCTACACTGTACATCAGAGAAGGAATATACATAGAAAGCTACTTACATGTATAGTCAGATATACAGAGAGATAGAAACTGAAAGAGAAACATAGAGAGAGAGAACGACAGAGACAGACAGACATACAGACAGACAGAGAGGAGAGGAGGATGGTATTGTCCTTTGATGGCAGCTGTTCCTTATCGGTGACGCCAGTTGCAGAAGCTAATGCGGTCGACAAAGAACTGTGCTTAGTCGATCTCTCTCAGCTACAATCATCGACGTAGCAGCATGGACTCACTCCCTAACCCACGCACTAGCAGATGGACGGACGTACACACGGACAGACGGATAAACGAACAGACAGATAGACGGAGAGAGAGAGAGAGAGAGAGAGAGAGAGAGAGATAGAGAGAGAGAGAGAGAGAGAGAGAGAGAGAGAGAGAGAGAGAGAGAGAGAGAGAGAGTGAGTGAGAGTGAGAGTGAGAGTGAGAGTGAGAGTGAGAGAGAGAGAGAGAAAGAAAGAAAGAGAGACAGCCAGAGACAAAGAGACATACAGGGGCAGAAAGAGACAGAGAGAGTGACAGAGACAGAGACAGAGACAGAGATAGAGACAGAGACAGAGAGAGTGACATATACAGAGACATAGACAGAGACACACACAGAGAGACAGAATTCAATGACGAAGCAAATATTCAAAGAACGATAGATGGACATAAAGATGGGTCAGATAAAGGACTGGAAAATAGTGGCAAAACTTATCTCCGTTGAAGCAAATAATTTTAATTTACACTGCAGACGAATAATTGAGGAAACGGAAGAGCGCGACAAACAACTGTGTCGACAGTTTAGAACCAATGAACGAATCAACTCCTATTCAACCGAAGCCTTTATGCCAACCGATGCCAACCGATGTCAACCAATGCCAACCGATATCAACCGATACCAACCGATGACAACCAATGATAAACCAATGCCAACGTATGCCAACCAATGCCATCCGATTCAACCGAAGCCAACCGATGACAACCAATGCCAACCGATGTCAATCGATGTCAACCGATGCCAACCGATGCCAATCGATGTCAACCGATGCAAACCGATGTCAACCGATGTCAACCGATGCCAACCGAGCTGACCAATGCCATCCTAGGCCAATAGATGCCAACCGGTGCCACTGAATGCTAACCAATGTCAACGGACACCACCTAATGCCAACCGATGCCAACCGATGCCAGCCAACAAGTCAGCAAGTCCACCAGCCATAGGACATCGTGAAACACCAGAAATCATTGCTTACTATCGGCGCGATAGAGAGCCTGAGGAGACGAAATAGTTGCGCAGAGCTGCAGACCATAAGCTGTTTATAAGTTAACGATTCGTTGTGTTATGTTTAGAAGGCAATCGTAAACAAAAGTCTTTCGCCCGAAGCCTATACGCTATCTATCCGCGAACAGAGTTCGTTTCAAACCGTCGTAGTATACCATATTCTAAGTGTATACTACTTAGCACACACTTGGGTTTGTCGAATAGTTAAACATGCATTTCTTGTGTATGTCTTTTAAGAACGGACATAGCAAGCGGTTGTAAAATGCGTTCGATATTTAAAAACTCCATTCGCTCGAGGGAGTCGAGTGTAGAATTGTACTCTCAGCTATTAACTTTCGAGATATATCTCTAGCATTTGTCGAACTATCTCTGGCATCCGGGCAAGCTCTCTGGCTCGACGCATCGCTCGCGAATAAGCCGGTGCCCTACGCATGGCTTTCGAGTGACGCCTTAGAGATTTATGGTCAAGATAATCACAACGATTACCTAGTGGGAGGTAACGGAAGAGAGGAAGATTTACGGATGTCCTTGCACCGCTCCTCATGACCTCTACGACTTTCAGGATCTGGCAATCCTAACTGTGAGCAATGAGCATGCGATCAATGTGGCGAGGGGTTGAGCGGCTACGGGCGCTTATCTCCCAATGCGATTATTACCCCCCCCCCCGGAGGAAAGGGCAATGGATCAAATGGCATTGGGGGGTGATGGATGGGGCGGAGTTGCTGAAGAGTACAAGACTATAATAGTATAGCCTACAATTATTGCTGGAAAAATCGCTTTTTTCCATTGAATGCCAATCACTTGTTATGGATGGAGGGAAGTGGTTTGTCTTAATGCGTAGACATATCGATCCAATTCGAAGAAAGTGTTTGTTACGAATGCTGGAAAGAGATTGTTTTCCAGTTAGAGAGAAGTGGTTGTTCCGCAAAAAAACTCGAAAGTGCATGGTTGTTCAAATGAGATCGAAATGGTTGTTCTGGAAATCACGTAAAGCGATGATTTCATTAAGTGGTAAGAGGTTAGAAAAGGGTATATTATGTTTACGAAGGTTATCGTGAAGGTAAAGACGCTGCTTCTGCTGCTGCTGCTGATAATGATAATGAAGACAAAGACAATCGTCATGAACGTGGTATCGCAGTCTTGGTGGCCATGCTATCCTTGTTATTTTCGTCAAGTTGTTGTTGTTGTTGGTGGTGGTGGTGGTGGTGTTGGTGTTGGTGGTGTTGATAGTGGTGGCGGTGGAAGCTGTTGTGGTGGTAACGGTGGTGAAGCATTTGGTGTCTGCATGTGTTGGTGGTGTTGATGGTATTGGGGTGGTGTGGTGGTGACGGTGGTGTTGGTCATGTTGTGGCGGTGGTGGTATTGATGGTGATAGTGATGGTGGTGGTGGTATTGATGGTGGTATGGGTGGTGGTGCTTGTCATGGTGGTTGTATTTACGGTGGTGGTGGCGGTACTGGAGGTGGTGCTAGTTGTGGTGTCTGTGGTAGTGGTGTTGGTAGTTGTGGCGGTATAATGGTGGTGATATCCATCAGTGTATACCTCTGTAGTAAGCGTATGAATCGTCCTGGCATCCTTCATCCTTGACTCGCAGTTGATGAAGACCGAAGTCGGTCAGCTTGAGGACGAATCGACTGTCGACGACGCAGTTCGGACTCTTTAGGTTACCATGGAAACGAATCTCACTTCCATGCAAGTAACTCATTCCCTGCGCAAAGCAACGTCATATATTTATATACACTATATATATATATATACACTATATATATATTTATATTTATATACACTATATATACCCACAGTATATGTATATATGTCTACCGTATTCGGTCACAGTATATGTATCTATAATCTATGCATATTTATATTTGATCACAGTATATGTAATTATGTATAGACCCTACATATATATAGTCTGTATATGTATATCGACCGCAATATATATATACCACAGTATATATACATGTAACATATATACATATACATATATAATATTCATTTATGTATATATTCGACATTAATTGTCGCTATGTAACATCAATGGAGCGTTCACGCGTATACGACCTAATTGGGTGGCATACACGCCTTACATAACTCTTATCCACCCACCGCAGTTTCTGGTCTTATGTGCGCGAAATAGTCAGTATATGCCTCGTTTTGGGGTAGCAGTGTCGCACGTATGACCAGTTAGGACATCGTTCCTTTGTTATATAGCGCTATTATATCACGACATTTAACGACAATATTAGCATAGAAGTCTATAGCTATACATTTTAGAGGCGTTGATGAAATGTCGAGCTGCAAGCTGCTGCATACAATTACCATAGAAGTCCATGCATAGGAATCCTATAAAGCTCAGCTCTAATATATTTTTGTAACATAACAGCTAGACAATTGTGTGGTCTTTCATGATGATCGACCAGAGTGACTATCGATGAGCAGCCATGGTGTAATGAAGTGTTGGAGACATTATCTTTTAGCGTCAGGGTGCACGAGGCGGGGTGCACCAAGTCCTCTCCCACGCCGTCTTAACCTCCAATCGACTGTACTCATCATCGCCAATTTAATCAGAGACGCAGGTGGCACAAATTTCTGCACTGGCGAAGATTCGAACCCTCGACCTTTTGGTCCAGTGTATACGTTTCAATCAAGGTTATCGCCTACCTTCCAATAACCAGACAAATTGTGTTTGTTGCCGCGAGTATAATAATCACCCCACGTCAAGTATACTTTTGGATCATGAGTGTGATTAATTCTCCCCTAGCCTCCCCATTCTCCCCCCCCCCCCACTTGCCCCAATTCGCTTATGTAGCTCATGCAGAGAGAACCTTCCCTCCCCCGAATACATTCGCTATGCACCGTTGACGTGAACGTGAAAAATGCGCTATAAACATTTATGCTTTTGTAGGGAACTAGCCATCCAATCAGGTCTGTGTATAACACAGGATGTATACGACTGCTTTCGAGAGCGCCGAGAAGTAACAAAACTGCGCCATGATTCTTTATGGCGTCGTTATAATATTTACAGCGTATTCATGGTCATATTGGGACGCAGGGGGATACGGTCAGACTTCTATACGTGATATAGGATTAAAAAAACTCGTTCGTATAGCCTACCAGCGTGGAATACAGGAGCGTGTAACGCTTACTTGGAATTCTGATTTTTTTGCGGCGAAATGACAGGGCGTTTCGCACGTGATACTGTCGGTATTAGGAGAAAACAAGATGCTGCTATTCGAAATGGATAATTATAAGAACTCTATAGAATGGGATCATAGAATGGGATCATATAGAAGTGCATGGGCATTGGGCAGCGCCGATCACCGATTGCATTTGACAGGGTGTAATCATCCTCACCATGCAAAAAGACATTTGCTTTTATGTTTACGTTCCACATGCGCCCCATGCAAAAAACTCAGATATTATGGGTACACCGACCGTACACTGTCGGCGGAAACTGGAAAGACTGGACGGCAAGGAAGAGGACTGTATGGTCACGTGTATGCCGTCTTATGTCGTGGCTAGAAGAGGGAATTGGTCAACGTTTTAGAACCATGGAGAGCTATAGTTTAAATGACTGCTCAATGCTCATTCATATATAATTTTAGTCTTCCATGCCTATAGTCTTGCTTTTTAAAATTTTCTTCATCTTCTTCTTCTTCTCCTCCTCTACCTCTTCCTCTACCTCTTCCTCTTCTTCCTCGTCCTCCTCCTCCTATTCCACTTCTTCTTCTTCTTCTTCTTCTTCTTCTTCTTCTTCTTCTTCTTCTTCTTCTTCTTCTTCTTCTTCATCATCATCATCTTCTTCCTCTTCTTTATCTTATTTTTCTACTTCATCTCCTCCTTCGTCTCCGGCTCCTTCTCCTCCAATTCTCCTTCCCACTTCTTCTTCTCCGTCTTCTTTATCTTCACTCTCCTTCCTTCCTACTCCTCCTGCTCTTCTCCTTCCTTTCTCCTTCCTTCCTCCTCAGTTTGACTCGACCAATAACCATTTGCCGCGTGCATTGTTCTTACGGTGTTTTTTAAAATAATCAAATTACAATTCAATCTACATGATCAGTCGAATCTCCCAAGTCTCTTCCAACAGCAATCACTCACCGCACAAAAAAACTTGCGCTAGATAACCTGCTCTAATTCCTAAATCATGTCTCCCGATCATATGAGCCATCCTGTCATCTATTGGCGTCGAAAAAATCCGCTTCAGATGACCGCAAAAAAGTGATGCTGATGTTTTCCGACTCCCTCATCAGCAGCCGCTAATGAGATGTCATCGGAGAATGGAAGACCAGTTGCAGCAACCGTCGTAGATCATCTCTGCCATCCCGCATCACTTCTGCTCTGTCCGTTCTGCAGTCTCCTCCTCTCTGTCTCCATCTCCGTCTCACAATCGCTCAAAACTGACGTTCCGTAAATTTTTGTGGGTTCCATGGCATCTTTTTTATATGTAGGCTATGCATGAGTATTTACCGCATACAGACATTATATTTGTGGGTGCCTGTGTAGGCTACGCAACGTATGTGTTATGCGCAGGTATTAATACATACACATTTGCATACAGTATAATATGTGTGCAATATGTATTTATGTAAGCATGTTTGCACGTGTTGCAAGGTAATAAAATATGCAGATTATGTTCCATGTATGACTGTATGTATGTGTGTATGTATGTATTGTCCATAATTATAATATATGCATATATGTTGTACGGACACACGTAAATGTTTGCCTGTAGGACTGAAGGACAGTGTAGGTGCATACATGTATGTGTGTTATCATGTAAGCCTGCAACGCATTTGATATTCATGTGTATATACGTATACGGAAGATTACGTGGGTATGATATTTACATGTACATGTATGTATTCGGACATTTTTATAGCGCTCGGTTGGATTGCTGACAATGGCGCCACAGAAGTTACCATCCTGGACTGGAAAGGTGGAGGAGGAGGAAGGAGGCTATGACTCCACTTACTCTGACGAGATCCTGGATTAGTGAGAACTTGAAGACGCTGTCCAGCTTGATGTGTTCGTTTTCCAGAACGTCCTAAGCACAAAGAAATTGTATCTTTATATTGTACCATTATAATTGTACCATTATATTGTACCATTATAATTGTACCATTATATTGTACCATTATATTGTACCATTATATTGTACCATTATATTGTACCATTATATTGTACCATTATATTGTACCATTATATTGTACAATGGAGTTATTCTTCCGTTGTATACGACGCATAGGACTGGTGTCAACATCGATGGTATATCAGTAACTGCAATTTGCAATCACCGATTCGTGTGATACCTTATCAATAAAAACTCACCGAAGGCACATAGGCAATGTAAGGCAAGATTTACTGCAATATAACACCAGAGAAGTCAAGTTTAGGGGCGTGCCACAGTTGTGTATATATTGGTTGGACACGACGCAGCGCTCGTGAATAAGCTAGTGTCCTGCGCTGGTCTATGAAGTACGGTAGCCCATTAGACACCAAAAAATTTAATTATAGAAGTAGGGCCTATTATAGCGATAATAATAATTTTTAACAATTCTTACTGACTGGAAGGCCAACCTTGACCGTATTTCTCCTATGCAATCCTCCCTCCCGCATTTTCTCCGTCCTTTTCTCTGTCTTGTTTTCTGTTCTTTTCTCCCTCTTTTTCTCTGTCTCTCTTCATATTTTTCTCTGTCTTTTTATCCCTCTTTTCTCTGTATTTTCTTCCTCTTTTCTCTGTATTTCCCTTTTTATGTCTTGTTCTTCATCTTTTCCTCAATCTTTTTCTCCATCTTTTTCTCTCCCCTTTTTTCTCTATCTTTTTCTCTTCTTCGCAATCTCCTTTATGTCTCTCTCTATCCGTCTCTTTCTCCTAACTCTCTCATCTGTGCGTATCTCTCTCTGTCTGTTCTTTGTTTAGACCAGTATTTCTTCGCTGCACTGTTCTTGTTTATCTAAAGTGTTCTACAAACTGAAGAACGCAATTGTCGTTCTGTGCACTGACATAAATAAACATCGATGCATCTCAAGCACGTCTTTCGCGGCTTCAGAACTACTTCAACAGACACACAGACACGATGACAGACAGACAGACAGACAGATATTCAAAGGCATATGCAGACAGACAGACACGATGACAGACAGATAAACAGACAGGCAGGCAGACAGACAGACAGACAGACAAATACAGTCCACGCGTTTGTCTATTCAAAGAAATATGCAGACAGACACACATGACGACCGACAAACAGACAGACAAACAGACAGATGTACATACATACAGATAGGCAGACAGACAGATAGGCAGACCGACAGCCATTCAAAGGCATACGCAGACAGACATAAAAATAGACAAAACGATGTACAGTCGTTTAAAAAGAAAATTGTTCGACTCATCGCAATCGATTTATTGTGAATAAATATTTAATTTCCGTCGTAGAATTATTATTCGTTTCACCTCTGCAGTCGGAGGCGCTCAAGAAAGACAGAAGAAAGAAATGAAAACAACGATAGACTGTCAGCAGATATAGACAGACGAACAGACAGACATAAAGACAGACAGACAGACTGATAGATCAATATGTATATAGATAGATAGATAGATAGATAGATAGATAGATAGATAGATAGATAGATAGATAGACAGACAGACAGACGGAAGGACAGACAGACACACAAACGTACAAACAAACAGACAGACGTATGAACAGATTATATATATATATATATATATATATAAATATATATATATATATATATATATATATACAGTGGCATCTAGGTATATAGATGGAAAGAGAGAGACCACACAATGTTTTTTGACAGCTGGTGGCAAACATTGTTTGGCGTTACTACAAACAGAACACTTCCAGAAGCGACGAACCTTTTCCTGATTTATACATATAGTCCAGGCAATCTACAGTTTCACCTGGGCAAAATTGCAACACAAGCTTTTAAGACGGTTTCCTGCTCAGAATTTTGTGCTGAATAACATATCCAAAATCCGCCAAAATCCGACCATGGGGTCACCCCCCAAAATGGGGTTCAAAATATAATGGGTTTTTGTGCTTTCTTGCATTGAATATCGGGCTGCTTGTACAGCGGCCTGGTTAAATATTTATCACTTTGTGATACAAACATAAAATTTGATACATTCTACGAATATGTCATCAGAAAATGATTTCGTTATAGGGCTATCGCAAATTTGACCCCTGGCCCCAATGGCCCCCATTTTTCAAAATGGCCCCCAGTAAATTATCTCAGCTTCCAGTACACATAGAATCTCCATTTTGGTGTCTAAACATACATAGTTAGGGGCGAGGATTCCAGCAAAGCCATTGCAAATGTTCCCAACGGCTTAAATGGCGGCCATTTTCCAAAATGGCCGACCAAAATTTGGAATTTTCAATATCTCAGCTTCTAGTACAACTAGAAACGTCATCTTGGTGTCTAAACATACATAGTTAGGGGCGAGGATTCCAACAGAGCCATTGACAATGTTCCCAACGGCTTCAATGGCGGCCATTTTGGAAAATGGCCGACCAAAATTTGGATTTTCAGTATATCCGCCTTCGACAGCAGTGACCTACTTGTCCTGGGTACCAGATATATGGCCGATTGAGCAGTCATAAACACCATGTGCAACTTCGAGAAAACTGGAAAAGAGCAGCACGAAACATTTGTCAAGGAACGTCTTAGGCCTATTAATCAAACGCAACCTTTCAATGATCCAATTAGAAGAAATAATTTCCCTCTCTTCAGTCGTCCACCTGTGCGGGACAAGTCACGAGCAAAACAAGAGTTGTCATATGTGAAGAAGAACTGTTCGTTCACTAGTCTCCAGGTTGTACATTTTCTGTCAGACACGATAAGGAGACATGGACGAATTTTTGCGCACGAGAACTAGGCATGCCCACCATCACTCTCGAATTATGGGCTAATTGTGGCTAGGACCTAAGTCAGACGTTGTGAGTTGCCTAGAAGAACTGATTCCTACTTCAATAAATGAGGCTACGCCAGATATCCAGCCTGGCCATTCACTGGATGTTCCAATTGTTGACGCTCTTGTACTGGATGGAGCCGCCATAGTCAACACACTGAAGCTTGGCAATGTATGCACCTTTTCAGAGTATGCCTCCCATAATTTCCTGCCCTGCATCACAAGACAGCTAGAGCATGTGCCTAGAGTAGATGTTATATGGAATGAATATGAGGTGGCAGCTTGAAGACATACAGCAGCCGAGCATTGATGAACTGTGCCATGGGTTGGCTTTGCCTCAGACAAAAACTTTAGATACCTACCAACCCATGAGATGGTGTGTGCCCTCGGTCCAGAAAAGTGTGTAGACGTGCTACCCTGCCTACACG
>OX243826.1:8552506-8572506 GCA_945859605.1 Lumbricus rubellus | reverse complement strand
TGATCTGTTGACTAAAAAGACTCGGAATTCATTCATCTTAATCTTTGGCCGCAAAACGGCCGCCCGCTTAAATCCCACTGATAATAAGAGTTGGAGATTGATGGAGGAGAAGGTGCAGGCTACAAGACAAGGATAAGAGACATTGAAGAACTCCGTAAGCGAATTGTTAACGCCTCGGAGGTTTTGATAAGCTGGTTATCGATGCACTTGTTGGGTATTAGCGCGACCCTTTTGACGCTTATGTTGAAGCCAAAGGTGTACTCTTTGACCACAAATTGCAGTCTGACATAATTCAGATATAAAAATAAAATTAAACTTACATTTATTATTGATAAATTACATGATAAAATATTGAAATTGTGGATGATTTTGCGCATTTATCTCTTAAATTTGACTTTTTGTGCAAATGACGTCATTATGACGTCATTATTTGGACTGGAACTTTTTTATTTTCACAATTGTTAGAGAAATATGTCAGGATTAAAATGGTGTTTGAATTGTGAAAATCGATGAATATTTACTATTTATTTTCATATTTACAAAACTGGTTGTTTTTTTTCCGGACACAGTGTATATTGATAAAGTAGTTTTATATCAGTGTAGCAGGATGAGTAAATATAAATGCCAACGCAGAAAATAATAGTGCCAGATTACAAGCAAAATGTATCCTGATCTCAGCATATTAAGCGCAATGCATATTTTAATTCAACCGTGCCCTGAATGCGAGTGAATGTCATAGAGACATACAGAAGCTTAAACTGCTTAATACCGAGTAACATTGCGGTTTCGATCGTTCACCTTAATTCGTTAACGAATATTTACGAATATTTACGAATATTAAAAAATCTTAATATTCACGAATATTTACGAATATTAAAACCCAAAGTCACGAATATTCAATCTATGGCTGCAGCAACCGCAGTTCCATCATCAAAGACAATTGAACAACAGTCGATGACGACGACTGAGATGATCTTATGATGATGATGATGATAATGACGATGACGATGACGATGATGATGATGATGATGATGACGATGATGATGACGTTGACGAAGACAATGACGTCTCTGTTTTGGATGGCGGTTGGTGGTGAACGTAGTCAGTGTGGTGATATTGATGGTATTGGTGATCGTGTGATGTGCTGGTATTATGGCAGTATTGGTGACAGTATGGGCTTTGAGTTGTCAGTGGCGATAGTATCATGACTTTGTAGCCGACATAAAACGTTTCCATGTGCCAGAACGTTGGAGCAGATCAATAAAGCGACATGAAGCATAATTATAACTGTTAGAATAGGTTAGTTGTCGTTTATAGAAACGCTGTAATTATGCTGGTTATGTCACAGCGTTTCTATAAACAGCAACTAACCGATTCTAACAGTTATATACTTAATCTCCCTTTATTCGTCATTCTCCTCTCAGACTTTAGACTATTATAGCAGACAATAGCCGTCGAAAAAATTGTACATCGCCATACTTTTGATCAGTGGCAGTCAGTGGCGGCACCAGAATTTCAGTTTTTTGGGGTTAAACTCGCGGAGGAATTTTTCCATTTTTATCGCCAAAATTTATGACAACCTTTTTTGGTCATTTAGTTCATTTCTGACGACCAAGGTTCAGTCGTGAGATGTCAATTTCGATGAGCTATTCGTGGCTAATTTCACGCGAGAACAGATGGGCTAATCATGGAAATATTTGATTTTACATGAAAAAATTGATGGCCTTTATCTGGGAGGCTTAGCCCCAGGCCACTCTGGCGCCGCTACTGGTGCAATAGTCTCGGTAACATTTTAACACAATAATAATATCATGGGCCTCATGTAACACGTTTTTATCTAGCGATCATAATCATAATATGCCTGGGCCTATATAGTTATGTCATCCACCCTGCTCGTTTTCCAATTAATTAATCGAGTCATATCCTTCACCACCGTTTTCTCATTCGATTGAACGTCACGCCATTTAAATTCCCCGTGTACGGACCGTGCTGGTCCAAGATTGAGATATCTGAATAACACGAAAATGTATATCCGCGCGCTCCGTAGCACAGAGGCGAGTATAGGACGCATCATTTTTCGTTTTTGTAAGCTCACCTTCTTAGTTTGCACGAGAAGAGGTTTCGTTATCGTGAAATTCCGTTGGATTTTCTTTATTGCCACCAGCATCGACTAAAATTAAAAAGAAATCCACACACTGAAAATCTGTACAAAAACCGCACACGTTCAGCATTAGCCAATTAGCCACGTTTCGTGTTTCAATCAGACGCCTTTGTGACTGCCGTTGCCATAATGATGAATTACTTCTGTAATAAATATGACCTGTCCCTTAAGAAAACGACCACGTTATCATAATGATGAATTACTTCTGTAATAAATAAGACCTGTCCCTTAAGAAAACGACCACGGTATCATAATGATGAATTACTTCTGTAATAAATAAGACCTGTCCCTTAAGAAAACGACCACGGTATCATAATGATGAATTACTTCTGTAATAAATAAGACCTGTCTCTTAAGAAAACGACCACGGTATCATAATGATGAATTACTTCTGTAATAAATAAGACCTGTCTCTTAAGAAAACGACCACGGTATCATAATGATGAATTACTTCTGTAATAAATAAGACCTGTCTCTTAAGAAAACGACCACGGTATCATAATGATGAATTACTTCTGTAATAAATAAGACCTGTCTCTTAAGAAAACGACCACGGTATCATAATGATGAATTACTTCTGTAATAAATAAGACCTGTCTCTTAAGAAAACGACCACGGTATCATAATGATGAATTACTTCTGTAATAAATAAGACCTGTCTCTTAAGAAAACGACCACGGTATCATAATGATGAATTACTTCTGTAATAAATAAGACCTGTCTCTTAAGAAAACGACCACGGTATCATAATGATGAATTACTTCTGTAATAAATAAGACCTGTCTCTTAAGAAAACGACCACGGTATCATAATGATGAATTACTTCTGTAATAAATAAGACCTGTCTCTTAAGAAAACGACCACGGTATCATAATGATGAATTACTTCTGTAATAAATAAGACCTGTCTCTTAAGAAAACGACCACGGTATCATAATGATGAATTACTTCTGTAATAAATAAGACCTGTCTCTTAAGAAAACGACCACGGTATCATAATGATGAATTACTTCTGTAATAAATAAGACCTGTCTCTTAAGAAAACGACCACGGTATCATAATGATGAATTACTTCTGTAATAAATAAGACCTGTCTCTTAAGAAAACGACCACGGTATCATAATGATGAATTACTTCTGTAATAAATAAGACCTGTCTCTTAAGAAAACGACCACGGTATCATAATGATGAATTACTTCTGTAATAAATAAGACCTGTCTCTTAAGAAAACGACCAGGGTATCATAATGATGAATTACTTCTGTAATAAATAAGACCTGTCTCTTAAGAAAACGACCACGGTATCATAATGATGAATTACTTCTGTAATAAATAAGACCTGTCTCTTAAGAAAACGACCACGGTATCATAATGATGAATTACTTCTGTAATAAATAAGACCTGTCTCTTAAGAAAACGACCAGGGTATCATAATGATGAATTACTTCTGTAATAAATAAGACCTGTCTCTTAAGAAAACGACCACGGTATCATAATGATGAATTACTTCTGTAATAAATAAGACCTGTCTCTTAAGAAAACGACCACGGTATCATAATGATGAATTACTTCTGTAATAAATAAGACCTGTCTCTTAAGAAAACGACCACGGTACAATAATTGTAGTGACAGCAAATGCATAACAGACAGTTATACTTCCTAGGGGATCATCTTCACTAAGTGCTGAACGTCGAAATAAACGATAATAAATGAGAAATATTATTCGGACGCCGACCATGCAGGGTTCAGTTGTGAGATGTCAATAATTTTGATGAGCTATTCGTGGCTAATTTCCCGCGAGAACAGATGTCAGAGGGATACAGATACAAGATATATTCAACTGATATGATTTTGATATATTATTCACGATGGATTGAACTTTTGAGGCCACAGCTTTGTCTCTATCAACTCTGACGTTGATTCATGCACGCACAGACACACCCTCACCTACACAAACACACACACGCACACACATACATACACAAACCTACGCACAAACACAAAAACTCACAGACAAACATACACGCACGCTCGCAGGCACGCAGTCACATTCATCATCATCATCATCATCATCATCATCATCATCATCATCATCATCACCATCACCATCACCATCACCATCACCATCACCATCACCATCACCATCACCATCACCATCACCATCACCATCACCATCACCATCACCATCACCATCACCATCACCATCACCATCACCATCACCATCACCATCACCATCACCATCACCATCACCATCACCATCACCATCACCATCACCATCACCATCACCATCACCATCACCATCACCATCACCATCACCATCACCATCACCATCACCATCACCATCACCATCACCATCACCATCACCATCACCATCACCATCACCATCACCATCACCATCACCATCACCATCACCATCACCATCACCATCACCATCACCATCACCATCACCATCACCATCACCATCACCATCACCATCACCATCACCATCACCATCACCATCACCATCACCATCACCATCACCATCACCATCACCATCACCATCACCATCACCATCACCATCACCATCACCATCACCATCACCATCACCATCACCATCACCATCACCATCACCATCACCATCACCATCACCATCACCATCACCATCACCATCACCATCACCATCACCATCACCATCACCATCACCATCACCATCACCATCACCATCACCATCACCATCACCATCACCATCACCATCACCATCACCATCACCATCACCATCACCATCACCATCACCATCACCATCACCATCACCATCACCATCACCATCACCATCACCATCACCATCACCATCACCATCACCATCACCATCACCATCACCATCACCATCACCATCACCATCACCATCACCATCACCATCACCATCACCATCACCATCACCATCACCATCACCATCACCATCACCATCACCATCACCATCACCATCACCATCACCATCACCATCACCATCACCATCACCATCACCATCACCATCACCATCACCATCACCACCAACATCACCATCACCATCACCATCACCATCACCACCACCACCACCACCATCACCATCACCATCACCACCACCACCACCACCACCACCACCACCACCACCACCACCACCACCACCACCACCACCACCACCACCACCACCACCACCACCACCACCACCACCACCACCACCACCACCACCACCACCACCACCACCACCACCACCACCACCACCACCACAACCACCACCACCACCACCACCACCACAACCACCACCACCACCACCACCACCACGACCACCACCACCACCACCATCATCATCATCATCATCATCATCATCATCATCATCATCATCATCATCATCATCATCATCATCAAGGACCAGTGCCCGTAGGTGCCCGCTGCCATCACATTGCAAACACATTGCTTAATAACAACTTGTTTGTATATAATTAATCGCGTGTTAAGGTATAAATATGAGACTTCCTCTATCCGTTACTCATCCGACTTTCAATTGAAACTAAAGTCTCATCTTTTCAGGAACTCTTACCTCGACACACCAACCAAACCTTCCAATTCTCGACTTGTAAACGCCACCTATTCTAACATCTGTTCTGCCACCTCTGATCCTTTGGTAACCAGAGTTAAGATCTGGACAACTCTTTTGGACAACCCTTCTGACCAGACACAGCGTTCGGGAATAAGCTAGTGCTCTGCGCTTAACTTTCGTATAACGCTTCTGAAATTTAGAGATTACGATTACGATTACGGTTACGGTAACGATTACGATTACGATTAGTAGTTCCATAATCAAAGTGATGCCGACCTTGTATGATCCTGTTTTCGTGAAGACCTGCTTGTTGGCCAGATCGCTCAGTTGAACAGCGATTGTATCATTCGACAGATTACTGACCATCGAAGTTCGCTGTAAGAAATAAGTAAGTAAGTAGGCAAGTAAGTAAGTGAATAAGTAAGTAAGCAAGCATATTCTTTAGTATAACCTAAGGTTGTAAGTACTGATAACCTAAGCCCCATACACCATGACCGGGTACTGCCACAAGCAGACAATCAAATGAGAAAGAAATTTATAACTAGAATGTTGTTTAAATATTAATTAGTTTGTTTAGTCTTAATAATTGTTATGTCTTGTGTTAAATTTAAATGTGATACTTGTTCACCTGAGTGCTGTTTGGCAGCTGGTTAAGAAATAAAGAATATACTTAATCAGCTGCCAAACAGCACTCTGGTGAACGAGTGTCACGAATATAAAATTCACAAAAGACATCAAAAACTAGCAAGACTAAGCAAACTAATAATAATAATTATTAGTATGTGAACAACAGAACTGTCACATTCTAGCCATAAATGTTTTCCTCATTTTACTGTCCGCTCTTGACTGACGGCTGTAATCGGTCATGTCGTCTGTGGCGTACATGTAAGTCAGTCTACATGTACATTGTAGGCTTATACAAAACACCAAAGACATCAAAATGAACTCACTGCCAAACTACGAGCACAGTTGAAATAAAATGTTTAGCGCAAAAGTCGATTCTTTACCACTTTATTGGCATGTTGAGCAAACTTTGACTGTATAGCTCAAATTATTGACAGTTACAATATTCATTCATTCATTCATTCATTCATTCATTCATTCATTCATTCATTCATTCATTCATTCATTCATTCATTCATTCATTCATTCGTTCATTCATTCGTTCGTTCATTCGTTCATTTATTCATTCATTCGTTCATTCATTCATTCGTTCATTCATTCGTTCGTTCATTCGTTCATTTATTCATTCATACATTCATTCATTCATTCATTCATTCGTTCATTTATTCATTTGTTCGTTCGTTCATTCGTTCATTCATTCATTCATTCATTCATACATTCATTCATTCATTCATTCATTCGTTCATTTATTCATTCGTCCGTTCGTTCATTCATTCATTCGTTCGTTCGTTCGTTCATTCATTCATTCATTCATTACTGAGATTTATATAGACTAATGCCTCATAAAGGTTACTACTCAGGAGCGCTCTCGACCCCACCTCGGCTGAGAAGAACGGCTTTGAATGTGATTGAGAGATAAAAAAAAGAATTGTTATCGGAAATTCCTGATTTCTAAATTCTAATTAATGCGCTACTCTAATGCTAAGCGCACGGCAGCACAGCTTAACGACGTGCGAGAAGGATTGTCAGAAGACACCAAGTGAAGAGAGAGGCTAGAACCGTTGCCATGGAAACTAGAATGGTTGCCATGGAAACTAGAGAGAAGAAAGCAGAACATCTAACGGAAGATCGAAATGAAAAATGACAATCCGAAGCCCGTTGCCAAAAGAACGGAAGGAAAGAGAGAGACAGAGAGACAGAGAGGGAGAAACAGAGAGATGGGTAGAGAGGGAGAGAGAGAGAGAGAGAGAGAGAGAGAGAGAGAGAGAGAAAGAGAGGGAGAAACAGAGAGAGGGATAGGGCGGGGGAGAGAGAGAGGGAGAGAGGGAGAGACAGAGAGAAAAGAAAAAGAAAAAGAAAGAGTAAACCAGGATGAGACATAAAGAAAAACAGACAGAAGACAGACATACAAAGAGTCAGAGACAAAGAGAGAAACCTGAAAGAAGGACAGAGACAAACAGACAGACAGACAGACAGACAGACGGACAGACAGACACAGAGACAGAGACAAAGAGAAAAACTTGAGAGAAGGACAGAGACAAACAGACAGACACTGCAGGGGAGAGAGACGGCGAAATTACTGAGGCGTGTTTCGTTTACGTCGGAAAGAATGAATGGAAGGAGATTAGAACCAGACAGACGGTCAGACAAACGGATATGCACACATACATTGACAGAGTTGTTAATGGATTTTAGTCTCATGTGCGTGCGTGGTGCAGGTGTTATAACGAGGATCCGGAGAATGGATATTTGAAGCCGAAGCTTCGTGACAAAAGCATGCCTTATAAGAATACAAGAGAGAGTATGCATAAAGAAAGTCTGCCGCGGTTTGCTGTCAGTTAGCTTAGCACCTTCTTGACCGCTGGAATTGGCTGCACGGCTTTCTCGTAATACCATCACAAGCACAGACGCTCCGAGCTGTTTGTCTGTCTGCATGTAGAATCGTAGATCTTTTTGCACGTGCATGCATGTACGTATGCATACATGAATCTTTGATATAAGCTTACATCTTGAACAAATGGATGAATGAATGGATGAATAGATAGATACAGTGGATGGATATATATATATATATATATATATGGATGGATGTAATAGATGTATGGATAGATGTGAAGATGGATGAATGGATGAATGGATTGATTGATGGATGAATGGATGGATGGATGGATGGATGAATGGATTGATTGATGAATAGATGGATTGATGGATGGATGGATGGATGGATGAATGGAGGGATGAAAAGAAACGAGGCGCAGCAGATAATTTTAGGAAGTGTATGACGGAGAAGGAAGAGGAGGGGAAGAAGAGGAGAAGAAGAATGAGGAGGAGGAGGAGAATCGGGAGGTTGTGGAGAAGGGTAACAAGGATCCGAAGGTAATAAAAAGAAGAAAGTCGAACATGACCTCTGTCGGATTGGTAAACAGAGGAAGGAGACGATAAAGAAGGAATTAAGATAATGAAGAACACGGCGATAAATAGCATATGAAGAAGGCAACGAAAGACTGTCTGGACGCGACGTAGAAGAAGAAGAAGAAGAGAGAGAGAGAGAGAGAGAGAGAGAGAGAGAGAGAGAGAGAGAGAGAGAGAGAGAGAGAGAGAGAGAGAGACAGAGACAGAGACAGAGACAGAGACAGAGACAGAGACAGAGACAGAGACAGAGACAGAGACAGAGACAGAGACAGAGACAGAGACAGAGACAGAGACAGAGACAGAGACAGAGACAGAGACAGAGACAGAGACAGAGACAGAGACAGAGACAGAGACAGAGACAGAGACAGAGAGAAACAGAAAGAAACAGAGAGACAGACAGAGACAGAGACCGAGAGAGCAAAAGAGAGAGAGAGAAAGAAAGAGAGAGAGAGAGAGACAGAGAGAGAGCGAAAGAGAGAGAGAGAAAGAGAGACAGAGAGAGAGACAGAAAGACAGACAGACAGACAGACAGAGCGCGCTTAAAAGACAAAGAGAGAGTGAAAGAGAGAGAGAGAGAAAGAGACAGAAAGACGGACAGACAGAGACAGAGACAGAAAGAAAAAAAGAAAAAAGGACAGATAGGGACTTTCCGGACGACGTACCGTATTTGGACACAGAGAGACAAGGGCAGAGAGAAACAGATAGAGACGAAGAGAGGCAGACAGAAAGAGGCAGATACGGAGAGACACATACATAAAGAGAACGAGGGCGATAGTCGGACAGAGACTGAGAGACAGACAGACAGACACACAGACAGAGAGACAGACAGACAGACAGACATAGAGACCGATGGAGAGACTGACCCTGGTCAGACTGAGTCGGCTGTTCGTGCGTTCGAGACGTTTTCCCTCCGGAACTCCGAACATAATGTCCTCCCAGCGGATCCTCCAGTTGATCTCCGCCAATTCCGCCTCCATTTTATAATGTCTAAATACGGACAACGAAGAAATCATTCTTAACCTTAGATCAACCGACTCAAAATATCATTCAGCCGCGCGTCAGTCTCTTGGCAAACAAATTCTGTCTTATTGGAAAAATTCTGCCTTACACCCGCGGCGACTACAAAGCACAGCGTCATGCTTTTCTGTATTAATTTTATATTGCCTTGTTCATTTCTATCACGTTTCCATATCCTGCTACATGTATGTGTCAGGTTGTCTGTTTCTTAATAATTGTTTGGAGACTCATTGTTGTGGGCCTTTTATAAGCAGAGTAAGAACTGCATGCATTATAGTTTAATTTTTTTACAATTGTCATTATTATTATTAGGCTGTATACATATTGCTGTTGTTAGTTTTGTTTTGCAATTATGGTTATTACTATTACCTATCATTATTTAGTAAAAACTTGTAATAATTATTATTATCATTTTGATTTTGATACTGCATGCCTCGTGGTTCTCCTTGAAGGAGCGCTTAGCCTTAGGCCCATAGGCGCAACCACCCTATGGGACCCACGGGACGCGCCCCCCAACTTTTGAGTGGTCTCCTAACTTTATTATTATGGTCTCCCAACTTTTAGGACGTGATTCATTATGGTCCCCCCAACTTTTAGGACGTGATTGCACCTATGCTTAGGCCCTATATAAGTATCCGCCATAAATGTTGTTGTTGGGATTAAGGAGTCATTTTTAATCTCCAAAATCCTAAAATGCAAGGAAAACCCGAGTCAAAATCAAAATCAAAATGGTAATATAACAAACCTGCTATTATAATAGATCTAGTGTTGAAGTCCCTGAGGGATCATGTTTACTCCGGGGCAAATAATAATAAAGCAATAACACTTACGATAATGATTCACATTACACAACCAATTTCATAGCAAAAGGAATTGCAAAATCAATCTTCATTTCATGTACGAAGACACAAAAAATGCGGTCCAGCCAAGCGACAATTTAAGACTGCAGTGAGACAGAGTATAGAGTCAATAGTCATCGATATTAATAGCAAATGCTGTTAACCTTTGCTTTGCGAATCAAGACCTTATATAGCTCTGTTTATTAGAGCACGTTCTTTACCACTCTAACTTACTCTACACTGTACAGTCCCTTCTATATAAATTATATACCGCCTGCCTGCCTGCCTTCCTTCCTCTAGCAATAGATCAGGGTTAGCATCGCAGTGATGGACTGGGCGTTTCCGCCACGGCTGTTCCCGGTCGATGATCGTTCCCCGGACGGCTGTCCTCTCTCGCCGTCGTCGGCCCCGGCAGCGTAATAGCTCGATGGCACCCCTGGGAGTCCTAGGACTTCCGCCGTCTAAAACTGGGAAAGGCACTTCCGGCATTGTCCGTGTACCATTGAGCATAAAGTCCGACGGATTCGTGAAAAGGGTCAATGAAACAAACATATCGCCACCGAACAAACCAAATAGGATTTGACGATGCAATAGCAATAGCAGCAGCAACCCATAGGATACGGTCCAACAGTTCAGATGGTTGTTGGCTTCAGCCCTATAATAATTATTATACGAATTTCAATGAAAAAGCGCCGTCCAAACTTTACGACAGCGCTAAGCATAATTTAACGGGACAAAGACGTCGGTAATAGAATTTCTCCAGACAGGAAGTCAAGGTTAAAAGTTTTACCGAATAGAACGGTGGACTGAATTCTTTTGCGTATAATGCATCTGCTGCAAGTCGCCGAATAAAAGGCGCTGACTTATAGTTAACATGGCCGTTTCTATATAATGTTTCGCCCGAATGGCATGTCATATCAATAATACCCTTGAACTTCTCCCACATGATTTCCATTAAGTGTATTCATGCATGCATGTATTTATGAATGTACAAATGTACGTGTGCGTGTTCTTATGAATCCGTGCAGTGAATATATAGGTCTCAATAAATCACTCTAAGAGGCGTTATATATAATTTCTCGGTATTTGTAACCATGGCCATCCCAGAAGATAAAAACTTTCCCCTTTTAAGGTAGTAGTGTAGTATAGTAATAGCAGTATTGGTGGTGGTATTAGTAGTAGTAGCAGCAGCAGCAGCAGTAGTAGTAGTAGTAGCAGTAGTAGTAGCAGTAGCAGCAGCAGCAGTAGTATGAGTACTAGCAGTATCAGTAGTTATAGCAATTATTATCTGTAAAGACTTGCCTGTAGACAAGAAAAGCTGCCACCGATACGATGACTAACAGAGTACCGAGAACAATCGTGACTACGGCGTACGCAGGAAACGGTTCTGTCATCAAAAGATCAACAGCAACATTACTTTGTAAACGACAAAATCGTAAAAATATGAAGAATGCTCATTTTTCTATCCTACGCGAATTATCAATAGTTGTATATTAATAATTTTTGAAGATTCAATCAGTAATAAGTGCTAATCAATAATAACAGTACTGCTAATCAATAATAACTGCTAATCAATAATAACTGCTAATCAATAATAACTGCTAATCAATAATAACTGCTAATCAATAATAACTGCTAATCAATAATAACTGCTAATCAATAATAACTGCTAATCAATAATAACTGCTAATCAATAATAACTGCTAATTGATGCGATAACTATTAACTTTTAGATTAGTTTCTTAATCACAATAATTATCTTCTGCATAGCAGTGATTGTGTCACTGTCCCTATGCTTTCCGTCTTTCCACGGTATACCTTCTTTGGCGCAGGACTTTCCATCGAACCCACACAGAGGTACATCCGGAGGTGGTGAAGTACTTCCACCCGGCCAGTGGATCACTCTTCCAGGGATCGGTTCATACCGCTTCCGACCTCCGTAGTAATGCGCCACTGGCTACAAGTAAAACACATCCAAAACACACACATCACCATCCACGTGCATGGTAACTTGTGCAGTGATAATCAATATAAAAAAATGGTAATTACCGCAGATTCACCACGGAAAAGCGAAATGGAAGGAAGGCACTGTGCAGTGAACAGCATGGAGGAAGGCTTAATTTACAAATTTCAAGTGGATGACTAAAAAACTATAAAATGCGGCTATACTTGCGACGCATTTCTGGAAAATCTTGCAATGCAGACAGAGAAATAGACACATAAAGAGTCAGAGAGAAACACACACACAGAGAGATAGATACATGCAGAGACAGACAAAGAGACAGACAGGTAGACACACAGAGAGACAGACAGGCAAAGAGACACACAATGTACGTTGAGCTTCATTTTACTGCAGCTCAATAATGTGTCATGAAATTTAACACGTTCGTAATGACACAACCATCAGGGACGACATATTTACAGCTGCAGTCATGAATGCATGATGCACAACGTCTTAAATGCAATGTTCTTAACAGTCTCAAAGGCAACATTCAGACGTACATGTACACGTACATCATTCATTCATTCAGAAAACTTATATAGCGCCTCTTCAAGAAGTCTACTCAGAGGCGCTCCCAGCCCAGTCACGGTTAAAAGATAGATCTTAAGCAACTGGTAGAAATTATTCCGAGGTACGAGTAGTAAGCGTAGTGTAAGCATAACTTCATGATGCAAGTCAAACAATGTACGTTGAGTTAGAATAACTGAAGGGGGATGTGGACTATGATCCACTTGGAATTGGAGTGTGAAAACAGACTTTACAATGGGGCTGTAAGAAAGACTGGGGGTTGAAACCCCAACAACCCCCGGCAATTCTCACCCTGCTTGAATGGCTAACGCAGACATGGCATGCTGTTCTTAGCAGAGCATTGCAACGAATTAATTTATGGGCGACTTTGTTATTGCCAACTATCGCCACCTGGCGTCGAGTGAGTGCAACATTACGGTGACCAGCAGCAACAATATATCCCACGGGATGTTCAGCTCACTGGTGGGAGAGCTTCCTAATTGCATCAAATGGCACGACATACCCTGGCCGAAACTAGGAGACAGCTGGTCACATGCAGCGATAGAATGACCATGTTGCTTTGAGCAGTGTCTCCGGTATAGTAACTGTTGTGTCCCTACCAGCATGCCCGTAACATTCTATGGATCCCCCATGGGAGCTTTGGTACGGGACCCGCGGTGACGTCATAGCAGGTGGTTGTTTTTGGCGCGATACCTGCTGCTATCTACTCTGTTCTATATAAGACGACGCACTCGTAAATGTAGGCTATTAATAGCTGGTTATTTAGGCGATGAAAATCTATTGTGACCTGAAAAATGCCGGTGATTGGATCCATGTCGAGTATCGAATAGTCACCGTTTCGATCACCGTTCGAATCAATGCTCACTTCGCCCATTATACCTGAATCAGAAGGACATGTACGTAAGTGAGTGAGTGAGTGAGTGAGTGAGTGATTGAGTGAGTGAGTGAGTGAGTAAGTAAGTAAGTGAGTAAGTATGCAAGTAAGTGAGTAAGTAAGTAAGTAAGTAGACCAGTAAGTAAGTATTCACTTTGTTTTTCTCAGTTGCAGACCACATTCTGAGTAACAAACTGGACATTATACATAAGTAAGTAAGCAAGTACATTTAAAGACAAGAACACCCTAGAGTACGAACAAGAAACGATGTGTATACGCATCAGTCTCCGGGAGAACTCCATCGTGTGTCCTATACATGTAGGTCGAAGGGAGTTATCGGACTACTTTATTGTGCGCAAGTAATGGAACAGTACGTGCTCAGTGTTGAGCACGTTTGAATCAATCGAACAGAACTGATTTATTTGAGAAGGAGGCATGGGCGTCCGCAGGAATTTTTATAGGGGGGCGCAAACTTTTAAACAATTTTTACAGGGTCTAAATTTAATGGGTTGTCGAAAGCACTTCAAATTATGTTATGCGTCCAAATACAGTTATACATGTAGGCCTATGTCCAACTTGTAGAACGCACCGATAATTACCTATGTTGAAAATCGCATTGTATTAATCACAGCCAAATAATCTAAATTTATGTGCAACCATGCGAAAATTCCAAGAGGGCGCACTTGCGCCCCCTTGCGCCCCGCTGCGGACGCCCATGGAAGGAGGAGGAGGAGGAGGAGAAGAAGAAGAATGAGGAGGAGGAGAAGAATGATAAAGAGGAAGAAGAGGAGGAGGAAGAGGTAGAAGAGGAGAAGAAGACAAAGGAAAAGAAAGAAGAGGAAGAAGTGGTGGTGGTGGTGGTAGATAAGAAAGAGGAGGGGAAGAAGGAAAAGGAGGCGGAAGGAATGGGTATATGGGGGAAACGAAAGAAGAGGAGCAAGAGAAGAAGGAGGAGGAAGAGAAGGAAGAACAGAATTAAGGATGATAAGAAAACAGATGGGAAGAAACAAAAGGATGATGACAAAGATGAAGATGAAGAAGATGTCGAGGAGGAGGAGGAGAAAGATAAAGATGAAGATGAAAAGGAGAAGAAAAAAGGATGATGAGAGGGATAAAGAGAACGATGAAGAGTTGGATACAAACCGATGGAGAAGGAATGGCTGGAGGTGGAGTAGGCGGAGGAAGATGGATGGAGAGGATATGGAGGAGGAAGGAGAAGACAAAGAGAAGGACGTTACGTCGTTTGATGAGGATAAATGAAGAGAGGAACAAAAGAGAGATGAGGGGAAATGGGGGAAGGAGAAGGAAGAGCTTAGGAATTAAGGAAAGACATCAATTGGGTGCTATGAAACTTCCTCACTTTCTCACTCAGATAAAATGAGTATGTATATGATTATGTATAATTTGTATATACATATCTATATATAAATCAGGCATATGTGTCATAGGTATATATGCATATTATACATATATTAATGAAAGTGATGAGAAGAATAAAGAGGACCATAAGGACAGAGAAGTTCTATAGTAGTCTATTAGCAAGAGGTAGAGAAGAAGATAGAGAAGAAGAAGATGAATAGGATCAGAAAAAATATTGATTATGTCGACTTTTCTGTCCGTACGTCCGTCCTTCTGTCTGTCTGTTTGTCTGTGTGCATGTATGTCTATCCGTCTGTCTTTTTAATGAGTCGCGTACTCTACAGGGTGCGCCAAAGTGGTATAACTGTTGTTGTGTTTGAAATATTTTGATGAAATCTGGCCATCATGTGTAGGCTAAATATGAATTGTGTATTGCCTTTAATTAAGGCTGTAAAATTTCATTTCGAAATTCTTACTTCTGGCCAAGATGTCGGCAAAAATCCTAGGGCGGGTCTTTTTTGGCACACCCTGTACATTCTACAGCACAAGTGACTATAATTATAATAAATATATTAAATATATTTAAATATATATATATATATTTTAATATATATATATATATATATAATCATAATTATCTGCCGTGGAACAATCTTCGTGCACACACATAAAATTATAATGCAGCAAAACTGGTCCATTATTATGTATCTGATAATAATTGCCTGGGCTTATAATGTTGACAGAATATGATGATGGATATTGATTAATATGTGACAAGCAGTGTTCTAGCCCTTCGGCAGAATAATGGCAAATAAAGAGGCAGTCCAAGGTAGAGATGGGGTGGGGGTGAGTGGCCGTGGAAAGGGTCAGCACCCTTGGAAGGGTCAGTGGGTGGTCAAGAGTGGACGCAAGGGCGACGTCACTCCATCAGACTTCGGTCCATTGAACAATGACCAATATTTCAGGCTGCATGCAGAGGGGAATTGGTGTGTTTGGTAATGCCTTTTTAAGCTTCTGTCTGCCTACTTGTGTGTGTGCTTGTCTGTGTCTGTCTGCTTGCTTGCTTGTCCGTCTGTCTGTCTATCCATCAAGCGTCTTTCCGTTTGTACTTGACTCAGACAAATGTGTGTATTTGTCTGTCTGTCTATTTGTCTGTCTGTCTGTCAGTTTGTATTTCTGGCTCACTGCCTGTCTGTTTGTTATTCAAAAACGTCTTAATGGCTGTCAGACAGAATGATGTCAATCTTTTAGTCTGTCTGTATGACTGTCTGTCTACATGAATGTCTGTCTATGTGTCTGTCTCTGAGGCTCTCTGCCTGTTTGTGTATTGTTGCTTTGCCTGTCTGTCTGTCTTTGTCTATCTGGGGCTCACAAGTTTGTGCTTTGTTGTTTCTGTGTGTCTGTCTGTCTGTCTGTGTGTCTGTCTGTGTGTCTGTGTGTCTGTGTGTCTGTCTGTCTGTCTGTCTATCTGTCTGTCTGTGTGTCTGTCTGTCTGTCTGTCTGTCTGTCTGTCTGTCTGTCTGTCTGTCTGTCTGTCTGTCTGTCTGTCTGTCTGTCTGTCTGTCTGTCTGTCTGTCTGTCTGTCTGTCTGTCTGTTCTACTCCTCAACGCAAGCCACAACGTTTGCAATACACCCGAACATCAAACTCAATTATTCATCCGCCATTGTTAGCAATTTTAATCAACTTACTGATCAATGCTGGTGCCTCGTGAAGAAGGAGGAAAGGAAAGATATTGAGCGGCAAAAGAATGAAAGATGGAAATATGGAAGAACGGAAGAATCTGAATGAATGCTTTATAGGGATAATTCAATGAATAGACTATATTATGTAGGGCACACGCACATGCACTGCACACAGTCACATACTATACCTCTCCCTCTTTCGAATGTCTCTGTCTCTGTCTTTGTCTCTTTCTCTGTCTTTGTCTCTCTGACTATCTCTCTCTCTCTCTCTCTCTCTCTCTCTCTGACTCTCTCTGTGTCTGTCTCTGTCTCTCTCTGACTCTCTCTGTCTGTCTGTCTGTCTGTCTCTCTCTCTGACTCTCTTTCCAACTCTCTCTATGTCTCTCTCTCTGTATATGTATGTCTCTGTATACATGTATATATATATATATATTAGGGTGGCCCACAAATATAAAGTCTGGATATTCAATTCTCCACAAGGCTGCTCTTGTTCCATATGCTATTAGTGATTTATTTGCAAAGTTTGAACAAAATTGAGCAATGTTTACTGGTACCAATTTGCTGCAACTTTTTTTCTATTAAGTATCGAAAAATTTAAAAATCGCTTTTCAACATTTTTCCAAGGAGGCATGCAATTATCATCTTTAAACAGACATTGTCACAAAAATGTGTCTATTCAATCAATCTATTACAGCTATTAAACTAATGTAGAATCAATTCTAGAATAGAATAGAATCAATTCTAAAATGCAAAAAGTTTATTATGAAATTCAACTTGAAACATTGTAGATGCTCTTAATCGTTCTTGAAAGTTTAGATCTGAGCTTGATATGCACGGTTTGACAAGTTCTTGAATTTTGAGTAGTAGGAAGGTAAAACAGTTTTAAAGAGATCTCCTTGTGGCATACACCTCCATAAGATTGTGGTGCATGGTCGAAGGATTTCCTGTCCCACCATTTCATGAATAGTCCAAACTAGGCCTATGCCGCAACACGTGCTTCCTACTAAACATGTGATAAAACTCAAATGTCTTCTGAAACATTTAGTGGTTTTTTTACAGAATTGATAGCTTATTATTGCTTTAATGACTTTAAAGCAATATTTTGTAAACAAAATTATTTTTAATGATAGTCAACTAATATTTTAGTGGTTATTGTTTTAATAATTTGCCTAAAATATATGCCATTTCCCGCCATCAATAGCCAAACTTGGCATAAGGCTAGCATAGCAACGAGATATGATTTAAATAAACCAGATTGCCATCTAGCTTATTATGCAGCCTGTTTATCTTTTTCAAAATTCACTTATTCTGAACATGGTTACAAAGGCATTTTGCATTCCGAACAAATTATGTAAAATTTTAGAATAGATGCATTTTTCTTAGAATACAAATTTGAACAGCTAAATCATACTGTGCCTCAAACTATAGACTGAAAAATGACGGATCAATAAAGTTTGTCATTTTAAAGCAGATACTTTACACCTTTTAAAATGTGTATGACACCAACATTTGCAAACAAAAATCAAACTAGGCATGAGTCAGATGGTAATTATTACCATGCAGGGTTTAATCTACTTCTCTTATGAATTATTTAAAACTATTCCGGTCAAAATTTCTGACAAACTTTAAAGGTGATGACCTTTTTAGTACATCAATACCATTATTACTTTCACGACCTCACAAACTGTTAGTCCACTTTCTTAACGAAATGTGAAATTCCTCAGAATTCCCCATTTTGTGACTGTTTGGAAGGAATGTACTTGGCAGGCATCCAAAAGCGCCAGCAATGTTGGGAGCTTCTGGATGATGCCATGATAGGTTAGGTTTCTTGTCATATAAAAAGAGCCATTATTACACAATGTCAAAAGAGATACATGTATTAATCTTATATTCAATAAGACAGTGTTTAACAAATTACTGTCAAAAGTACTTTAATTATTTAATTTAGCAGTATAAAGAAAAATAATACAAGTGAACAATCCAATTGTATTTTAAGCAAATTGCAAGGACTTGAAACACAGTACTTTATAAGCTGGCAGGCAGAAAATTTTATTATTACCTCCAATTCAGAAATTGTTTTCTAACACAAAGACCCTGAAACAAGCTTCTAGTTGCCTATAATCTTATAATTCTTTATTTATTTAAATACTTTTGAAATCTTGATTATGATTTAGAAAGATGGTGCTTTGAGTTCATGAGTGCTAATGTCAATTCATAATGTATATCTTTTAAAATTTCCGATGCACATTTTACATGATTAAAATAAAAGCTCTCGAAAATTGGTACCTCTAAACATGATCAGATCTCTTCAAATTTTTCAACAAAGAGTCTCCTAGTCAAGTGGAACAAGGGTGGCCTTGTGGAGCAGCATATTTTGACAAAAATATTTTCCCCATGTAAGTTTGGGCCACACTAATATATATATATATATAAGCGTGTGCGCGCGTGTGTGTGTGTTTGATTATATGGAATGTTGTATTAAAATATCATGTGGAAGGCGGTCACGTCATATATAAATAATATCAAATATACAATAATCTTTATTAATAAACAAAGGTGTGCCAAACAATAACCGGAGATATTACTAATGTCGTTCTGGAACGGCTCACTCGTTAGTGTCTGGTTGGGCAAAAGTGCCACGGAAAGAAATGGCATTAAAGCGTTGGATGGTGGCAGATCAATATACATAATATTATATACACTATATATATATCAGTATATACAGGGTGGGCCAAAAAAAGTGAGAACATCTTGTATATATAGAATACGAGTTATTTACAAATATAATTCAATTAATTATATTGTTTTCGTGTATTTTTGTTTGCCAAGTATTTAGCTAATCAGAAATCATGTTCAATGTGTCCTCCTTGCTTCTTAACGAGTTTTTCGAAGCGTCGACGCCACTCGTTTATGCTACTGCATGTCAATAAAGCGCTGCTCAGATTTCTC
>OX243826.1:8545006-8547506 GCA_945859605.1 Lumbricus rubellus | reverse complement strand
TTATAAATATTGTGATGGCAATTTGGAAATTGCTCAGAACGAAAATTTCTAATCGTTCTGTGTAAAAATGTGGCCGGAAGTAAGGTTTGTTTGTATGTGCACTTGTTATAGCGCCCCTTCAAGCTCTCCTACTCAGAGGCGCTCCCGATGCAGAGCGGACACTGCATCGGAGTTTCACGCCGAAGCGCTGAGCAATTGTGAGTGAAGGACTTGCCCAAGGTCCTTACGCGGCCAGGTGGATTCGAACCTCGGACCTTCCGGCTCCAAGGCAACGACGCCACCACTAGACCACCGCGCCCCACGGTTGTACTTAGCGACAATGAATTGAGGTTCACAATCCTCATCAAATTTCGCATAAATCAAAACAGAAAGATTACATCATCACGATTTTGCGAAAGAACTTTATACTGCGCCATTTCAAGGCAAACTAATTAGGAGCGCTGGCATGTTCGCGATTGCCTATATGCGGTGCTAAATGGATCTTGCACATGTATTCCTTACAGATAGTGAAGACGCAGAAAATTGAAAGTAATAAGCTCCGGCTGATTTGGATCTAGGTCTATATCTCAGTCGAAGCGTTGCGTCGCAGTAAATTGAACACGAAGGTAAAAATCTAATTAACTTAATGTTATTGCGCCGCGCCGCGTGCTGTTTCGACGTCACCAGTTAAAAATTTCAATGATCATAATTATAAATCCCAGAGCGCATACGATGCTTTGAGGTCTTTGTTATATTTTTCACAGCACAGCATTTTGGAGATGAGTCTAAAAAATTATTTCCGTAATATATGAGAATGTATTACATGTATGTCTCTGGTGATTTTATTAACGCATTGAAACGTTGCCGTTTATATCTGTGCTTTTTTCGGATATGAAGCAGAGAATTTCCTGCGAAGGAGGAATATTGCATTAGTCGCAAGGTGATAATAAATATGATATTATGTATCGTTTTAGATTCCTAATATAGCGGCTTGTAAGTGTTTCCTCAAAAGCGAAGAGACTTTACACAGAGACTCAATGGCGTAGAGTTTAATATCATCCATCCATAACAGTCATTGTGAGTGTCCGCGCATCGTATAGTCACACATACAGGCGCAAAACACACATACAACCTCACATACATGTACACACACGCTCGCGTGCACATAGGCCTAACTATATAATACACATGCACGCATGCACATGCAACCGAATATAATTATATGCACATATTTTGTCTGGTGAATTTTACAAATGGATATAGCTTCTTTTCTTCATTTTCTTCATTGTGTGGTCTATAGCTATAGTACTAGGTCCTCACGGATACCTGCACAGTGCACACTATGGTCTGCCCATTGCAAGGGTTCAGTCCTTGGTCCATGCGATATATTATTTACATCTCAGGTCTTGCCACATGTGCACGCCTAAAAATGGCACATGCCTTGTATACCGAACATACAATCACTATAGAAAAGTTAAAAAATAACTTCAGTCACTAACTAAAGTCAGTAATAATAATAATTATCAGTGATAAAAAAATAAATAAACATCAGTAGTGGGCCCAATAGTAACAACCAGTAATAATAACAATAATAAGTAGTAATACTATTAAGTCAAAATTAATAATAATAATAATCAGAGCATGCAAGTGAAGTGTGTGCTTTACCTCTTCGTTGCCATACACATCCTCGCCGTAAAGAATCTTCGATCTTTCTTTGATCTCCTTCGAGAATTCTTTGTATTGATCGTGATCTGGTCTTCTCAACGTGATCGTCATCAATGCTTCGAATGCATGCTTCGCGATCTCATTCCTTTCCATCGTATCGTTCTTGTCGAACCACGGACGCTCGAGATGTGCCTTGCTGAAACAACACATTGGACATGACGTTGATGTGCATGTGCATGTATGTGTGTGTGTATGTGTGTAATTGTAATCGTACATTTATATAGCGCCCCTTTAAGAGAACTCCTCAGAGGCGCTCCCGACCTGCCACCAAATCACAATCAAAGAGAATTGCTTTCAAACGCTTGCGGAAAAGGGGCAAAGAAAGACAAAGAAGTTCATTACGAAGACTAATAGGTAACTTATTCCAGAAAGACGTAAGTATGTAGGGACCTATGCATAAATGTAGGCATGTATGTATGCATGCATGTATGTATGTATGTATGTATGTATGTATGTATGTATGTATGTATGTATGTATGTATGTATGTATGTATGTATGTATGTATGTATGTATGTATGTATGGGCACTTGTTTTGGCCATTTAAATTTTTCAAGAATTCTACTCAGAGACGCTCCCGACTATAAAGTGCGGACTCTGAATCGGAGTTTCAAGGCGAAGCGCACGTGCAATTGCGAGTGAAAGACTTGCTCAGGGTCCCTACACGGCAGCTTGTGGTGGATTCGAACCCTCAACATTCCGGCTGCAAGGCAGCGAACATACCCCTGTACCACCGCGCCCCACAATGTGTCCAAAAGAAACATCGAATATTGAATATAATAGTCTGATTGATTTACA
>OX243826.1:8530006-8542506 GCA_945859605.1 Lumbricus rubellus | reverse complement strand
TTCCGTGAATTGCTATAGAAACTTCTATCGCGTCGGTCTCTAAAGTACTGCAAGGTGTCGAGTGATGGCGGTAAAAACAAGACAGTGACCATGTGAAAATAGAGACGTGGACATTGAAAGCCGAGCAACAGGAAACACGAGGAACGGCAGCAGACAGATAGATCTATTATAAAATAGGAAGAGATCAGTTTTCAGTTTAGAGCGAAAGAGATCTCTGTTATAGGCTACATGTAGAAGAGTAAGAAACAGGATTGGGAAAGCTGTTCCGGATGTTATATGGAGATAGACTAAAAACTGTAAACTAAACGTCAGTGTCACTGGGATAATCTACCCACCTTAAATCTATCCGCGGGGGATGAATTAATCTATATCCACCGGAAGAAATATACCGGTATAGACTATCCGGGAATTAAACATTCCCGTTCCTTATTGTGTGAAATCATGCCCCGGCAAGAGATATAGAACACGCACCGTGAACAATAGATTTTAAAAATAAAGAAGATGAGGATCGAAGAGGGGACCAGCCAATAGAAGGCAGGACGATAATAATTATAGAGGCAATGGATGAGAAACAAAAACCCTCTTTCATTGCAGTTAAACTCCGCATTAACGGTGTGTCACAGTGCGTACGTGCGTGTATACATTTATGGGGTGTGTGTTTGTTTGTGTGTGTTTGTGTGTGTGTGTGTGTTTGTGTGTGTGTGTGTGTGTTGCGTGTGTTGCATATAGGCAGATGACTTGCAACAAATACACCTTCAGCTGAATACAACTGAAGATTCTGCAGCGCGAAGAAGCTTATTATGTCTAATACAGGTTTGCACCATTGCGCAGAGCCTGTGATCGAAAGTGACTGGCAATCTAAATCTCTACAAAAATTCTTAAGCGCTGTTTAAAAGCCAAGTACAGGGCACAAGCTTATTCACGAGCGCTAAGAGGCCAGAGAGCCCTCGCGTGGTGGAGGTAAAAATTTGGTTACGAGAAGCTACATGTACATGTAGGCCTACATGGAGGCAAAGAAAGCAACCGTTGGAACGATAAAGATAGGAAGACAAAGGACATGATGGATCTGGGTACACATTCTCGAAGAGGCGAGACTTTAGTTTGGAGTGGAAACCCGCAGAGTAGCGATGGACAGAGAGCTGCTTGAAGGAGGAATAGTGTTTTAGTATCGTGGAATTAGAGGAATTCAGGAAGAATGTCTTCAAAGAAAGAATCTTCATTCGAAATAAAAGAAGTTCAATAATCCTATGTAGCTAAATCGTTTGGCAATACAGCAATGCACATGTGCTGACTCTGGAAAATAAAACTCTCTTTTGAAGCTTTAACTACTAAGCCTACTTTTACTTTTTAACAATCTCTTTGCCGGTTCGCATGCACTATAGAGCACTATACTTATGATCAAAGAAAGCGCAAAGTTAAGCTGAAGAAACTGACCTAACGTAAGAAACAAATTTCTAATTATATCTGCAGCATACAGTTTTTCTATCAGGATGAAGCATGCTACAGTGTCTCGTGCGTTTTGTCTTTGTGCTTTGGATAGTGTTTTTAATTTTCTGATTTTAAGACAAAAACCTCGATGAACAAAACACGTTCCTAATTTCCAGTTGTCAATTTTAAGGGTTCTGCTAAAACAATTTGACCGTTATAATTGCGTTTGGCCCACTCTTCCACTCTTGTTAGCAAGACTATACGAGCGCCCACGGCAGTACACGAAGTTTCGTTAGATAAAGCAGTGTCTGATTTTACCAGACAGGAGTCACGGCGAAACGTAAAGGGCAACAGGAATTTGATTGATCGAATCGTCATGTTTGTCAACGTTGTCCATATGAGTGACCGCTTGACCGCTTGACCGCGGGAACCTAGGTCCAGTCCTGCAGTCCCCGATCGGACATCGATCTTGCGAAAGCTTCTGCTGTCAGTTTCCGCTTCACTAGCTTCCGCAGAGTTGATGTAGCGCTACAATACGTGGTCCTGAAAAAATAGCGCTGCTTTAGGCCTATACTGGCGTGCTTCACTGCGTCTGTAGGAAAGCGATTTGCAGAAGGGAGACTCCCATGGGTTGGAGTGGAGATCTACGGCGAAATGCATTTTCAAAGGAAATCAGAATGAACCAAAGAGAAAAAACACCGCTTAACTGGAGAGTAATATATGGGGTTAGTACACATGTATGTATCTTCAAAGGGGAGATAGGCTCTATGTATGCTTGAAGGTAAACATTAATGTTCAATAGAAAAATGACCTTAACGAGAGAACATTCCTGGGCGGAAGCAAAATACAAAATTAATGACAATGTATGTATAATTGTATACGCCTAATTATATATCCATGGGAAATTGTCTTAACCATACGGGAAGATACCATGGGCAGAAGAACATTCAGTGGAAAATTGTATCTTTTAATTGCAAACCTCTTAGACTTCGCTGATACTTATTTACCGACCAAGAAAGGATTAGTACTCAGTTGATCACCAAATTATCCATCTCACTTGCCTAACTGGCACTGCATCTGCCAACGTCGCATCCTTGAAGCCAAGCGGTTGTGATTGCATTGATTGGGATGTGCAGGCAAGTGGTGCTGCCAAGCGACGGCAGTTATTCGTTAAACACTTCAATCAATCAATCAATCAATCGGAATTTATATAGCGCCTCTTCAAAAATCTCTTCAAAGGCGATAGGGGGCCTACAGACCCATGCAGCCCGGAATCTTGAGTCAGACAAACAGACTGCAGTGACTGCTCGTGAAACTAATGACTGCTCCTTACAAACACTAAAGATCTTACCTTTGATGCTAAAATTAATGGCAGATAATTATAGATTGGTTGGAGTTAGACGCTCAAAGACACAGACTTTTTGTGCAGCGTTTTTTGTGAGGTACTCAAAAGACGATTATGTTATATGTCGGAAGATATCCGGGTATTTACAATTGTATACGAACTACCTGCATGCCTGAAGGCGGACAGGGATTTTATCGTCGACGAATGCCAGAGAATTGTACCGTGCTGTAAAAGATCGTGTAACCTAAATCACCAGAAACCGGTCATGACTTTGTTTTAGTGCCTCGCAATCTTTAGCTGTAGACAGTTAATGTTTGGAGCATTCAGGCAACAAAGTGTGCTTGCTCCTTCAGAAATTAAGCTTAAAGATTGTATAGCCTATATAGTATATACGCTAAAAGTGGATGCTCTATTTGTATATAGACAGCTAATGTCGAGAGGTTTTTTCACAGCGCAAATAGGCCTACATGCATTTGCCAACACGATCACTACTTCCCTGCCTGACACCACCCGCCACACCTCCCCCCATCCACATTGATTTCGACTTCGCAAAACAACCTGGTGTTTGAGGATTTTAATTGATATAGCGCCACTGTAAAGAAACTGGTTTTCCTGCAGTGAAATTTGTGTAGGCCTACGGAAGAGAAAAACGTCCGATATTTAGCCTACATCACATCAATATAGGCCACATTCCATCAGTTCATACAACGTGTATTATAATATACGGGCTGAGATATTCTATAGAGCTGAAAGTCTATTACATTCTCTATTATTATTGTATTCTCTTCTATCCTTTCCTCTGGGTACTCATGTTGAGACCGCCTCTAAGTAATTATTACTACCTGACGGACGTTAAACTACAAACGTCTTGCGCCGTAGATTATCTCGCGAGATAACAGTTCTCAAGTATATAATAGCCTACATGTATATGCAATAAACTGCAATTGCGTTTCCAATCTCTATAGGCCTACTTAAAGACATCCTTTCAGATTTGGTACCAGTCAGCCACTGCATCCATCCTGCACACAGAGAAGTCACTTCCATCATCAAAAGCAATCATTTTCTTACTTCTTAACTCATATAGCTCCTTAACTCACCCGTGTAAATATCATCATCACATCATTAGTCGTCGAATATATCCAAACAACTCTCGCGCAATAAACAATCTGTATACATTCACACGCCCTGCATATATCTATAGGCTGGCGATATATCAGCCGTGCACCCATCATCACGGCCCCTTTTGTCTTGGAGGCTGAGGAATCATATAGCCATCCCAGGGTGAGAATTGCCGGGGGGTTGGGGGGTTGAACCCCCCAGTCATTTTTAGAGCCCCATGTTAAAGTATGTTTTTTATACCCCAATTTCAAGTTTATCATAGGCCAACCCCCCCCCCCGTTATTTTTCCACAATTCTCATACTGAGCCATCCTCGAAACAATCACTTAACTCTTCATTCCGTATTAAATATAGTACAATCAAAACTTGTTATTCATTCATTCATTCATTCGCTCGTTCGTTCGTTCGTTTGTTCGTTCATTCATCCATTCGTTCGTTCATTCACTAATTCATTCATTCATCCATCCATTCATTCATACATAGAATATTTATATAGCGCTTCCTCAAGAGACTTTTATAGGTGCTCAATGTAAGACTGCATGTCTCGTAAATCATGACAAGCTTCGTAATCGTAATCGCAATCGTTAGATTTAAATTTCTAAAGCGCTACTCGAAATTCAGGCGCAGGGAACCGCACTATTCACTAGCGTTGCGTCAGCTCATAGAGGTTGTTCCAGGTTTTCTATGAATATCTGATTGCCATACGCGGATAAGAGACAGAATGCATAACCATTACCATGACCGTCAATTTTATTGTATACCAAGATAACAAAAACACGTGTACAAAACCGTATACGTTACAAACGGAAACCCAGAATGGATTGGAAATCCCACTGGTATATATAGGGCTACCTATACCTATGCACGCTTTCAGATGCATAATAGTGCCACATGACGATGTCGTGCAGCAGCAGTAAGGTCGTTTTAAACGCATGAATTAAACTAATAATTCTAAGTCTGTAGTGTATCATGTTTAGCGACATCCTTGTCGCTCAATCATTACAAAGATGATTAGTGTCACCCTCCTAGCTAAGGACTGGCACTAATAGAGTGCTGTCGGCACCGAAGTTTACATTCGGAATCGATATCTATATATGTATAAGGCGTCAAAACAAAACTATCTAATTGCAAAGTCTTATAATGAACTGCATTTTAGCGAGTCCACAGTGTATACATAATACAGTGTATATACAGTATTATATAGATTATATAGTTCCATGATGCATACATATATACAGTGTATTATATATGCAGTATTATATAGACTATATAGGTCCATATTACATCATTGGAGATGTCTAAACTAACTGCAGCGAAACTACATTGTACGACACGTGACTTGAGCGGCAAGCAGAAGGAACATCACGTTTATCAGGTCATAAAACCGTCATATACAACACATTGCATATTGGCATCGACTATATAGATTATATATAGATTATATATATATATATATATATATATATTTATATACAACACATTGCATATTGGAATCGACACACAGCCGACCCAGCAGTCGACCTAACTGCCGTCTACATCAAAACATCTAGACACTTGTAGACAGCTCATGCATTTATATTTATACATGTATGACATTGTATGTAGTTGTATACGCCCATGCAGCTATATAAATATATGCATGCGTTGTAAGCCATATTGAGCAGCAATAGACGTGTTCATCCCTCAGTTTACATAAATTATTATATATTCAGGAAGGCCTTCAATAACTGTGTGCGTTTGTGTGTGTGTTTTTCTTTGTGTGTTTGTGTGTGTGTGTGCTTGTGTGTGTTTGTGCGTGTGTTTATGTGTGTGTTTGTGTGTGCGTTTGTGTGTGTGTGTGTGTGTGTGTGTGCATGTATATATGTATGTGCATTTGTTATAGCGACCCTTCAGATTTCTACTCAGAAACGCTCCAGACTACAGCGCGGACACTGAATAGGAGTTTCACGCCAAGCGGTGAGCAATTTCGAGTGAAGGACAATTGCTCAACGTCCCTACGAGGTGTTTGTGTGTGCGTGCGTGTTTGTGTGTGTGTGTGTGATAGTGTGACTTGCGTGCTTGCATGTGTGTGTGTGTGTGTGTGTGAGTTTGGCGCGTGCTCAAGAACCGTATATATATATATATAATTATATATATATACAGCATAAACTAAATTGCCTCAGGACCCAGAGAAAGCTCTATTCTAAACTCTTCACATAACAAGGCACTAACCATAACCAATCGGAAACCATGCTATATATATTTACATACATATACATATATCTATATATTATATAAATATATAAGTATGTAATTATATATTCAAAAGATTCTGTCCTATATATATACCCGGTATATATATACACAGTATGTATATATGTATATATACATAAATATATATGAATACGATTGTGTGCCTATTTTCATTGTATCTGTTTTATCAATGTGTGTATTCATGCAATGTTTGTTTATGTGTATGTGTGTATATATGTGTGTATGTGTGTGCACATGTGTGTGTATGTGTATGTGTGTGTATCTGTGTGTCTATGTCGATTCATCATTACATCGATGGTTCTCCGTTCTTTGACCGATATATATAACTGATGCGACGGGTGGACGATGAGTTGGTGTGTGTGTGTGTGTGTGTGTGTGTGTGTGTCGTGACGACGTTGCTATGAAATTATGAATCCGAATCAATTGAATAAATAGAAGAGAACGATCTGTAAAATCGAAAGAGGAGGAGGGGAAAGAGGTGGAGGAGAAAAAGGAGGACGAAGAGGAAGAGGAGAAGGAGGAGGAAGAATAGGAGGAGTAAGAGGAGAAGGAGAAGAAGGAGAAGGAGGAGGCGGAGGAAGAAGAGAAGGAGGAGAAGAAGGAGGAGGAGAAAGAGGGAGAGGAGAAAAAGGAGGACGAAGAGGAAGAGGAGAAGGAGGAGGAAGAATAGGAGGAGTAAGAGGAGAAGGAGAAGAAGGAGAAGGAGGAGGCGGAGGAAGAAGAGAAGGAGGAGAAGAAGGAGGAGGAGGAAGAGGGAGAGGAGAAAAAGGAGGACGAAGAGGAAGAGGAGAAAGAGGAGGAGGAGAAAGAAGAGAAAGAGGAGGAGGAGGAGGAAGAAGAGACAGCAGAGCAGTGGATGAAGAGCAAAGACGGAAGAAAGTGGTGGAGGAGAAAGAGGAGGAAGAGGAGGAGGAGTGAAAGAGGAGCAGTGAATGGTGAGTAGCGGGAAGTGGAAAGAGTGTGGAAGAGGAGCAATGGAGAAGTGAAAGTGATGGAAGAGAAGGAAAAGGAAGAGGAGGAGTAGGAAGATAATGGAAGAGGACCAATAGAGGAGAAGGCTTTATGATGAAGTAGGAGACGGAGTGAAAGGGGGGCGACAGAGCAGGAGCAGGAGGAAGAAGAGGAGTAGAGAGTGAAAGAGATGCAGTAGAGGAGGAGGAGGAGGAGGAGGATTGGCTTTGCCATGGTAGAGGAGGAGGAAGTAGAGAATTCAGAGGAGTAGAAGAAACGGAATGGAAGTGGAGCAACGGAAGAGGAGGAGAAATGATGGAGGAGGAGGAAGTTGAGAGGGAGGAGAGGAGGTAGACAACTGTCTGATGTTGTTGTTGTTCGATTGTGGCAGAGATAAGGAAATAAACCCCTCTGTAGATTTTATAACGTACATGTAGATAAAAAGACTTTATAATTTCTGGGTCGGCTATAATTCGTGTTTACGCACAGCCTGATAGACTATGTTTATGTTTATTCATAACGGTATATACATGTATACTTATGTTTTGTGCATTTAAAATTAATATACAATCATCTATAATTATCATTTCCACTGTTCCCACTTTTTCCGTATACACGCTGTAATCGAGGGTAGCAGCGTGTACTCACCTCAAAAAAGGTCCATAGCCCATTCTTGTATGTGTACTTGTTATAGCTCCCCTTCGATATGCTACTCAGAAGCGCTCCTGATTATACTCCTTCTTACACGGCGGCTTGTGCTGGATTCGAACCTGCAACCCTCCAGTTGCAAGGCAACGAATAATACCTTCTACAGTCTACACCACCGTGTAAAGTATGCATATACGTAATTATGTATACGAAGAAATGACTTGCAGGCAGGCTTACAACAGAGTTGTGTATACGTATGAACATACAACGATCAAAATACATAATAATGTAATTTGTCAATAATGTAGCATGTACACAATGTCATGTACAATTGTATACACTGCATAAATATACATGTAATTTGTCAATGTGGCATAGAGCCCATATAATTATATACATGTACAATTATATACATGTACAGTATTGTAATTATTGTATACACTGTAAAAATACATTTACGCAACTGTGGTTTATGGACCTCTCTCCAATTGACTACAAATTCCCTCAAGTGAAGATTGGGACACGCATCATTCTGCGCATGCGCTGCAGTGAGGAAGACCTTCATGCATCCATGCAATCAGTCATCAGCCTGTCGTGATAATTCCAAGATACATTAATTGATCAACTGGTTTATATCTATATATTGATATAATTTGATATATATATACATGTATAATATATATATATCTTACCATTTGCGAATGAGTATCCTGTCGATGACTCACGCTATAGGTTTTCCACCAAGGGAAATTGGCCGTTAGATTACATTATATGTGATTGACATGCAATGGACAGAGCGCTCGTGAATATGCTGGTGCCCCCTGCGTTTGGCTTTCAAGTGGTGCTTTCGAAATTTGGAAATTACGATTACGATAGAGAGATCTTCTGTATTATATGTGTATAGTATATTATTAATGGGAAAATTCAACTACAAGTCATAGCATATAGTCTCGAGCTACGATATTATGATTATGTTGTCGACATACGTGTAGTTACTCCTATCTAAAATGGTTTGGCATATATATTAGATATACATAAATGTGGCAATGTGTGGGTTTTCCGCAGTGTAAGAATCGTATAGAAAATTAGTCATGGCCTCCACTTGGTGGTTAATAATATTAATACCGCAACACCCCGGCGACAAGTCCCACCCAGCTTCTCCCATGACACTTGCTTGCGTCCACTCTGTGCTGCTAAAGCATCAAAAATATAGGGTGACACAAAAGTTCGTTCACCGTTTTCAAAATGCGTTATCTCAGTAATGGCTTCATATTTCTTTATAATATTTGGTCAGCGTATACAGCATTCAAATGAAAGATATTGGTACAAATTTGATTATGATCCGGTCCGTTTTCACATTTATTTCTAAGAAAATGTAAAGACGACTAGTTTTTGCGGAAAAATTGCGTTCATCAAATTTACACAATAAAGAAAATGTGTACACGCCTAGCCTCGTATACAAGCACGACAAGACACTGTTGTTACCTATATAGGACATACACAGACGTAGGCTATTAGCGTACAGTATCTCCTTTCTGCTTAATGACGGCACTGACTCTATCCAGCATAGAAAGCGCAAGCCTATACATGTACGTTTCGCCTGCTCCAAAGATGAAGTTTAGTCCTTTTGTGATGGTTTGGGGTGGGATGACTGCCAGGGGTCTTACTAAACTTCAATTTGTGCCAAATGGTACCAGACTGAACTCGCAGTACTACATACATCACCAAAATTCTCGAGCAGATCGTGAAGCGAGCGTCCAAGAGAGAAAATGAAACGGCAGTGTCAAGCAACGAAAGTTGTTTGTTGAGCAGGATGGCGCACGCTGTCATACATCAGGTGTGACGATAAAGTGGCTAGACGACAACCATCCGTCATACATAAAGCCGAAGGATTGACCACCCAACTCTCCGGACCTCTCTCCGATTGAGAACTTGTTGAGTATTTGATCTATCAGCGTTTATAAAGATCCTGAGCCAAAGAACGTTGATCCGCTCAAACGTCGCCTCCAACGAGCGTGGAGATCGATAGCAGTTGGGACACTTCAGACGCTGATCCAGTCATGCCGGATAGAGTCATTAAGGCAGAAAGGAGCTACTGTGCGCTAATAACCTACGTCTGTGTATGTCCTATATAATAGGTAACAACAGTGTCTTGTCATGCTTGTGTACGAGGCCATAGGCGTGTAGCCTACACATTTTCTTTACTGTGTCAATTTGATGAACGCAGTTTTTCCGCAAAAACTGGTCGTCTTTACATTTTCTTATAAATAATGGCGAAAACGGACCGGATCATAATAAAATTTGTACCAATATCTTTCATTTGAATGATGTATACACTGACCAAATATTATAAAGAAATATGAAGCCGTTACTGAGATAACGCATTTTGAAAACGGTGAACGAACTTTTGTGTCACCCTATATAACAATACTATAATAGACCTAGAATAGAATTACTTGCTGTGCATCATGCACAGTAAATAATATAGACTATAATATAATTATTTACTGTTATATTAGGCCTATGTGGTCTATACTTATAGTCTTGTACCGGGAAACGACACAAAACCTAAAACCCGAAGATTTATTAATCTTAATCCAAACTCAGCTGGAAACGGGAATCAATCTGTTCTTACAATAATTATTAATATCTGATTCGTTTTCAGTCATTGCAGATTGCAATTTTCGTCGTTGCATGTGGTCCGCACAGTTTGATCCGCGCTCAGTAGCCTATAATAATTAGACTGATATATATACAGGAACCAACTGCGGAGAATAATATAAAATAGATTTGATATCAGATGTATTGTAATATTCACCGTGTATCATGTATTTCAGACGCAACTATAATTAATCAGATGCTCTCTCGGTGCTGCAGGATATAATTGCGGAGTGGAGTCTAGATATAGACTTATACGATGTCGTACACACATGTGTATACATGTAGCCTATACGCTAGGGCTTTTATGAAGAAATTCTTAGAACTGCACAATCACTTCTTTCTCCTCACATCCTCTTTGGGAAATAATTACTCCCAAACGGACAACAATGACCATCGTTTTACTAGTTTTTACTGCAGTGCTTCTAAGACTGCACAAATCTGTTTTTTAACTACACATTTTGTACAACTCCACACACGAAAAGCGCTGGAATTTACATCACTAATAGTCTAATAATATCTATGTCGACGTATATCGGGCATTATGCATTTACAGTATAAACTTTCGCTTGATGCATCGTAAACTGTGTTTCTTTTCTAAAATGTATACGACTTAAAAAGTAACAACTCCACTGCTTCGCAATGGAACTCAGCATCCGTTCAATGATCATCGGTTAAATCAGTTCCTGGAAACTCCATCTCTTTTGATCGCAGCCCTGCAGCAAAACTCCAACGTTTCATCGTTTGTTTTGCAACAACATGGGATAAGTTAAAGAATGTCAGCTACTGACTCTTTATAGTTTGTTGTAGTCATGTCTGAATAAAACAGACACTATATCATGCGATTGGATGGACTCGTGTCGATTGAAGCGAGTGACTGCAGTCAGACATCATCATCATCACAACAGTCCTCCACCAACCACCATCTTTCTACCATCGTTATCAACATTATCATATGCATCATCATTGCCATTGCAACTAACGCAGTAGTCTTTACCGCCGTAATCACCATTTCGTTCAATGTTTCGTAGCCGTCGTCATCATCAGGCGAGATGATACCTCGCAGCATTTTTGGATGAATACTTGAGGTTTAAGGATTAGAATCCATGACTCCATTCATGGAATGCAGCGTCCTTTGCCACTGCGCATATAATGTCAAAGTGTGGAATCGAAAACACTGTCGTGGCATTGTTGTTTGTCAGTTGCTATCGCTCATAACTCTTCCCGTTCCACTTAACTGAACAATGTGAACATGACATTCGTTAAACAATGGACCATTGTCGCTCGTAATGCAAAGAACAATGCATAGACCGACCCGAGTATAATACAAGTCGTTCAAGTCTATTGCATTGTGCTTGACGCTATATAATCTGTACAGGAAACTGTTTCCGATGGCTCATCCGGTCTGCCAGTAATGTAATCCATTTCAATTCAGCATAATTTAAAGTGATATATAGCGGAATCGTGATCCCATTTATGATGGCCCATTGTTGCGAATATTATTCTATTGTCTATTGGCCAATTCGTGTTTTACTGACTGTCACAGTTGGTTGCAAAAAATCCTTGATTGATTGATTGATAATCCGATCTAAACTTAGAGAATAAAAATAATCAATTCGGGTCGTGTAAATTGAGTAGATCTATATAATCTCTCTTCATCAAATCAAATTAAAATTTTAATTTTATCTACTCCAAACCAACCTACTCTAAACAACAATTATAATCAACTCTTATCATTATGATCCAATTATGTTCAACTTAATAAAATCTACACTAATCAAATCTACACTAATCAAATCTGAACTATAATCAAATCCTATGATGTGAAGGTTTGTGTAAGGAACAGTTTTCGTCGCTCGTAAAACGCAAATCGACTTTCGCATTAAGTGGAAACCAGATATTATGACAAATTGAAGATTTGGCGTCTTAATGAAAAGACAGCGAAGACACCCGACACTCAATCTGGTCTACACGGAGCTAAGTAAACAGCTGGAACAGCTCATGAGAAGCTGAGACGGCACGAATAATTCCGAGGCCTTCGAAATGTCACCAGGAATCTAATTTACCACTCAATCGTTTTTACCGAGAGTCGTTTGATC
>OX243826.1:8492506-8522506 GCA_945859605.1 Lumbricus rubellus | reverse complement strand
ACGTACCACCGGAAAAATTGCGATAACTTCGCTACCGATTGACCTTTTTCTCCGAAAATTTTCCAATTTGCAGGGGAATGAATTTGCCACAATACCTGAAAGTTTCAGTTGAAACTTTTCATGTTTGCAAAAGTTACAGCTGTTCAAACTTAAAATTTCGTTTTTTTGAATATCCAGAGAATCTTGTTCCATTACATGTGATTTCATTACGATTTTTTTGGCAAATTGCAACACATAAAATGATGACAATGTCATACAACCTCACTAAGAGCTGTAGATAAGCTGTTTATTATGTAAGCTGTTAGTATATGGTCATATTTTGTATATTAATTATTAAGGCCTCAGTTTGTGAATCCGTTACTGAACGTCATGGGCAAAGTTTCTGCAGAGGATAAAATGGGAACTCGGACGTTACGTGAACAGAGACTGGGACATCGCGCGGTCATAGCAAAAGACCCAGTGAAAAGTGAAGCCTGAAGCACTTTGAAGGCTATCTGCAAACGTGTATAATGTAACGAAGGTCAGATGCTGGAAGAGAGGCAGGAAGTTGTCATTTGGTCTGACGGGGGAAAATGTCATGTTCAGGAAATTCGCTTGGTATTCGAAAGGGTTACGTTTGCAAAGCACATCATGATTTCAGTATCAGCTATATATGCTGGCGTGTGTTACAGCTGCAAGAAAAGACTGCATTTAATACCATTCAGTAGGCTAAATGTCAAACTCATCGCTGAACTCTCTTACCCAGACTCATTGAAGACCAGGCATGCTCTAACATCTGGTTTTAATTTCCAGCAGGACGGTGCGCCTGCTTGCTCGCACGGCAAGGCTGATTATGATGACGCTACCTTATTTTTGCCATCAAATGCAGTAAATTTATTGGCAAAGGTGACTAACAAACTCGCCAGACCTTAGTCCTCTTGCTTATCACGTCTGGTGAACTATTCTGGAACGCTGCAAGACATTTCATCCCAAGTTGGAGAACATTGGCCAGCTGAAGCAAGTCTTGCTGCTAATGTGGGGTCAGTTGCCGCAGGACCCGACCAACAAGGCCATACTGAGCTTCACAAAAAGAAGTTGAGCTTGTGCTAAGGCAGGGAGTGGACACTCTCATTATACCTTACAATAAATTGTAAAACGAAATTCTGAGGTCGTAGTGAAAAGTGATATCATTTGACATGGAAATCTACAAGTGACGTTCATTTTCCGCGAAAATTTGAAAAAACGAAATTTTAAGTTTGAACCGCTGTAACTTTTGCAAACATGAAAAGTTTCAACTGAAACTTTCAGGGATTGTTGAAAATTCATTCCCCTACAAATTGAAAAATTTTCGGAGAAAAATGTCAATCGGTTGAGAAGTTATCGCATTTTATCCGGTGGTACGTTTTTTTTTTAGCCACCCTGTATATAGGCTATGAGGTATCGGTATGAGTTTACATTATCCGTCTAAATGTCCGTGTCTACTCCCTCACCGGAAGTGCAAAGCCACAGCAAGAACTCCTCTCTATTTGCAGATCTATGTCAACAACCTTATGCACGCGCGTGCGTCTTCCTGTCAGTCTGCGTACGTCTGTGTATCGCTGCGTTCGTGTCAGTCCGGCTCATTCCGCCTGCGTGTTGCTATGGAAATAATTACATTAGAGTCTATAGAGCCGTAGCAGCAACACTGTTGATCGAGGGAAACGCGTAACGTGCCGCCATCTATAACGTGAATAATAAATTAATTTTGGACACCTCAAACTGCGAAACTTTTCGTCCATAAGAATCTGAATTAATTTTATCTTTTTGCACTGCTGCGTTGAAACCTTTTTGCTTCTATAGTTCGTCCAAAGTAGAGTAGACCCCCCGGACATGTCCTCCATGATCTTTTTCAACTGAATGTGTAACTGGTTATTCCCTTAACCTCCGCTCACATAGCCTAATCTTAAGATATCACGATGTGATTTGGATAGGGATTTATGACAAAAATGCTTATGGATGACTTGTTTGACGCTAATGTTTTAGTGCGTGTAATTATATTCTATTTAACTTTGTGATTTTAATTCGTACGTTTTTTATTACCTATTTTTACTTTGATGCATTGTAATGGTGTTCTATGTCCCATTGTGCGTTTGCAAGTGTGGTAATAAAGGAAATACTTACTTACTTACTTACTTACTTACTTACTTGCTTACTTACTTACTTACTTACTTATTTACTTACTTACAGTCATGGTCGCCCGCAGATATTGTTGCATGATCGGGCGGAACACATGACCCGAAGCTAAGAAATCGAAGTCGTTAACAGTTCACATCGACGGCGTCGCTTTTGTGAGATATACTAAAAATGCGCTATATAAAATGTCCTCTCTCTCACCCACCACACACACACACACACACACACACACACACACACACACACACACACACACACACACACACACACACACACACACAGATGCATCCGTGGATTATGGATGCCTTAGGGACAATCTTAAGGACTTATATTCCCACTCTTCCTCCTCCTCCTCCTCATCCTCCTCCTCCTCCTCCTCCCTCTCACCATTCTCGTCTTCTTCATCCATTGCTACAGGTACAGAAACATTTAAATCAATTATTTCCTTCGAGGTTTTATACAGTTTATTACACTCCACATTCCTAAAATGATTTCAACACGGACGAGGCATGTTGTGTAACTCCTTTGCAATGAAAGTCCCTCCAAAACATTTTATTAAAAGTCGTTTAATTATATTGCCAGTAGAGTCGAAAAGCGATTCAGTTTGGTCAACAAGACAGTCATAATAATAAGACAGAGACAGAGACAGAGACAGAGACAGAGACAGAGACAGAGACACAGACACAGACACAGACACAGACACAGACGGAGACAGAGGCAGAGGCAGAGGTAGAGACAGAAAGACATGGACAGATGATAAGTCGGCGATCCCGTCCGTATACAGATTTTTAAAACGCTTCCGACCATCCGACCGAGATTCCATAAAAAGGCAACAAAACATAATAGAGTTTAATCGTCGGGTTATTTCAGTGCAATGTGTCATGTGACCCATGGCAGAGAAATAATAATAATCGTCGCCTTTCCTATCAACGCCGAAGCAACATCTTCTGATGGCGTTAGGTGTCGCTAAACAGTTGGATTCAATCCACTTTCTCCTCCTCGAGGGAGTGAGGGACTATCCACCTTTGTTGCTTCTACAGCAGATGCGATGTCAGCGGGAGACACGATGGACAAAGAACGAGAATGACGTTGATCGTCTTTTTGTTGTGACGAAGGGGTCGTTAAACAGACAGTCTGCTGTATTCATCGCAAACGTCAGAGGAGAAGTATTATAGAGGCAATGAAGATTTCTGTCGAAAGAGTAAAGATATAAGAGACTTGAGAAGGAGGAGGGGGGAGAAGGAGGAGGAGATGAGGAGAAGAAGGTGATGACTGTGGTGATGATGATGATGATGATGATGATGATGATGATGATGATGATGATGATGATGATGATGATGATGATGATGATGATGATGATGATGATGATGATGATGATGATGATGATGATGATGATGATGATGATGATGATGATGATGATGATGATGATGATGATGATGATGATGATGATGATGATGATGATGATGATGATGATGATGATGATGATGATGATGATGATGATGATGATGATGATGATGATGATGATGATGATGATGATGATGATGATGATGATGATGATGATGATGATGATGATGATGATGATGATGATGATGATGATGATGATGATGATGATGATGATGATGATGATGATGATGATGATGATGATGATGATGATGATGATGATGATGATGATGATGATGATGATGATGATGATGATGATGATGATGATGATGATGATGATGATGATGATGATGATGATGATGAGAAGAAGACGAAAAGAGGAGGATGAGGATGCGGAAGAGGAGCAGAAGGAGGAGAAGGTGGAGAGTGAAAGAAGGAAGAGAGACGTGCACAGAGAGAGAGACAGACAGACAAACAAAGAGAGACAGACAGACAGAGACACACACGCACAGAGAGAGAGAGTAAGAGAGAGACAGACAAACAGAGACTGAGGCAGAGGCAGAGACAGAAGCAGAGACAGACCTATTATACTGGAACGCATTGGAGGACATGTAATTCCTTTTCACAGTTAAGCAAACAGAAACTTGAACCGGAAACTTTCCTCCTTCAGCCAATAATTATCGGAGACAGGTGACAATAGAAATCTGTTTGTCTCTCAGATCATTAACATTCTTTAAATAGCTTTTACTTAGACAGCCATGTAAAGCAGCGTATCGTATGTTAGTATGTTCGTATGTTAGTATACAAATGCACTCAGCTGTCTGTCTGTCTGTCTTTCTCTTTCTCTGTGTGTGTCTGTCTCTCGGTCTGCCTGCCTTCCTGTCTAAGTAGGCCTATATGTATGTCCATCAACCATTCATTCATTCATACGTTCGCTCTTTCTTTCGTTCGTTCATTCATTCATTCAATCATTCATACATTCACTCACACACTCACTTACTCATTCATCTATTCATCCATTCATTCACTCATTCATTCATTCATTCATTCATTCACTCATTCATTCATTCATTCATTCGTTCATTCATTCATTCACTCATTCATTCATTCGTTCATTTATATATCGCCTCTTCAAGTAGACTATTCAGATGCGCTCCCGACTTCAGCAAGGCAAAAAACAGTTTGAGTTGACTATAAATGTCTCAATAAGAGCCGCAGAAAGCCATCGAAGCTCCTAGAAGAGACGATTCCAGACCACTTGGCCCAACACGGAAAGACTCGATTCTGCATAGCTGCAGTTCGGGCAAATATAGAACCAGAACCACCCCTCTGTGCAGAGCGAAAGAGGGGTGGCAACCTTTTTACATCCTATATGGGTAACCATTGAAAAGATGAACGTCAAAAATGCCATCCTTCTCGTCAAAGTGCCACCCTTCTATAGTCGCTCCCGTATACACGCGCGGGGATATCCCCGATAGGGTGAAAAATTTGACAGGTTCTTGGCAGGGTACAAAGTGACACCGGAGGGGTGGCGGGGGTGGCTGGGGGTGGTGGAAGATATATGTACACAGAGATGGAAGTTTGCAGATTGAACGCGAGAGGACAGAGGCAGACTACGACAGACAGATAGAGTAAAACAGAGGAGGACACAGGCAGACATAATATACAGACTTAAACAGACATATTATGGTGATGGAGTCATACAAATACAGGCAGATAGAGGCTGGCAATAGCATGCAGTAGCCTACAAGTCAGGCATACAGAGGCATATAGGGAAACACATATACGTACAGAGACGAACAGAGGCAGACAGGGACATACATAGACAGACATAGACTGATGAAGACAGACAAAGACAGACAGAGACAGACAGAGGGACAAAGAGACATACCTAAGCAGACGCGGCACTTGGTGTGTGGCCTCCACTGAAAGATAAGAGCCTGAAAGTTATCGGCGCTTGAGAGTGTATGAAACGAGAAGAAGGCAAACAGACAAAGGGGCAGATAGAGGTAGGAAGGAAGGCAGTGAGGAACAGAGACAGAGAGACAGAGAGACAGAGAGACACAGAGACACAGACACACAGACAAGAGAAGCAATGGAGTTTGGGAAAAGAATGTAAAGAAAAGACGAAAGAATAGAAGGAGCTGGGTGAAAGATAGAAGAATGGAACAATTTGGAAAAGAGGTTATTGTTATAAATATAGTAACCGCTGGTATACACATCGATAGTATACCTATACATACATAAATACTGACCCACATTGTATTGTGTATATATGTATGCGCACTCAAACACGCACACGGTCACACACACACACACGCATATATATATATATATATATATATATATATATATATGGAATATCATATATTCTGTATAAGTCTTATGCATGCTTTAATTCAGATGTATTTGTATGCAATGCACGGAGTATGTATACATTTGCAGAGGCGTAACTTATATATAATTGCCTTTTATGCTGGCGATAAAAATGCGGACACTTCATAGCAGCTTCATGTGTTGAGTCTCGTATATAGTATCACACACGCACGCGCACACGCACACACACAAACACACACGCACACAGACACTAAAGAGCAAGGTCTGCTAATAGCAGACACCAGAATAGTTGGCTTCAAGCAGTGAGTTCCGCAATCCGTTACAACGGTTGCATGCATGTATGGAACTCAGACCATGAAGCATTTAAAGCAGGGAACCAGTATACAGCATCAATGTGAAATATACACCAATGAATTCTCATTATAGACAAACGTTATCTACAGCCACAAGGGAATTGCCACTTTGAGGTAAAATCTTGCCAGCATCACTGAAAATTTCTCTATATGCATGGGTTTTGTGAATTTTATTATGTATATATATAATATATATATATATATATATATATAAATATTCAATTTTTATACATGCAAAAATTATGTCGTAGTCATTTATTGAAACCAGTTCTTTATGTATAATATAGACTATAATTATTATATATACATATATATAATTTATTTAAATCTATAACAAATAGAAAGGTAGATCGTTTGTCTTTTGGTCTGTCTGTCTGACTTTCTGCATCTGAGCGCGTCTACTTTCTTATCTACATGCTTCTTTCTGTATATGCTTAAGTTTGCCTGTCTGTCTGTGTGCTGTCTGCCTGTCTGTCTGTCTGTCTGCCTGCCTGTCTGTCTGCCTGCCTGTCTGTCTGTCTGTCTGTCTGTCTGCCTGTCTGTCTGTCTGTCTGCCTGTCTGTCTGTCTGTCTGCCTGTCCGTCTGTCTGTCTGTCTGTCTGTCTGTCTGTCTGTCTGTCTGTCTGTCTGTCTGTCTGTCTGTCTGTTTGTCTGTCTTCAGTTTCTTCTTATCGCTGCATGCCTATAATAATAGTCTCGTGTGTGGCCGTCAGAACTGTCTGATAGTGCGACCTTTCTTAGTTAACCCTTTCACACTCCAATCACTTCATGCAGAGAAGAAACAGAAGCAACGGTGATTGAACAAACTAACAGTATTTAAACACGCAGAAGGTTCACTCGGTCTACAAGCAACTGGCACTATAAAAATGTCATGCTTACAGTCGTTAGTCTCTATACGCAGTGTTCATGGCTATGTTCGAAGTGCAAATCTCTTACTTGCTTACATCTACTTATACTCACCACTTACCAATACCAACCTACTTACGCACTTACTTACCTACCTATAGCTACCAACCTTCAACCTATCTATCTACCAACCAATCCACCTACCTGTCTACCTACCTACCTACATACCTACATACCTACCTGCCTGCCTACCTGACTGTCTGACTGCCTGCCTACCTAACTACCTACTTAATTAATTACTTAATTATCTACTAACTTACCTGCTTACTTACCTACTTACTTATTTACCTACTTACTTACCTACTTACTTACTTACTTATTTACCTACTTACTTACCTACCTACTTACTTATTTATTTACCTACTTACTTACCTACCTACTTACCAACTTACTTACCTAACTACCTTTCTACTTACCTATTGCGTAGATATGAAATAGGTTGTGGCGTGGACCAATAGTTCGGCATTATAATTATCTTATCCTAGGGTCGTTCGGTGTTATAGAGAGTTTAGTGGCTATAGTTATAACAGCGTTCCATCCAATATATCAAGCAGCAGAGAGGTGGTGCGTTCGAAGCCCCGCCAAGACAGGAATTTGTTGCATCATTTCTGCTTCACCGGCGCCCCATAGCCAGCTCTGTCTTAATGAATACACCGACTGTACACTGTTGGTGGGAGAACGGACGGCGCGGAAGAGGACTGATCATTCGGTCTCATTTGCAGAGACCAAGAAACTGAAGTCGATCGAATTTATGTCATAGCTCTCATGATGCAGGCCAGCTCAGACCTCGAGCTCATTCTTCTCCTTCTTCTTCTCCTCTTCCTCCTCCTCCTCCTCGCTCCTCCTCTTCCTCCTCCTTCTACTGCTCGTCCCTCCTCCTCATTCCTCTCTCCTCCTACTTCTCCACCTGCCCCTCTTCCTGCCATCCTCCTCGTCCTCCTTCTCGTCTTCCTCGTCCTCCTACTCCTCCTCCTACTTCTCCTCCTCCTCCTCCTACTTTTCCTCCTGCCCCTCTTCCTGTCCTCCTTGTCTTCCTCCTCGTCCTTCTCCTCCTCCTCCTCCTCCTCCATCCTATGATTTTGACCTTGCTATCAGTTAGCCAATCCGAACATCGATGCATTTAAAGTGATCACTTATCAAGCGCAATTTTCTTTGCAGCTTAAGTCTTTTCACCATTTACTTTGCCCACTATGTTGAGCACGCGCTTGCTTACGACCTTCCCATCAACGTATACCAAGCAATAACTGCATGTCCCTTCTTATAAACCCTGCCATACATGTATATCTTTGATAGCAATGTACGCATACAATACATGTAAATACATGCCAAGGGATAATTGGCATGTGAAACACATGTTCAAGCAAACATTCAAACACGCATACGCATGTGCCACATATTCCTACATACTTACAGCGTGTAATTATATACACATGCATCATTATGTACACGCACTTTATGCATACCATACATGGTTAGCCACAATAGTAACTGTTATCCTAGACAGCGGTCATATAAACGCTGCGAATAAATGATTGATTGAATGAATGAATGAACAGCAGGGCATCAAATTGAATTATAGAGAAATAAAATTGTGGCTTGACCGTGTTCATAAATATGTTTTAAACAATAATTTCTCCTGGTCGAGTATATTATGTACATGTATATACATGTACTTGTGGACTGCATGTTGCTGCAATGCTTTTGAAACGATCCAGAAGCGCCATAGAAAATAATGTACTTTAGTATAATTCATGTGAAATATGTGTCCACTCTTTGAAATTGCCCATCATGCAACTGCCTGCCGAACCGGAAGCGGACGTTCAGCTGGAGACAATATGGCGGCAATCGAAACAGATGCGCAATACAAATACAGGGTGTTACAATAATATTGGTGAGCACCAAACACTGTCTCGTGACATGTCAACAAAATCTCTTCTTATGATCTTTCTCACGCTCTGCCCTGCACGTGCTGCGTGAAAACAGTGCCTATGGTATGCGTGGACCGGTCTTGCATGTGGGGCGCTGTGGTGTAGTGGGTACATTGTATGCTCGTCGCCTTGCAATCGAAGGTCTGCAGGTTCGAATCCAGCTCAAGCCACCGCGACGGGACCTTGGGAAAATCCTTCACTCACAATTATTGCTCAGCGCTTCGGCGTGAAACACCGATGCAGTGTCCGCGCTGCATTCGGGAGCGCCACTGAATAGCTAGAGAAAATATAGCAAATATAGCAAATGCACGTATACAAACAAAGTCATAACTCAAACGAACACAGTCTGGTGTACCCTCCTCTGCCTGGCCGGGACTGCTGAGCGCTGGTGAGGTCGATTGCATTGAAATTTGAAGGTTACTGGTACCTATACGATACAAGCTGGACTCCTCCTTTTCAATTCCCCAAAAACTGAAGCTACCGACGCTGCCCTCTTCGCAGCTGTAGATAGGGACAACGATCATGTTCTTCTCTGATAGGCACACTGGCAAGTACAAACTGCGTCCCAGGCCACATCCATTTTGAACTTAACCAGCAGGAACAATTTTATTATTAGACGACAACACAAGTGCTGCTCAAGACGTCGTTTACTGTGGGCTTGATCCGCAGCTCTCTTGTCGCTTGTTAACTGTTGCGTTAATAATTGTGACGACCGTTCATTCATTTTTCAGCAAAAGGCATTATAATAATTTTACAAAACGGGATAAGTTGTATGTTGTGATGAGTTCATGGCTTGCTGCATGTAGCCTACTCATTCATCCATTCGCTCATTCATTTTTCGTTCGTTCATTCATTCGTTCGTTCATTCATTCATCCATTCGCTCATTCATTTTTTCGTTTGTTCATTCATTCATTCGCTCATTCGTTCGCTCGTTCATCCATTCGCTCATTCATTTAAAGCTTATTCGTCGGTGTGTTCAATCGTTCATTCATTCATTCATTCATGCATTCATTCATTTGTTCGTTCGTTCATCTATTCGCTCATTCATTTATTCGTTCGTTCGTTCATTTAATCGTTCATTCATTCATTCATTCATTCATTCATTCGCTCATTCATTCGCTCATTTATTTATTCATTCATTCATGCATTTATTCATTCGTTCGTTCGTTCAATTGTTCGTTCGCTCATTCATTCATTCGTTCATTCATTCATTCAGCCATTCGTTCGTTCGTTCAATTGTTCGTTCGTTCATTCATCCATTCGTTCGTTCGTTCATTCATCCATTCGTTCGTTCGTTCATTCATTCATTCGTTCGTTCATCCGTTTGTTCGTTTCTTCATTTAGTGGCACGTTCATTAATGTGTCTGCATATAAATCAGTCGTTTCCATCTGGTGACAAATAACGAACTGAGCAATAATAAGATGAACGATGATGATGAAGATATATACGACGCAGATAATAATCTATGTCGTTGCAGCAGATAATATATTATCTCTATCCAAGACTCTTGATATCAGTCTTGTTCTATCCTATATATATATCATTGGATCTACACATCTCTGAACGTTTCTTTCTTTGTATCACTGCATCTGTCTGTATTTATGTGTCCATGTTTTTCCAAATCCCCTCATCTCTGTGTCCCTATAGGGAATATGTACAACACAATCTCAATTCCTGCCAATGCAATATTATTCTTCTGTGTTCTTGTGTTCTTGTACAATTGTGTTCTTGACGACCAATGCTCGCTGGTCGTATCCATGCGTGTATCTCTCAATCCGGCCAAATCCACCTCTAAACATCACGCTCAAGAGTTTGCCCGCTCGACTCCCGATAATCGAAACACATTTTTCAACCGTCGACCGAGCGCCGTTTCCGCCTCTCAATGTGGCGACCGTCGCCAGAAGAGAGACCGTAATTCATAGATCTATGGTCGGTGGAAACACGTGACCTGCAGCTCCACAGAACTCAGAATAGAGCGAGGACAGCGCCGTCTGCGCAGCGTGGCGCATGCGCATTGCCTGCTCTTGATCCGATTGGATGACGGTCGTAAATTGCAGCGCTATATAAAATCTGATTGATCTTGCTAATTAAACTCGACACGGTCTTCTGATCACGTGTTTCCATTCATTCGCAACATTGCTGCACCAACAATATCATGCAATTATGACGCAGAAGTACAGGGTGGGCACAAAAACGAAAGCGACTCAAAAATAGCGAACGTTCAAATACATAAGGCTACATGCAATGATTGGTTGCATGGTTGGTTATTTGCTCGCTAAGACTATTAATATCATTTGGGATAGTCAGCGCAGAGAGCGCCTCTGAGTAGATATCTGGAAGAGGCGCTATATAAATTCTCAGAATGAATGAATGAATGAACGCCACTCGCTGCGGGTTGAAGTCAAGAACAACGCTGTTGTTTGAGGTTGTCTTATCGAGGTTTTGTTCTCTGTTGAAGGCAAGGCAACCGGGACAACGACAACGGACGAATGAGTATTGTGGTTGTCGTTTTGGTTGCATAATATTATTTCCTACATCGACAACTGAAGTATAGGGCACCATCATGGGCCTATACTAGCGACAACGTATGTAGACACACGTTTGGGGAATCCCCATTCTGTGTTGTTTCATTTTAAGACAACGAAAGCACGCTATGCTGAGACAACTCCGCCACTGGTTGCACTCCGAGAGTGCCAGTCCCAAGCCTGGATAAAGGAGGAGGGCGACGCTAATGATTTATTCACCACACAGTGTCGTTAAATTGCAACCACTACCTGCTGAGACTTTCCTTTCTGAGTCTCGTTGCATAATGGGACAACGACGCCCTGACAACATGACAACAGACAACCAAGCAGCGCAGCAACGCGCTTCCGAAAGCCATAATTGTTTCTCGCACGACCGACGACTCGATGCATATTGCTTTTACCATTTATAGAAGTCGATCCGATTGCACCTGGTGGGGGAGGCACTGCATGGGGGAAGAAGGGGTAAGCAGTCACACGTAGCCAGGAAGAGGCATTGCATGGGGGAAGAGGGGGTAAGCAGTCACACATGTAGCCAGGAAATGTCGTGTGATTGGAATTGTTATCGGGTCCGCAACTGACAGATTGATGAACTGTTGTTCCAGTTCATGGAGTCATTGCCCAGCGGTGGAAAGGGAAAAGGGTCAGTGAGGTCACATGAGGTCATCAGAGGTCACACGAGGTCAATTCGTTTGACCTCTGACCTAAGCAACGATCAGAATTCAGTGACCTCAAACCTTCGGCGAGATTGCGAGATTGGGAAGGTTTCAACTCGTCATATAATCAAAAAATGTGGATGCCTAATATAATAGGGGGCTTCAATAATGTGGACAGGGGAGATGATGGGCGGATTGGTGGGTGGATGGATGGATTGGTGGGTGAATGGGTGGGTAGAAGGGTGGATGGATGGATTGGTGGATGAGCCCATTATAGGCCAACTCATTGTCTGATGTAAGGACACACTTTCACAACAGTTTCTAATGTCAAGCCACACTTGACAACAGTGTCTGATGTAAAACCACACATTGACAACAGTGTCTGATGTAAAGGCACACAGTGACAACAGTGTCTGATGTAAAACCACATAGTGACAACAGTGTCTGATCTAAAGGCACACAGTGACACCAATGTCTGATATAAGGACACACAGTGACAACAGTGTCCGATGTAATGCCACGCATCACTGACTACTGTTACTGTTGTTATCCAATTGCATTGAACGGCGCTGATAGGATCTCTGTGGCCAAAGCAGAACAGAGTCAAACCACCAGACATCATTATCAGTCACGTCGTGTCTAAGATTGGAACTCAATCATCCGTTCGAAAGGATGCTCAATGCAATTCATCTGGGATGCGGCTGCTGATGCTGCTGCTGCTGATGCTGCTGAAGATGAGGATACATTGGGGAACCGTCGGAGACAGACGCATTGTCATCCATCATGTCATGGCTCCTGATTCGGAAACTTCTCTGCATATATTATAATATATTACACTCACATGCTTTGCATTTATACATTTCGAGATATATTATATACATGTATATTAGACAGACGGACATTATTGTAATTGTAATCGAACATTTATATAGCGCCACGTCAAGAGAACTCCTCAGAGGCGCTCAATAATGTTATGCAGTTGCGCCAACATGTATACACTACCGTTTACTATACAATTATACATGTCTATGATAGTAATATAATGTAAATAAATGTAATACATGCATTTATAAATTTTACATGTGAACGTATGCATGTACGCGTACTGCAAGTCAGTGTGCAGTGTGAGAATTGTGGGAAAATAACTGGGGGTTGGACTATGATCCACTTGGAATTAGGTATGAAAGACATACCTTACTATGGGGCTCTAATAAAGACTGAGGGGTTGAAACTCAAAACCCCTGGAAATTCTCACCCTGTCAACATGCGTATATAATATGTAGGCTACGCATATTGACAGGGTGAGAATTTTCGAGAATTATAGACATGCATGTGAGTACAATAAATTATGTGTGACGTGTGTTCCTCAGCCAAGAGTCCCAAGACATGATACAAAATATAGGCCTACATGACTTAAGAATCGACAGCAGCAACAATAACAATGATAACAATGATAACAATAATAACAATAATAACAATGATAACAATGATAACAATGATAACAATGATAACAATAATAGTAATGATAATAATGATAACAATGATAACAATGATAACAATGATAACAATTATTATAACAATTATAACAATAATAACAATGATAACATAATAACAATGGAGATGAACACACTATAGACTCACTCCTAGCCTTCCCCTTCGCCTCTTCTAGAATCGGTTTGAAGTTGCGAGGCGTTTCGCCTTCTTCGTCCAAGTACCAGTACCGGTACCAAATGTCGCTCTCATCTGGGTACTTCTTGGCGAAGGGCACGCGAAGGACGAGGTAGATAGGTTCCATGGTGAAGAAGTAGACACTTTTCATCTTATGTCTCGCGTTCTCCGGATAGAGCAGTCCAGCTACGGTCCAATTCATCTCAACGAATAACTGCCCGAAGAAGAGTCCTAACCTCGCGTACGGACTGGACATTCTCGTCAGAAGGCGGTACTCTTTCTTGTCCTGGAAGGCGTGTACAAATCCGGCCCCGGTGATGATCGGGATGTTCCAATAGGGCGAGAAGCGGGCGATCGGGGCCACGGCGTAATCACATCCGGGTCCGATGAACACGTCGGCCATCTTGCGGGCATGCATCTCGATTGCCACTAGAGGTCCCTTCGTCTCCGAGCATTCCGAGTCCCCGTAGTTGATCCGGATGTCGGTGGTCGGCAGCAATCCGGTAGAGTTGATGGTCTCAACGGCGTACAGGATCGCGGCCTTCGTCTTGCGCAGGGACCACGGAAACCTGCCGCTGTATGGTAGGATGACGCCCAGCTGAAGCGTGTGGTCAATCCGACGTGGTTCTACCAGCTGTCCATTCGAACCGATGGTCAGCACGACCACCGCTAAGATGACCAGCCATCGACCCTTCGTTGCCATGGTGATTTGAGGTTCGATCACACCAATCCGTGCATGATCGATCGATAATTCCAGATCGAATCTTGGACTATATATACATCGCTCCCTATATCCGTAACAAATCCAACTACGGATCAGTTTTACTTAGGAAGAGCTTCTCTAATGGGGTAACATCTGTATCTCCGAGCTACTGCATGTTCCTGGTTACCACGACTGTATACAGCTATATCCGTATTGAAGAGACAATCGGAAGTTTGCGTAGACGTCTAATAACTCTTCTCCCGTGTTTGTTGAACAACTTGGCACCACTCGCTACAAATGCCCCCTCATTTACGAATTCGACAAATATAGTCAGTTGGGTTACGACACATCTCTTCTTGCTGGAAACTCATTCGTATGTTGAACGAGAAAACATTTATAATTTCCTACTGACGCCCAGAAATTCCGTTAAATTAACCTTTCCTGGACTGTGGCACTTTCCGCTTAATTCCTACTCTGCTGAAAACATATCGTGAGTACGATTAGAAATCTACTTGCACCGTCGGTAAAAACGTCATCGTTGGCACATGACAACAGCACTGAAACCGTCATGCTACTGACACCGTGGACACCACCGACAACGCGTCTAGTATCTTTCTGGCAGCGACGTCAGCACAGCGAGTGCATCGTCGGCGGCGGCGGCACGATGCCGCAATCGGTGGCATAATGCCGAAATCATGGGCATCGGACAAGTGGCATTCTTTGAACCTATACACAACGATCGTTCGAGCTTCTCCTACTCGGTCGGTGGTGTAATAAATAATAAGCTTACAAGCGCTCCTCGCCAGCCATCGACTTTTCTGTCGAACCGATTTTCCGGTCGACAGAGGACGCGACGCTCCATCCACTCGTCGGGAACGCGGCCGCCACCGCCGCCGACCGGGCAGGTGGCCTCCTACACCGAAGCCCCCACCAACCCCTCCGCATGCTCCTCCTTCTTCTCCTTCATCGTCATCCCAACCTCCTCCTACTACTCTATCCTCGCTTCCTCCGCCTGCTCCTCCGCCTGCTCCTTCTCCTCCTTCACCGCCATTCCCACCTCCTCCTACTGCTACTCTATTCTCGCTTCCTCCGACGCTTTATTATCTTTTATCTTCCATTTATTTCGTCTCTGTCTCCAATTCTTAGTCGCGTCGTAGACCAATGTGCTTCTTCCACTTATTCCGACTCTTCCTCTTTTACTTCGTATGCGCTTTCCCTGTTTGCCATATGCGACTCATCATTATCTTCCTCTTTTCCCGTATCTCTCTCTCTCTCTCTCTCCCTCTCTCTCCCTCTCCCTCTCTCCCTCTCTGTCTGTCTGTCATTTATAGCTGGTTTGGCTAGGGGGCGCAAGTGAAGAAGAACCTCTTTTTTACCTGACGGGGACTTGAACTCTCTACTTTTGTGCTGACTGTCTGTCTGTCTGTCTGTCTGTCTGTCTGTCTGTCTTTCTCTCTTTCTCTCTCTCTCTCTCTCTCTCTCTCTCTCTCTCTCTCTCTCTCTCTCTCTCTTTCTCTCTCTCTCTCTCTCTCTCTCTCTCTCTCTCTCTCTCTCTCTCTCTCTCTCTCTCTCTCTCTCTCTCTCTCTCTCTCTCTCTCTCTCTCTCTTTTTACAATTCCTTTCTTTTCCGTCAACGCTTCATCTTTTTTCTCCTGCTCTTTTCTCGGCTCTCTCTGTCTCACTCTGTCTGTCGGATTGCCAGTCTCTATCTCTCCCCTAAAGTTTTTTCTCCTCCGTAACGTCTCCTTTCCTTGCATCCTTCTATCCCTCCTCTTTTTCTTCTTCCTTCTCTCTCCACTTCCTCCTTCGTTCTTTCTCTTCTCATCCTTCCTCTTCTTCTGCTTCTTCCTCCACTTCCTCCTCCTCCTATTACAGTTTCTTTCTCTTCCACAAGATCCTATCCGCGCCAATTGAGCCACTACAGAGGATTAGGCAGATAAGTATTAAATCCATTTGTGGCTCACTGACGAGTGTCGGCAGCAAAAATTTCCCGCACTCGAGGGTAGAAGCAATTGCTATCGCCGTTTGTGAGACCCTACCACGTCAGATGGGGTGGGTTAGGGTAGTGTGGGGTTGGGGTGGGCTTGGGGTGGGTTGGGGTGAGGTTGAAGGGTTAGATGGATTCATTGCCAGCAGCAGCAGCAACAGCAAGTGGTTGAGGCATCAATAAAAGCAAACAGTAACTGAGGAAGTGAAGTGGAAGATATTCCAGAGATCTATTGTTATTATTGTCGTTGTTTCTTTCTTCGTCGTCGTCGATTGTTAAGGACGAGACAAAGAATGGATGATGGGGGTGGGGAGTGGAGGTCGATAACAATGGGAGCAGAAGACAATGGAAATGGATGGATGTGAAGAGGTAGGAACGGAGGCGTCGCAACAAGAGGAGGAGGAGGGTAGGTGGAAGCGGAGGAGGATGGGAGGCGAAAGGTGGAAGAGGAGATGGTAGAGGAGGATGTGAGATGAGGATGGGAGATGAGGATGTTAGAGGAGGATGGGAAGATAAGGAGGAGGAGGAGAAGGATCAGAGATGGATGGAAGGAAGAGGATGTGAGAATAATGGGTGGAAAGAAAAGGAGAAGGTGGAAGAGGAGGATGAAGGGTTGTAATGATAGGAAATGCAGCAGCAGGAGGATAGATCAGGTTTTGCAAAGAAAACTCACAGCTTCTCTGTCTCTCTCTCTCTCTGTCTCTGTCTCTGTCTCTCTATGTCTCTTCTGTCTCTCTATCTCTATCTCTCTTTATATTTCTCTCTTTCTCTCTCTGTCTGTCTGTCTCTCTCTGTCTCTCTGTCTCTGTCTCTGTATGTGTCTGTCTGCCTCTCTCTTTTACCTTTTGCTGTTCTTTCTGTATCCTCTATCCATTTTTCTCTTTTCATTCTCTCGCTCTGAATCTGTATCGGAATCGGTTTCCGAGTCGTACGCACACAGACAAACAGACACACAAACACACAGACAAACAGACAGACAAACAGACAGACAAACAGACACACAAACATACACACAAACAGACACACAAACAGACACACAAACAGATACACAAACAGACACACAAGCAGACACACAAACAGACAGACAAACAGACACACAAACAGACACACAAACAGACACACAAACAGACACACAAACAGACACACAAAAAGACACACAAACAGACACACAAACAGACACACAAACAGACACACAAACAGACACATGCAAACGCACGTATAGCCTACAGAATAACACAGATGGACAGACGCACACAGAGGACTTTAACAGGTCAACTCTGGACTAACTCACTTAATCAAATCACGTGACCTTTGACCAACTGATATGGCCTAAATAAATTTAAACTATGTTTATTCAGCAAGATCTGATTTCTTGTCCAGCAGTCCTCAGAAACAAATCTCAAGAATAGAGACAAAAATAATAAGAGAAAGAGATATATATATATATATATATATATATATATATATATATACAGACATATATATATATATATACAGACAGACACGGACGGACGGACGGACGGACGGACAGACAGACGTTATGAGAGTTTGCCACTCGCAGACAAATTATTTAGCCATGCATGCAGGCTATATTCGCTTCCGTCGGCTGAACAGGAAAGACTGCGCACAATGATAATAAGGCAAGAATTCATCATGTGCCTTGTAACAGAATTATTGCCTGCTAGCTCGTAAGTGGCTCTATCAATGTGAAAGACCGTGGTTGGCCAGCACGCAGCGCTGCGGCGAATTGAATGTGAACTAAACTACTCCACCTAGCGAATAAAAATGCATCAAATTCCACCTGCCATCGGCTGTAGTCTGAGTTTCCGTTAGAACCTTCAACGATAAGGTATAGGCTAGCAGATAGACTTAGATAGTGATTTAGTATTAATTACTGAATCACTATCTGCTATCTCTCAGTATTTATGCAGCCTTACAAAGTTACACTATTATAATATTATTGGCTGAATGGCAGCTGCAGTCGGTCTAGAATGGTTTTAATTCTATTTACGATCGCATTCGCTAGATGGCGAGGGTTGATCATCAAATACTCACCAGGTGGCTGTTGTACGGTCATCACAACTGCAACGCTCAAATAGTCGCCAGGTGGCCAAAAATTATTGCCGCTCGCAAGAAGCAGTAATAATTATATCGGCTTGAATATCTAGCTCCTCCCACTCCTCTCCTATCCTTCATTACAATTCCTTCTCCCCCTTCTCCCATTTTCCAACTACTACTCCTTCTTCTTCTTCTACTCCTACTCCTCCCTACTCTTTCTCCGTCCTACTCTTCCACGTCCTCCTCTCTCCTCCTACTCCTCTTCTATTCCTTCTTTCCAATTCCTCCTCTTCTCCCCCCATTCTCCAACTACTCCTCCTCCTCCTTCTACTCCTACTCCTCCCTACTCTTTCTCCGTCCTACTCCTCCACGTCCCTACTCTGTCCTCCTACTCCTCTTCTATTCCTTCTTCCAATTCCTTCTCTCCTCCCCCATTCTCCTCCACATCCTCCTCCTCCTACTCCTCCTTTCTACTCTTTCTCCCTCACACTCCTCCACCTCCTCTTTCTATTTCTCCCATTCTTCCCCCTCAACCACTCCACCTCCCTCTCCTACCTGCACATCGTCCTTCACCCCCTTCTCCATGCTTTTCATCCATGATCTCCTTTCTTCTCATTCTTCTCGTCACTTTCTCCATTCTCATCCATCATTCTCCACCTACCTCTCCGATGTTTGAATTGCGATTCCCTAGACGAAACCACGCGATATGAGACGACCCTGCTCAGAAGAATGGTTTGCTTTTAACTTTCGCCATTGTCTGCATGTCTGACATGTCTGTCTGTCTGTTTGTTTGTCTGTCTGTCTGTCTGCCTGCCTGTCTGCCTGTCTGTGTGTCTGTCCTTATATCGTCCGTCCCTCTGTATATCTGTCTGTCTTTCTGTCTGTTTGCCTGTTTGCCTGCCTGTATTGTCTGCCTATCTGTCTACCTTCTGCCTGTCTGTCTGACTATCTGGCTATCTGTCTGTCTATCTGTTTGTGTGTCTTCCTAGCTGTCTGTCTGTCTGTTTGCCTGACTGTATTGTCTGCCTGTCTGTCTGCCTTCTGCCGGTCTGTTTGTCTGTCTGCCTGATTGCCTGCTTGTTTGTCTGTCTGTCTGTCTCTCTGACTATCTGACTATCTGTCTGTCTGTCTGTTTGTCTAACTCTGTGGGCGGTGGAGTTTACCGTCCATCCGGTTGGTTGACTTTGTCCGGGTGATTTACCGAATTGTTTGCTCGATGCATTGATGGATGCTGGAAGAATAGTTTGGGATGGATGGATGGATGGACTTGTGAAATGAAATGAACGAATGAACAAATGGATAAATGGATGAATAAATGAATGGATAAATGGATGGATGGATGGATGGACGGATGGACGGATGGACGGATGAATGGATGGATGGACGGACGGACGGATAATCGACAGATGATGGGATAATTGGGATATGGATGGAGAGAGGTATGGATGGCTGGACGAAAGAATGAAAAGAGGAATATTATGCCTAGACTAAATTCATCTGCTATTTATAAGTCGCTCAAAACCTATTATTTTAGCTGTGGCTGGACTGAGAGCACCTCTGAGTAGGTTTCTTGAAGAAGCGCTATATAAATTCACGAAATGAATGAATTAATGAATTATATATAATATATATAATTAATTCAATCATTTCGTGAATTTATATTATGTAGATGGATGAATGAATGGAGTAAGTAAGGCAATGATATGAAGACCTAGTGATAACCTGACGATTACGGTTTATCACTCAGCAATTCGCCCTTCTTTATGTCTGTTTGTCTACCAATGTCTGTCACTGTCTGTCTGTCTCTGTCTCTGTCTCTCTGTCTCTATCTCTGTCTCTGTCTGTCTGTGTGTGTCTGTCTCTGTCTGTGTGTGTGTCTGTCTGTCTCTGTCTGTCTGTCTGTCTGTCTGTCTGTCTGTCTGTCTGTCTGTCTGTCTCTGACTCTCTTTCTCTATCTCTGTCTCTGTCTGTCTGTGTGTGTCCGTCTCTGTCTGTATGTCTCTGTCTCTCTGTCTCTGTCTGTCTGCCCGTCCGTCCGTCCGTCTGTCTGTCTCTCTGTCTCTCTGTCTGTCTGTCCTCCCTCTCAGTCTCCAACGACAACGACGACGACTGGAGACAGTGGTGCCGAACGCAGCTAAGACTTCCAGCTAATCAGATCAGGTTGTTGAATTATTGCATCTGCAATTTCACCCGTCCACGCTGCTGCAACTACTGATGCAACTGCTACTGCTGCTGATGCTGCTGCTGCTGATGCTGATGCAACTGCTACTGCTGCTGATGCTGCTGCTGCTGATGCTGATGCAACTGCTACTGCTGCTGATGCTGATGCTTCTTCTTCTGCAGCAACTACTGCTGCTGATGCTTCTTCTTCTGCTGCTGCTGCTGCTGCTGCTGCTATTGATGCTGCAGCCGATGCTGCTGCAACTACTGATGCTGCTGCTGATGCTGCAGCTACTGATGCTGTAACTTCGTCGCCGCAGTTGCAATACCTCTCTAACTCTCTCCATCACTCGCGTCTTAATCCTCTCCATCCACCGTCCATCCATCTGCGTGCGCATATTAACTTAGATCTCTCAATTTCTCGCTTCAAGTAGAAACCACTCCACCTTCTTCCATCCATCAACTTCCACTACCGCCCCACCCACCCTCTTTCATTAGCATCACACGTAGCATACATCTTCTATGGTCGTAGCATTCAACGCTGAATCCTGTCCACGGGTGTCCACGGGTGTCCACGGGTGTCCACGGGTGTCCACGGGTGTCCAGGGTCTGCTGCATAGGACGGGCGGCTATAGGTCACCGAGAAAACGCGTAAGTGAGTAACGAGATAAGTGCGTTCTTTAGCGTGAAGCACTTGCAAAACGCGCAGTACAGTACAAAATGCACAGGAGTCAGGACTGGTAGGCCTATTGGTTTGTATGTGCACTTGTTATAGCGTCCCTTCAAGCCAGCTACTCAGAGGCGCTTCCAACTACAGATCGGACACTGCATCGGAGTTTCACGCCGAAGCGCTGAGCAATAATTGCTAGTGAAGGATTTGTCCAAGGTCCGTACACAGCGACTTGAGATGGATTGTACGTTCAAACAAAGAAACGTTTGTACCTTCTGGTCAAGAATGAATTGCCTGAGAGACGTGTGGGATTGTCTGACCGTGTATCGAAGGGTGGGGGGGACGCATGGAAGTGAATTGCTTCTGGTGGGTTTGCACGTATGGTTATGTGAGTGAATGAATGAATTGGTCATCGGGTGCGTGTGTTTTGGGCAGGTCTGAAGTGCCTGGACGCCCCTTAACCTTCCCAGACTGCTGACCCAATGAGTGGTAGGACGGCGCTCAGACAGACAGACAGACAGACAGACACGTAAACAGGTGGACATACAGACAGTCAGACAGGCAAGACAGTTTAAGTGCATGGAAGGCGCCGTCCATGACCGCCCTGCACACTTTAAGTCCTGCCGGCGTCCGATACGCTTTATTTGGAACCCCTCCCCCACCCCCACAGGCTCACAGAGGGTCCCAGGGACAAAGGCCAAGAGGTTTGAAACCTCCAACGAATAACATATTGACTGGATATGGAATAATATAAAAATTATGAAGTCCCAGAGGAGCCGCGAATATAAAATCTGGTTTAACGCCCTTGATCTTACAAGACCAGAAAAGCGGATTATATAAATTATAGAGTCTATACGACCGTCTAAATTCTAGAATTTTGATAGGTGAACAAAAAGAAACTGGCTATACAAATATATCAAGTCAGTTAGTTTGTCAGTCAGCCAGCCAGTCAGTAAGTCAGTAAGTCAGCCAGTTAATCAGGCAAACAAACTGACTATAAAAATGTTATCTAGACACACGGACAAACAGACAGACAGTCAGTCAGACACGGAGACAGACACACACAGACAAACGGACAGACAGACAACTTTCGTGCAGTAGTCTGAGTCTCTGCCCTTCAACGTCCGAATAACGACAGTCTCGCAATGATTTAGCGCCTTTATCCGTGTCGCCACGGGAGTATCCTGCCGCGGCGGCCACTCATCGGTTTCCATTCCTCACCGATCTCAGCCGGGGGTGGGTGGGGGGTGGAAGGTGGACCCCTAACGACTTCAGGCGACAATCAGATTGCCCCTCGCCCTTCATCAGCCACCCTCAGCTGCCATTGCTAATCTAGCGCTCGTGAATAAGCTAGTGCCCTGCAAGCGCTTGGCTTTCGAGTGGCGCTTTAGAAATTTGGAGATCACAATCACGATTACAAATTGAATTCCTTGGCGAATTCCTCGTCTATTATTATAGTAAGCACCAAGATAAATTGGCACACTAAAACCTTGAGTAAGCACTTATCGAAACGTTCAGAGACGAGGTTACGGCAGGGTCCGAGGGGTCTGCACCCCATTTATGATTTCATTGAAACGTTATAACGGAAAAACGCCGTGTGAACATTGGTTGAAACTTCCGAGTTAAGCACTGCGGAGGGATTTCAAGCCACTAGTCTTTCCGATATACTTCCGTGGCTTGGGTGGTGGTACCTTCCTCTTCCTCTTGGAATTACTGAATTAATAGAATAATTGAATAAGTCTATGTGGGTTGATTTGGAGCTGAATGGAAATTGGCTGTGCACATGGAGGAAAAACGGTTTAGTTTATTCGTGTAAACGGGTAACAAATTGAGTATACAAGTGTTCGTCAAGATATCAAAATAACATCCATATCCAGAATCTTCTACATCTTTCATTTTTCGATCTTATATTATCTATGATCTATGATCTTTCATGATCTTCATTTTTTGCATCTTGTATTTTCTGCATATGGATTCTTTTACATCCTGTGATTACACAGCGAGTCGTATCATATATCTAGGATCTTTTATAGGCTTCACTTTAATATCTTGTGTAATTGGAATCTTGCGCACCTTGATGGTTTCAATGTCACGCACGAGAAGAATAGTATTCTTCCATGAAGGACGAGGAAGAGGACTATAATAGTAAAAGGAGGGGAGACAGAGTGGGAAGAGGAGAAAGGGGAGGCGAAGAAGAAGGAGAAAAAATGAAGGAGATTGAGGTCAACAGCTCCGCTAATAACTTGACCTTGGTAGCGTTAATAAAGCGAGGATCTAGAATGTTGCGGAAAGTAGGATCAGCTGATTTTTTTCTTCTCTATCGTTATGAAGATACACGACAAAAAATGTGACACTCAAGAGTCTAGAGTCTAGAATCTAGATGACCATTAGTATTTGCCCGAAAGACTTCGTATCATCCTGACTGTGATAAGGATAACATGGCCGAAAACACGTAATAGTCAGATTATATGCATGTGTATTTTATACATACATAATAAACATTGATGCATACATGCATACAATACATAAATATATACAATATGTATATTATAACCATAATCATAACCACAGTTTTTATTGCCCATGTGACAGCTGACAAAACATCTTAAAAAAATAATGGCTCGAGAAACTAAAAAATCAAAGCGAGATGCATGCATAAGAAAAAAGGAGGGCGCATAGACGGAGGAGGAGGAGGAGCCGGAGAAGGAAAAACTCTGAGGAGGGACAGGAGGAGCAGATAAAGATGGAAAAGTATCCGGAAGGAAGTGGAGAGGGAGAGAATAACAAGGAGGAGGAGAAGGGCGAGGCGGAGAAGGCGGAGGAGTGCGACTAATAGGAGGAGGAGGAGAAAGTCGCTGGAGAAGAAAAAGACTTTTTGGAGATGATGGGAGAGCAGATGAAGATGAATAAGGAATGAACAAAGAGGAGAGGCAAAAGAATGATAAGAAGGAGGAGAAGGAAGAGGAGAAGGAAGAGGAGGAAGAGGAAGAGGAAGAGGAAGAGAAGGAGTAGGAGGAGGAAGAGGAGGAGAAAAAGGAAGAGGAAAAGGAGGAGGAGTAAGAGGAGGAGAAGGAGGAAGAGGAGAAGGAGTAGGAGGAGGAAGAGGAGAAGAAGGAGAAAGAGGAGGAGGAGGAGGAAAAAGAGGAGGAAGAGGAGGAGGAGGAAGAGGAGAAAGAGGAGGAGAACAAGGAAGAGCAGGAGGAGGAGGAGAAGGAGGAGGAGAAGAAGAATAAGAGGAATGATTTAATTGATTGACGACCGCCCAGACATTCAGAGCGCTAAGAGCGCTATTGAACGGTGGTCGTACAATGGCGCCTCATAAAATAAATGTAGATATGATGGCTGCAGACGAGTAAAACGACGACATCGTTTGTTCGTCTCATCGCTGTCACGCGGCTCTCATGAACAGAGGAGAATATTATCTATAACAGGAGAGATTTAACCACAATGCGATGGGAGATAATATTATTATTATATATATATTATATCACACGAGGTTATGGGAGATTTTCCTATCTATAGAGCGCTCATCAGTAGAGAGATTTTCTAAGAGACATTTAGTAGAGTGGTGTGGGAGATTTACTTAGAGAGGTATAGCAGTAGATTTTCCTATAGAGAGTTGGTGGAAAATTTTCTTAGAGAGGTAGTAGGAGACTTAGTTAGAGAGGTTATGGGAAATTTTGAGGTGTCATGAGAGATCTACTTAGAGAGGAAGCTGGAGTTTTTCTTAGAAAGTTGATGAGAAATTCTTTGAAAGGTCTTGTGAAATTTTCATGAGATGCCATGGGACACTTTCTTAGAGAGGTAGTTGGAATTTTTTTTTAAAGGGGTGGGTGAAATTTTCTTACAGAGGCGTTGGAAAATTTCCTAGAGATGTTAAGGGAAATTTTCTTACAGAGGTGCACGGTTGGAGATTTTCTTCGAGATGTCATGGGAGATTTTCCTAGAGAGGTGGTTGGAGATTTCTTAAGGGGTGTGTGAAATTTTCTTAGAGAGGTGTTGGGAAATATTTCCTGGAGATGTCAAGGAAAATTTTCTCATTGAGGGAGAGTTAGAGATTTTCTTCAAGATGTCATGGGAGATTTTTCTAGAGAGGCGATGTCAGACTGGCTCACAGGGCGTGGTGTATTGCTTTATTTTGGCCTCGACTGATGGAACGTGTGTAATGAATCCACATTTTAATGGACGTTTTCAATTATAACGACGGGTCAATAAGGCTTTATTCTTTATTTCGACATATCACATATCGTATGACTACAACGTCGTTTTTCTATCTACGCTTTCATTAGCAAAGAAACCGCTGACTATACGCTTTTCTCCATCCTCCCCAGATTGTCTGTCTGACTGTCTGTCTGGTTGTCTGTCTGTATCTCTCTCATTGTTTGCCTTACTTGTCTGATATAATATTATGCTCGTACTTTGCCTGTCTGTGTGCATTTCTAGTGCCTGGCGATATCGGAATCTATAACTAAACACAGCACAGTTACTATAGCCCATGACAATATTGATGATGATGATGACGACGACTACGTCGACGACAACGATGACGACGATGATGACGATGATGATAATAAATAAATTATTAATAACATAATAATAGTGACAATGATAATAATAATTTTATCATTGGTGTCGCCATTGTTGGCATTTAAAAAATTCATAACCTCCTCCTTCTCCTCCTCCTCCCCCCTCCTCCTCCTTCTCCCCCTCCTCCTTCTCCTCCCCCCTCCTCCTCCCCTCCTCCCCCTCCTCCTCCTTCTTCTTCTTCTTCTTCTTCTTCTTCCTCTTTATCGTCGGAAGCAAGGGTTGTCAATGCGGTGATATACACGGTGATTCATAAAAAAACGTTACCCTACATATTTTACTGTAACTCCGCCAAACATCGGGTTATGTGGACGAAATTTTAGGTGAGGATAGAGGATTCATTTCTGAACATTATGGAAGTTAAAATTTATTTTCGAAATTACCCTCATTTGGCAGATACGCATGCGCGAAGACGCGTACGCCATTTCTTGGCTGATTCACCAATGATGCGCTGATCCATTGTGTCCGATGCCTCCACAAATCTACGACACAACTTGTTGACATCGCATATTCAAATTATGTAGACATTTTCTTGCATGACACTATATATCTTTTGGTCTACTGGATTTAAATCAAGACTATTGGGTGGCCACAAAGTAGGCGCGGGATGAAATCAGAAGTTTCAGTTCCATTACGCAACAGTTTCTCTGTGCGCACCAGCGCTATTATGATGGACGATGAAATAAGCCTACTCCGTAAATGTCACGATTGCCTGGCAAAGTGCAACATCTCTGCAATATTGTCCATTGACCTCAACATCTGGTTCGATTAAATGGATATGTTCGTACGACCAAGTGCAGAAACCCGACCGATGCCATAAGGGATTTGCTGAAAATTGGTCGATTTCGCAAAGGACGATTTGCTGGAACGTCCCTCTTCTGTGTACCGGCAGATAGGCTACGTATTATTGCGAACATTCTGATTGTTACTGGGTGATGCCACAGTAAACAATTTCTCATCAGGAGGCTAAACCATATGAAATTGACCAGGTTTGCATGATACAACCTCAGTGACTGACAGGAACGTTGGAATCTTGCTTGTTTCTCGAGATTATCGTGACGTCATTAGTTTTGTCATCCGCGTTACGTCATTATAGCTCCGAATGTGAAATAATTTATGTAGCACTTGGCTAGACCATCACACCATATTATTCTGAAATTTCATTAAATTTGATGGTCATCGACATGATTTATGCTGACTTATGTAGGGTAACTTTTTTTATGAATCACCGTGTATATTCGCGATTCTTTGTGTGGAACGAAAGATGAATTGTTCTTCGTATTACATAACAAAACATTTATGTGTTATGTGGAGATCTTCTTTTACTTTCCAAGCACTGCAAGCAATCGTCGATGGCAATATCTCACAGTCACACTAAAATAGCAGAACAGCATCGCTCTTAATCTAGCCTTTGTAATCCATACTCTGCGCTGGTCAAGCACTGCTACATGCGTCTCTCTCTCCCCGTTCATCCTATCTTTCTGCCTATCTATCTGTCTGTCATCGTCTGTCCGTCTCGTGTCTCCCTCCCTCCCTCTGCATGACATTGTATGCATGCCTGCATGAATGCATGTATGTATGTAATCAATGTGTAATTTTAGTATGCATGTGCAAATGTGCATCTGTATGTACGTATACCTACGTAAAGCATGCACGTACGTATGCACGTATATATGCTTTGTTTGCACGTGTGGTTGTATGCTCATTATGCATTCCAGCTTGTGACTATTATAGCCTACCTGTATGATGCAATTTTGATTATAGGAAGTGGCGCGAGGAAATGGATTCATCTCCTATATACAGTCATTTCCATAATTCCTTCTGCCACCACATCCCTCCCCCTCTCAAGACTTACACCTTGACTTGACCTTTGTGGTCAGATCCGCCTCAGACCATAATATACACTGCAAGCCAGGAAGCTGAACACGAACAGGTTGCGCAACGTGAAGTAAATCATCGAAGGGTTTTGGTAATAAGTTCAACCCTCTGTAGTCTGTACATAGTCTTACATGCTGTACCTTTTCATGTTTAGAGCGATACACAAGTCACCGCTTGTTACTGTTTAATGACACGGTATCATATTTCAAGGATGATCATAATTGTCGCCCTCCTTCTTTTTCCATGGCTTGGGACTGGCAGTCACCCACCTGAAAGTTCCCTGTACCGTTGTGAATTCTGCTGCAGATTCAGGTTTAAGGGGGATTATTCTACATGGAAAGGAATGATTATTGTCCGTTGTGTATTATTAAAAGTGACTTACAAGCAGCAATTGATGCGTTCATGCCTACATTAGGCCTAGGCCTATAGCCAGCTACACTATAGGAGATGAGTTTATTTTAGAATGTAGAGCAATACTAAATGATAAAAATAATGATAAAAATAATGACATTAATATCGGTGGCTATATAAATATCTGCGCAGAAATCATTATCCGACATATTCACCTATAATTACAATATATTTAATTATATACACTGTGAGCCATAAAAAACCGGGCCACTTTATGTTTAGCTATATCTCTGTCATTTCTTTATCGATTTTTACACTTTTTGCATTATTTTAAACAGGAATCAATACTCTAAAGAGCAGAAATAAACATTATCGATTTCATCCTACATGTATGTTAAACTTGTCTTGCCAAATTGAAGACATTAAAAAAACACGTGAGAATCGATCAATGCTGCATTTTTACTACTTAAATGCAAATGATTCTTCAGTGCCTTTATTTGTTTAAAGTTTGTGTTCAAAATTACTTCCTTTTCACGTACACATTTTGCCAAGCGACGTCGCCACTGATCAATTGCAGTGTCAATAAGATGTTGTTCCAGATCGTTCCAGACGGATACGAGACACTGCCGAAGTTTATCAGTGTTCTGAATGCGCTTTTGGTACACGCGCTGTTCCATAATGGACCAGATGGAATAATCGACTGGATTTAGGTCAGGCGAATTGGGTGGCCATATCTCTGGTCCTATGAAGTATGGTGCATTGCGAGACAGATACTCAATTGTTTTAGGCTTGTCTACCTGGCTCTGAACCAATTCATTGACAGCGGCGATATTATCTTCAGTTCGCGACGATTTTGGCCGACCACTTCCCGCAGCGCGTTCAACTGAACCGGTAGTTCTCAACTTTCGCAGAAAGTCATCTAATGTTTTTCTTTTCCAATTCTTGTTCGGAAACTCCTTAATTAATCGTCTAGAAGAATAATTTTTGCATTCCTGCAGATTTTTAATTAAAATTTTATCCTCAAAGCTCATTTTAACTCAAATTTTCAACCATAAACTTTATTTACATTATGCTGCGAAACGGATATGACGTCATCGCGCAAGTAAATAAGTAAATTGTAGAGATTTAATTTTTCTTTCAAACGACACAAAAACTATAAAAAATTGTTAAAATACCGACCGAGATATAGCTAAAAATAAAGTGGCCCGGTTTTTTATGGCTCACAGTGTATATATAAGTATGCATGTTATTATTATATAAATATAGACTCTATATATTTATCGGGTGTCAATTAAATCACATTCATTCGCAGAGGAATAACTGTTGTCTACATGTATAGACTATAGACCTTATGTATAGGCTAGGTGGGTCTTGACTTCTATGCTCTGACGGCAATAATTATGGGGGAAATGGGGATGAGTTAGACTTTAGCCTCTGGTGGTTATTTAGGGGAACAAAGGGTCGGTTGGTCTTTGGTCTGTATTGGTATACACGAGAATAGAATAAGGCGTCATGCAACAGATATACTTAGGTGCATATGTGTATACAATGAATATAAATATATGTATGCGTGTGTAGTGTGTACATGTATAAATGTATATAATTTTATGTATATATAGTGATTAGGCCTACCATAAACAAATTCTGTATTGAAAGGTTTCGTCGTTATAAAATTATGTGCGGCATTGTATCTTTAACCGCGGCAA
>OX243826.1:8445806-8492306 GCA_945859605.1 Lumbricus rubellus | reverse complement strand
ATATGCAGGTCTTGACTTTTATGCTCTGACGGCGATAATTATAGGGGAAATGGGGATGCGTTAGACTTTAGCCTCTGGTGGTCATTTAAGTGAACAAAGGGTCAGCTGGTCTTTGGTCTGTATTGGTATACACGAGAATAGAATAAGGCGTCATACAACAGCTATACTTAGGTGCATATGTGTGTGTATATATATATATGCGTGTGTGCATGTATGAATGTATATATATGTTACAGTCAATGTGTACAATCAGTCATTGTATACAATGACTAACATTTTCAGCCAGTTGACACAATGACTGATTCGGTCAGGCATTGTATACAATGACTAAAAAAACCAGCGATTTTACACAATGACTGAAAATTTATGGTCCTTATTGTACACTTTGACTGATTCAAGTTAGGAAGTGTGCACTTAACTTTAGCTTTGAAGCATTTGCATCTGTTAGATGAACATCTATTGGTGGTCAAGGCTTTACAAAATGTAACTGTTCTGGAGGTAATAGATGTTCATCTAACAGATGCAAATGCTTCAAAGCTAAAGTTAAGTGCAACAGCAGATGCCATACTTCTCTGACATATGATAATAAAATTTGAATTGAATTTGCCTCGAACATTATTAAACATTTATGATTTTTAAATGTCAAAGTTATGTTTCTGCTTATTATGTATCTGCTTTGGATGTTATTAAACTTTTATGATTTTTAAATGTCAAAGTTATGTTTCTGCTTATTATGTATCTGCTTGGATGTTATTTAACATTTATGATTTTAAAATTTCATTAAAAAAAGAAAAACACAAAAAAGAACCACAAAAAAGAAAAAATATAAACAAAAGAAAAAAGAGTACAAGAAATTGAAAGAAAATGAAAAAAAGAAAATAACTCTGCCAAAGCTGGTTCCAAGCCCAGTCGAAAAAAGAGGAGGATTTTCTTTTAAATCTTTTAAAAAATTACAGAAATGATGAATCGCTGATGAATCGTCCTAGATTCCCCCACCCGCCGTCGCCGACACTACAATAATTATCAACACACTTCCTAACTTGAATCAGTCAAAGTGTACAATAAGGACCATAAATTTTCAGTCATTGTGTAAAATCGCTGGTTTTTTAGTCATTGTATACAATGCCTGACCGAATCAGTCATTGTGTCAACTGGCTGAAAATGTTAGTCATTGTATACAATGACTGATTGTACACATTGACTGTAACATATATATACATTGGCTACTGGTTACTATAAACAAATTCTACATTGAAAGGTTTCGTCGTAATGCGGCATTGTATCTTGAACCGCGGCAAAATGACGTTAAAACACGGAGACAGCCATTGCAAGCGATGAATCCAAACCTTTCTACCATTTCCACAGCCATTACAGTTTATTATTCTAACCCAAATGGCTCTATAATATGGGAATAGCCTAATAGGGATCTTATTATTATTGGCATGTTGACTCGACAGGCTTTTGACGATGTGTCACATAATCATTACTGAATGTCATAATATATAATAGTTATAGAATAGCATGATAATATTATGTGGTTAAAAATTAGGATTGGTATTGCGGTGTTTAGAACACCAATACTTTACAGGTTAAAACACGATATAGTAATTTTACTATGCCATTTAACACATATATTTGTGTAATAAGATACATCAATATTTGGATGTATAGACTATTATTATAAAGGACGGATGCCATATAGGCGTGTACGGTGTCAATTTACAAATTGAAAGACTGCAATAATGTATTGAACAGAATGTAGCAATTGACAAGTGCACATGTGTATATATATGTGTGTGTACGTGTGTGTGTGTGTTTGTACCTGTGTGTACATGTGTGTACGTGTGTGTTTTGTGTTGTGTGTGTGTGTGTTTTGTGTGTGTGAGTGAGTGTGTGTGCACGCGCGTGTGTGTATGGGTTTTGGGGTGTGTTTGTGTGTGCATGCGTGTGTGTGCGTATGTTACATCATACTTCAGCGGTACATGATGTTGGAAGGTTGCAGTGACACCTTAAACATATATTATTATTATTACACCTATGTTTAAAACATGGAAATATCGACGCCAACTTCAAGTGTATAACACCTATTTTGTGTGCAAATATAACAATGTGTGCAGCATATTTATATATATATATATATCCAGTTATACACTGCATATATATATACATGTATATATATTTACACAAACGCATGTGTAACGAGTCAAGTGTATACTCTGTGTGTGTGTATATGTACGTGTGTGTGTGTGAGTGTGTGTGTCTGTCAGTCTGCAATGTGTTAGTCGTAATTCATATTCGCGCAAACAAGAAGACGAGCAAATGTTTGTCTGTCTCTGCTCTGCAGAGAATTGAGAGATAAATCAAACGTGAATGACGATGAAAGTAGAAATTGAATCAATAGAAAATGGTGATGATGTGAATAATTAATATTCATCTTTGTTAATTCATCGATAGCACGCATGACACATGCGCGGACCATGCGCGCGGTTGCCGGTTCGACTTAATTCCCCATATCTTTCTGGGTTTAGTTCTCGACATCAGTCTCTGTATCTCTGTATCTGTCTTTGTCTCTGTCTGTCTAACTCTGTCTGTCTGTCTGTCTGTCTGTCTGTCTGTCTGTCTGTCTGTCTGTCTGTCTGTCTGTCTGTCTGTCTGTCTGTCTGTCTATCTCTCTTCTTAACACCTATTTCTTCTCACGGGGTTTTCGCACTGGCAACACTATTATAGGTCTACTAAATACTAAATACAAGCGCACAGTCTAAAGAAATTACTAATTACGCTACACAGCATTACGTCTCTAAACCTTAAAAAATTCCCTGTCTGAACTCATGCAGAATCCCATCGTTTTGCAGCAATGAACTACACACAGGTATACGCTCAAGGCATAAAGTGCGACTGCATGGACGGTCATGGACGACGTCCAGGCACTTAATATCTTAATCTGAACGCCGTCCTGCCATGCACTTATTAGGCCAGCACACACCAGCACAGCCTGATGAACGTCCAGGCACTTCATTTTTGCAGTTCATGCAGTGCATAGAATGGGGGGAGTGAACGGACATATCCTGCGATGTATGGACCACGTGTCCAGGACCCTGGAACCCGTCCCCTGCTGGCTCAAGGGTGGGACTGGAGGGTATGAACCCTCAGCCCTCGTGTCCTAACTCCATCAGCCTGCAGTGTAAATATTTGATAATAATCGTAATTGTTAGTCTCTTTGGCGCCACTTCAAGATAAGCTTTTCCAGACCTGCAGCTACAAAGAGAATGGTTTTTAAACGCTTGCGGAGAAAGGCGAAGAAAGTTCATTACGGAGGGTTGCTAGGCAACCTATTTTCAAGAGGTGGACCGACCATAACAATGCTCTCGAAAGTTAAGGATGGCAAAGCTACTAATCATCATTGTTATGGATGCATAACGCGGTAACGGAAGTAGCTACGGCAACGATTATGATGGTGATGATGATGATGACGATGACGATGACGATGATGATGATGATGATGATGATGATGATGGTGATGATGATGACGACGACTACGACGACGACGACGACGATGATGATGATGATGATGGTGATGATGATGATGGTGATGGTGATGGTAAAGATGATGATGATGATTATGATGATGATAATGATGAAGATGATGATGATGATGATGATGATGATGATGATGATGATGATGATGATGATGATGACAACGATGATGATGACGGTGTGATGGGTGATGACGATGGCGATGACAACGTCGATGATGACGACGACGATTATGATGATGATGACAACGACGATGATGACGACGACGATCATGAAGATGATGATGATGATGATGATGATGATGATGATGATGATGATGATGATGATGATGATGATGATGATGATGACGATTCCGTTGATGATGACGACGGTGACAACGATGACCATGATCGCATACGTATAATGATATCACATAATTATATCACACATCTCTATCATTCATTATATGATACGCAATGTCGACCTAGATTCTATGGACCTCGTCTACCTTGGTCACCATGAACCAATAATAATTATGTCCACAGTGGCTTTTTCAATTATCTTCATACTTCATAGTGCCCACCATTCATTCATACAATGAATGCTGATGCACTACGCGGGTCTTATGTGAGACTCGATTAGTGGCGACCTCTTTTAGTAATGGATGGACGGACGGACGGTGGGTGGGTGGGTGGGACGGTGGGTGGGTGGGTGAGTGGGTGAGTGGGTAAGGTTGCATGACAGATTGGCCTCAGGGTAACGGATTCAACGCCTGATTCTGTCGTTGCTTGGCGTTTCTATTCACTGTCTGTTGTGAGGAGTATATATTTTCGGTGAAATCCCTCTGACTTTGATATCATTAGTTGAGTATTACGACCCGGTGACCAATGTGTTACGCTGCTACATTATGACAACACCGGCTGCGACTCCAGCTTCATGAGAGGGTCGGTGAGGAGGAGGAGGAGGAGGAGGACGAGGAGGAGGACGAGAAGGAGAAGGAGAAGCAGGATGTTAATTATGATGCTGCTGTTTTGCTGTCTATTTGTCTGTGAGTCTCAGTGTCTGTATGTATGTCTGTCTGTGTGTCTGTCCGTCTGTATCTCTCCATCTTTGTTTCCCTCCCTCTGTCTGTCTGTCTGTCTGTCTCTCACTCTGTATACGGGGTCGTTTGGATAAGTAAGATTGAATATCTGAATACATTGTAATTGTAGATCTGTGCAATGTATTGTCAACGAAAACTTATATAGCGCCGTGTTATTGTGTAAGCATAGATGCATAGATACCATAGACGTAGAATGTATGTATTTATAAACTTTAGACGCATGCATTCATAAAATTGTGCACACTATAATTATTATATAATTACATGCATACATACAAACATGTATGCATGCTTGCAAATATACAGACATGCAAACAACATGCACAATTGCACATGCATACGCACACATACACACATAGACTAAGTCAAAAACACTAGCTAGATGCAGATACCATAGACGTATAATATACATATAATATACTCTTCTATCATTATCTGGTCAGTCTGAGACCCAACTTTCTCACATTATGTAAGCTTGTGTGGATTTACAAAAAGATGGCCTCGTTTTGCAAGAAATTTCGACTTCATTTGACTGTGTCCTCGATCATCCTCCTCCCTCCCAACCCCCCTCCCCCCGCGACAAATAATTATCGCTTACTTGGTTGTCACCTTGTCACCACCACCTCTTCCTTCTTTCCAGGTCTTTGACCTAAAATTGGCTTTGTCAAAGCAAAGCTGGTGATTATAAAACAGAACTTGGCTTCAGGCATTTCTTACTCGTTCAATGATGTCCAATGGTTCTTTCATTATCATTATATGGTTTCGGTATATGTTTAAGCATACCACAGTCTTTAGTCTTAAGTATAAACGCCGTGGAGAATTCTCTTGCTATTTTCTAAGCAATTTGATGTCGTTTTAAAGTAGCCCAACCGCGAATTGAAGTTCAAATATTCTACGATTATAGTAACTGTTATTATACGCTTCAACTGAAATCAATTCGATTTATCTATCCCAAAACGTCAAACAATAATAATAATCGACACAATCAGATAATGATCAGAGACAAAAGAAACACATTGAAACGAAAGAATAGCGGTGGTGGCATAGTAGTAGTCGTAGTAGTAGCAGTAGTATAGTAGTAGCATAGTAGCAGTAGCATAGTAGCAGTAGAAGAAAAAGTATTAGTATAGGTGATGATGGTAGTAGGCTACCGGTAGTTTCAGCCGCAGGAGTAGTGGACTATTATTAGGCTAGCGTCGCTGCTGTTGTTGCCTTTCCTGTTGTTGTTATTATTATCATCATCATCGTCATCACCGCCACCACTATCATCATCATCATCACCATCACCATCATCATAATCATAATCATAATCATCACCGTCACCGTCGCCGTCACCGTCATCGTCATCGCCATCGCCATCACCATCACCATCACCATCATCACCACCACCACCACATCATCATCAATTCATCATCATCATCATCATCATCATCATCAACATCATCATCATCATCATCATCATCATCATCATCATCATCATCATCATCACCATCACCACCATCATCATCATCACCATCATCACCACCACCACCACCATCACCACCATCACCATCATCATCATCATCATCATCATCATCATCATTGTTATAATTACTTAAAAAGTGAAGTTACTTACTGGCGAACTTGTTATCAACTTTCGTCTTCAACGTCTTCGTATAGTCGTGCCCGTCTTCCTCGAACTGGTTGAACTGATATTGGAACTTGGAATGTTTGATCTGCGCGAGGATGGCACTGATGGCCAAGAAGCAGAAGCGAGGTGTTATCCCATCCTGCTGGTTGTACAGAATCACCAACCGCTTCCACGAATGGTGATCGAGAAGGGCAATGATTCCCTTTACCATCAACTGAAACGTCACCCCAACTCGCGTCAGGAGCGGGTACTCCGCATCCGGATGAGTCTTATTGTTCCCAAGGTCGTGGGCCATTCCGCCAACCGTGATAACGGGTATGTCCCAGTAGGGTGAGTAGCGGGCCACCGGGGCGAGACTGTAGTCGCAGACGGGTCCAAAGAAGGCGTGGAAGACCTGCTGGAGACGGGCAAAGACGGCGTTGATGGGGGCGGTGACGGGACTGCACTTCGAGTCGAGAGGAATGATTTCGAATCGTGTGGTTGGGAGGAGGTTGCGAACGGTGTTGCTCGTTAACGTGTAGTTAATCGCGGGTTCAACCTTCTGCATGGAGAATGGATATGAGTTGTTCATCGGAAGGAGTAGGACTATCTTCACCGTCTCTTTTGGCGGTTGAACTTCGGCGCTGAACCCGCTTCGTAGGCTGATCTTCCCGACTGAGCAAAAGACTTCGGTCCAGGCGATAAGTGAGACGAGGAACACGTGTGTGCAGAGCGCAAAGAACATCCTCCGTCTATTTCCAATCATTTTCAAACAAATTCGACGAGTTCACTGCAGACGGTGTAAGCAAATCTCGATAAATCTAATCCTGAAGCTTTTCATTTGAGATGTTCCGCTATGGAGAGTTCATTGTCATCTCCGTAATCGAAATCTCCAAATTCTAAAGCGCCACTCGAAATCCAAGCGCAGGGCACCAACTTAATCACGAGGGTTGGCGTTGAACAGCTATCGTAACGCGTAAGACATTCATTCGTTCCGAGAATTTATATAGCGCCCTCAGAGAACTCAGTGTATCCATGGTCACTTCGCTTCACGAGCAATTCGCAGTGCGATGGTGAGATACGAAGTGGACGATTATCCTAGAAGCAGACCAGGTTATGGTGTATGTAATTATATACAGAAGGTGAATAGATTTCAATTCGTGTTTCAGATTGGAAATAAACAAGAAGCTTATGTCGCAGATGCATGACGTGTCTCAACGACGTCTTCTTTACAGCTTTGAAGTTCGCAGCATCACTGATAACATCTGAAATAATTATAGACATAAACAAAATGTATATAGAGATGCCAAATGCTTCTATACAATGCTCTAAGAAATTCGTACTTGCCAGCTATATAGACTATATATATAATATATATAGCTGAACTTATATATATATATATATATATATTCTGTCTCCCCTGTCGAATTCTTCACCCAACATATCTGAACAATCCGTAAGATAAAACGCAGCGCTCGTGAATAAGCTGATGCTCTGCGCTTAGCTTTAGAGTTGCGCTTGTAAATTTGGAGAATGCAATTACAATGTCGATAAAATTCGCGTATAAATAAGTCACGACACACTCACACACGCAGAAACACACGCAGATACGCACGCACACAAACACAGATACACACTGTCACACACAACACAAGCACACACGCACACACACATTGTCACACACACAACCTGTCACACACAACACACAACAACATTCACACACTTCAAAAATATACAATCATGTATATAATTTAACTACAAAGTTTGCATGTAACGAAAGCGACTGCTATTGTCCCTGGTCCTGTTCATTTCTCAGTGAGTTGATGGGGTGAAATCTCCCATATATCCACCGACGGCACCGTCACCCGTTTCAACGGGTGCCACATTGTTTAAGGTCCCTTCGTAATTGTAATTGTAATTGAACATTTATATAGCGCCGCTCACAGATTCAGCAGCGCTCCCGACCCTAGTTAGCACATCCCCTAACAAATAGTATGGTCTTCAGGCGACATGTACATTAGATAAACGATGAAGGAAGTTCACATTGCATATTCAATTGAATTGAAACAGAGTGGCACACGACCAATAATAACAGACATGTACAATTGTACATCAACCAATCGAATTACACGAAAAATATTATTATTGCCAGGTGTAAAATACAAAAACCTGAATTTCTTTATCGCATCGGTTTTATTATTATAGTCACCTGCATGGATAAAATTCTCTCCCTATCTCCCTTTCTCCTTCCTTCCCTTGCTGTCTCCCTCCCTCCCATCCCTGCCTCTCTGTGTGTCTGTGTGTCTCTCTGTCTCAGTCGCTGTCTCTCTCTGTCTGTCTCTGTATCTGTCTCTGTCTCTCTCTGTCTGTCTCTGTATCTGTCTCTGTATCTGTCTCTGTCTCTGTCTATGTCTCTCTCTCTCTCTCTAAATATATACATACATACGGGTCCACATATATTTTAAGCTCACAATCATCTGGGTGGGCCAATATTATATTCACCTATTCACTGCGATATCTCCCACTTTCACTGCCAACAATTATTGCTTTCTGAGGGTACCACATGATCTCTTCTTCCATCCAATGCTACTGACACTCGCATAACATCTGCGGCGCCTATGAGTCTTTACTGTGTACAAACAGTTTTTGCCAGTCGCTTATAGACGCAGCGCTTAGTCACGTACTGACGCAAACACACACACACACAAACACACACACACACACACAACTACACACACACATACACACACAACTACACACACACATACACCTACACACATGCACACACTCACACTCACATACACACTCACATACACACACACTGCACACACACACACATATGCACACACACACATATGCACACACACACACACAGAAACACACATTCAAGCAAACGCACACCTACACACACAAACAAATGCGCACCTTCACGCACAAACACACATTTAAACACGCACAAACAATCACAAACACACATAACACTTACACACACACAGACACACACAAACACACAAAACACCCACGAACACACACCCACAAGAGCACATGCTCACCCATACAAACACGCGCCCGCGCGTAATACACCAACATATGCACACACATGTCACATAAGCTACACACATATATACACACACCTAGACACACATGTACTTGTATATACGCTCATACTGTACACTGTACAAACATAGACAGACTCATACACCCATTTCCGTGCGAGCGAAATATTAACGTCATCTGTCATCCGGGCATACGAGGAGCAGAGTCAAAAGCAGGCATTGACTCGTTGAGGTTGTTGCAAATGAGAAACAATAATATAAGCACAATTATAATATAAGCACAATATTAATATAAGCACAATAATATAAGCACAATAATAATAATTATAAGCACAATAATAATATAAAAACAACAATAATAATATAGACATCTAAGCACAATAATAATATAAGCACAGTAATAATATAAGCACAATAATATAAGCACAATAATATAAGCAGCACTGCCTCTCATTGACTTCTATATTATATGGTAAAACGATGAAAAGGCGAAACGTGATATTTATAAACTCAGTCGATCATTTCGTTTCCACTATCGTCGACTTGACCGGCTTAGCAACCATGCATGCATGGTGCCAATATCGATGCTAATATCTCGCAAGAAAGATTTCTTCTGCGACCTCCCATAGTCACGTGTTAAGCCTATCTGTATCTGACCGTCAGTCTCTCTCTATGTGTTTTACTCTCTCTCTCTCTCTCTCTCTCTCTCTCTCTCTCTCTCTCTCTCTCTCTCTCTCTCTCTCTCTCTCTCTCGGTCTCTATCCCTCTGTCTCTATCTCTCTCTCTGTCTCTCTCTGTGTCTCACTGCGTCTCTCTCAGTCTATGTATCTCTCTTTCTCTCTCTATCTCTGTCTGTCTGTCTGTCTGTCTGTCTATATATCTGTCTGTCTCTCGCTCTCTGCCTCTTTGCCTCTTTTTTTGTCTCTATGTCTCCATATTGCTTTGTTTTGTTTGTTTGTTTGTATGTGCACTTGTTATAGCGCCCCTTCAAGCTCTTTCTATTCAGATACGCTCCCAAATGCAAAGCGGACACTGCATCGGAGTTTCACGCCGAAGCGCTGAGCAATTGTGAGTGAAGGACTTGCCCAAGGTCCTTACGCGGCGAGGTGGATTCGAACCTCGAACCTTCCACTTCCAAGGCAGTGACGCCACCACTACACCACCACGCCCCACGCGTTCGAAAGCCTTGCATAATCATTATACTTATATAGTACACACACATTTTAATAACTATACATACATCTATAGTATATAAACATATATTGGTTGCTGCATATATACACACATGATTTATATGTATATACACACACACATAAGACAAGAAGTCACTAAATAATATATATATATATACATAAGACAAGAAGTCACTATAAATATATATACATAAGACAAGAAGTCACTGTATATATATATAGTATATATATATAGTGCAGTTCTCTGCAGTAGGTGACCAGATTGATAATCTTATATGATGGATCGGTGCTTACGGGTGTTTAGTTAGACCCTATAGGGCCTAGGGGACTTCCCTTGGTTAAGCGCTATTCCTAAAATATAATATTTTGCTCGTCTTTCCCATCTTAGCGGGTGCTTAGTCTGCAGAACTGGACGCTTTTTATAAGACGCAATATTCCCATCTGGATATCTCTAGATATCTCTCTCAGTTTTGATCATTATCTTAATTCTTCGATTCAGAAACTCTCTCTTGCTCTGTTTTTCACTCTTACATTCTTTCAGATTATCATTCTTCTTCATTAAAAAGCAAGGGTCGATGGCTTTCCAAGGTCTATACGCGATCCGATCCGGAAATGCTGTAAAAAAAGTGTACAGTGCAGAGTGACTTCCTTATTCACTTATTCACCTATTCACTTATTCACTTATTCACTTGTGCTTATTCACCTAGATTCAGGTGTTCACTTATTTACCCATGCACTTATTGACCTATTCACTTATTCACCCAGAGGCGTAGTGTTCCGTTAGTGCCATCGTGCATGCGTGTGGTCAGTGATTTCAGATGCATTAGGCGTATACGATACTATAAGTGAGTTTTGGTTCCATAATAAATTGGATAAGGAACTATATACAGGAACCCTGTGATTCCTATACAGCCAAAGGCGATTCCATGTTTTAGATATGAGGAAGAGACACACTCTGTCGTGGGCGGAGACCTGGGCGGAGATTTGGGGGGGAGGGGACGAACGAGTGGCCGAAGGAAAGACGCGAAATTTTTTGACGGACGAAAATTTCTGAAGACCTTTTTCCAAGCAAACATTTTCTACTTTCACCGACAAAAAAGTTGATGACCTTTTTTAGTCAAAAATGTCTATTTTCACCGACAAAAAAGTTGATGACCTTTTTTAGTCAAAAATGTCTATTTTCACCGACAAAAAAAGTTGATGACCTTTTTTAAAATCATCTGACCAAAAAGTCAAGAAAAATTTATATTTTCACCGCCAAAAAATTTCAATGCTTTTTTAGTCTTGACGCTCAATGATTGGGGGGGACCAATGCATGGGCCGTCCCTCCAACACTTTTATTGGGGGACCGTTCCCCCTAGGTCTCCGCTTATGCACTCTGTCAGTAAATGCAAAGTTGATACGGCTTCAAGGAGATTCATTCAATGGCGGTATATGAATAAATTCTGCCGCAAAGTCTTTCAAGTTATGCACAAGCAAAGGCAGTGGCATCTAATCATATACCGGGTGGGCGCAACTTGAACTCAGTAAAACAAAGAGGGGGAAATCAGAATGGAGCTAAAACCGACGTAAAACCGACCTGGGAGGAGGATGGCCACTGGCCAGCCCGGGAGGGGAAGAATTGGAATTGGGCCTGGTTGTTTGGAGATAGAAGCCACTGACAAAAGTTGATTAGTTTCACTGTAAAATAAGGCGTTGTGTAGCATTGTAGCATATACTGTGCACAGATATAATTATTAATTATATGCACTAACTATAATAGATTAGTCAGAGATGTTAGTGTAACAATGTACATTTTGGAGCTGCATGCAAGAGAACTTTAAAGAAGACAATTTTGTCTTCAGTTTAAAAGTTCTGGACCGCAATCTGAAATTGTGCAGATTGAAATATTAAAAACCATTTGTCCCTCTAACTTTTTGCGCTATTTTATCATTCCAAATAGGCTCAGCAAAGGTTAAGCCGCTTAGCCACTTTGTTAAGCAACTGAAAAGATTAATAGATTTTTTAAAATTTTAATAGGACTAAGCTTAGTGTGTCTTTTGTTTGCATTAACAGTCATTAGACTATATGTGATGAACACAATGGAGCATACAGTGTAGGATAGACATTAGGGTGGAGTGAAAAACGTGAAATTCATAGAATCAGAACGGCTTAGTGGCAATTCGTTGCCTTTTGGTATAGGTAGTTATCACGCAAAATATTTCTTCAAAATTCGTCCTCGAAGATTTGCCCCCACGAGCTTTAATATTTTAAAATTGTTAAAAAATTAAAATAAAAAAATTAAAACTTTATTAAAAATGTTCCAGATCATCCTTGTCAGATTGGAATCATGAAAACTAATGCCTTTCTTCAATACCAGAGCAGAATTTCAATCGGAGCTTTAGAATCACAAATTTAGCTTTAACCTACTTAACGGTGATAAATGTGCATACTTTTGGACAGCTGGGATTCGTTGGTCTAATATTTAATTAAGTGTTTGCTGTTTAATATTGTCGAAATACAATCATTTAATTTATTTAAAACAATATTGCAGCTGATTTGTAACATTTTTAAAAAAATTGAATTTTTTTAATTTTTGATTTTTTAAAGCAATTTTAAAATTTTAAAGCTCGTTGGGGCAAATCTTCGAGGACGAATTTTGAAGAAATATTTTGCTTGATAACTACCTATACCAAAAGGCAACGAATTGCCACTAAGCCGTTCTGATTCTATGAATTTCACGTTTTTCACTCCACCCTAATAGACATGCTTTGTAGGCTGCTATCAGCGCCATGTGTTGCAGGCTATCTCATGTCTATTCTGCTAGTTGCCAATATTTCTGTTCATGATTAAATTTTCTGTTCTTGTGATTAATTTCTTTCAATGCGGTAACTGTTCACTGTAACCGGTTGCGGTCAGTCAGCCGGATTCTTCAATAAAAGAAATAATAATTAAATGAAAAGCATTGAATCAACAGCAAGAGCAAATTAATGGAGAAAAGACCATAAAATCTTGACTTGTCAAATTGTTTCATTTTCATGCAGAAATAACCATAATAACACAGCCATAGATCATAAACATGTCAAAACTGACAAAAGCATAAAGCAGGTGTTCCTCGCTTCAGCCATGAAAGCCGATTGTTAGAACTAGTTATTGCTTGATATTAGTTATTTGTATTTACATGTACATTGAGTAGGAGTTGTACTGTACCAGACGAATTATACACCTGAAAGAAATCATCGTGCAGAAACTGATCCAGAGAAAGCTAGGATGGTTTGGACACATCCGTAGAATGAGCGACGAGAGAAAGAACCCCGTGCAATATACAATGCAATAATTATACAATGCAATATACAATGCAATATACAATGCAATATACAATGCAATATACAATGCAATATACAATGCAATATACAACGCAATATACAATGCAATATACAATGCAATATACAATGCAATATACAATGCAATATACAATGCAATATACAATGCAATATACAATGCAATATACAACGCAATATACAATGCAATATACAATGCAATATACAATGCAATATACAATGCAATATACAATGCATCATACAATGCGATATACAATGCAATATACAATGCAATATACAATGCAATATACAATGCAATAATTATACAATGCAATATACAATGCAATATACAATGCAATATACAATGCAACATACAATGCAATATACGATGCAATAATTATACAATGCAATATACAATGCAATATACGATGCAATAATTATACAATGCAATATACAATGCAATATACAATGCAATATACAATGCAATATACAATGCAATATACAATGCAATATACAATGCAATATACAATGCGATATACAATGCAATACACAATGCAATATACAATGCAATATACAATGCAATATACAACGCAATATACAATGCGATATACAATGCAATATACAATGCGATATACAATGCGATATACAATGCAATATACAATGCAATATACAATGCGATATACAATGCAATATACAATGCGATATACAATGCAATATACAATGCAATATACAATGCAATATACAATGCAGCATACAGAGCTGACGTGTATAATACACGTAGGTCCCGTGTGAATACTCAACGAATGACGTCATCGAACTAAAATCCAGACGACCTAATGTCGCGTTGGAGGTCAAAGGGGTCAAAGAAGAGAGGGCAGATTAATTGGCGACACAGGCCACGGCGGTGGGGAACCAGTGGAGAGAACGATTTTAACGGTTGGAACATGATTTGAATCGCATAATATTGACGACTGTTGGGTCTTTGTCGGATTTGTCGGGTCGTCGGGTCCGCTGAGAAATTTGGATTAGGTTCTAAAGATTCCAGCAGTCAGGACTAAATGTGTATGTATATATATATTGAAATTTATATAGCGCACTTCAAGATCTTTGCTCCACGGCTCTTTTTAACGTGCAGTTGTACACAAAATGTGCAGTTGTAGAAGAACTTCTACATGTACAGTTATAAAGTTCTAGCAAAAAGGTCATTGTTCTCTGATTTTAAGTAATTTACCATGCATGATGGAAAAAGGAAAGAAGGAGTTGTGCAGTTCTAAAAATTCCTTAAAAACGGCCATACTCCACTCAGAGGCGCTCCCGACCCAGGCCAAATGAAAAAGAGCAGTCTTCAACAGTTGTATAGGCTATAGCAAGGGAAGCTTGTTCCAGGTTGGTGAACCAATCATAATATAATTACATGTATGTATACATAAATAGTACTGTATGCATTATATACAATAGTATATATACATATATATTATATATATAATTACATGCCTTCGAGCACGGTAGCTCTAGCCTATATGTTTACGAATTATCGACGATATCGGTATCGCATGACTCAAAATGAAATCAGTATTAAAGGCAATAAACTTTGATTAAATTTGAGAATGTCTCTATACATATGTTGACAGTACAACAGCTCATATTATGTGGTCTGCAGTAACTGAAGCCAGCCAGGCAGCTGCGGGCGATCTCGTCATAGAAAAAGCATAATGGAAGAGATATGTGAATGCAATATGGAAGTGTACGATTGCGATATGGAAGTGTGTGGAAGTGTATGGAAGAGATATGAATACGATATGGAAGTGTATGGAAGTGTATGCATGCATGGGATGTGCTCATGTGCATGGAATGAATATGGAAGAGCTGTGAAAGGGATATGGATGGAAGGAAGAGCTATGGAAGAGCTAATTAGATGTTTGAGCTTTGGTTTAGGGCGGATGCAAACATTGTATGCTGAGTATAATAGTAGCGAAGTTGCAAAAGTCAGGAGAGGAAATTTAAGATTTCAAACGGATAATTATATATTATATATCCTAATTGCATCTGTATAGTGAGCAACACAGCAGATTCATACACTGACTTTTAATACGCGACTATACCTGAGAAAATCTAAATGGCGCTAAGAATTATATTTCCAAAGGTGTACATACATACATGTATATACATGTAAATACATACATGTACATACAAACATAGAAACAAACATACATGCATACATGCACAGTTGCACACGCGTCGATATAGCCATGCATAGTATTCACAATATTGTGGGTACGGTGTTGTCGTGGTTGGTTCGGTGCCGTGGAGCGGGAGGGTTCCAGGTTCAAATCCACCTCAAGCCGCCGCGTATAGGACCTTGAGCAAGTCCTTCACCTACGTAGGCCTATACAATTGCTTCGGCGTGAAACTCCGACAGTGTCCGCGCTTTAGTCGGTAAGCTTATAGCTCCTCTGAGGAGTTAGAGCTTCAACGGGCGCTATGGCATATGCGAGAAGTCTAGGAGTATTACGACAGTCGCATATCCAATGTTAGCAGCAAGGACCAATTCTTAATGGACTTTTAGAACGGCATGGTATACGTGCATGGAATGGAATCGCCTGAACCCCAATTGAGGAGGCGGAAGCAAGTTGTTTGTATAGAGAGGTTCAGAGTACTATTAATAGTTGGAACAGAGTTGTAGTAATCCCACTCTTCTTGAGACAAGGACGAATAACTTCTCTCTTCTGAAAGTTTGGAAGTATATAATTATGCCATTAGAAAGAGAAAAGTTGGTCAGGAAAGATATTTGTAAGGCTAGTGGCAAAGAAGCAAGGTTCGGATTGCTGGAGCCATGTATTACGTACATGTATGCATATAGGGGTCATGCAAGTATATGCTACACGCGCAGTGTTTGGACTCTGGAGGTAAGGCAGTAAAACCGGACCAGTAGGTCGGCATAGTCGTGCACGGTTGACACGAAAAAGTTTCTTAATGAGGTTATATCAATGATATAAAATAATGTTTCTCAGTCCCTTCACCTTTCAATCGTCCAAAGTACAGGCCTGTACATAAATAAGAGACACTGTTGGATGTTATTAGTTGGAGTTGAGTATATTTTGTCCCTGGTACAATACAGTATTATTGTCAATACAAGGCACGTGTCTTGGGGCACGGCCAAAGCAGGGGAGGGATCGTCGATCTGGAAGCTGCTAATATAATGTTCACCGCACTCTTACAGGTAGAGACTGTCCACGTATAATATATGCTGATCAACTATCTCTTCCAATATTATCATTCTGGTTTCCAACGCTTCCTGTTTCTCGGCATCGGCATAAATGTGCATCTGAATTATCGAAGTTGATAGAATAATCATTTGAATTGTGTTGTATATTGTTTGTATTAATTGTGAAGTTAATCCGCTGCTTCCTTCTTTTTAATGCCCTACAAAGATGTAAAGTCGTGCATGTCTTCTCTGTCGTTGGTCCTTCTTCCTGCAGCGATAGGGACTGTACAGAATTACATGCATACAGTGTCACACCATTTACAAGAATGATCTAAAAACTGTGCTCTATATAATAGCCAAGTTGGATGTATATGTATAATTGTATATGGAGGGGATGGATGGATGTGTGTGTGTGTGTGCATGTGTTGTTAATGATGTGTTGTGTTTGTGAGACGCTCGATTAAGCCGAGCATTTTGAGAGATCATCCGGAAATAGCGGCGCTATATGAAGGCAGCGTCGGTCTTAAGACGTCTGCGTATATATATATATATATATATAAAATATATAAAATATATATGTATATATGCATATATCTATATGTTTATATACATATCTGTGTATATATATGTAATATGTATATGTATATATACAAATATATATATGTGTATATATATATGCATATGTATATATATGTATATGTATATATGTATATATGCATATGTATATGCATATGCATATATATATATATACACACGAGAGAGGCGCGAATGTCTCCGACCTATGGGTACGCGACACGTTCTCTTCCAGTCATACAGAGCATTACATCCATCAACAATAATACATGCAGTGTGCAATATTTATGACCTGTCTGTATGTTTGTCTGTCCACCTATATGTCTGTGTGTGTCTGTGTGTCTACCTGTGTCATTCTCTTCTTGCACAACTATGTTTGTCGTTCTGCCAGCATATGAATGTCTTCGTGTCTGTAGGCCTATGTATGTCTCTGTGTGTGTCTGTGTGTATGTCTGTGTGTGTGTCTGTCTTCCTGTCGTAGTTTGTCTGCTTCATGTATGTGTGACTGTCTGTCTACATGCTTGCCTGTTTTTGTGTAAGCGTCTGTCTAGCTCTCTGTCTGTCTTTTTCTCTGTCTTTCTGTCAGCATCTGTCCGTATGCCTGTGTCTTTGCATGTCTGTCTGTCTATATATTTGTTTATGTGTGTATCTGCTTGTGTGCATGTTTGTCTTGCGTCTGTCCGTCTGTCTGTCTGTCGGTCAGCGTCCCTTGATTGCAGTTCTTCTGATCATAGAAATAATTAAAATAATAATTATTACTATTTTACGTGTCAGCGACTTGTGTGCGTGCGTGTGTGTGCGTGTGTATGTAACTATGCATGTGCTTACTTGTATGTTTGTTCTTGTGTCTGTGTGTGTTCGTGTGCATGTGCGCTTGGGTGCACGTGTACATGTATGAACATACATGTAAGTCCAGTGCATATATGCACGAACTAAAACACTATAATTATACGACGGATCGAATGAACAGACGATTGGTAAGTGTGATCGTTGCGACCTGACGACCTAACCCTTGGGAAAAGAAGACGAGGCTCGATGGATGATATACATTAGACAATGTACATTAGACAATATACAATGTACATAATTATTATTGTACAGTCGGTGTCATCAATGATCACTTCATCACTGTGCGGTGTATAGCCTATAGAGCACAATAATGGATGATATGATGAATGGATGGATGGATGGATGGATGGGTGGATGAATAAATGGATGGATGGATGCATGGATGGATGGATGAATGGATGGATGATAGGATGGGTGGATGGAAGGATGGATGGAAGGACGGACGGATGGATGAATGGATGGATGGATGGATGGACGGACGGACGGACAAACGGACGGATAAATCGATGGATGGATGGATGGATGGATGGATGGATGGATGGATGGATGGATGGATGGATAGATAGATGGATCCCCTAAAAAGGGCCATCCGGTTATTTACATGTCAAAATGAAATATCTCCATGATTAGCCCCCGCCCCAAAAAAACAATGAAGCAAATGACTAAACAAAAAGGTCTTCAGAAAGTTTGGCGACGAAAAATGGAAAATTTTATCCGTGAGTTCAGCCCCCCAAAACTGACATCCTGGCGCCGCCACTGGATGCAGGGCTGTTTTAGCGTGCAGCTTTGCACAAAAAATTGCGTTGTAAATTGATATGTGCAGTTGTAGAAGCAGTCAAAATAGTAAAAGAATGTGAATGATATGTGCTTGCAATGGGAGTAATTTACCATTGAAGATGGGAAGGGAAAGGAGGGGTTGGTTGTGCAATGAAAATGATATGTTTCTCGTGAAATTTCATACACAGACTAAAAATATCGACTAGACAAAGGGTGTGGTTATACTGGTTTTTTTGCAGTTCTAAAAATTCCTTTTTAAAAGCCCTGGATGGATTAATGGATGGATGGATGAATCTAGGTGTGAGTGGATGTGTGAACTTCTTACGTACTGTTAGAAAGACCATAGACCACAAAGTATCTGCGGTAACCAGATGATGTTTTTATGACAGCCTAACGAGTATGCGGAGCATCGTAATGCGCAATGAAGTCCACGAGTTCAAGAGAGCGCTATATAAATCCACTGCTGTTCCTTACAGATCGAAGGCGAACTGAAAGAGAGACAGACATAGAGACAGAGACAGAGACAAAAACAGACAGACAAGAGAGAGAGAGAAGGAGAGGAAGACAGGGAGACAGAGATAGAGAGAGGGGAGGGAGAGAAATAGAGAGAGGGAGAGGGAGAGGGAGAGGGAAAGGGATATGGAGACAGGGACAGGGACAGAGCGAGAGAGATAGAGAAAGACAGACGGACAGAGAGAGACAGACAGACAGAGTCAGACAGACGGAGAGGGGAAGGACAGGTAAGAGAGGGAAGAGATGGAAAAGAGGCGTGGACACGGTTGGACCTAATTGAATCTTATGCGAAGAGTGTATAATGAAATCGAGGGAATGAAATGGAACTCAACGTAAAATAGAATTAACGACGACATCATCCATTCTAAGTTGATAAGTCAACGGCTGTTGTTAGGTCAATGGCATCACATGAATATATATATATATCTTTATATATATATTATATATATCTATAATATATATATATATAATATATAATGTTGACTATTCATTCGTTTGTTCGGTTATACGATTGATCATTCGTTTATTCAGCTATTCATTTATACAATCATTCACTCGTTCGTTCAATTGTTTGGTCAGTCATTCGCCTATTCATCCCTTATTTCATAATTTCTCTCGTCTATTCATTCGCCCATTCGTTTATTTATTCGATAATTCATTTGTCTATTCATTCATTCATTCATTCATTCATTCATTAATTCATTCATTTAATTTTGTAATCAGTCATTGTTTCGATTTTTCATTTATTCATGCGATTTAGCTTACTCGTCTTCCGCAAGCTGTCCCCACCTCTCTCTCTGACTCTCTGTGTATGTCTCTCTTTTTGTTTGTCTGTTTGTCTAATTGTCTGTCTCTGCCTCTGATCTGTTTCGTCACCTTCGTGTCGTATAGGTCTGTACAGACTTATGGCAGTGTCAGTCAGTGTTTTTCGACGTCTGCATTTAATCACGCCTCAAATTCTCTCTCGTGAGTCGTTTCCGTTCAATCGCCCATCTTCAGACGTCCACTTTTCTAAACTGCTGTAGCAAACAACACGTTTAATTGCTAAACGTTTATTTATCTGTTCTTGAACAAACAACAATTAAATTATTATTGGTCACGTTGAGATAATTAGCCCAAGTGCAGCCATAAATTCCAAGTTTCCAAAGCGCTACTCTATGGCTACAACGGAGGGCCCCAGCTTACTCACGAGCGCTGTATCGTGTCAAAGGAGTTATTTAGTAATGGACTACAATGGTAAATGAATTTGCTGTCATATAGGCTAATTACAATTTATGGTATGAGGTAATCTGGGGGTTGACAAAGCTCCCTTCAATTTTTGGAGCTGTCAGTACGTGTTACTGCTAACGAATGCTTTCGCTTTGAAAATGCGAGCGCGTTATATTAATCATATGAGTGTTTTTTCAAGTCTAAACTCCATGGCAGCATACAAACACAAACAAACACATACATACATACATACATACATACATACATACATACATACATACATACATACATACATACATACATACATACATACATACATACATACATACATACATACATACATACATACATACATACATACATACATACATACATACATACATACATACATACATACATACATACATACATACATACATACATACTTACATACATACATACATACATACATACATACATACATACATACATACATACATACATACATACATACATACATACATACATACATACATACATACATACACACACACACACACACACACACACACACACATACATACATACATACATACATACATACATACATACATACATACATACATACATACATACATACATACATACATACATACATACATACATACATGCATACATACATAAACACACACACACAGACACAAACAAACACACAAACACACACACACATACACACACATACATACACAGACGCACACACACACACACACACACACGTGTGTCGTCACTGGTGAACCAAACTTCATAATCGGCATGCAGCGTCCAACATATTCAGATATAATAATTATATGATAATATTATATCGCCACTGAATGATGTGCACGGAAGGAGCGAAATGTAAATTCATAGAGGCAATACAATGCAATACAATATCGCTTCATTTATCCCCCCCCCCCAAAAAAAACAAATTAGTGAATGAGTGGATGGATGAATGAATGAATGAATAAATGAATGAACGAACGAATGAATTAATGAACAAACGAATGAATGAATGAATAAACGAATGAAGTAGGCTACTCACAAGGAATTATGATAAACCGAACTATATCCAAAACCTTTGGCAAAATGTCGCTAATACACGATGATGCTAAACTAAAAACATCGTTGTGAACGGTTCACAGCAGCAGCTAAAGCCTACTACAGATAAGAAGCGGTTACATGTACCATAGGCTCAACGGCCTAAAGGCCTAATGGTCTATTATAATTATTTGCGTCTGCTATTCAACGTTTTTTCCACATAGTCATTACCGCACGGGCATGTGTGCCTAAGTGATCGTCTGTGTGCGTGTGTCGCTCTCTGTGTGTGCTTCTACGTACGTTTGCGTATGCCTAGGTTAGCATGGGTATACATTATAGAGTGTGGGTGTCCGTATTTCTGTTTGAACTTGAAGCATATTTGCAGAGCTCATTAATCGCAAGAGTTAGATAATGAACGTTTTAGTGAAAGGAAGCCCACAGATAAATGTATGTACGTATGTACGTATGTACGTATGTACGTATGTACGTATGTACGTATGTACGTATGTACGTATGTACGTATGTACGTATGTACGTACGTACGCACGAATGCACGTGCTCACGTACGTACGCACGCACGCACGTATGTACGCATGTATACATGTATGTATGTATGTATGTATGTATGTATGTATGTATACATGTATGTATGTATGTATGTATTTATGTATGTATGTATGTATGTATGTATGTATGTATGTATGTATTTATGTATGTATGTATGTATGTATGTATGTATGTATGTTTGTATGTATGTACAATGTCGTTTGTATGTATGTATGAATGTATGTATGCATGTATGTATGCGTGTATGTATGTATGTATGCTTACATGTATGTACGTACGCATATTACTCATGCTCTGTGACCCTGTTCAGTCATGCGTGGTTAACTCAACGGTTCCGCTGGCATTGTTTTATAGGTCTTTGTCTGCTGCTATTTTCCAGTGGATTGGTTTCTCAAAAGCCATGGCGTCACACGAGGCGTGAACAAGAAGATTTACGACCTGGGATACGGAACTGAAATTAGAAAAGTCCCGCAGCGATGAGAACGAAACCATTGGTGGCAATTACTTAGATATTTCAGATTTGGTTTCCTTAGCATGTGCTCCGTAAGGGCACCAAGTGCGTTTCAACAGACATCGGACCACCATCATAGAGCAGTCTACCATTATTTTATCAATCGATGAAACAGTGAATCTACCAATCAATCAATCAATCAATCAATCAATCAATTTGTCTGTTAATCAATCAATACTTATCAACCAAAATTATGTTAATCATCCAATAATAAACCTATCTAATAATCAATCAATCTTCTGTCAATCAATATATTAATCAATCAGTTTATTAATCTATCAAACAATCAATCCATTAATCAATGAATCTATTAAGCAATCAATATGTTATTCAATCTACCAATCAAACTACCAATCAACCAGTCAGTTGCATATATACGTACAATCGTACAAACGTACATTCGCACATGCATACAAATAATGTGCAGTCTATTCGTGATGAACCTCCGGTTATTTCCGCCAGCATGGATGTCAGCCTCTTGGGTTACCACGACAATTATAGGCCTAATCGAGTCGTTAGAGGCTTTCGGCGGTTGCCAGGACCTGGTGTCGCCTGTGTTTAACGTGGTGTACACTCCGTCTTATCGTCTCATAGATATATAGTCTACATTAATTCACATCTCATCATAATACTTGCTCAATTAAAGGTCGCCATCAATTTTCATCTGTTTTTAAATGGTTGCATAATTACAGTTAGGATAAGCTGTTTTCTCCTATGTAAACACATCACTTAGAGTCTTAGAGAGACTGATTGTAATATTTATTGTAGCTATAGGCCACGTAGGCCTACAGCAAGTGCCAGCCAATTCATAATTGCGTGTGAATGCGCGAGTATGGTCGTGTACGTGTGCGTGTGTGTGCGCGTGCGTGCGTGTGTCTGCGTGCGTGTGTGTGTTTGTGTGTTTGTGTGTTAGAGGTTTTGCAGTCGCTACGGTGACGATCACATTGAGATACATAAGACTGAAGGTATGGAAGCAACTAATACTTAGTATTTACTTGCCATTAATTTTATATGGACCTGCTTTGCATCCTGCATTACAACGTGAATGCCCTTCCAATACAGCCTTAAAATGCATTTCTCTACTATTATAAACAAGCTATAGGATTGTATAATGTATATATAGGCTACCAACGGTAAATAGTCGAGGCATTGGGAACGTAGTGTACATAATTATCCAGCAGGAAATAATTGTCTTAACGAGTGAGCATAAGTCTTTCCTTCCAAAACAAGTGACACATGCACTAGAACTGTATAAACAACACGCGACACCATGCATATAGTATTAAGTGCGTCCATGCATCAAGTAAAGCTTTGCAGTTTGATACTTAATTTCATTCGGAAATGACTACTTACCGTGTAAAGAGTTTCAATTGTATACATCCTGCACAATAAAGTGAATATCTTTCCAGCACAGAGAGTTTGAACATACGCTGTAATTATACTTCCGTATAGACACATTCTGTTTTCAGCAAAAATTTCAAAAAATGTCTGTAGTCAAGCACATGTTGCTATTCAGCCAGACTACAACATTATGAACCAAGCTGGAGTCTATTTCTCTGTGCTATTAGAGCAGCCTATGCTGCATGCCTAAAAGATAGGCAACTATTTTGAGTCTCACGCATAGGCTACATAGGCTTTATTGGGCCAATTGGCTATAACATTCTGTTTTTCACAGGCCTCTGTGAAGCAGGGTTGATTTCAGCTCCTTCATAAATTCGTCAAACATAATACTAGCCTACTCTCAGCGATAATATCTGATTGTGATTGCTCATCCGTCACGAGAATTTTTGAGGTCTGCCCCACTCTTCAACCTAAAAATCGGCCAACGAGGAAACGACAAGACATATTGTACACAATGTATACACTATACAACCAACCACTGCAATGGCAATGTAATAGTCATTTGTTGATACCAAGCATGCGACGCAAGTTTACGCTTATAAAACGTTGCTCACTAGAGGGAGCAGAGCAAAGGCAAAAACTTGCACTGCAATAAAAGTGTTGTTCGTATATATAGGTGAATGCCCTTTCATGTATATTAATTGAGGGTCTATAGTTACCCATAATATGCATGAGCTTACAGCCCTATAATACGTGATAACCAGACAATCACCGGTATACAATAGACTTACAGATGAATATGCCGAGGTAGATATTATCAAGTATAAGATAGCATAGATAGCATCTATAGCCGCATGATTTTAACCGGAAAAATTCTACTGTTCCGTAAAACGATGAGGCGCAAAATATATTGCACGATTTAGTAATATATATTATATGCAGTACATATGCAGGAAATATATATATATATAATATATACACATAGTTGTAAATATTTTAGTTCTATTGACATGTTCGTGTCTGCTATGCGAATAAGTAAGCACGCACATCTAAATACTTATATAGCGCCCGTTGGAGGCACAATTTTTGTGTCGATAGCTATATTTACCGACAAAGAGACATAGATATTATGAGGACACAGAATGTCACAAACGCACGGATACAGTCAGGCATACACAGACGTATACTCAGCCGGATACCTAGACCGATATAATATCACATAATTGTAGTGCATAACACCGTTACAAGCGACCTGTAGTGGCTCATTATTTTGATGCCACATTTTTTTTTGTCTGCGATGCCAACTATTATACTTCCTTTGTCTTTGTCTGATTCAATCCTTTGCATGCATGCATCTGACGTACTCCCTGGGTTTCCTATATCGGAATGATGGGGCAGCTATGATTGGGGCTATGAGATTCATGGTTCAGTAGCAGGGAACGATCCGTTCAACGAGAACAACTTTTATGGCCATATTACTGTGAGACACGGTAGCCGATTCGTCGAAGCGTCCATGCGTGCAGCGGGTTCTAGAATCAGCCGCACGAGAGGCAAGAGTCTTGAGCAAGTTCTTCAGTCTCAATCGCTCGATGTCATCGATTCATCAGATATAGTGTAGGCTACATGTAGGTTGATAAATGAGCAATAACAACAATAACAACAATAACAGCAACAATAAGAGCAACAATGGCAATGATAAAGCATCAACGACAGCAAGCATTATTTATCCTCCAGCTTCTAGTTTGGCAAGAATCCGTTTAATCAATCCGGCTTCTGTTTATAATTATTATGCAAGATTTCGTTTCATGAATAGAAGTCTACCTCTTCTTTTTACGCAGCAATTAGGTCTACTAACTCTACTTTCATCAAAAGAACTTCTATTTAGGTAAACATCACTGTTCATTATAGGTTAATGTCGGCGAGGTTGTTCTCGTAATTCCCACATCTATTAGCTATTTTAAGTAAAATTATTTTAATCAATCCGACTTCTATTTAGCAAGGTTTCATTTCGTCAAACCGACTTGTTTTCGACCAACGTGAAGTCCATGCAACGGCCAATAAATATTTACGACGCTAAAATACACGTTTACCCTTCGTTTATAATAGGGATAATCTGTTGCACACTTGTTTAGATACACTGACAATTGGAAAAATATTTCGCAAATTGCTGTCGATTACAGAGACACTGATCATTTCACCATATTTTGGAATAGAATGGGGGGGGGAGAATATGTCCTATTTCGGGGAAACGTCCAGGGGTAGGCTAACTGTCCTGGGGAATATGCCCGGGGAATATTATGTCTAGAGGGAAATGTCCTGCATCCGCAATTATTATACCGTGCTGGAGTCGGCAGCACCTCTGACTCTGAGTAAGTCGTGGCGCTATAAAAATATATAAGAGCAAATGATCGGAATGAACATGGAGGTGGGAAGTACCAGCACAGCGTCCCCATAGGGGATCGTGAGCATGGAGAATGAGTGAGCGAGGAGGAGTAGAATTTTACAGACTTTGATTAAAAAGAGGAAAAATCGAAATTGCCGACTTTATTGCAACTTGATACTATCGTATATGAACCGCTCTCGGCGAGGGTTCTTTCATTTCAAACCGTTCTCATTAGGTTGCCTGGTGGCATAGAATCGGCTGCATCGTCGTGATATTAGCTCTCCGACAAAAGAGCCTTAGACATGGCAGAAAATTAACGGAAAAGCAAGCGTCGAAACAGTAAAAATAATATTAATTCTCCTTCTGATTGTGTTCCTCGCTTCTCTTGTATCGTCTTTCCTTCTAAGGTGTTTCTTGGTATCATCAGACAGTGTTTAATATAGTCGTCTGTGGGGGGCTCTCCCAGGGATGGATTTTTCCACAGGAAAATTGGGAGGTGTTGTAAACATGTAAATACGTACCATTCCCTTTTCAGAAAGTCAATGTATTAGGAATTTCCCGCCACAGAAACCCGAGTGGACTTGTGTCCATGTATAGGCCTATACATTGGACATGTTGGTAAATTTTGGCAAAATAGAAGAAAATACCAATAAATATTTATTTCACTGTTGACCGCAACAGTTATTTAGTAGCGGAAATAGAAGACAGACAATAATTTTGCCGCCGAAGGTGTCGTCGGTGACCCAGGCGTCCACCCAAAATGTCCGGCCAAAACAGACTTTTTCTCACCCTCCCCCTCCAAGAAATCTAAATCCTCAAAGCGGAAGGGACTAGATTGGACACCGGACATCAGGCAGCTGTACAATTTCAGGGTCACGGGAGTTACTCAGCAGGTTTAAGAAGAAAAATGTAAAGAATCATCAAATTTTCTAAAAGAATATTAATTTCGGCAGGTCGTAATGTAGGTCATGAGTTTAAAAAATAGGCAGCATAGTAAGTTGCCGCACAAAACGTCATATAACCTGCAGCGACCTATTGTGTTGTCAAAATTGACACGAGGGCTCGTTATTTTTCTCATCCTCTTTCTCAGCTCTTTTCCTATAGCTTTTTCTCATCCTCTTCTACCTACTTCTTATTTCCATTTCTGGTTTTCGATTTGTTCCACTTCCTGTTATTCTCATTTTCCCCATTTCCACCTGCCAGGTAATCTCATTGCTCATTCCCCGGTTCAGTCTCTTCTTTTCTCATGCTCCTCGTCCTTCTCATTCTCCTCATCCTTCTCATTCTCCTCATCCTTCTCATTCTCCTCATCCTGCTCATTCTCCTCATCCTTCTCATTCTCCTCATCCTTCTCATTCTCCTCATTCTTCTCATTCTCCTCATCTTTCTCATTCTCCTCATCCTTCTCATTCTTCTCATCCTTCTCATTCTTCTCATTCTCCTCATCCTGCTCATTCTCCTCATCCTTCTCATTCTCCTCATCTTTCTCATTCTCCTCATCCTTCTCATTCTTCTCATCCTTCTCATTCTTCTCATTCTCCTCATCCTTCTCATCCTTCTCATTCTTCTCATTCTCCTCATCCTTCTCATTCTCCTCATCCTTCTCATTCTTCTTCACTTCGACATTCTCTTACTTCTTTCCTCCTTCTCTTTCTCTTGAATCCCTCTTTCTACTTCTCTTTCCCTCCCCTACTTCTGCCATCACTCGTCATACTCCATCTCCTCCTCTTCCTCTTTCATCTCCTCCTCCATCTCCTCCTCCATCTCCTTCTCTTCCTCCTTCATCTCCTCCTCCATCTCCTCCTCCATCTCCTCCTCTTCCTCCTTCATCTCCTTCTCCATCTCCTCCTCTTCCTCCTCCATCCCCTCATCCATCTCCTCCTCCATCTCCTCTTCTTTCTCCTCCATCTCCTCCTCCTCTCCCTCTTTCCCTCATCACTCTTCCGTCTGTGTGCACTGTGGATGGCAAAAATGACTCTTGCTTTTCGATCAAGAAGAGTAGATCTATTTCTTTCGACTGATCCCATCCCATCAATGCCTATGGCTTCTTCTAGTTCCAGCGTAGATAATTCTATCACACTTTCCGAATGCGCCGCCGATTCGCAGCGCACTGCTTCACGGAATAGCTGTTCAGATTTAGCGGCGCTTTTCTCACAAATTCGTTGGAGATTTTGCGAGGTTTTTTTTAGCCTATTATGAATATTTATCCTAGCGTTTTGTACAGCCTATTGCATTTTCATGAACGCCTGGTAAGAGATTTAGTGTTGGCTAATCACGAGGTTAAGCATGCAATTTTCGCTATTCTAAGGAAAATGCGGCTTCTATTGTGTGTGTAATGTGCGGTTGTTAATGCATTTGCGATGTTCCTCGCTCGTTGTTCGTGTCAGTCATAGAAATGCGTGACAATGCGTGAAAGGTGTCTCCTTGACTTAACTCAGTAGCTATCTCCGTCTCTGTCTTTCTCTCTGTCTCTGTCTCTTGACATCTGCTTCTGCTTATATGTTTCTCTGTCTTTCTGTTTCTCAGTCTGTCTCCGTCTCCGTCTCTGTCTGTCTGTCTTTCTCTATGGCTCTGTCTCTTGACAATTGCTTCTCTGTTTCTGTCTCCGTCTCTGTCTGTCTGTCTGTCTCTGTCTGTCTGTCTTTCTCTATGGCTCTGTCTCTTGACAATTGCTTCTCTGTTTCTGTCTCCGTCTATGTCTGTCTGTCTGTCTGTCTGTCTGTCTGTCTGTCTGTCTGGCTGGCTGGCTCTCTATCCCGTTCTCTCTCTCTCTCTTTCACTCTCTCTCTTTCTCTCTCTCACTCTCTCTGTCTCTGTCTCTGTCTCTCTCTGTCTTTTTCTCCGTCTGTCTCTCTCTGTCTCTCCCTTCTCTACCTCTCTTCTCTGTCTCTCTGTCTATCTGTCTGTCTATCTGTTTCCCTCTCCTTCTCTCTCCCTCACTCCCTGGGTTGTCCATCCACCACCATCATCGCCTGCAGCATCAACAGTGTTCTTGACATTGCAATTGTTATTGCTTTGTATGTACGTCTTTATATCCGCTTGCTTGTATGTGTGTTTGTATGCTTGCTTATCTGGACGTGCTTTTAAGACCAGACAGTCTATGCTAGCGATTGTTCTCGCCACACCAGTGCCTGCCGTTGACAAATATTATACTTCTTTGTCCATAGAATTTGTATTACCAGGTATACAGCTTAGTTTCCAGTTAACTACACAGAGCGAGAACAAAGATCATTATCGTCGCCCTCCTCCCTTATTCATTATTGAGCCTGGCACCGTCATAGTGCGAACACTGGTAGATAGGCCTATTGCTTGTTGCGCTCGTGAATAAGCTGGTGCCCCGCGCTTGACTTTCTAGTGGCGCTTTATAAATTTTGAGTTTACGATTACGATTGTTGTTGCTTAACGACACAGTCTGTCTCAAGGATGATCAAAGTGTCGCCCTCCCCCTTTCTTCAGGCCCGTGACTGGCATCGCTAAAGTGCGAGTAGTGGCACAAACCATTATGTGTGTGGAATTATAAATATCAACGGATAAACAATAAAGCCATGTTTGTTTTTTTGTTTGTATGTGAACTTGTTATAGCGCCCCTTCAATCTCTCTCTACCCAGAGGCGCTCCCGAATGCAGAGCGGACACTGCATCGCAGTTTCACGCCGAAGCGCTGAGCAATTGTGAGTGAAGTCCTTGCCCAAGGTCCTTACGCGGCGAGGTGGATTTGAACCTCGAATCTTCCGGCTCCAAGGCAACGACGCCACCACAACACAACTGCGCCCCTGTTAACGGATAGACAATGAATCCATTGTGTTCGGTTAACAGTTAAAACCAACGGAGCCATTAAACCGACGATGCATAATGCGCTACATCAGCAGCAGCAGCAGCAGCAGCATCATCAGGTGCTTCTAAAAACCACCTGCTGACTTAATGTAGCGTAGTTCCACTCACGCCATTGTTCTTCGAGCGAGCAAGCGAACTCCAGCGGAGCGAATATGAATATTTTTCGGATGAAAATGTTCGTACGCGTGATTAGGAGCTGGATGCGTGTTTGTCGTTTAATGCTTTTGTCTCGCAATTTTCACCGCATGTGGGCACTTTAGCTGTCTCGACGGCTAATCGTCTAAAAGCGCGAAGCAATCAATGCCGTCGACCATTATTTCAGTGACACAGAAACTTTAAAAACTAGCGCAGCAGAAATCCATCACGATTTCGAATGCACGACAAATTATTATCATCCGCAGTTGTTGTAATTATGGGGGAGGGGGATACGGGTAATGGTGAGCACTCTGGCACAAAGAGCGCACGATTGCGAGATCGTTTCCCACTGCTCTCACTCTCCCCCCAAAAAGGTTCACTCAACCTTACATTCGGCAGATGGCGTTGGTAATTGAGCAGTACTGTAGAACTTGATGGACGCCTTGCATGGCTGCCAACGGTTAGATTAGACTCCTGTAATAAACTGTGATCATCCATCCATTACTGATTGCAATCACATTGCGTTGTGCCAGTTTGAAACTAACCGAAAATTGCATTTATACATTTATGTATGTGTGTCTGTGCGTGCGTATGTGCGTGCGTGCGTGCGCGCGTCTGTGTGTGACCTGCACAATGTCCCGCATGTACGCCTGAAGCATGTACATGTACACACGAATGCATGCATTTAGACATGCACACACAATGTACATGTTGTAATGTATTTTGATTGTCCTATACATGTACTTTTGCAAACACTGATCATTAAAGAATATACTTACTTACTCATTTGTAGACATGCACACCTTCATCATATAATGATTTACGTAGGCATGGAGAACAGCAGAAAAACGTATCTGGACAGATATGACATGTATAGGGAGACATAATATGCACACACAGACACACACACGCACACACACAAACAAACACACACGCATTCACACACACACACACACAAGCACACGCACACACATACACAACACATACACACACACACACACAAAACACACACACAAAAACACAAACACACATGCACAGTAACTATCACCGCGGGTGACCGCGTTTTCATACAAAGACTTCGACGACGACAACGATGAAAGTGCTGCGGCCACCTCACACGAGGCAGAAGATTTGCTTTCAATGTATAATACGGGCACAAAGACTAATTGAGGCTTCAGCAGTGGACTACTGTAACACGCGAACGAAGCAGCAGAAAATTACTAGAAATGACATATAATTGAAACACCAGCGGTGGCGAATTGACGGTGGCTGTAATAACAGACTGTCTGCCCCTCAGAATTATACGGGTATTATTTCTCAACCCGCACACCAAAGAGACACGCTATGATAATTGAAAAGTAAACCGTCGAATTTCGAAAGTAGTTCACCGATGCACGACGCAGGGATTGTTGCGCAAAAGTATGTAAACTAGTTGTGGCAATGAGATCCAGTGGCTCAATGCAGAAAATAAGTAGGTCTGCAATCTGTAATCTGAGCTCCTGTAAATTGTTTCAACTGCACAATTGTACCGGTACACTGTGACCGGGTGCCGTCTGTCAACCGGATTGTTAAATAAACGAAAGTCATTATTGTTATTATTACACTACTAGGACTATATTATAATTATGTACCCTAGGTCTAATTAATTATGGAAGCCATAGTATGCCCTGTTTCCCTCCAATAATTGGGAAGCTAATTGTTGTTGTTAATTAAACGACACTGTGCAGCCCTATCAAGGTTGTCTACAGACTTGGAACTGGCGCTGATAAAGTGCTATAGCAGAGGAGAAAAAGTGGAAAGGTCTTGATTCTTGAGTAGGTCTATTAGTCTTTAAATATAGGCCTAGATCTGCAGCTTGTCTCTTGACTGGGAAATCGCCAAAGCAGTTAAGGCGTGGGCAAATTTAATACGCAAAATTAGGTCTAACGCTGTAGGCCTATTGTACATAGAAAAAAATTAACAGTATGGGTATAGAGATAAGCTTATTTTTACGTAATGTAAACGGCCTGCGCATGATGGTGGTTCCTCAAAGTGTACGATTTGCAGCAGAGGGAGGGAAGTCAAAAATACGGTATTTTTGCGTACGTAATAATATGGAATTGGTCATCGGCGTACTCTAACGTTACCAGCGATATGTACGTAGCTAACGGTGTCGTTGCACGCATTTCGAACCATTCTTCGAGTTGGACTCCGCGGCAGAAATCAAAGGGCAGCCATGCATATGAAATGTCATGTAGACACACACCTAAAGATACTCGCGCCTGCTGTCAATATAGTCCTCTCTGTCACGTTCTATCGCAATCTAAAAACTGTCCTCTTTGGCCGAGGCTGGGTCGGGGGCGCTCCTGAGTAGTAGTAGGCCTATAACGCTTGAAGGAACGCAGTATGAATCCTGGCAATGAATGAATAAAGGAAACAGTAATTGTGGTGTTTATATATATATATATATATATATATATATATATATATATATGCACCTGCCTTCAGGCAGAAAACACATCGTCGTCGTCGTCGTCGTCGTCACCATCATCATCATCACCATCATCATCACCACCACTACCACCATCATCTTCATCATCATCATCATCATCATCGTTATCATCGTTATCATCGTTATCATCATCAGCGTGGGGCGCGGTGGTCTAGTGGTGGCGTCGTTGCCTTGGAGCCGGAAGGTCCGAGGTTCAAATCCACCTCCCCGCGTAAGGACCTTGGGCAAGTCCTTCACTCACAATTGCTCAGCGCTTCGGCGTGAAACTCCGATGCAGTGTCCGCTCTGCATCGGGAGCGCCTCTGAGTAGAGAGAGCTTGAAGGGGCGCTATAACAAGTGCACATACAAACAAACATACAAACAAACATACAAAAGTTAATTGGCTACAGTCGCCCATAAAACACTTATTTTACCATAGGCTACTAGGCTTATATATTTTTGCTGAACATAATACTTGACAGTTAACCTTTTTAATGTTAGGGTTTATGTTATGGTTTACTGCTTGGATCAGAACAGATTTCATCATAATGTAATCAAATGCCGTATCTCACGACTATTATAGGCCCTACGATAATAATACAGAGTAATAAACAATCTCATTCATGTGCACGTTGTAATTAGAAATTTATCTTGCATATATTTATACTACATTTTTCGATGCCCTCGGTCTCCTACCCCGCCGTACGCACCCGTGCGCAAATCGCCTAAATCCGGTGACCCCTCCAACATACAATGTACGTATTATATGGACATCCCCTAATCGGCTGCGTCCCATGCTGTTTGTGTGTGTGCGTGTGTGTGTGTTTGTGTGTGTATGTGTGTGTGTGTGTTTGTGTGTGTGTGTGTGTGTGTGTGTGTGTGTGTGTGTGTGTGTGTGTGTGCGTGTGTGCGTGTGTGTGTGTGTTGGTGAGCGTGCGGACTGCGATTCGTTTACCGAAGGTGACTTATTTAAGAGATTTAGATCTCTGGCTCGCACGGAACTCCGCCACTGACAGTCATGGGCGGAGTTTGGTTTTCGTTCTTGGGGTGCTAACCCCGAGTCTGGGATTGGGGAGCTAACCCCGAAAATGGATACCATTTTCATGGTAAAAAAGTTGAATCTGGGCCTTTATGGAGGGGCTTAGCCCCCCCCCCCCTCTAGCCCCAGATAAACTCCGCCCATGCCCATCCTCCATGGTAAATTACTACAAGTGAACAAATCCATTTAGAACTGCACATTAAATTTTGTGTACAACTGCACGTTAAAAAAGCCTGCTTAGGCCTAGCCTACTCCAAAAGGCACACAAGGACACAATATGGCAATTAAGTTGGAAATCCTAAACAAAGGCAAATTGTGTTCGGTCAAAATGAGTTGAAATACAATACAATACAATACAATTAGTCATTTATACTGCGCTTTAACAAAAACAAGTCTTGAAATAATAATTAATAAATCGCTCGACGCATCTGCTGCGTGTACACAAAGAACATTTGTGCGCAATGATACATTGACGTCATCACCTGACATGATAGGTCCATGTACATGTATGAATAATTAATTAGTCTAGACGTATAGCCTATGTTAAGTCACTCAATCATCATCCTTCGAATTAAAACGGACGTCGTGTCTGAATTGGTTGGTGCATCCTTTGAATGGCAGGGGCGGATCCAGGGGGGGCAATCCGGCCATGGCTTCCCACCATTTAAAATTTGCATGGACGTGGGCCCCCGCCCCCATTTGTTTTTTATAATAGGCTACAAAGAGAATACGACCAGACGACTCCAAAAAGGTACATTTTTATGACATTTCGGCCGGCTGACTAAAAAAGTCACCAAATTTTTTCGGCGAAGATCACAAAAATGTTGCCATCCCCCTTTGAAAATTTTCTGTATCCGCCCCTGTTGAATGGATACTGACCAAAAAGGAGACAGTAACAGTCTATAGGCATGAAACGTACCCATCGCCTTACGATGCGACATATTAATTTGCTGCATATTTGCATTCAACACTGGCCCTGAAGTATCTGGCTAATGTTATACTTTGGCCTCAATCAAGCAAGACTTCCTCCACCGTCCAATACGTTCATCCAACAGACTTGACCTTTTAAATTGGTTCCTCGCTCTAGAACTGTTAACTGCTATGACTCATATCAGTCTCGAACATTTGCCTCAATTCGTTCTTCTCTCTGCAATGCGCTTTCTCCTTCTGTCCGCTCTACAATTATTCTGATTCTGTCCGGCAGTCTCTCTTCATTCTCTCTTCTCAAAATCTGCTTCTTTTCGCTGGGCCTTGCGCACTGGGAGCGCCTCTGAGTGGCTATACATTTCCTTTAACAAAATTATTCTATAGAATTATATTTATATTCATGTTAATAGACTATATATACTTGTCAAAGAATTAGAATTAAGACATCACACAATAATATTATTTATAATACAAGCGTAGGATTACAACACGCCTAGGGAAGAAGTCCAATCCACCATGTCTGCAAATATTCTGTATCGAGCTTTGGTGCCTCGCTGGCTCCACTTCTGAGTTATGACTGAAAGCGAAAAGGGCGAATTGCCCCAGGCCCCTCCCCAACCCCCATCCTACGAACGGCGCTTATCCTACGAGTCCACGGGCTGGCCATTCTCTCTCATTATCTTTATTATAGGCATAAAATACCCGGCGTGACACTTCAAAGGAATAGGTGCGTTTTTAAAGCAATCTAATTTGACTCAAAGTCTTCTCCTGAGGCGCCGACGTTAATATTCAAGCTGCCTGGAATTAGTCACCTGATTAATATAGCCTAATATTAGGACAACATAACACGGACTTAGCATTACACAACATTACACAACGCAACATAACACAACAGAGCATAATAATTACTATGAAAAAAGAATCGTAATCGTAAAGTCGAAATTTCTAAAGCGCCACTCGAAAGCCAAGCGCGGGGCACCAGCTTATTCACGAGCGCTGAGAAAAGGTACTATAGGCCATACAATTGGTGGATGAGGAATGAGCTCTAATGACTGCAATAAGAATGAGACAAAGGAAATGGATTTGACATATTTTGAGAGGAGGTTCCTCCCTTCTGAAAGATATCATCGAAGAAAGAATGAAAGGAAGGAGAAAAAGTGTAAGATATGGTGGATGATGATTATGATGGAAGAATGCAGGAAACTGAAGGAGAAGGCTCAACATCGAGAAGAGTGGAGCCATTGCATGCCGTTCGAATCTGCCCTGAGCAGATAAAAACTTTAAGAAGAAGGAGAAGAAGAAGGAGATGATGAAGAAGAAGGGGAAAAAGAGGAAGAGGAAGGGAAGAGAGGCCTGCATGTGGTCCTGAATTCTCGATTGATGGTCCAGTGGGGCATCAGCTTATTCACAAGCGCTGCATAGAGTCTAAGGGGTTATCCAAAGGGTATACTCAGCAGGAAGTCAGAGTCCGGTTTCTAGAGGGTTGTCAGAGGTTGTCAGAGGGTAAATAGGCAAATGAAATCGGCAGTCAATACGTCAACAATATTATTCTTGCACTTGCTAACCTATACCACCAACCGCCTATGATATTATGTGCATCGCCCCTGATTCCCATGACTCCGTGAACTATTTGATATCTTGGCCTGGAAATAATTCATCCAGCTATTTTATGTTCTCTTTGAATACTGATACAGTTATTATGCTTGACTCTAACAGTGTATCAAATATCGCGAAAGTTAAGAAAGCGCATAATTATAATAGTCTCCAGCCATCCATTCAACCGTCTATCAATCTGTCCGTATGTCTATAATTATAGCATAACTATCTACATCTACCTACTTATACTTTCCTATCCATCTCCATCCATCCATTCATCCGCTCACATTGTTGCATCCATACATCCACACATCCATCAATCCACCCATCCACGCATCCATCCATCCACCCATCAATTCATATATCCATCCATCCATCCATCCACCCACCCATCCATCCACCTATACATCAATCCACCCACCAATCCATCCACTCACACCTTGTCACATCTATCCATCCAATCACACCGTTACGTCCATCCATGCATCCGGCCATCCATCCATTCATCCATCCATTCATTCGTACATTCACACATTCATCCATTCATTAAATAATCCCATCTAACTAGCGCCGGTGAAAAAGCTGGTCTCCCTGACGTGGCTTTTGTGGGCGCTGAGAAATTCTCGAAGATTTACATTACATTACATTACATTACATTACATTACATCATCCATGTATGCCGTAAAAAACACTGCAGTCGTCCTTGACTCGCAATCTATCCGCAACATCTGTTTATCTCATCAACTACGAAGTAGACCAACCGACCAACTCCTTTAATCTTACCGCTTTCCCCGCAGCGCTTACAGTCAAATCCGTAATTAGTTTTTGGAGTGGATTGTTACGCATATGTACACACATCCGCCTAAGCGTCTTTCTTTGCAATCACATTATTATACAACAGTACATCCTCTCTCGTACACACGGCTTCTCCCTGCCTGCAAGTCCCACTGTGGCTCGTGTCCTTTCGCAGGCAGTAAAGACGCTATAAAACTGTTCCGGGTAAATAGGCTACAGGGGCACTTTCTACTCACCGGAAGAAGCTGTGGTTTATGCTGGAAATAACGATCAGTGATAGAAGGGAGTTCTTTCTATCCGCGGATATAGGCTACAGTTTTATCTCGTCAACGGAACATTCCTGCAAAAGCATATGTATACACTATTTATACAGGTACTTTACGACATGCACAATTGCACAATAATAGTTTCTTTTTCTGTCTTATAATGCAAACGTAATGTAACCATTTAACAAAGTGCTTATGTACAGTTTCTTTCTAATATCAAGCGTTTGTGAATGTGTTTCTGACAGTGTACATGTATGTGCCGCTGCCCTTGTGTTGTGTAATCGCTGTGTGCTTGTCAGTATGAGAATTGTGGAAAAATAACTGGGGGGTTGGCCTATGATAGCCTAAACCTGAAATTGGGGTATGAAAAACATACTTTAACATGGGGCTCTAAGAAAGACTGGGGGGTTGACCCCCCCCCCCCCCACCAACCCCCCCGGCAATTCTCACCCTGGTGCTTGTGTCTTTACTCTTTAACTACCGATGTCTGCTGCAGTCCGTGTTCTCCTGTCTTTGCCTTTCTGTTCTCTATTATTATTTTTATTGTCATCCGTTCATGACTTCAAATGCCATACAATATGTATCAATCTGTCTCTCTCTCAGCCACTCGCTAACTCTATAAATCTTTGTATCCGTCTGTCTCTGTGTTTGTCTGTTTGTTCGTCCGTTCCTTTATACATGAAATAGCATGTCTCTTTCTGTCTATCTGTCTGCCTGTCTCTCTGTGTGTGTGTCTCTGTGTGTGTCTCTGTGTGTGTCTCTCTGTGTGTCTCTTTGTCTCTGTGTCTTTTCCGTCTTCCGTGTTTATTCCTACCTCGTGCCTGTATATTTAAGTTTACATCCATCTATCCAACCCTGGTCGCCTGCGTGTCTGTCTTTCATCCGTCGCAGAAAACAGCAAGCACGCACTCACGCACGCACGCACGCACACACATACACACACAAATACACACACAAATTGACACACATAAACACACAAATAAACACAAAGACCGTACGCTCTGCGTTCGCGACCTCATGACTTTGAACTGCCTAGAAAAGATTACTTTAATTTCCTTTCATCTCTCATCTTTCATCTCTCGAGTTTTTTTAAAGATTGTTCGCAGTGTTAACCCTAGGAACCAGAAATCTATCTTTCGCATGCTTTCAACATGAATTCTGCAGACACTGTTATTTTAGTCCATTTCTTATCTTGTATTTTCTTCATGTAATCAATTGCGGTCTGTCAACTGAATTGTTTCTTGAATAAACGAAGTATATATAGATCTACACATATACACACACAAATAAACACACGCACACAAATAAACACACACACGTACACAAATAAACATACAAATAAACATACAAATAAACACAGAAATAACCACAAATAAACACACACACAAAAACACACACATATAAACACACAAATAAACACACAAATAAACACACAAATAAACACACAAATAAACACACTAATAAACACACACAAACAAACACACAAATAAACACACAAATAAACACACAAATAAACACACAAATAAACAAACACAAACAAGCACACACAAATAAACACACACAAACAAACACACACAAATAAACACACAAATAAACACACACAAATAAACACACAAAAACATACACAAATAAACACACAAATAAGCACACAAATAAACACACAAATAAACACACAAATAAACACACAAATAAAAACACAAATAAACACACAAATAAGCACACAAATAAACACACAAATAAACACACAAATAAACACACAAACAAACACACACAAATAAACACACAAATAAACACACACAAATAAACACACAAAAACATACACAAATAAACATACAAATGAACACAAACAAACAAACACACACAAACAAATACACACAAAAACACAAACAAACACACACAAATAAACACACACAAAAACACACACAAACAAACACACACAAATAAACACACAAATAAACACAAATAAACACACAAACACACACACAAATACACACACAAGCAAATACACACACAAGTAAACACACAAATAAACACACAAATAAACACACAAACAAACACACACACAAACAAACACACAAACAAACACACAAATAAACACACGAATAAACACACAAATAAACACACACAAATAAGCACACAAATAAGCACACAAATAAACATACAAATAAACACACAAATAAACACACACACAAATAAACACACAAATAAACACACAAATACACAAATAAACACACAAATAAACACAAATAAACACACAAACACACACACAAATACACACACAAGCAAATACACACACAAGTAAACACGCAAATAAACACACAAATAAACACACAAACAAACACACACACAAACAAACACACAAACAAACACACAAATAAACACACGAATAAACACACAAATAAACACACACAAATAAGCACACAAATAAGCACACAAATAAACATACAAATAAACACACATATAAACACACACAAAAACATACACACGTTGCCTGGACGCTGTCTTCTCAGATGCGTGTTGTACTTTTTCCATCAGCGACGACGACGTCTCTCGCTCCATCTGTCGACAACGACGACAACGACAACGACGACGACAACGACGACAATGCCATTCACTCATCTATCGCAGCACCTTAAATGAGCGCCACGGATACAGCGCTGGAGGAGAATGAAGAGGTAGAGGAGGCGCACTCTCACCCGCGCTACCCTCTGCCCAGCCGACGACGACGACTGCGCATGCGCCACGCGCAGAGGCACCCACCCCTCCTCCCTCCATCCCTCCCTCTCTCCTTCCCTCTTTCCATCCTTCCCACCATCCCTCCCTCCTTCCCTCCCTCCTTCGCTCGGTCCACGTGATTAGCTGGAGCAGTCACGTATCTAACGTCGTTCGTCTGTCTGTTCGTGCGTCTATCCGTCTTCGCCTTCCACCTCCTCCCTTCCTTCCCTCTTCCTTCCCTCTTTCCATCGTCCTGGCCTTTCGTCCACATTACCCTTTCTAGTGCCCTTCCCACTCACTTAAGTGATTGAACGATCGCTGCCGCTTTCCACCATTCTCCATCTCACCATCTCTCTTCTCTCTCTTCTCTCCCTTCCTTCCTTCTTTCCTCCTGTCCACCAGTATGAGAATTGTGGAAAAATAACTGGGGGGGTTGGCCTATGATAAACTTGAAATTGGGGTATGAAAAACATACTTTAACATGGGGCTCTAAGAAAGACTGGGGGGGTTGAACCCCCCCAACCCCCCGGCAATTCTCACCCTGCTGTCCACCCTCTTTCACTCTCTCCCTCCCTCTCTTCCACCCTACATCCCTCCCTCCCTTTCTTCCACCCTCCATCGTCTCCACATATCTCTTTTCTCTTTCTCCCTTTCTCTCCCTCTCTCTCCCTCCCTCCATTGCTCCTTTCCTGCCTCCCTCTCTCCCACTCAGTTTGTCCGTCTGTCCTCTGTCTGTCTGTCTTTGTCTATATCTATGTCTCTGTCTGTCTGTCTGTCCACCCTCTTTCTGTCCGTTCTTATGTCTCTCTCTTTCTCTCTCCACATTTGCATTCGCGTATATATCTGCCTTTTCCTCTTCTTTTTTTAAAAACCTATCTCGTTGTTTCTGCCTCCGTCTCTGTCTGCCTTCGTCTCTGTCTGCCTCCGTCTCTCTCTGTGCCTCCTTTTCACCCCACTCCTTTCCCTTTCGCCTTTCATTCAATGACATTCTACTAAACGAGCGATGACATCCATTGTCATATAAGTTTGCTGCTGCTGCTTCTGCTGCTGCTGCTGCTGCTGCTGCTGCTGCTGCTGCTGCTGCTGCTGCTGATGATGATGATGATGTGGAATGTGATGATGATGATGACGACGACGACGTGGTTTGTCGTGAAGCAGACGGTTGCCGTAAATGCTAATTTATGGCGGGAAATAAAGTTCACCCACGACTCCACGAGAGACCAGTCACTGCATAATATGTCCAGTTGTTTGTCTCTACGTGACTGTCCCTGTCTCTGTCCCTGTCTCTGTCCCTGTCTCTGTATGTCTGTTGCCTATTCTATTTCTTCTAATCTGCCTCCTCTCTTTCCATTCGTGTATGTCTTAATTCTCTCCTTACGACTCTGTCCTATACTTCCTTTGCCCCTCTCTGTCAGTGTCAGTCGCTATGCGTGTAATCCTCGCTAGCTGTCTCTGTGGATACCTTTCTTTGTATGTCTCCGTGTCTCTGTCAGTCTCTATCGGTCTCCCCTCTTACTCCCTCTGTCTCGTACTCTCTCTGTCTCTGCCAGTGTCTGTGTTTGTACTTCTCGATGATCTTTTATCAAACGCTCATCGGCAAATAATGTCACATCATGCATGCCTCCGATATAATATCGCATTATTATCATCCCAAAGACCGTCCATTTGTAAATATTTACGATTTATACCAAAAGACTCAGCTACAAATTGACCACTGTATGTAGGCTAAGCTTATAAATATCATTCTCTACATGATAGATGAACAATATAAGATATACATATACGTGTATACAAACACATAATGCGCATAATATGAAACAAACAATGTAACGATGATATTCTATTGTTATCATTCGCTACACATAATTATAGCAGAAGCAAGAATGATTGTAGTCGTATCATTGCCCGTCTGCACCCATATCACAGTCCATACAACAGTTACTGTTTATAAGTATAAAATTAATGTACCGCTATGTATAATTATAGACCTACGTAGATCATCAGAAAATGCATGTATAGGCGTATAAGTCTTACATAACATTATACAACGGCGGCAAGCGTATAATAATTACAGCGTGAATAGAGATAATGGTGGCTATCGGAGTTATCCGTGTGTTTGTTTGTTTGTTTGTTTGTTTGTTTGTTTGTGAGAACAATTTGTTTGAGAGAGTTGCATTGTGTGAAACAACGACGAACGTTGATGAATATCCAACGGAATATATAGATTGGTCGTTATTGAACAGTGCGAGTTCTATTGCCTTTTGATCTCTGGTACAGACACTAAAACGACAACTTTTGCATAAACAGGCACACACACGCGCGCACACGTGCACACGCACACCAACACATACACATACACTCACACACACATGCACGCGCGCACGCATACACACACATATAAATAATATATAAATGTGTATCAAAATCAAAATCAAAATGTATATGTGTGTGTATGTCTGTGTGTGCATGCGTGCGTGCATGCGTGCGTGCGTGTTTGTTTGTTTGTATGTGTGTGTGTGTGTGTGCGGGTGTGTGTGGGTGCGCGCGCGCGCGCGTGTGTGTATTTGTATGCAGAAGGACCAAGGGTTTAAACGGCAAAATTGGAATTCGGAATGGAATTGAGAACTATTACAAGTCCGAATATCTCGAACGTGTAATATGTACAATGTACAATTTTGTACATTGTACAGAAAAGCACTGCTGACTAGTTTTACGACACACTGAACCACTCGTTAACTTGACCGCAGGTTAATTTTGGAAATGAGGCTTAATTAAGGGTTGAAAATGAATTGCGGGGGTTTACCCAACCGCGATCTCAAACCCCAAGCGACAATTTGATCCTGTAGGTAATCACCTATTCGTGTAAACAAATAGGCTACATAATGATAATATAATAATAATAATAATAACAATAATAATAATAATAATAATAATAATAATAATAATAATAATAATAATAATAATAATAATAAATAATAATAAAAAAATAATAAAAAGAAAAAGGTTCTGCTCAGAGGCGCTCCCAGTCCAATTAATGTATTCCATATCGCAAATATATTTTTGCATATAATAACAATAATAATAATAATAATAATAATAACAATGATAATAACAATAACAACAACAACAATAATAATAGGCTAACAACAACAACAACAATAATAATAATAATAATAATAATAATAATAATAATAATAATAATAATAATAATAATAATAATAATAATAATAATAATGCGGTTGCATTCCGCGGTGCCTTTCCAGCGCAGGATCTTAATGACGATTAGATGCCGTTCCAGATGTTTTTATTCTGTTCTTAATTTTTAAAAATTTAAATATAAAAAAATAATAATAATAAGACGATTTATATAGCGCCGTAGCACAGCCATATAATATACATGTACACATTCATAATTATACATGCACGTAGAAAACAAATTATCGAATTTGGAGCACCAGCGATTGAGCCTTGCGCATTAGGACCTGTATACACACCATGGATCCAGGCCCTCCAGGGCGCTAAAGAAGTTATTATATGATATAATTACAAATTGCAGTAGGCCTAAATGGCACGCACGCGCAGGGTAGCCTATATATACTATATATACATCGATTCCAGATAGATGATGATAGGCCTTTTTTATAAGACCATAGATTAGAGCTATAACACCACAGAGAGTCTTTTAAGGTTTCCTCGACCCAAAATTAATGTATTGCATATCGCAAATATATTTTTGCATATTTACTTACTTGTCCTGTAAGTTGTCCATAATCGGTGCTCAAAGTGTTAAAAATGAGTGGCTGGACGACTCTTATTTTTTGGCCTCAATATATAGGTGACCGGACGGCATTCATAAAATAAATGCATGGACGCCGTCTATGTCCGTCCAATCACACTTTAAACCTCGTCCATAATGATATGAATAATGATGCTGCGAATACATGAAATATATATAATATGTATATGTATATAATTATTATACATGATATGCATACATGCGCACGCACACACACACACACACACACACACACACACACACACACACACAAGTCACACAGTGACACACACAACGTTCGTTCATTCACTCCAGAAGTTTTATAGTGCCACTTTAGATGGCTGCTCAGAGGCGCTCCTAGTCCAACCACGGCATAAGAAGAAGGTCTTTGGCAACTGATACAGAAGCAGGAGCCTCTTCGAAGTACACAAGTGTATTAATAGACCAACAACTTTAGGGAAGGCTAATATATGTATATAATTATGTATATATATATATAATTATGTATATATGTGTGTGTATGTACTATGTATTCATATACTCTGCCTGACCGAGGTTCGGACCTGAGTAACCCTGGAATTCCCTCTTTGTGGAGGAGCGCATTACGTGTATGTGTCTATATATAGATATAATATACATATGCATATATATATATATATATACATATATACAATACATACATTACATGATCATATATATATGTGTATATATTATATATACATGTGACGCATGTGCATAGTATGCACAGACCTTGGTGACGATGGCACTTGGCCTGCTCGACTCTTGCGCCAACAGGTGGCTGTCTGATCGGCTGCTGCAATAGGGGAGAGTGGGGTGTGGGTGGGTGGGGGAGGGTTGAGGGTGGGGGGGGGGGGGGTGGTGGTTGCGGCAACTGTCACGACTGGATGACAATGTCAACAGCAGACAGAGGCAAAGGAGTGACGACTGCTTCCTATTGGAGACCAACAGCCGATGCTGCTGCTGATGCTGCTGCTGCTGCTGATGCGGAGGCAATAGCAACAGATTGCCATCCGATTAAGCGGAAGAGGATGAAGATGCGTAGAAGATAGATGGATGGATGGGTGGGTGGATGGGTGGATGTATGTATGGATGGATGGATAGATGGATAATTGGATATGTCAACGTATGAATGGATAGACAGATGGATGGATGGATGGATGGATAAATGGATAAATGGATGGATGGATGGGTGAGTGGATGGATAGATGGAATAAATGGATGGAATAAATGGATGGATGGATGGGTGGATAGATGGATGAATGGATGGGTGGATGGAGGGATGTTTGGATGGATGGATGGATGGATGGATGGATGGATAGGTGGAAATGTGTACGTATATATGGACGGACGGACGTACGGATGGATGAATGAATGGATGGACGTATGGATGGATAGAGTTGGTGGTATCCGGGCACACTGACGCCACATATGATCGATGTCACATTGATGGCACTATAAAACGGGCAGATGCCGTCAGAAGTGCTGGAACAGTGTGTGACCACGTATTAAGAACAGCTATACTTGAACGCGAAAAATAAATGATGAACGTTGATAGCTATTTTGCGCGTTTGCATACATATACATGTATAATAGGCCTATGCAGTATGCAGTACGCACGCATGCATTTACGACCCTGCATTTATGTATGTATGTGGAGACCAATGTACTGCAGACAATGTGTATGTGTGTGTATGCAGTGGCGTCTAACCCCTCCTGGCATGGATGAACAAACCTCACCCCTCACCCCCCATTCTGGCCGACTCGTATTTTTAATACACGTAGACTCGGAACTTCAGAAGTCACACAGAACTGTGAGCTTACATTCCTGTTGCTGGTATCTGAAAATGTTGCGCCTAATAGCAATAACTAGTAGTCCGACTTCTCCCCACGGATTGTCTGTACATACAGAGTCTGTCCCCTCTGGCCATGGGCGGAGTTTATCAGGGACTAGGGGGGCTAAGCCCCACCAAGAAGGCCCAGATTCAACTTTTTAACCATGAAAGTGGAATCCTTTTTCGGGGTTAGCCCACCCCCAGAAGGCCCAGACTCGGGGTTAGCCCCCCACCCCCCAGAAGAGCGGAAACCAAACTCCGCCCATGCCTCTGGCTGTCAATAATTACCGTTGATGTTTACGCTTAATTAATACCGTACATATCTCTGCGAGACACAGT
>OX243826.1:8315806-8440806 GCA_945859605.1 Lumbricus rubellus | reverse complement strand
CCATTTTCCAAGCTTGGGAGTGGCACCGCCAGAGTACGTATGTACTCTGTGGTCTGCCAGTGTACTCTGGCCTCTGCTTATCAGTCTTATTAGCGCCTGTCGAGTATAATTTGACCGCGAAAGGATCACGCATGCCAATCAAGTGATATAAATCAGTGTTCTGTAATAACGGAAGCACGGGATTCCATGTTACCCAATCCATGGATTACGGGATTTAAAGGTCCGGGACTCGGAATAACATTCAATAGTTTGAGCTCACATTCACCCGGACGGTGTGTATTAAACGACGTTAAGCACGTCATTCACGCAGATAGGACCTATGTTAGAATACGATATACCACATACACAGCGCAATTTGATATTGGCTTTTTACACAGCTTAGGTGCACCCACGCCTCGAGCCCTCGAAAGCGTAGCGGCCATGGGCGGAGATGGGGGGGGGGGGGGGAACGAACGAGTGACCGAAGGAAAGACGCGAGATTTTTTGACGGACGAAAATTTCTGACGACCTTTTTCCAAGCAAAAATTTTCAACTTTCACCGCCAAAAACGTTGATGAACTTTTTTTAGTCATCTGGCCAAAAAGTCGAGAAAAATTTATATTTTCACCACCAAAAAGTTGATGACCTTTTTTTCTTTGTCATCTGGCCAAAAGTCGAGAAAAATTTATATTTTCAAATTTGAATGCCTTTTTTTAGTCTTGACGCTCAACGATTGGGTGGGGGGGGGGACCAATGCATGGGCCGTCCCCCCAACACTTTTAATGGGGCGGGTCCGTCCCCTCTTTAGCCCCTAGGTCTCCGCCCATGGTAGCGGCAATAATATTGCAGAGCAATTGAGATTGCCAATTAAGGTCCTTACACACTGTATACAGGGCACACAGTACACAGTGACCGCCTCGGAGCAGTGGCGGCGCCAGAATTTCAGCTTTGGGGGGGGGCTGAACTCGCGGAGGAAATTTTTCATTTTCATTCGCCATGGTAAACAGATCTCACCCCATCGATCCATTGAAAGACTACGAGCATATATATATATATATATATTATATACAGTCGCTATATAAAAAACAACGTGTTCATTTGCATTTATCCATGCATCCCTCGGCACACCCGTTTACCACACCCTCATCGTCGTCTGAATGCTGAATGCGTGATGAGCGAGCAGCAGCATCGATGGGTAATAATAGATGAGTTGAGGAAACGAAAGAACAGGTACCGTATATACTCGGATCGACTTATACGCGAGTATATACGGTAAGAACAATGAGAGACGACTAATTGGCAGGTTTCAATTCAGTCTGTTAATCTTATCACTGGACGACGACGATGATGACGACACGCACACGAACCCCTTACTCCCCCCATATATACTTGTCGGGGATGGGTGGAACAAAGGAAGGGAAGATACACAGCTGGTAACAGTCACACGCATGACAGACAGACAGACAGACAGACAGAAATACAGATAGACAGACGCATAGACAAATAGATGGACAGTTGGACACGTAACTTTTTATACACATAGGCTACACAGATAATGGACACTTTCATACACATATAGATAAATGGATGGCCAGATAATGGACACATGTTGGAATATATACATAGTACAATGGACAGATAGACTAATGGACACATGTATATACATACAGTAATACATGTAGACAGAATAAATGGAAAAACAGCTGAAACAGACATATGGACAGAGACGTACAGATAGGCAAACCCAGCATGGGCGCCCGCACATAGGGGCAAGAGCGGGCATTGGCCCCTCTGGAAAATGGATTTGATTTTTGTTAACTACTAAATTTTGTTTTTAAAAAAATTCCCACATAATCACTAATTTTATCAATTATACACAATGTGAAACTGAGAAATTGACATTTGGAAACCTCTGTGAAAAATAACCATGTTCTTACTTTTCTGCTTTGCATTTTCAAGTTCCTGCTAAAAAATTCACCGTGGCCATTGTGTTTTGCCCCCTCCTGCGAAAATTTCTGCGGGTGCCCATGAAACCCATAGAAACCCAACATACATGGACAGGCAGAGATAAATTGGATAGCAGAAAGTAAAGTCAGACTGACAGACAGAGAAACAGAGACAGACAGTTAGCGAGAGAGACATGCAGACACACAGACTAAAGGACAAACATATCCTCAGAAAAAAGAAACCCGCAGAGTACAGACAGGAAAAAAGTTTAGACATAAAGGGAAAATCAGACAGACAGACAGACAGACAGACAGACAGACAGACAGACGTGCAACCAGTCATTCAGGCTGACAGAAAATGGAGACGCAGAGAGAGAGACACAGACAGATGTAGAGGGAGGTGCATCTAACAGCCGCCCTTCCATTAATATATCTCGATCGGGATTCATTAATCTTTCACAGCAGCAACTTGACAATCGTCTGCCGCTCTAAACCATGTTTACAACCACTCCTCCGTTCATCGGGCACTACAAGTGCCATCAAGAGAGGCACTTACAGCAAAGACGCTATATAAATGTCTAGTAGTAACAGAAGAAGCATTCTTCAAAGACCAAGAAACACAGAACACACGAGCGACAATGAATTCAATTTTCTTCACGATTTGAGACGATGGCATCATGTCGAGAAGTTAAAGAGTGTCAACAGAGCTGCCACTGTGTCATGTACGTTTATCATTGCATTCGCTCTAAGTCACCACAAACTGCACGGCACTATTCAACAAAATCGCTAGAAATTCGTGTAAAATATACAAAATTTTCTGGGAACAAAATTAATAATTGAGAGAATTACTACAAACAATAAAACTATGCCCGACATTCTGCACACGCCTTCACAAGCGCAAACAAGTTCATTAGTTCAGAGAGTCTTTGGTTGGCGAGTAACACGCAAACTTGCATAGTGGGTTTACTTGGAAACAAAGTCGAATATATCCTGACACAGAACAAACGCTCTCAACGAAAGCCATTGCTTTTAAGTTTTATAGAATTCATTTCTAGCTGTAATTCATCCACGAAGGCATGCATCAGCGGTTCTCAACCCGTGGCCCACAGGCCAAAAGTGGCCCGCCAGTCCTAAAAAATGGCCCTCATCTCTCAAAGAATTATCAAAAATATATGACATAATTGAAAATTTGGACAGGAGATAACACAAAATCATGCTATGTTACAAATTATTTTATTTGACGTTTATACATAACATCAAAAATTATATTTTGAATCGATTATAACAATTTTATATGCTTTTAGTTAATAAAATTTTAGCCTTCTGGCCCCTTAATGTTCTTCAACTAAGAAAAAGTTGCCCTCGTGTCCTCCAGCTTAGAAAAAGTGGCCCTACAGCCAAAAAAGGTTGGGAACCACTGTTGTATAGTATTGTAGCTGTATTTTATATCTCAATCACACCCCTAAGGAATATTACTCCCTACCAGGCTGTCAACAGTGCGTGCCCATCATTCTGGTTTAGCTCAGTTATGCAGCACTTTTCCATCCATAATGTGATGTTATGTAACAGAACACTTGCGTAGTGCAAATTAAGAGCCTCTAGGACGCACTGTGAGGGGGGAGGTGCAAAGACAGCACAACGTATGACAGGCACACAATGCACACTGCACAGTTGATCGCCCTGATAGTTTTGTGGCGCTTTACCTTTGTGTATGTTAGTAACAATGATAAGTATTATTATTATTATCATTACAATTGTTATTATTTTTTGTCGCCCAAGGTAGTAAAGAACCATCAGGCTGTAAACGATAAAATTAGATTTTAGGTTCTCATCTGGAACGTAATTCTCGATTATTATTATTATTCAAGATGACCCATTATTAAACATGATTTTTATATCACCGTAGCTTAGTCAAGGCTGAAGAAAAGGGTGCTGTACATGATTTCAAAGTTTATGGCAGTCGCATGATTGCTTCAAAAGCTAGCTCTTGAGCTGCGATTTAAATGCCTTCAGAAGTGATGACACATCTATACCACTGGTGCTGGAACCGAAGGAACACCTTGAATAGGTCATTCAGCCATCCAAAAGAAGGATCTCATAAAGTCCAACAAAGTACAAAGATGGTGGAGAATTATACCTCAACAGCCGAACACCGCACGTGTCAAGCAAGACGAAAATCAGAAAGCATTTCAACCACATTGAGTAAACCGCAAAGAAGGAAGAGCAGAACTCGGCCAGAGTAACTTAATTATCGACAAACATAATTTCACGGCGCAAAATCAATCCAACCGTTTCCAAGCGTAGAGTACGAGAGAGACGCGCGTAAGATGTTTCCGACAAAAAAAAGATTTCTCGAGAATTCAAAGTCACGGATGACACAGATTTTTCTGCATAGATCGTACAGCCTTTCACAAAAGAGCTTCGATGATATCCCTCTTAGAATCTTCACGACGATGAAAACAGCACAGCCTTCACCGACAGTCTGCCACGAACGACGCAAATCCCAAACAACAGAACAATGGAGACAGACGAACGGAACCTCTAGCGACAGACTTCCCGTAACCGCTCAGTTCTCACCCGAGAGTCAACGCCGCACACCAGTCCAGCACTCAAAGCACGAATCATCATCGTCAAAACGCCTGAATGAGCACACAGACAAACTGAGGCTTGCAGAAGGCAAGGGACAACGCCACCGCAGGCAGTTACGTAGCAGCAGGGCATGAAACAAGGTCAGTGGAGCATGAAACTGGTCCGGCCACGCGGTTCGCTGAGCGGCATCGCCTGGAGGACTTCGTCGAGCAGCTGGAGCGGTCTGTGCAGCTGGATTTCGATCCAGCAAGGCGTCTCTTTGATTGTCGGGCGCGGGTAGTCGGGGCCCCAGCCCTTGACGAAGCTGAGCTGAAGGACGCAGAGGCGTCGCAGGTCGTCGACCCCGATTCCAGCGGCAGCCGAAAGACCTGAGCCAAAACAACAAATCAACGTTACACCTCAGCGAACAAATGGTCATCACCTCCATTGCTAATTATGTCAATTATTACGATTGTTAATATATAGATAATAGCATAGGACAAACAAATATGTCATATAATTCATTCATTCATTCTGAGAATTTATATAGCGCTTCTTCAAGATATCTGCGCTAACTAGCCAAAATGATATTAAGAGTCATAGCGAGCGAAAAATAACAACAAGTTGCAAAACAAAACACAGTTAGCTGCAAGAGTCACCATAATTGTTTCAGGTATAATTTTTTTTAAATGTTGTAACAGTAATTACACATTTATATACGCTTCAGCCCATAAAAGGTAGACCAGTGAATTCGTATATATTACTGTTACCACATTTTTTATATAATATGCTGAGTTAAAATGTCCTTATGAATACTATGTGTACATAATACTACATATTATTATTGTTCATACTTGTACATTGCATACATTTCGGGGAGCAAGGAACTGAACAGCGTTTATACATAATCTATTTAAGTGAGTAACCTGCACATAATTTATGCATGCATAATGCATATATATTATGTACATTCAAATCATACTCAGCTATACAAGCGGAACTTATTGTTCCACGCTCACGGACTGCAATCAGGCAGCACCGTGCTTTCTCCGTGGCTGGCCCTGCGACCTGGAATGAGCTCCCTGTTATCCTTCGTCAAATACCTATTAGCCTTTCTACTTCTACTTCATTTCTTTTTCTTCTCAAGAATGTCTTATTCGATCGGGGTTGGACTAGGAGCGCTCCTGAGTAGTAACCTTGAAGGAGCGCTATATCAAATTCTCAGTAAATAAATAAATAAATACTTAAATAAACTATGTATCTTCACTCTTTTCCTTCTAGCCTGGATTAATCCATTGCCGGGGAGGGTTATCTTCACATTCAATGCATATGTAAATACACCAGATGAAATGTCATGCACATACACACAAAATAACAGTGGGGCGCGGTGGTATAGTGGTGACATCATTGCCTTGGAGCTGGAAGGTTCGAGGTTCGAACCCACCTCGCCACGTAAGGACCTTGGGCAAGTCCTTCACTCACAATTGCTCAGCGCTTCGGCGTGAAACTCCGATACAGTGTCCGCTCTGCATTCGGGAGCGCCTCTGAGTAGCGAGAGCTTGAAGGGGCGCTATAACAAGTGCACATACAAACAAACAAACAATGATTCAACATGCTGACATATATTCTTACTGATGGCCGGAGCAATTCCGCCTACGCTGGCTGGTCCAGGAACGTTTCCTGATACGGCTGCTGCCTGTGCTGCGATCGCTGCCAGTGATGTTGCTGCCTGCTGCTGAATCTGAAGATGACACTGCCTCAGGTCAAACACCTGCCAACAACACACGTACAAGCAATCACTTTAACACCTGCAAACAATACAGGCACGTACAGCAATCACTTTAAGTTCTATCCACCTTACTAATATCGGTGTATCTATTTTTTTATTCAATGCTCTTGTTAATATGTAATATAAAACTGAACATTGGAGATTGGAAGTTATCCATAATAATACTAGTGATAATTAAGGAATTAGTCGATAGTTATAGAGATAAGTAAGTGCTTGACTTCCAAATGTCACCTCAACTCCATCAAGAGCTCAACCTTCCTCTTGCATATTTCACTGCACATGCATGCTCTTGCGTTTAAAACTGAAACTGCGAAATGGTGACTCAATTTAACTCTATTTACCAAGAAGTTTCTAAACTGTCCCAAAAAGAAATAATTTTTTTCAATTAGTCGTGACTTCAGGTAGTGCCCTTGAAACAGGCTTTCCTAAGCGTCAAGATAGTTACAAACTCAAACCAGGGCTGTTTTTAAAGAATTTTTATAACTTCACAACTCCGTCTTTTCCTTCCCATCTCCACGGTTAATTACTTCCAATCAGAGGACAATGACCATTTTTGATAGTTTTAACTGTATAGAAGTGCTTCTTCAACTGCATAAATCTATTTAGAACTGCACATTTTGTGCACAACTGCACATTAAAAAAAACCCGACTCAAACAGTCGTCAACACAATGGCTAAACCAATGTACCAAATCAAAAGAGATTTCATCGGGAACTCAAGATTGCTGCACTGGTTCCATTTCCCCTTACCTTGATGTAAGCATTTGGATAGATTTTGTGGACTGCATCTCCCGGGGAGCGACCCGCCTCCCGATCCAGATAGTAGCTCTTGACGAAGACGCTGTGATTGCTGAGACATCGAATCCACACATCGCCTTCGCCACACAGGTTCAGCTGCACTCCTTTGCCTATGTACAACCTGCACCGCACAAGACAATGCACTCACAATCACAAGACAATGCACTCACAAGACAATGCACTCACAAGACAATGCACTCACAAGACAATGCACTCACAAGACAATGCACTCACAAGACAATGCACTCACAAGACAATGCACTCACAAGACAATGCACTCACAAGACAATGCACTCACAAGACAATGCACTCACAAGACAATGCACTCGCAAGACAATGCACTCACAAGACAATGCACTCACAAGACAATGCACTCACAAGACAATGCACTCACAAGACAATGCACTCACAAGACAATGCACTCACAAGACAATGCACTCACAAGACAATGCACTCACAAGACAATGCACTCACAAGACAATGCACTCACAAGACAATGCACTCACAAGACAATGCACTCACAAGACAATGCACTCACAAGACAATGCACTCACAAGACAATGCACTCACAAGACAATGCACTCCCATCATTGTCTTTCGACACAAGTCTCTTGAAGCAACGCTATATAAAATTCTCGAAATGAATGAAGTCAATCACAAACTGCAAACCACTGTATCTATAGGTTAGAGTCAATGACTCTTTATATGACAGGACTGGAATCTTGCGAACATTTCGTGTACATCCAAATCACTCTCAGCCGTTTCGAATGCTAAAGATCACTTTTTGAATCTCGAAAGGCATTTCTTTACTTTGCAAACATAATTATTTGTCAAGTTGCATTCAAGAAGCCTATACAGACACGCTCCCATTTCAACCACGCTTAGACAAACAAGTCTTAAGGTGCCTGTCTAACACAGATATAAGATAATAAGAGCAAATGGTAGTTGTGACATTCAATGTACTCACTGCAATTACCCTGCATTACATAGACACACCAGCAAATCCAGGTTCATGCAGTATAATCTAAGAGCAGCAAACAGTAGCCAGAAGTCAGAGGCTTCTTTCCCTATTCTGGGTGGGCACTACTTGAACGCAGTGAAAAACAGGAAAATCAGAAATGAGCTAAAACTGACGTAACACCAGCGTGGAAGGGGAAAGCCGGCCCAGGAACGGAGAGGTAGAAGAATTGAACCCGGGGCTGCCAACTGGGGATAGAAGCCACTACGAGAAGTCTATGGGCAGTCATCAAGATCTTGAAGGGGCGCTATATAAATTTATGTGATTGATTGGTTGATTGGTTGATTGACTCGCTCACCGAGCTCTCTCGCTCATTTCCGTGCGGTGAACGTTGGACAGCTTTCCTAGACAGAACCGATTTACGCTCGATGGATCTGTGTATCCATCCACAGTCACCGTCTGACAACTGCCCGGCACTTTGAACGTCTCACCAACCTGCTGGTCAAGCTCAAAGTACGTTATCGTACACCAGTATTCGGGAGCTGAGAAGAAACATTTTTAGACCAAATATCAATCAATTTATTAATCATTCAATTTATCAATCAATCAATCAATGTATTGCTCCCAAAAACAACAACAATTACATTTCCACACAAAATATCATTCAATCAATTTATTAATCAATCAATTTATTAATCAATCAATCAATTTATTAATCAATCAATCAATTTATTAATCAATCAATTTATTAATCAATCAATCAATCAATTTATTGGTGGTTGCCAAAAACAACAACAATTACATTTCCACACAAAATATCATTCAATCAATTTATTAATCAATCAATTTATTAATCAATCAATCAATTTATTAATCAATCAATCAATTTATTAATCAATCAATTTATTAATCAATCAATCAATCAATTTATTGGTGGTTGCCAAAAACAACAACAATTACATTTCCACACAAAATATCATTCAATCAATTTATTAATCAATCAATTTATTAATCAATCAATCAATTTATTAATCAATCAATCAATTTATTAATCAATCAATTTATTAATCAATCAATCAATCAATTTATTGGTGGTTGCCAAAAACAACAACAATTACATTTCCACACAAAATATCATTCAATCAATTTATTAATCAATCAATTTATTAATCAATCAATCAATTTATTAATCAATCAATCAATTTATTAATCAATCAATTTATTAATCAATCAATCAATCAATTTATTGGTGGTTGCCAAAAACAACAACAATTACACATTATGCAATGTACAAAATGATTCAGAGTACGAATGAATGAGTGATAAGATGTGCAGAGAATTACTAAGTCTTAGGGAAACTATAGGAGCCACTGAAGGGAAGATCCCGCTAGGTAGGGGGTTTAGGTATGTGGTTATTTATAGCAAAAATGATGAACAAATGTCCTTTGTGAGCTTCAGTTTCAGAGTTGAGAAAATGGAAAAATGTTATGCGTAATGGAAAATGCTGCATGCAAATTTACTTGAGAATAAACATTTTAAATAAAATGTACAGTGCTGCAATAACAGGTTTTTTATAGTAGACCTGCGGATATCTAATTTAAATGTCATTCCGTGTAAACCAGAGTGCAACATAAATAGTTAGGCATTATAAGAACATATTTATATTGGACTTGGAATTGTGTGTGCTATTTTAAACTAAATATTGATTGGCTGTATAGATGATGTATGATTATTATATAATGGCTGCACACCAAAGTGTGGATAGGAATTGGTCTATTAAGGAATATTCTTATCTTATTAATAGATGGATTAAATTACGACTTTTCACTTAATCAGTCGATCTCCTAAAAATGATTAAAAACTTGTTACGTGATTACTGCAAAGTTTTGCCTCTGCAGCGGTAGCACAATTATACACGTGAGAAGCTTCAAATATAATTATGTAAAAACAGAAGCCTAAATAAATTGAGGAAAAAGAGATAAGCTTACGAGGCAAATTTGAAACTGGAGGCAGATTCACTTCGTGCTGCACGGAAGGATTATTCCCTGCAAAATTATTTAAAGCAAAAGCAGATGTCTAATAATAATAACTGGAAAAATATGAAATAATTGAAAAATGAGAGTAGCACGCATTTGCAAATGACATCCACAGTAAATTCAGCAACATCATTTAGAAGGTAATTAGCACCAAATTTTTTTAAATTTCTTTCAAACCTTTTGATATCTTGTAACATCGTAAGATCAATCTCTAATAAAGTATCTTTCCATTGCTGTATAATAATACTTCAAGTCAGGTAGATTACACTTCTATGAAAAAATCAGAAGTTACGCCTGGTTCGGCTGAAGAAACATTCTCAAATCATTTTACTCAGCCATTTCATTCTACTCCACAGTTATTTCATTCAACTTCACAGTCACTGTATTCAACTGTGCAGTCATTTTTCAGCTCTGCAGTCATTAAAAACAGTCATATCACTTTATTTCACAGTCATGTCATTCTACTTAACAATTATTTCATTCTATTTAAGTCATTTTATTCTACTTCAGTCAATTTAATGAACCACACATCCATTTGATCCCATTCAAAAGACAGTTTATTTTTCATGATAAGGAAAAGTGTAGGCTACTCACAGAAGTTATTGTTCCCCATTTGTCCAGTGTAAGTTGCTGTGTTGCTGCCTGCCCACATAGTGCTGCCACCTGCTGGAAAATGCACAAGCAAAGCAATTCAAATAACAAGTGTCTAAAATGCACATAAAAACGAATCAAAGCAGAATTATCTAAATCACTCGCAATCAGTAAAGAAACTCAGGTTTATAGCTACAGATCTATACAAAATGTCCCTACATGTGACCTTGGCCGAGAGAAGGGACCGCTTGTCAGGCAAGGACTTGTTAACAGTTTCAAAAAGCTGATATCATAAGAAAGTCCTGAATAAAATTTCAGGATGCTTAAAATCCAAAGTTTATGCCCTTTGTAAATGAAAACATAAGAAATCTCTTTGCAAGTAAGAATTCAATCTGTTTCTAACTGATGCAAAAATTAATACATCCCTAATACATCAGGTGGCATAATAGTTTCTAAATAATTTATACAGGCATTGTGTGTTGTGTATGCATGCGTGTGTGCATGACACTATGTGTGTTCGTATGTACATCTATGCATGTATGTACCTCTCAGAACTGCTGCATATAACTGAACTTGTGGTTCATCCGGCTGGGTTCTACAAGTCTCTGAAGTCTTTTTTCTTTGGTTGTGATTGTGCTGGGAGCGCCTCTGAGTAGTTCCTTAAAGGGGCGCTATATAAATGCTCTGAATGAATGAATGCGAACCTGTTGCCCGTGCTGAGTACTGTTCCATGGTCATTGCTCGTTGTTGATTGACGGGTGACATCGGTATATTCGATGGAGATAAAGCGTGCTGCTGCTGCTGTTGTTGAGATGGACGCTGGGGAACAATCATCGACTGACTCATCTGTCCGTAGTTCGCCATCGGTATGGAAGCAGCTGGCTGCGAGTGAACTGCCGAAGACGAGCCCTGCGTATTTCTTGAACTGTGAGCCCCATCTGAACAGAAAACCAATACAGAATGGAGATGTTGAGTGAAAAAGAATGGAGAAATTTATTAGAACAAATGAAGAACTTTATTAGAACAAATGAAGATCTTTATTAGAACAAATGAAGATCTTCAGTAGAACAAATGAAGATCTTCAGTAGAACAAATGAAGATCTTCAGTAGAACAAATGAAGATCTTCAGTAGAACAAAAGAAATCTTCAGTAGAACAAAAGAAATCTTCAGTAGAACAAAAGAAATCTTCAGTGGAACAAATGAAAAGCTTTAGTACACGGTTAAATAAGATAGAATAAAATGAAGTCATTCAGTAGAGTGGAATGAAGAACTTTAGTGGAACAATTGAAATTCTTTACAAAAGAGACTGGAGATAGAACAGAATGAAGATCCTTCAGTAGACAGACAACATCAGATATAACACGAAAAATTTGTTCAGAGACATTCCTGTGTCTAGTAACAACAAAACTGCTTCAATACACTCTAAAAATTAACAAGCAGTACGAGCACATACCAACGTATCTAAATGCTTGCAAGCATCAACGTGTTCACAAATCGGACAAACCAAACAACGAATAAGGGACACACAATAGAAGACAATAGACACAATATAAGTGTCTGAACCTCACACACACACACACACACGCGCGCGCACACACACATGCACCTACACACACACACGCGCACACTTACACACACACACATGCACGCACTCACACACACGACTTTCTACAGAGAAGGAATGTTGTAAGGACCTGTCAGGTTGAGAGAGGACCGATAGAACCCGGCGTCGGAGACGGCTTGGTCCGGTCTGCCACTCGCGTCGATCTGGTCTCTTGGACAGAAATCCTCGGACGCCGGTTGAGATGGTGATGCTGAAGCAAAGAAAAACATTCGTCATTGTATTTAAATATTTATTTGTGTGTGCATTTGTTATAGTGCCCCTTCAAACTCTCTACTCAGAGGCGCTCCCGACTGCAGCCACTGTATCGAAGTTTCACGCCGAAGCGCTGAGCAATTGCGAGTGAAGGACTTGCCCAAGGTCCCTTCGCTGTGGCTTCAGATGGATTCAAACCTGCAACACTCCGGCTGCAAGGTAACGAATATACCCACTACACCATCGCGCCCCGTATCATAGAGCACCTCTTGCAGCAAAGACTATTCAGAGGAGCATTGTAATGTAATCTAACTAGCCATCCATTTACATATTGACTCAAAATTGCTTCCAGACTGGTAATCTTTATTTTGACTATGTTACACATTTGATGTGACTTAATACATACAATATACATATATATTTTTATATATAAGTTCATTCATTCATTAATTCCGACATTTATCCATTTATTTATATATATATATAACACGATACTATTGACATAAATCACATATATATGTAACTGATCATGTGCATGTATAATTTGTATATATATATATAAAATACAAAGTATACTTGATTAAAATGTGCATAAATGTGTACAGAAATCACTTTAAGGTCACTTACGTGATTGCTGAAGAGAAAGGCCACTCAGATCTACAATCAGACAAAGACATTGCAATCAACAAACAAACAAATTTTTTAACAATAGCAGACAAACAAACAAATCAGATGCACTTCAGTCTGAAATAGATACTACATTATCATCATACATCACAACAAAGACAGTTTAACCAGAAGAAATAAACTAGTGTTTAGCAGGGCTGAAAGTGAGCCAGGTCTGTCCGGGTCTCAGACCCGGCATTAATTTTGTGGCTCTTGAATAAACAGTGATATTTAGCACCATCTGGCCCAAAGAGACCCGGCAATTTTTTCAAACCACTTTCAGGACTGGTGTTAAGTTAAGATGTTGTACTCACCCTTTGCTACTGCTCTGCCATAAAGTCATAATTCCATATTACATTTCACTATACATTCAGGCTGCTTAGATTGAAAATAAAGTATTCTGTATGGTGAGGTTTTGTGTAAAACTTGTGCCACTTAAATAAACTTTGTTGAACGAATGTTCACAAAAAAACCACTTGAATGACTGGCATTCTGATCTGCTGAAGAAAGATCTTCAATGTTCTGTTCCACTGAGAATCTTCATTCTGCTCAATTAAATATCTTCAGAATGAAAATCTTAAAAACCTTAGAGCACAGACATTCTAGACAACCGTTTCCAGCAAGGAATGGAAAAGAATATTGACAACTTGAATCACTAGTCACAGGTATGTTCTTTTGCAGGAATGACCTAAATTTAGTCGGGCATGGTAATAAAGGAATATGGATAGAGGCAATGTCATACCAATCCCTGGGCAGACGACCCTCTCGTAGTGATATGGATTGACGCAAACGCTGTCCTGCTTCAGATCAAAAGCAAACTGACAGAACTTTGAGTGCTTAAGTTCGTTCTTGTGTAGATCCGGCCAGCGCCAAATCCGTGCATAGACCACATGAGGAAATCCTTTACGACCAGCAACCTGTCAAAGCAATGTTCACAAGTCAGGTTTGTCTACACCAAATCCTCAAGTGTGTTCCACGTGAAACCCAAGGGTTTCATGAGGGTAAGGCTAGAGACCTCGGCTAGGTAGTTTAATATAAAAAGTTTATGAATTACGACTTTAAAAAAATATTACTGACACTTTACTACAGTGTAAACATCATATTAACAAGTGAATAAAACATATAAATTTGTATAAACTGCACTTTTATCATTTCAATATGTTTTTAAAACACACTTATGTAAAAAATACTACTAATAATAATCGTTGTTTAATTTCAACTGACACAACCTTAAGATAGTTAGAAGCCTGCAACTGTTCTGACTAGGTCTAAATTTTCTCTTATAATAAGCCCGGGTACTGGGCCAGAGCTGAATGACTAGGCCAAGCCAAACACGAACATAAGCCATAACTCAACTTCTGCAAGCCATAACTCAACTTCTGGCAAAAGCAGATGCAAAAGAAGCCGGCTTACCTGAAGCCGTCCGTCAAGCGTGCGTGGTATCGTCACACACTTCGTCGGATGCGCGCCGCTTGTGGTAACCGCGGTGATGAGACTGTCAAGTTCATCGCGCTTTTCCTTCAGCTTCTTAACAAGGCTTTCGATGGCACGCTTTGAGAAGGATTCGCTTTCTCCGCCCTGGCGATGGCACATGAGACTGTGCACGATGCTAAGACACGCATCGGCTGAAGTCGGCGTCTGTGATGTCATCATTCTAGTCGCTCATCGTCAACGCCATCGGCTGTTCAGTTAGATTCCTCTTTTTTGAGCGACCTCCCCTCGTAGATGTTCTCGGTACAAATTTGTCCTAAAGGCTACAAAAAAAGTGATGTCTACAAGCAAAACATAAAAAAGTAATTCATTCATTAATTTATTTCCAGAATTTATATAGCACTCCTTAAAGACTACTCAGAGGTGCTCCCAGCTCAACCACACAATAACTATCACATTGGAGTTAACTACACCAAACAAAATTCGTAAAGACATTCGCATCATGGAAACTAGGTGTGCTTAAAAAATGGCATCATTATAACTTGATTTAATAATAATAAGCTTGTTTTGATAGTTTACCCAAAGTTTTTAAAAACTCCAATGACAAGGAAAGTAAGCTTGGATAAGAAACTGGAATAAGCTTGATACTGCCAAAACTGTTGATAACTCTGTGAAATACAGTGAAAATATAATTAAAGCTGTAGTTACTACAAAATCTAATCACCATCATGAACTTTCATAACCATACGATGAGTTACCCTGAACCCAGTTCTGTGTCACGGGGCCAATCACCTATGTATGATATTCAGCCTCAGTACTCTAAATGCAACGACGATTGTTAAGCAATCCAATTTTAGAGGGGTTGAACCCGAATCCCCGAATAGGCTGAAAATACACAAAAGCCCCATTTCCCGAAAACGGTTTTATGGAAAGCGGCGGAACTCCCGAAAGCCTTTCAGAATTAAACTAATTAGCTACATGTATAACATAATGGTCCTGTTAGTGTAGTTGTTAATAGCTTTATGTCTGCAATTCATTAGGTTGTGTGTGTACCGCACTCAAAAATCGAATTTGGAGATCCGGCCGATATTCGTCTCGAGGATTCGGGTTTCAGGGATACGGACCGCACCCTAATCGTTAGGCCTACATTAGAATCCTTTATTAGATTTCTTTTTATTCACAGATCAGACGCGTATCAGCGTAGGTACTGAGCTCCGATCACCAACCGGTCTCTAAATTCGTAAGTAACAGACTAATAAAATGAAATCAACCTCCAACAACAACACACCATACAGTCACTTCATCAATGTTTAAACTCCGCAAAAAAGAATTAATGGCCAACAAATATTTTGTCAGGAATGAAAATAATTAAAGATTAATAAAATCACAACAAAAACAACCAACCACATTACCACATTCACGCGCATGCGTATCGAAATGCAAAGACTAGACGCATTAGATGAGGAGTAAGTAAGCATTCAACGCAGTCTGCTACTTAGAATTATTTTTTACACCCGTTGATAATGTAGCTCTAAGTTTACTACAACGCCCGACTAGAGATCATTCGATTCATTCCTTCAAAAGATCCTACTTGTGACTAGTGATGCAAGTTGTCACATCAGTCAAAATCTTAACATGTAATATAATAAACTGACGGACTTTATTCATAACGCTTGAACAGCATTATGTTATCAGTCTTCAAATATAACCTTAAGACCAGCTGGGGCTGAATTCAAGGGTAGGCCTACTATTATTATCTTTCGCAAGGATTGGTGATTTATTTTTTATTGCGCTACACAATTTGAGTGCAATCTTTCGCGCATCTGCGCATGCGCACGGTGACTTCCAGTTTAAACAGATGTTTTCCCGCAATATTTATGCGGTGTATGTTGTCAGCTGTAATCGTCGTAGTCGTAATCAGTTGTCTTGTGATTCTGTCGTTGCAAAATGATACAGAGTTTGGGCTCTGACTTCTTAGGTGGATCGGGAAGGATTTAAACAACCTACGCCAGTATCGTCTGAAAATGGTCCAGAAGTACTTTTAGTCAATCGTCAGGGTGTACAAGTATCCGTTTGAACTGGTCAGTACTTTAAAATACCATAGTCTGATCTTTTCGTTTTGAACTTTGGATGTCAGTGCCTTCATTCCATTTCATGTATTATCCAGCGGAGCAATATCATCGTCTAAGTCTATATCTCTCAATCTGCCTTCGTTCATCCATAGCCAGTATGAGAATTGTGGAAAAATAACTGGGGGGGGGGGGGTTGGACCATTATCCACTTGGAATTGGGGTGTAAAAACATACTTTAACATGGGGCTCTAAGAAAGACGGGGGGGGGTTCAACCCCCCAACACCCCGCCGACCCCGGCAATTCTCACCCTGTCCATAGCACTCGGGTGTTGTTATCCTTTGCTGCTCTCTTCATCACCCAGTCCACCACCCGTGCAGAAAATTTCATTGCAGTACAAGTGCTGTTACATTATATTACGCTATGTTTCATTATGTTGCTCTAGTCTATGTTGCATAGTGTTGCATAGTGCTACTCTATGTTGCATTGTGCTACACTTACATTGTGTTGCCAATATGTTATGTTGTGTTATCATTATGTTTCCTATTGTTTTTGGACAGATTGTTGGTGTTTACCGAGATTGTTTCATCCAGATGAACTCGCTTGATGACGTGCTCGGACGCTGAGGTTAACAATGACACGTTTGCCAGGCTAACAATGACACGTTTGCCAGGCTAACAATGACACGTTTGCCAGGCTAACAATGAGACGTGTGCCAGGCTAACACTGAGACGTTTGCCAGGCTAACAATGAGACGTTTGCGAGTAGAATACTCGTCAACGAATGCTGTTTCTATTCGGTAAGAAGACAGCGTTTTCTTATCTATACTTAGCTAATCTGAACTAAAAACGTCTGTTATCTGGGCTATGCACGAAGGTATACGCTGGTATACTATACAGTATACATACAGCGTGTACTCACCGCCGGGGAAAATCGCATCGTGTACTCGCCTCTGAAAACGAGAGTACACGCGGGCATACAGCGTATATTCACCTGGAAGGTTTATTTCATCATATTTCCACAAAATTTTGAGTGAATGACTTTAAAAAAGGTCATCAGTTTTTCGCAAGGGATATGTATTTTCGAGAAGTTTTGGTCCGGATGTCTGAAAAAAATGGTTGTGAGAAATTTCAGACGTAAAATTGTTGACATTTTTTCATGAGATTTGGGCCGGACGACTAAGAGAAAAAAGGTTGTCAGAAATTTTTTGCCCCAAAAAAGGCGATTTCTTCTCAGTCGGCGTGTACTTACTTAAAAATTTACCATTACAACCCTGGCTGTTATGAATGCTACCTGGGTTTAATTTGACATTGGTGATTTTACAGTGAAGTTAGAACAATGAGTTAAAAATGTTTGCACTGTGCAGAGATTTGTAATTGTTATTTGTCAAAACACTGAGAAATAGACAGACAGAGACAGAGGAAGAGAGTACATTCGTATTTCTTATTTTGCGTAGAGAGTACATTCTTATTCTGCAGAGAGAATATATTCCAATAATTGCTATTTTACATAGATATTTCACTGTAATTTGTAATTTTACGAAGATATACATTGTAATTTGCTGAGATAGTGCATTGTAGTTTGTTTTTTTTCACAGAGGGAGATACAATGTTGTAATTTTGCAGAAACAGTACAATGTAATTTGTGATTTTGCAGAGAGAGTACAATGTATATTGTAATTTGTGATTTTGCACACGGAGAAAAATAGAGATACTTTGTTATTTTACAGAGATAGTACATTGTAATTTTGCACAGAGAGTAATTTGTAATTTTACACAAATATTATATTGTAATTTGTTATTTTTCAGGTTCATCCAGATAATCCTGGTAGAACGTGTGTTGAGCAAGATGCCAGTCTTGACGTCAAATCGTTCTTTGGCTTCGAGAACAGCATTGAGAAAGTAGCCATGAAGCAGTACACGGCCAACATCAACAAGGCAAGGGTCATTGCATAATTACGTAACACAAAAATGACCATTTTTGAACCACCCATCTTGTAACGCTTCATAACGTTTCCATTGAATTCGTAACATTGCATAATTATTGTTGTGAAAACCCTTTTCAGATTTAGGCCTGTGTGAGCGCTTAATTGGAATTCAAATTTTCATAACGAATTTATTGCAGTAGGCTATAGATGTGAATTATAATTTGACAGCAGGATAAGCTTAAAATATACAGAATGCTTTATTTATATAAATGACAGTCATGTTTGAAATGAAATTTGTGAAGTTTTACATCAAGAGAAAAATTTACACACTTCTGAAAAGTATCATGGACTAAATTGCTCATTAATAATTAAAATCAAAATTAAGATGAACTAATTATTTGCTTAGTCTGGGCACTTGGATAATTAGGCTATTTGGCCAAATAGAGATATTGCTTGGTTTGTTAAGAGAATCAATTTTACATGTTTGAAATTCTTGTTCACTAAGTAAACTATGATTCAAAGTGGTTCTTCGATGCCAGTACTACAGGTAGAATGTCACGAAGTTTAAACTTCAATCACATCATGCCTAAATTGTCATTAGATGTTAATTGAAAATTCATTTATAACTTAACTGTTGATAAAGTGCAAAGGTGTTGACGTATCGGTCAGTACCCACGTAACGTCTCGTAATGTTTTCAATGATCCCACCTACCCACAAGCGTTACGTAATTTTGCAATGACCCCCAAGTGGTCTGTATCATGATCTTTTTTTTAAATGGTACTGTTTCTGTAAATCTGTTGTTGTAAAAATTTTAAGCACATAAAAATTATGTTCATCAGTTTGAAGGTTCCATCAAAAGAATATTCATTCAAGGATATTTCTACAGCACCTCTTCTCAGAAGTGCTCCCGACTCTAGCATGACAAAAATGCACAGTTTTTAATTGCATACCAAAATGATTAAGTAAGAGCCCCACGAAGCAGATTCGTCTAGGAGTACATTCTGGCCCACCACGAAAACAACTCGATTCTGATTAGTTTGACCAATTTTCAGACCGCAATTTTGGCTTATATACAAAGATGTTCTTTAATAACTATACTAATTCTGGCATTGGAAATGTATGGTAGTTATTTCAATTTTATAAATTGTCCTAGTTATAAAGGTTTTTGTGCATCCTAGCTTTTATGCTGTGTGATAGATATGTTCCTCTCCACAACTTTGCGTCAATGAGTCTGCACTGTATAATAGCATGTGCGTGTGTGTGCACGCACTTGTGTGAGTGTGTGTGAGTACATGCTTTTTGTGTAAGTACATGCTTGTGTGAGTACATGCTTCATGAGTGCCTCAGAATTTAGTAATCTTGAAGGGGGTGCTATGTTCATTCATTCATTACATGGATTTATATAATGCCTCTTTAAGGCGTTTTCTCAGAAGCGCTCCTGGTCTCAGTACGGATAAAGAAGAAAGTTTTTTAGATGCGCATGGAAAAGTCAAGAGAAAACATTGATGCACAAGATCAGAAAAAAAGAAGGCTGACATGTTTTGTACAGCTGATGAGAATAGATGCAAAGAGATCACCAGCACGAGCATTGTATTGTCATGTGGAGGGAAAACGGAGCTGGGGACGACAAGCGAAGACATGGATGGAAAACATACGACAAGATCTGGAAGAAATGGATATGGAAATGAGAACAACCGTGGATAGCATCAGAGAAGGGAAGAATTGGAGGAGTCGAGTACAGGCCTCGTCGTCGGCATACGCATGATGGAGGAGAGAAGAAGAAGACGATGTAGCGATCAATCCAAAGTTCTTCATCACTATTTGCATCAAAAGTGATTGCTCCTTGATTGATATCATCAGGATTGATTGCTTCATGATTAGCCGTTTCAAGATTGATTGCGTCATGACTGGCCGATTCATGATTGTTCGCTTCGAGACTGATAGCTTCACGAATGTTGCATCAACTCCGACTTGACTCATGATAGGCCGCTTCATGCGACAATATCGATGTTTCAAGATGGTTCGGATTGCACGCTTGGTGGTTCAGGGGTCGATTGCTTCGTCAGTGTAGTTGCCCTCATGATTGATCGTTTCAAGTCTGATTGTGTCATGATTGACTGCTTGAAGATTGATTGCACTTCATGATTGATTGATTCATGATTAGTTGCTTCATGATTGATGTCTTTATGGTTGATTGATGACTTCAGGATTGAGCGCTTCATCGTCTTCTTCTCTCCTCCATCAGGCGTATCCCAACGACGAGGCCTGTACTCGACTCCTCCAATTCTTTTCTTCTCTGATGGTATCCACGGCTGTTCTCATGTCCATATCCATTTCTTCCAGATCTTGTCGTATGTTTTCCATCCATGTCTTCGCTTGTCGTCCGCAGCTCCGTTTTTCCATCCACATGGCAATGCAATACTCGTGCTGATGATCTCTTTGCGTCAATTTTCGTCACATGTCCAAACCATGTCAGTCATGTTTTTCTGATCTTGTGTATCAATGTTTCCTCGTGTCCCAACTCTTTTCGTGTCACTTCGTTTCGGATTCTATCCCATCTGGTTCTCCCTGCTATTCCTCTTACCTCTTTTTCAAGGTCTCTATAGTTGCCAAAACCTCCTCCCTCAAGATGTTATCTTATTGATTGCTTCAGTATTGATCACTTCAAGATTGATCGTTTCAAGATTGATCGCTTCATGATTGTACGATTCAAGATTGATCGCTTCATGGTTGTTCACTTATATCTGATCGCTTCATGATTGGGGTCTTCATGATTGATCGTTTCATGATTGAGTGCTTCTAGCTGATTGCATATCAATATTGATTGCTTCAGGATTGATCGCTTTATGACTTGCTTTATTCGTCCTCTAGTAACATCACAAACTCCGCTGGGATTCGAAAATTCCTTAATACTTTCCATAGTGAATGATGCCTTACGCTATCAAATGCCTGCTTAAAATCAACGAAGTTGCTGCACAGGGTTCGGTTTCTTTCAAAGTACTCCTCTGATATCTGTCGAAAAGGGAAGAGCTGGTCTATCGTACCCCTTTCCGCTTTAAATCCCGCCTGCTTATCCGCTACCACCTACTCTACATATTTTTTCACACTTTGTTGTAGAATGCACGTGTATACCTTCTCAGGAACACTTAGAATGTTTATACCTCGATATTGCAACATTCATTCCTGTCATGCTTCATATGTATTGGGACAATAGTTGCTTTCTCAGCTAGACATTTTCTCCTCTGGTAGATCTTGTTGCATAACGTGTGTAACATTTCTGTCGAGCATTCTGCTCCGGCTTGTATCATCTTTGCTGTGATATTGTACTCCCCTGGTGCTTTCCTCTTTTTCAAGGTCTCTATAGCTGCCTCCACCTCCTCCCTCAAGATGTTATCTTTTTGATTGCTTCAGTATTGATCACTTCAAGATTGATCGTTTCAAGATTGATCGCTTCATGATTGGCCGATTCAAGATTGATCGCTTCATGGTTGTTCGCTTATATCTGATCGCTTCATGATTGGGGTCTTCATGATTGATCGTTTCATGATTGAGTGCTTCTAGCTGATTGCATATCAATATTGATTGCTTCAGGATTGATCACTTCATGATTGTTCGCTTCATGATTGATTGCTTCAAGATTGATCGTTTCACGAATGAGTGCTTCATCACTGATTGCATCAAAATTAATCGTTTCATGATTGATCGTTTCATGATTGATTTGCTTCAAGATTGATGACTTCAAGGTTGATCGCTTTATGACTTGCTGTATAGGTCCTCTAGTAACATCACGAACTCCGCTGGGATTCGATAGTTCCTTAATACTTTCCATAGTGAATGCTGCCTTACGCTATCAAATGCCTGCGTAAAATCAACGAAGTTGCTGCACAGGGTTCGGTTTCTTTCAAAGTACTTCTCTGATATCTGTCGAAAAGGGAAGAGCTGGTCTATCGTACCCCTTCCCGCTTTAAATCCCGCCTGCTTATCTGCTACCACCTACTCTACATATTTTTTCACACGTTGTTGTACAATGCGCGTGTATATCTTCCCAGGAACACTTAAAAGGTTTATACCTCGATAATTGCAACATTCATTCCTGTCATGCTTCATATGTATTGGGACAATAGTTGCTTTCTCAGCTAGACATTTTCTCCTCTGGTAGATCTTGTTGCATAACGTGTGCAACATTTCTGTCGAGCATTCTGCTCCGGCTTGTATCATCTTTGCTGTGATATTGTACTCCCCTGGTGCTTTCCTCTTTTTCAAGGTCTCTATAGCTGCCTCCACCTCCTCCCTCAAGATGTTATCTTTTTGATTGCTTCAGTATTGATCACTTCAAGATTGATCGTTTCAAGATTGATCGCTTCATGATTGGCCGATTCAAGATTGATCGCTTCATGGTTGTTCGCTTATATCTGATCGCTTCATGATTGGGGTCTTCATGATTGATCGTTTCATGATTGAGTGCTTCTAGCTGATTGCATATCAATATTGATTGCTTCAGGATTGATCACTTCATGATTGTTCGCTTCATGATTGATTTCTTCAAGATTGATCGTTTCACGAATGAGTGCTTCATCACTGATTGCATCAAAATTAATCGTTTCATGATTGATCGTTTCATGATTGATCGTTTCATGATTGATTTGCTTCAATATTGATCACTTCAAGATTGATCGCTTTATGACTTGCTGTATAGGTCCTCTAGTAACATTACGAACTCCGCTGGGATTCGATAGTTCCTGAATACTTTCCATAGTGAATGCTGCCTTACGCTATCAAATGCCTGCGTAAAATCAACGAAGTTGCTGCACAGGGTTCGGTTTCTTTCAAAGTACTTCTCTGATATCTGTCGAAAAGGGAAGAGCTGGTCTATCGTACCCCTTCCCGCTTTAAATCCCGCCTGCTTATCTGCTACCACCTACTCTACATATTTTTTCACACGTTGTTGTACAATGCGCGTGTATATCTTCCCAGGAACACTTAAAAGGTTTATACCTCGATATTGCAACATTCATTCCTGTCATGCTTCATATGTATTGGGACAATAGTTGCTTTCTCAGCTAGACATTTTCTCCCCTGATAGATCTTGTTGCATAACGTGTGTAACATTTCTGTCGAGCATTCTTCTCCGGCTTGTATCATCTTTGTTGTGGCATTGTACTCCCCTGGTGCTTTCCTCTTTTTCAAGGTCTCTATAGCATTGTACTCCCCTGGTGCTTTCCTCTTTTTCAAGGTCTCTGTAGCCAGTTTCCACCTCCTCCCTCAAGATGTTATCTTATTGATTGCTTCAGTATTGATCACTCAAGATTGATCGTTTCAAGATTGATCGCTTCATGATTGTTCGATTCAAGATTGATCGCTTCATGGTTGTTCACTTATATCTGATCGCTTCATGATTGGGGTCTTCATGATTGATCGTTTCATGATTGAGTGCTTCTAGCTGATTGCATATCAATATTGATTGCTTCAGGATTGATCACTTCATGATTGATTGCTTCATGATTGATCGTTTCACGAATGAGTGCTTCATCACTGATTGCATCAAAATTAATCGTTTCATGATTGATCGTTTCATGATTGATCGCTTCATGATTGATTTGCTTCAAGATTGATGACTTCAAGGTTGATCGCTTTATTACATGCTGTACAGGTCCTCTGTAGTAGCATAACAAACTCCGCTGGGATTCGATAGTTCCTTAATACTTTCCATAGTGAATGATGCCTTACGCTATCAAATGCCTGCATAAAATCAACGAATGCGCGTGTATACCTTCCCGGGAACACCTATAGAAGGTTTATACCTCGATAACTGCAACATTCATTCTTGTCATGCTTCTTATGTATTGGGACAATAGTTGCTTTCTCAGCTAGACATTTTCTCCCCTGATAGATTTTGTTGCATAATGTGTGCAACAGTTCTGTCGAGCATTCTTCTCCAGCTTGTATCACCTTTGCTGTGGCATTGTACTCCCCTGGTGCTTTTCTCTTTTTTAAGGTCCCTATAGCTGCCTCCACTTCCTCCATCAAGATGTTATCTTATTGATTGCTTCAGTATTGATCACTTCAATATTGATCGTTTCAAGATTGATCGCTTCATGATTGTTCGATTCAAGATTGATCGCTTCATGGTTGTTCGCTTATATCTGATCGCTTCATGATTGGGGTCTTCATGATTGATCGTTTCATGATTGAGTGCTTCTAGCTGATTGCATATCAATATTGATTGCTTCAGGATTGATCACTTCATGATTGTTCGCTTCATGATTGATTTCTTCAAGATTGATCGTTTCACGAATGAGTGCTTCATCACTGATTGCATCAAAATTAATCGTTTCATGATTGATCGCTTCATGATTGATTTGCTTCAAGATTGATCACTTCTAGGTTGATCGCTTTATTACTTGCTGTATTGGTCCTCTAGTAACATCACGAACTCCGTTGGGATTCGATAGTTCCTTAGTACTTTCCATAGTGAATGCTGCCTTACGCTTTCAAATGCCTGCGTAAAATCAACGAAGTTGCAGTACAGGGTTCAGTTTCTTTCAAAGTTCTTCTCTAATATCTGTCGAAAAGTGAAGAGTTGGTCTGATTGCATCAATATTGATTGCTTCATGATTGATTGATGTCCAGTTCCATCTGTTCGTCCGCCGCTCTATCGGTTTTTCCGCTCTCTTTCACTGTCGGTTTCTGTCTGTCTTTCTCTCCTCTCTTTTCTCTATTTCTCTGTGTCTGTATGTCTCTCTGTATCTGTGTCCTCTTTGCCTGTATGTCTTTTTCTGGCTTTGTGTGCTCCTGTTTGCGTCTCAGTTTTAGTTGTCTGTCTGTCTGTTTCGCTCTCTCTTTTGTGTCCCTGTCTCCCATAATATGGGAGATAGGAATCATGAGCAACGAAACAACAGCTTATTCATGACTTTGCCATACATCTTTGAACAATGTCCTATAGTGCAAATTTATTTAACTTAAAAGATACAAAATTGTTAGAGAAATATTTGAAAATTACCTTGGTTGCATTCCCCATTCTTCAGCATTTTTTTATGCCTCGTCAAATATCATATCACCCATATGGGTGATATGATATTTGCATATGATATCACCCATATGTTTATATGGGTGATATCATATGTGTTTTCGTTTTTTTAGGATAGAGGACGCAGTTCTTGAAACGCAAATCTTCATTAAAGAAACGACGATCTTCAGTTTCCGATGCTACACACTCGTCACTGAGAACAGTGTTACTGTCAGAACAAAGGACGTGGAACTTTGTCAGAGTACTTCGTTCATATGACCTACGCCAGATCATCTATTCACCTGATAACACTGGTCTGACGTTTGATACCTGGCAATTGGTCTGACACAGGATCTGATATCTTGCCTACTATTCGCTAGATGGCCGGCTAAAAAGTGGTTATTTTGAGGGCAGTTGCATCAAATCAACGTTTACTACTTTTGTATAACATAACAGGGTTTACGGTGGTTCAGAAGACTCGTGATCTGTGTGATAACCACCATTAATGTAGCCGTTAATAATTTAGCGACATGTGATAATTGAGCAGCATTTTCGCTGACATCCGAACAAGTTGTAAAATTAACACTCGCAATGTCAGGAAGAACAGGTCATAAAAGTGTTAACGGGCAAGCTAATAACCAACCTGCTCCATTGATTGAGGCATTGGTTGAGAAGTTGGTGGATAAATTCATTACCAAATACACGTCAAATTCAAAGAGGTTGTCGAGAAGGCCACCGGAAGAATACTCTCAGCACGCATACAGGAAAAAATCTTGTGATATCTTCACTGGGAAAGGAGAATTCACTTCTATGCTGTAGACTCGAAGTTCAGAATATGTCGAGACTAGGTAACCTCGTCATACATGGTCTGGAGTAATCTTTCCCGCTGATAGCCTACAGCTCAAGTTGGATCACCTACAGGCCCGCTGAGAGAGGGCAGGGGGCAAAAGCCCAGGGGCTCCTAGACTTTTAGGGGGCCCGGACCACACTGAAAATAATAATTATTATTAGTTATTATTATTTTTTAGTATTATTATTATCATTATTATATTTTAATATTATTATTGGGCAAATTAATACACAATATTCATTTTGTCGTTTTTCCCTCGGTTAACCTAATATATTTCTTATATGGACATAATTAGGTTCAGGTGAGACTGAAAGCATTTCTTAATACATGTTCTCTTGAATTTAGGTTCCTTTAGGGAATGACGCCAATTTTGGACATATTTATAAGGCAAATAATTATATAATAATAATAAGATAATAATAATAATGCCCAGGGGCCCGGCAAAGGGTTTTTTATTAAGCCATACCAATTAACATCTCCAGAGTAGCATGTTGAACATTTTTAAAACACACGCCCTCATTAAACAAGCATTCAAAATACACTGCGGCGGCAGCGTGTACTCCCTTCAAAAGTACATAATAGCCTACTATTAATGATTTAATACGTGATTTAACACGCGGGTCGGGTTGTCCTCCAGCCCGACACGCGTGCACACATACACAGACGCATTATAGTCACGCATACATATCCATGTGCACACACAATCACCAGAAAAAATTTCCAACACATTAAAAAATACAAGAGATGGAATATTTTCAAATTATTCTTTATTTATCAATGCTTTTCTCGTTATTCTTTTTTATTTATAAATAATTTAATTAAATTCTTAGGTGCAAATATGGCTTGGCAGATTTTGTGCGTTAGTCACAACTACTATTTAGATGACCGTCCTGTCCCTGTTGCCTTCTTCAGATGATGCAATGTGCCCTAAAATTAAACACAATATAGCACGTTACACAGGTTTTCAGATACTACGCGCTGCAAAGTTATGGTTTATGGTTAAAATGCCAGTACAAAATTAACGTACTGCACATCAATCCAAATTTCTTAAGCATAACTCAAAAACCACGTGCAGGACACCAGCTTATTCACAAGCACTGCGTCTAGTCAGATGGGTTGTCCAAAAGAGTGCCAGGACACCACTTACTTTCCAAGCTGTGTTGGCCAGTAAGTGGCAGGACAGCGTTCAGATTTTGAAATAAGTGCATGGACGCCATCCATGACCGTCCTGCCACACTTTAAGCCCTGGTTTTAAAGCTATTTTTATAGTGTTCTTGATATGCATAGTATTTTACTTTAAATAATTAAGTTAATAAATTAATTAACTTAATTGGATCACTTTTTGCTTTATATCTTGGGTTAGAATAAAGCTAGAGCAATTATTTTTGTGTCCCTTTGAAGCCTGAGACAAGGCCTTTGAAATGATGTATCAAACTCAATATGTTGCAAAATTACCCTAATACTGATTTGGGTGTGTGGCACCACATATAATCATTTTTATAATTTACTGTTCTCTTAATTTACTTTTCTCTTGCTAAGGTTCAGGGCTTTACATCAATACACAGAGTAGCCTGTTTCAAAATATAAATAACTGAAACAGATGAAAATATAAGGTGTCTCAAAATTTAATTTCTTGACACCAAACCAAAAGTTAGCAAGAGTTGAAAATCACCTCATCTCATTTCCTGGTTTCGGTTGGCCAGCCACCACAAAACCAGTTCCCTCTTGGAAGAGATTTCTACTTGTAATCAACCTTCTCATCAAAAACCTGTTACAAGGAAGCAAAGCAAAAAACAGAAATGAATCAGCAAATACAATAATACTGTGCTGTGAACAGCAATACATGTGTTAAATTTCTGGAGCAAAGTTTTGCATATCTGAAAATGGAATTCATCATAAGTTGTACTTTCAAAGAGCCCTCAAAAAGGCGTTATAAAAATGCTTAGATACAAATCACATTCATAAATTCAACAAAAGAAACACAACTGAAAATGAAAACAACCAAATAAATACAATGATGCTCCTCTGTATCAACATCATAATTTTATAATTATAATGCGACACTCATAATAATTATTATTATGGACTGGGTAAGTGTCAATGGATATCGGAATTCATATTATAAAATGAATCGCCCTATCAAGAGCTTAAAGAGCGTATTTAAATAAATGGCTTCTAACCTTGTCGGTGCCTCCTCCCGCCTTGTGTTCGATGTTGTCATTAGCTCCAGCCTTTGATTTCACACCTTCATAATTTGTCTTCTGATCAAACACCTGTAAATAATCGAGATCTTTGATGTTTGTTCCGGAGAATAACTATAGATTTGTCTTTACACTAACAGTAAATTAATTATTCGTATCAAACACAGAAGGCTTTAAATATAGCCTAATTATATAATGCATTAATTTTATGAAGATCCAACGTCTAATGACTAAACCTCAATTGATGATGCAGAGCAAATGTACATGAAGTACCGTTACGTGAAGTACCGTACTAATCGTTATTGTTTAGGACATAAACACAGTCGCCTACTTGTTAGGACAGTAAAAGTCATCTTCAAACTTTTTTATATATTTTTGCACTTATTTCTGCAGCAGAAGTGCTTCAAAAGCTATAAGAGAATGATGATGATGATGATGATGATGATGATGATGATGGTGACAACAGCAACAACGACGGCAAATATGATGACAGTGGTCACGATGCCAGACCTTTGTTGTTCCGCCTGCAGCCTTGTGATCGATGTTGTCGTTAGCCCCAGCTCGTGACTTGACGCTCTCATAATTTGTCTTCTGATCAAACACCTACAGCAGAACGATAAACAAAGTCTGAATCATGTGAATGACTCATGTCTATTCATTCCCAATCTCTCACTCTGCAGCTGGAATAGAGCACTCAAGAGTACAGTATATTGTAATGTGATGTACTTGCATATTGTGGCTGAAGAGCCTCTCAGAGGCAAATAGCTATCAGCCAGATGGAAGAAGTTGGTAGAGAAAATGCATTGCAGTCCACAATATATATAAGTGGAACTGAGTGAAATTCAAAATGTAAATTGTTCCATAACGGTTGTTCAATGACTGAGATGTTCTGATGTACACATATCGAGATATGAGATCACGCTTACCTCACAAAGACCAAAGTAAAAAAGTAAGAAATAAAATGACAAATAGAAAACAGGATAAGATCGTGATTTTATAGGAAAAATTACGAAATTAGAGCGTTTTACGGTGTGGGTGAAGGGTATTTGGGAGAAATTTGTTTAAAAATCAAGCATGCGAGGAATAAAAAAAGGTCGTCAGAAAATGTTGCCAAAAAATCGATTTTTTCATCAGCACCTCAAAATTTACCAGTACAGCCCTAGTTCAAGGTTAATTTAGTCTTGCTTGATCAAGGTACTAAATTTCGTACTCTGAAATTAGTAGTCTGAATCTACAGAAGTAAAGTTTTCTTATAGTCTAAGTACTGACAAACTAGCAATATAAGTGCATGCCATGGACAGTGGACACCGTTCATGACCATCCAGTCACATGCAAAGCCCTGTTGCCAGCACACTTATAATCTAGCTTACACTGTACATCCAGTGGTTAAAGTGGTTTGGGTGAGCAGTATGAACGCTGAATGTGAGCAGTGGGAATGCTGATGAGTTTTATTGGAACGCATGTGTTTCCAGGGTTCCATCATGATGAGCAGTGGGAACGCCATTCCCACGCGCTCCCACCCTTTTTAAACCTGCTTACATCTCAGATCATTAGTGAATATGTACCTTGTAACATGAAGGAGAAAGACCTTTTCTAATTAACTTGTGTTAATAAATATTTCTTGCATAATAAACAATTAGTGCAATGAGTATTTACCTTCGCTGTACCACCTCCTGCCTTGTGGGCTATGTTGTCATTGGCTCCAGCACGGGACTTTACTTCATCATAGTTTATTTTCTTATCGTGAACCTGCAGTAAAAAACGGACCAAACCATGTTTCATGAGGTGAGCATACGCTGTATACCTGTGTATACTCTGGTTTTCGGGAGGTGAGTACACGCTGAAAACCCGTGTATACCTTCGTGTGCAGCCCTGATAATATTAATATCCATATTTGTAATGACTGTGAGCTTTTAAAGCTTAAACCATCCATTGTTTAGAAATTATGTTTATTTTTTTAATTAGAGGTAATTGGAATGAGCATGAACGTAAATAGACATTTAACAAATAATATATGGAAATGCAGATACATGTAAACTCTGATTTGGAGAGGGATTTAAAGCTGAGTGGAATATTGGTTACGATCAACGAATTATAACACATCCAGACCTTATCAGTTCCTCCTCCCGCCTTGTGGTCGTAGTTGTCCATAGACCCGATCTTTGACTTGACAATGACGGTCTTTTTGTTAGGCTGAGCCATGATGAATCAGTTACTGTACTTAAACGTTGATCTAAACAACAATAACAAAAATTCGCGAAATAGAGAGAGACAAGATTGTTTTCGTGACACACGTGGCAAAACTTAATTTCCTTGATGCATTGTATAACTATAGTATAGTTTGGGAGCAAAGCAGCTCATCATCCGTTGTCAGTGTTTCATCTGGTCCCTCTGCGTAGGAGGGGGGCTCACGCTTTCTGTTTGGGGGTTGGTGACAAACGACCGTTTAGTTTTTCTCTTAAAATTTCCGAGAAACAGAGTACCAAAAAAGAGAATACTATTTTTACGTATGCTTACCCTCAACCAACACCTTTCAAAGATCTTGCTTCTCGAGTCCTCTCGTGCCACTCCTTTCCACTTCCAGTCACACTCTGCACTAAAACGTATAACATTAAAACTCGTTTTATTACGTCATATTGATTAAATTACCTCTATGACGTTTTGTTTACTATAGGCGACAACAGATGGACCAATCAGTGTGCGTTTTTGCTGTTTGGCCTAGTTACATTGTGAATAGATTATATTTATAGAAACCAATAGAATTGTTTGTATGTGGGTCACTCTTCCAGCCGCTCGGTCCTTGAAAGGTTGTGTTCGGAAGCGAAGAGTTGAAGTGCTAACCTTGAAGGAAACTTTCTTTTCGCGTTGTATATAATAATAAAAAATGGCAAATACTTTGCGGCAAATTATTCGAGAGCTTCGCCGAATAAATGGAAAGGTAGGAACATCATGCTTTTATGCAAAATAATTATGTTTGCTATATGTTCCGGTGCTCTTAAGACCCGAATAGTATTGACTGATCGGCTTTCAAATAACTTTTGTGCGCAGTAATTATCAGGAACTGCTTAAAGTGGTCTCAACTAAGCATAAGTACAAGTTTAAGTGCACTTTGTTATTCCATCGGGCCATCGCATGCCCAATAAATGACATCTTCTTTCTGCATGCAATTATTATTTTTGCTTGTGCTGGACTCCTTACCTTGGTTACCCTGATAGGTTACTGGAATTCAGAAAGGCACTGGCTACGGAACCGTCCGGACGGTGCCGTAATTCTTTTTCTACGGAACCGTCTGGAAGAGGCGAAGACCGTAGGGGGGAGAAGGTAGTTGATGTTAGCAGTTGATGGTCAAGCAATAATTATTAGGCTAGCTTGGCCAACAACTGCTAAACAACCAACGCAAAAATCTTAAGAATCTAATGACGACACTAACCCTAACACTAACCCTAACCGACCCTCACGACGCAAAAATCTTAAGAATCTAATGACGACACTAACCCTAACACTAACCCTAACCGACCCTCACGACGCGAAACCTTATACCCTATACGCGAACGACACCTAGGTCTTCTATGTTATAACCATGCTTAAATTTAACGATAAAGAGCGCTAAAGTGAGACATAATTACCTGTGCAAAATGTTCCTCCATACGTAGGGTCATTTGTAAGACATTTTAAACGTTTTACATTGCAATTCGTCTAAAATCGTGAGACCCTGCGTGTCGCACGTGCTCTTGACAGTAGGCTACTGCTTACAAAGGGATGGGCATAAATTGTACTCGACAACCTCCTCCCCTACGGTCTTCGACTCTTCCACATTGTTTTCCGCTAACCTAATTGGCCGACGGCTGTTAGTGCGAATGGTAGGCCCATAAGTGTTGGACGGTTCCGTAGAAAAAGAATTACACGGTTCCGTAGCCACTGCGATTCAGAAAACGTTACTTATTGAAGTTGATTTAAGTTCAAGTATGGACCACAATTGGCTGCAATTATTAACAGCTATTTTCAGTAATCTGTAGACAACATTTCAGTCTGATGCTACATCTGTTGCATCAGACTGAAGTCACGTCGGGCCCTTCGCTCCGCTGCGAAGGGACAACTCGCTTAGCTACCAGACAGCGCCGAGCCTTCTCGATTGTGGGGCCGTCAATCAGGAATGACCTCCCACCAAACCTCCATCTCCTCACCTGACCAGTCAATCTTTATTTCTCAAGTCCTTTAAATCTTTTTTCTTTAGTCGTGGCTGGGCTTGGAGCGCCTATGAGTAGTTACTTGAAGAGGCGCTATATAAATTCTAATAATGAATGAATTGTTATATGCAGTGATGTGGAACCAGCTTTCAGGAAACTTGCAAAAGCTACTGATTTTTTACATTTCATAGAATGCAGAACATAACTGAACAAATTTATATGAGTTTTCAGACTTAAATTTTTCTTCTTTATTTACGATTGCTTCTGAACGGTGATTTTGAATGTCTGTTTACTTTCAGGGTTCAGTAAGGTCTTCTCCAATGTACACGTACGTTATGGAACAGTATCGACACTACCAGCTGACGGGAGCCAAATATTGCAAGGAGCAAAATGAGATGATGCACCTAGCCAAAACGTATGCTTGTCTGCTTGAAAACACGAGGAAAAGAGAAGTAAGTTTCTGCTTTGAAACATATTTAGGGGAGAAGGTGTTGATAAACAATTTTGTGGGGCGCGGTTGTGTAGTGGTGGCGTTGTTGCCTTTGAGCCGGAAGGTTCGAGGTTTGAATCCACCTCGCCGCGTAAAGACCTTGGGCAAGTCCTTCACATGGTCCTGGGCACGACGTTAAACTGCATCCATCCTCTGCCACAGGGAACCAACAAAGTCCCTGTGCCGGTGTAAAGGTTTCAGATTACCCCCTCCTAAACATTACCCCCCTGAAAACTGTAAATTGGACCAATCATCGCATTTATTGCACTAAAATAATCGGAAAAATCATCCCGCTTCTTGTTTTGGTCTGCAGAATATCATCCGTCATCCCACTTCGTGGTTTGTTATCAATATTTTCATCTGTGACTAAAATACTAATCACCGCTGAAGTTACAATGGAGAAAATGTCTTCGAGGCTATTATTTTTTTCGGATCAAAATATTGATAACAAAACACGAAGCGGGATGACGGATGATATTCTGCAGACCAAAACAAGAAGCGGAATGATTTTTCTGATTTTATTAGTGCAATAAATGCCATGATTGATGCAAATCTAGTTTCCGGGGGGTAATCTGAGACCGGTTTCAAGTTACCGGGGGTAATGTTTAGGAGGGGGTAATTTGAAACCTTTACACCGGTCCTAAGCCCGGACAAACTGAGGAAGGTTTGCCAGATGGGTGGCGATACTCTGGCAGTAAAAAACCAAGACGATTGTAATCCGCCAAAACCACGACACAAGTGACATGGCTACCCAGATGCTTCAAGGTGTCATGATGTGAAGCAGACATGCACAGGTCGGTCAGGACAGACTGGTGGAGAGAGTCGGGGGAGAGAGCGTGGGACACAACGGGCATTGACCCACGTTGTCCTTCATGCCTCTTTTTCACGATTCTCTTCAATCGGACAATGTGGTCTAGCTGCTCCAAGATGTTACTGGTATGGAGCAGACCTGCTGACCGGACAAGTTGAGGCTGGGCAGCATGACGCGAGACAGACTCAGACAGAGAGTGGCGTCGGACTCTAACGGGCATTGAGCCCTATGATATTGATGATGATGATGATGATGAAGTCCTTCACTCACAAAAATTTTGGTCAGCGCTTCGGCGTGAAACCTCGATGCAGTGTCCGCTCTGCATTCGGGAGCGCCTCTGACTAGTGAGCTTGAAGGGACGCTGCATCGGAGTTTCACGCCGAAGCGCTGAGCAATTGTGAGTGAAGGACTTGCCCAAGGTCCTTACGCGGCGAGGTGGATTCGTACCTCAAACCTTCTGGCTCCAAGGCAACAACACCATCACTACACCACCGCGCCCCTTGGCTGCTTGTTCAGGACCTTTGAGATTTGTCTATTTCTGAGGGGCTGAAGAGCAGAACATATGCACCTCTTATATGTTCCATAGTGGTACATGGGAGCCTTGCTGATACATCATCCAATGTTGGGAATGCTTATCGGAATGATTCTAGGACGTTTCATCCCAGGACGATTCATCCCCGGACGATTCATCCCGGACGATTCATCCAGTGGACGTTTCATCCCCGGACGGTTCATCCCCGGACGGTTCATCCAGTGGACGGTTCATCCAGTGGACGGTTCATCCCAGGACGGTTCATCCAGTGGACGGTTCATCCCCGGACGGTTCATCCCCGGACGGTTCATCCCCGGACAATAAATAGAGAGAACAATATGATACATTAGTCGAACCTCAAGTAGGTCGCGATAAAAAATTTTACCATGAAAATGGTATTTTATCCCGGGCTTATCCCCCCTGGAAAGCACTAGCCCCCCCTCAGAACGGAAACCAAACTCCGCCCATGTCGGCAGGGTAATACAACGTCCCGGTGAAGAGTCATGCACCTATTCTATTGTTCTATAATCACCTATTCAAGTCCCGACGGCTTAGTGTTGTACGTTCAATTGGACATTGTTTAAAATTCTGTACACCACAGTACGAATGCCAATGAAGATTAATTCATTCATTCGTTCAATCATTCATTCTGAGAATTTATATAGCGCCTCTTCAAGATATCTACTTAGAGGCGCTCTCTGCACTAACTAGCCGAAATGATGTTAAGTTAACAGTCATAGCGAGCGAAAAAATAGCAACAAGTTGCAAAACAAAACACAGTTAGCTGAAAGAGTCACCAGTGGCAAGCCCTCGCAAACACGTAGAGTTAACCATTGGATTCCCGTAGAGCTGGTAGATGGCGTGGTTGATGACTCCCGTCCGGAAGATTGGAATGATAATATGATTTAATTGCATGTTATATAGGCTTATGTGATATCTATTTTATTCCAAGTATTTTTTGGACTTTTTAGATCTATTAGATTGATAATTTATAGGATTGTGTGTTTTTAGTACCTTAGGCTTGTGTGTTCTTTTATGATATTTAATTACTGACGATTCATTCTGTTATATAGGCTTATGTGCTCTTATATGAAAGCTATTTTATTGCAAGTATTTGTGACTTTTTATATCTATTACAGTGGAAATTTTATAGGATTAAATTGCTTAAATTTCCGTCCATTGGGATGAAACGTCCTGGGATGAAACGTCCTGGGATGAAACGTCCATTGGGATGAAACGTCCGGGGATGAAACGGCCTGGGATGAAACGTCCCCTGGATGAAACGTCCTGGGATGAAACGTCCACTGGATGAACCGTCCACTGGATGAACCGTCCGGGGATGAACCGTCCGGGGATGAAACGTCCACTGGATGAATCGTCCGGGATGAACCGTCCGGGGATGAATCGTCCGAGGATGAAACGTCCGGATACCATCGGAATGCCATATTATTGTGTCTGGCTCTCCCAATGGTGACCAACTGAATTGTAACACAGATTTACACCATAGGATTAGGGTAGCCTTCATGTTTTTTCTGTTCGCATTGCTATGAACATCAAAATGCAAGTAATTAATTAAACAGGGCTTTTTTAATGTGTAGTTGTACACAAAAAGTGCAGTTCTAAATGGATTTGTGCAGTTGTAGAAGCACTTAGACCAGCGGTTCCCAACCCGTGGCCCGCGGGCCAAAAGTGGCCCGCGAGGCCTCACAAAATGGCCCGCCAGGTCTCAACAATGGCACTCATGTCTCAAAGAATTAGCAAAAATATATGAAAAAAATTGACAATTTGGACAGGATAGATCCGATAGAGCATGCAATTATTTTCTATTACAAATTATTTAATTTTGAAGTCTATAAACATCAAACATCGCCAGAGCTCCAGAAGCTGACGGCACCAGGTGACCAGGTGATAAACATCAAAATTCTACTTTGAATTAATTGTAACAATTTTTATATGCTTTTAGTAAATTAAATTTTAGCATTGTGACCCCCTAAATGCCCTAATGTCCTTTAACTATATAAAAAAGTGGCCCTCGTGTCCTCCAACTTAGAAAATGTGGCCCTACAGTCAAAAAAGGTTGGGAACCACTGACTAGTTAAATCTAGCATAAAGTCATTGTCCTCCGATTGGAAGTAAATTACCATGGAGGATTGGAAAGGAAAGAAGGAGTTGTGCAGTTCTAAAGATTCCTTAAAAACAGCCCTGTAATTAAATTTTATTGAACGTGTGCTTCTGATGTCGTTTTTCAGGAGGTCAGTGCAATATACACGAGAGGTGAACGAACAATCGAAGAGTCGGCAAATCTCGTCGGATTGACTTTGCCAAAAGTGAAATAAGTGTTTCGAGAGAGAACAAAATACTGACGAAATATAGACCGGTGTAAAGTGATGATACCAGTTGTAGATATATAATAAAAATAATGGAATGAGGGGCTGGTGATCTTATTACTCAGCAATTACGGTAGTATGGGTCAGATTGAAACAAAATAAAATTCTCCATATTAACAATCAAATGCAAACATCTTGAACCGTCAGAATAGATATATCGTCTGTAAGGTGGTCAAATTTCGCTGTTAGTGTCTTGGATTTGAATCAAATGAATTGACAGACTACTTACTCAGTAATAGTATGTTATAAAATGATTCTATGCAAGTGGTTTTCTATGCTGGAGGTGATGATGCAAGCATGTTAAATATAACCAGGATGACTAGATGATAAAAGTATTATAGCTGATCTTAAATTCAGTTCTCTGAGTTCTGTGTACATTTGTTCATAATTTTTTTGAAAAAGAATTTTGAGTTATTTGTTTGCCATTACATTAAAAGTAGTTAGAAATTTACCTGTTTTTTATTTTATGTAGGAAATTGCAATGGATTATTTAGGTACTTATATACCATTCCAGTAATCAAAGATACTGTGTGCAGTAACTTTGATGATATTACCATAAATGTAATAATATTGGAAACAGAAATTTTGCCAGCAAACAAGGCAGTTACGAGAACACTTGACAAGTCATCAGTGGTGTGATACGCAACCTATGCATGCCATTCCAAGGTTGATAGATTGTCAGTACCTCTTGACGAAGTGTCATGTTTAGATACTATTGTTCAGCAATAATAGTCAGAATTATTGTAATGCCAATTTATATTTATTTATTCATGAATTTAAATAGTTCCTCCCAGGGTCTGCTTGGCATCAATTCTGACCAAGGGCGGATACAGAAACTTTGGATGGGGGGGGGCCAAAAATTCTTGGTATTGGGTCCGGGAAAAAATTTTGGCCTTGGGTCTGGAAAATTCTTCTTTCGGGAAAGTAATACCATTTTTTCCGCCAAAAAAGGTGATGACCTTTTTTTTAGTCCTCAGATTCTGACTTCTAGAAAACATGCCATTTGGAAATGGGGGGGGGGGCGCAATGCATGACTATTTCTTAATAGGGGGGCCAAATTGTACAATATATACATTGTTCCACAGCATGTTCAATCCAAATGGGGGGGGGCCACGATACATGGGAATTCTAAATGGGGGGGGGGCATGGCCGGATAAGCCCCTTCTGGATCCGCCCCTGATTCTGACTCCATGGCCATAATGTACAGTTATCAGTCTGGTGAGAAACACTTCAGTAAGAATAACAGGGGGAGCAGGTACAGCTCAGAGGGAAACCATTAACCCATTTTAGAAACCATTAACCCATTTCAGAACATGGGCACAAATTGTTATTTTATTAGAGACAAACTTAATTGAATTATTTCGTGAAAATTCATATAAAATGTTGCTATGACAAAGTGAGATCTGTGGAGAATTTCATATCGCTTGAAACCACAAAAGCGCAGACGACAACTAAAATCGATGCATTGATTGAGATGCTTTATTGTCATACAGCCATCTTGTAAACTATTAATCGCAAATGTCAACATTTTCATAGAAAATCTTTTTCGAAAGACAATGTGTCATTTTGCTATTGTTGTTGTTTTGAACAAAAAATTTAGTTCGTCAGATCTTTTGGTATCCAATGTCGGGATTTTCCCGATTGCGTTCTTGGTAGAGTCGTCTGTAGATGCGTGCGCAGAAGAAGAGGATGAAAGTCCATTTCCAGGTCATGAGAGACCAGACGCAGCTGAGATAGTAACCCCTTCCGGATGGAGTGAGGGCTAAATGGAAACGACACAAAGGACAATAATAATATATCGTATAAATAGTTCACAATGATAAATTTAGTAAATTTATATAGCGCCACTACAAAGAGAGGTACTTCGTTGGACAAAGATGCCTGGTAGACGTTTATTCCTGGAGAGCAGAGAGTGGACACCGTAAACGAGGTAGACAACATGTCTATTTCTCTGTTACTCACTTTACCTTGCTATAAAGTTCAATCAAAGATGTTTAAAGCCGAATTCATTGCATTTGCCCCATGTTATTTTTCTACAATATGGTGGTTAGAATTGAAGCAGTGTGAGAATTATAATTATGAGAGAGGAAAACCAGAGTAGCAGGGCTTTTCTAATGTGCAATTGTACACAAAATGTACAGTTCTGAATGGGTTTGTGCTTTTGCAGAAGCACTTCTGTGCTGTTATACTATAATAAAAAAGGCCATTGTCCTCTGACTTAAAGTAACTTTCCACGGAGGATGAGAAAGGAAAGAAGAAGTTGTGCAGTTCTAAAAATTCCTTAAAAACAGCCCAGCAGAGTAGGATATGTACATGCAAGGTGATAATTAACGGGGTATGTTACGTGGGGGGTCAACCTTTGATCTAATCTTTCCTGGGATGCCACATTAATTATGAATTCTTGTTTGTACACCGAACTCCACGTCAGTCAAAATCATACCCACAGTTATTATATAATTCTACGATTCTCATACGGAGCCCGTGTTACATAATGGCAGTTGAGTCATTTGCATGTGTCTGCAGTCAGGGGTGTAACGAGGTTTAGAAAAGTGGGAGGGCCTAAATAGGACGTAGTGGATTTATTTGGCGCGAAGCGCCCAAAAAATTTTTAAAGGGCCCCCCCAGTTTTTCACAAGGCCCCCCCCCAAGTGGGGGGGCCCTGGGGAGCCTTAGTAACAAATGGGGCAGCTTCAAAAGTCCCAAATTAATCCTCTAATTAGAGTATAAATGGGTGAAATTGGGTGAAAATAAAGTGGAGACGTGTCAGACGGGATATGAAAATACAACAGAGAAAAAAGACGGAAATATCGTAGAGTTATAGGATTATCGTAGGATCATTGAGTCTATTAGAGTTTAAGTACTATTACTAATGCAGCCGACTTCTGTACGGCAAGTCTTGACTCTTAAAAATTGATGTGAAATTGTGAATTATTTGATGTACACATTTGAAACAAAAAATGGGAATATCTCAATTTGGACATATCCCTAGATTAGTGGAATGGCAAGCGACCGTAGCGACGATATAGGCATCTAAACATTCTGAAGACTTGTAGTCTACAATGTCCATTTGTAGTCTAGCTTTGGACCTTTGTTTACATGTTATTGCAATTTTGCAAACGTTGCACGTCGATGTTCGTTTCGCATAATAAATTTGTTCATGACTTTGTTGATGTCGAAACACGTTGCTAGTAGCTACTAGGACGGGATTGACCGCACATTGCAAAAAACTAGTAGGATACACGTACTCACGTAGGTCTGATACACAAAAAGTTAGTAAGTTACTACTAGTACTAGCTTCAAGTAGCTTGTAACACCTGTAGGCTGTAGGCTATTGAAAAAACTGCAATTGTCTGAATTTCTAAGGTGATCCTTTGCCTTTACTCTTGTCGTCGTTTTTTTTACAAGAGATCGAAACTGATCAATAAAGAGATCGATCAACAAGACAAGATTTCAGAGACACTCCAATTAAAAGGCTGTAATGAAATAATGGAAGTAAACTATATTCGACCTCAACAGCTATTTCCAACTGTCGCTTTGCTCTTTACTGTGGCTTAGCTCTTTTTTGGAAAGATTTTAAGGACCACTTTTCCTCTCTTTTCTCAAAAAAGTGGGAGGGCCCTCTCATAAAAAAGTGGGGGGTCCGTTCTCATATTAGGCCCCCCTGATAAAAAAAGTGGGGGGGCCAGGCCCCCCAGGCCCCCCCACTCGTTACACCCCTGTCTGCAGTTGAACTCTGAACTGACCTTGTTTTTCGACGATTGCTATGACGAGGTAGCAGATGGCGGCCACGACTGAAGCGAGCTGGCCAAGGCATCCGAGATACATTAGACATTGAAGGATGGTTGACTGTGTGTTCCACTGGTCCTTCACTTGCTTTAGATGCATAGCGAGCGTCAACCCGGCAAACAATCCTACAAGTAAAAAAACAATACATTACATGTCATGTCTTACATTTATATGGAGCCAGGCAGACTTGATTGATTGATTGATTGATGGATGGATAGATAGATGGATGGATGGATAGGTGGATGGATGGGTGGGTGAGTGGGTGGATGGATAGATGGGTGGATGGATGAACGGATAGATGGATGAATGGATGGTGGTGGGTGAATGGATGGATGGATGGGTGTATGAATGGGTGGGTGGTTGGATTGGTGAATGGATGGGTAAATGGATGGGTGGATTGGTGGATGGATGGATTGATGGATGGGTGGATGGATGGAGGTATGGACGGATGGATATACTGGTGTATAAGTAAGCAGTGCACTTTAACATAGCATTTGTAGCCTAACACTTTGAGCAGATCATCTCAAGGCATATAGGGTAGACAACCTAGATGCATTGTGTTGTCTGTAAAGACTAAATTTAACGCCATTCACAGTGATACACCGATCAGAGGCATTCCCAGTGCTTCAGATCCAGAGAAAAAGGCTTTTTAGGCAGCAAAGGGATGCGGGAAGGCCTTATAGCTATAGGCTATCTGCCTGTCAATTTATTTTGACTAAGCGCTGATTTTCACAACTCATGTTTCTGGCACCATGGAAGTGTTAAAACTGCTATTAAGAATTGAGTGATTGCTTGACTGATTCATGGCGCTTTGATTGGTTGATCGATCGATCGATTGATTGACTGACTGACTGACTGACCGATTGATTGATTGACAGATTCATTGATTGGCAGATTGATTGATGATTGATTGACAGATTGAATGACTGATTGATTGATCGATAGACTGATTGATCGACTGATTGACTGATTGATTGATTGATTGATCGATTGATTGATTGACTGACCGATTGATTGATTACCCACCTGACATGAGTCCCCAGATAGCTGTGTCGACGTTGTGATAAACGATTCCAAAACAAAGAGCTATTGACAATCCGACGCAAATGCCTATGATCGCAAACGCGATTCGAAACTTCATCGATGTCGTCATAGGCGCCATTCTGAAAAAGAGCTCTATGTAGCAATAACTCGTCTCTTTTGTAAGCTATATGCGAATTCGAACCGGGTTTTTAGTTAGTGAGGAAACGTGTTATGTAACGGCCTAGGCTAGCTAGGCTCCCGCAATGCGGACAACACGTTGTTTCTCGTGCAGGCAACAGTGTTACAAATGTTGTGCATTCGGCTTAAAAGACCGCTTTCAATTAGTAGGTCGACAAACTTTAGACCCTGTATGTACGCCTTTTTCCGAAGGACGCGTTTGTGTAATGTATCCGCGCCTAATATCCGCCCAAGCACAGAGCCTGGCGTCGAGTGTCTGCTAGTAACTGAACTCCAGTTAACGTGGCTTGAAGCCCTAATGTTAATGTGCTTTCAAGTGAAGAGACAAAGTCATAATTGTCTAGTACGTGTAGGCCTAGATACCAGTGGATAGCAGACAAACTGCCGCCGGCTTTTATCTGCAGTTATGCAGACATCGCGTGTACACTTAAACCCAGCCCCTCTTCCATTAGGCTACAATCAGGTTGTAGCGCGGTAGGTACATCTGTGACCTTCAACAGTGTCTTCGTACATCTTAACGCACGTGTCTTTCAGCCGCCAGTTTACATGCACCATTGTATTTGAACAATGACGGAGAGGCCTAAGTTGGCCACAAGTCGCTGTCCGGCTATTGTCTCAAAATGTCGCAGTATATCGAATTCCAACAGGATTACAGAAGCCAGACGTTGTAAATGCCACGTCTGCAACATCACGTGCTATCAACCCCCACCCTCCCACCCCCTAATGGGTCAGTGGGCCTAAAGTCAGGATCTTTAAAGACCTTTGCTGAACCTAGTTTAGGCTTAGTTACTTTAAAAATCGCCATAATAGGTCTATTATTAATAATTATCCGTCATGTTTAAGACCTCAACGCCGTATAGCCTCAGCAGTCTGCATGCCTAACGTAGGCTACGCAGCCCTACATAGCCTAATTCAACCAAATTGCCATTGTTAGAGAATTGGCACTTATAAAACCTATAAGCAGACACTTAACGAATACCGTATTATTAGTTCTGTTGGCAATGCCTTTTAATTCGAAAATGACCTATTTAAGCGAGTTAAAATCCGCAAGCCTGCATGCACAGTTTCACACACCTCATCTCTCCCATTGCGCTAATGACAGCCCTAAATTCCTTGTCCGCCGCTCGTATAACCATAATTATGCATACACTCGGCATGACTCATTAACACAAAAGCAAATTAGGCCTACGTGAAAATAAAATTATGAGAGGCTAAGCCTTATATATATATATATTTTTATATATATATATATATAATTATATATATATATATAATTATATATATATATATATATATATATAATTATATATATATATATATATATATATATTAGCCTATAATTATTATATCCGGCGTTGCTGAAGAAATATCGGATTTTACCCTCCCCATCTTGCCCATGATCATGGGTGGGCGAGGTGGGGGCCGCGAGTGGTCCTGGTGGTTCTGTGTGATTATATAATTATTAGCTAACTGCTAGGGTACCCGATGTTGCTGAGAAAATATCGGATTTCACCCTCCTCCCATCTCGCCTCCGTGATCATGGGTGGGCGAGGTGGGGGCGCAATGCTCCTTGTGGCCCTGTGTGAATACGATTGTGATTGGAGAATACGATTACGATGTAACCTAACTGCAATAAAAAAATTATGACACTAGCCGGTGACAATGAAGTTCTTTATTACTAGACAGTAGCCTAGATACGTCAGGAAAAACGGCCAGTTGTTCTTGTGAACTAGGCCTATATAATATTATACAGGCTAGGCCTATATAGGCCTAAGCTTATGCCTGCCAATGTGGTAGTTGCATGACATTTTGATCAAATCGTTCAACGCATATAACATTTAGACGTTTGAGCATCAAGTAGCCAGGGCTGTTTTTAAGGAATTTTTATAACTGCACAACCCCTTCTTTCCTTTCCCATCCTCCATGGTAAATTACTTCCAATCGGAGGACAATGACCTTTTTTGCTAGTTTTAACTGCATAGAAGTGCTTCTGCAACTGCATAAAACCGTTCAAAACTGCACGTTTTGTGTACAACTGCACGTTAAGAACAGGGGCGGAAACCTGGACGGAGACTTTGGGGGGGGGGGGGGGGGACGAACGAGTGTGGGCCGAAGGAAAGACGCGAAATTTTTTGGCATCTGGTCGAAAAGTCAAGATTTTTTTATTTTCGCCGCCAAAAAAGTTGATGACCTTTTTTTAGTCATTTCGCCAAAAAAGTCAGAAAGTCATGCAAATTTTCTATTTTCGCCGCCAAAAAAGTTGATGACCTTTTTTATAGTCATTTCGCCAAAAAAGTCAGGAAAGTCAAGAAACTTTTCTATTTTCGCCCCCAAATTCTGGTAAAATTTTTATATTTTCACCGCCGAACTATAAAATAAACTAATTGTATGCCCTTTATTTCTCATCACGCTCAATTATTGAGGGGGACCAATGCATGGGCCGTCCCCCAACACTTTTATTGGGGGACCGTCCCCTCTGTTCCCCTAGGTTTCCGCCAATGGTTAAGAAAGCCCTGCAAGTAGGCTAACTACGTGCAGCCGATGCCGACATCGATCGTAAAGAGTAGGCTACATATAAAACTGGGCATATTATAGGATCAAGGTTCTCGAATCACACATCACCTTCCTCAGGCGCCACTATATCCATCACACCTCGGGCTTTTCATTCAAAACTGAAGACACTCAACGAAGTGCTCGTGAATAAGTTTGTGCCCGCGCTTGGCTTTGGAGTAGGGCTTTAAAAATTTGGAGATTAGCCTACGATTAGGCCTAGTCGATTACGATTACAAAGCGTGAGTTGGGCATAGGTGCAATCACGTCCTAAAAGTTGGGGATCATAATAATAAAGTTAGGGGACCACTCAAAAGTTGGGGGAACGCGTCCCGTGGGTCCCATAGGGTGGTTGCGCTAATGGAGTTGGGCTACTTTTAATTGCGCTTGTTACTGAAAATTTCGTAGGCCTACTCGCAACCTCGCGATATTTTGGGCTCCTTTTGAATTATCCCGCGATGCAACGACAACATTGTGAATTCTCACAATTTGACAACTGTAGGATAATGGGTTAATTGCATTTACACGCTACTAATGAAGTGAATATTATTGTGCACGAGTAGGTCTAAATCATAATAAATATAGGCCTATTCATGTTTACATAGATAGACGTGTAGGAGCGTCCAAGTTATTTATAGTTTACCTATCTATGAAATCGGCTGTGTTAATTTTTTAGGCCCCAAACACTCAATAAGAATAAACTAATAACAGTTTTTAGGTACCGACTGCATATGCAACAATAAATAAATAGATACTGATGATTATTTTTGGCAGAGACATACGTCGGATCTTTCTTGGCTGTAGATAGTTTCGGAAGTTTACACTTAATGTATTTAAACATGTATTATCGCCCACTCGCGCATGGCTGTCGTCAGCTGGTTGGCATTTCAAACTACATAAGGACTACATTTAGTTGTAATATCACTGCTGCGAAACCAGAGATATTAACCTCGAAGTTCATCGATTGGGGACAGGCCAGCATTCGTGTATACACCTCGGACAGATCTACGGCGCGTAATACGATTTTTGCTCTTTCGTCTGGTGCAGGAAAATGTGGCGTTATGGTGTTTCGGGTGTCGGGCGTTTTAGTGAAGGATGTAATGAAAACGATTGCAAAGTGCAAAGATTGTCCGGAACCAAGAAAGGCTCACCTCAAAAGATTCTATCACCCAGCGACCGGTGAACAGATCGATCGTGGATTGTTGCTATGGTTTCCAGGTGAATTGATTTTAGCAGAATGTTTTATAGGCAAGTTTTATGGGTAGAGGTAAATGACGGCTCAGTAGCAAGTAAGCATCATGGCGGTCACAGATAGGAGCAGAATAGAGCGGCCTGAACTACGGCGATCGATAGCCCAATGTTTTCGCACGCCCTCTGATGTAATTTAGAAAATCGAGACAATCCTTGAGTTTGGTTTCTTATGCTTATTACAAAAGGCGTATTATTAAAAACGTGTTTATGTTGGATTTACGATTTTGTGTGCTATTTAAAACATTTTACTATTGATCGGCTCTTTTGATGATGTACGTTTATTATAACATGTCTGTACACCAAAATACGGATAGCAATTGGTCAGTTAAAGAATATTCTTATCTTATGTTATGTTATACTGTTGTTAACTTGTTACTCTTCTTCTCTTCAACTGATGAAATGTGTTATACAGATCCAAACAGTTTTACTGGAGAAGACTGTTGTGAATTTCATGTCCATGGCGGCCTGGCTGTTTCGTCGGCCGTAATAGATGCTCTCGGGTCCATATCAGGTCTGCGCTACGCGGAACCAGGAGAGTTCACAAGGAGGTGTGTTTCTTTTGTGGCTTCCAGTTTGATTATTATAGCCAAACATTGATGTTTAAGCTGTTAGTTTTTGATGGGTTTTTTGGGTAGATACAGAGGATTGGAAGTCCTATGGATTCATTCATTCATTTTGTGAATTTATATAGCGCTTCTTCAAGAAACCTACTCAGGGGCGCTCCCAGTCCAGCCACAGCTAAAATAATAGGTTTTGAGTGACTTATAAATTCATTAATGAATTTCTATAGCACCTCTTCCTTTTCAGATGTGCACACTCCCGACTCGAGGACGAACTGAATAGAAAATGCTTCAGTAGGAGTCCCAGGAAGCAACACAGCTCCTGGAGACCCCGTCCAGACCAATGGGCGCACCATGGAAAATGCTCAATTTTGCTGTACAACTCAAGGGAAAAATAAGAAGGTCCTTAAGTATTGAAAGTAAGATGATGGGATCTTAATCAAAGTCTTGCTTTGGGTTGAAGATAGGAGGAAAAAACATAGGGTGGATGGGTTGTGTGTGGTTGGTTGGATGGACCCCTTCCGGGTTTTCTTGTTGCATCCCTATGTTGCTGTTTGCTGTGTAATTGTCATTTGCCGATTGTTTGAACCAGGAGCAAAAAAACCCAGATTGAATTAAGTTGAAAATAAAAATGGATGCATGAGTGGGTTTATAAATGAATGGATGGGTTGTTGTTTGTTGTTAGGTCATGTGGAGTGGCGGATGAATTGAGAGGGAATTAGAAATATATTTTTTGTCAGTTTGATCCACACATTTTATCTTAAAAATTCCAATAAATGTGACTGGAAAGGTCATTTCAGAATGGTAAACTGGATCTGACGGAGGTTGAGGGTCTCGCTGATCTCATCCATGCTGAGACGGAAGCACAGAGGCGCCAGGCGCTGCGGCAGATGGATGGAGCGCTGAGCAAGCTCTATACAACATGGAGACGGAAGCTTGTCAAGGTTCGACTCATTTTCACTGTACTATGTATCTAAAGTCTGTAGGTTTAGCACTTCCGGCTGGTATCCGTATCAGAGGTAATTTTGTTCACAGTACATTTAGAAATACAAAGACAGACCCACTGGAGTATGCATGTTACCTGGAAAGTCTGCAAGTGCATAGAACAATATGAGAGTGGAAAGGTTTTCTGTTCCCAGTTTCATTTGTATTTTCAAACTTATGTTGGAAAGGCTATTGGTGAACATACGTTTAGTTCAGCCTTAAATAGCATAGTAAGCATATCTTTCTTATGAGTATAGCCTAACAATCTCATCCTGCAAGCGGCTACTTATTTAAAGACCTGTTTCATGCATTCATCCATCACTTTGCTTCGTCTCACATTTGTTCATTAGCAAAACTGACTATGCATCTGATTTAAGTATTCACATCTGACACTTGTATCTAATTCCTGACACAGTTGTATGTCTGGTTTGGCATTCAGCAGATTTTGAGGATTCTGTTGAATTTTCCGTCAACTGGTATTTGCTAATATCGGGTTCTTCTAGTGCTGTGATTGACCAGCGAATTCTCTCTACAGTGTGGGTGCTATATATAATTTGAACAGTGCAGCACAATGAAGTAAAAGAACAGATGATATAGTGATTTTGGACAAAATGAATATATTGGTCTATTGTTTTGCTATTCATAATGCATGGACGTTTATAGTGAAGTGGTGTTGGTGGTCATGGTGGTGGTCATGGTGGTAGTGGCAATGATGATTGTGGTGATATTGATGGTTTGCATTTAAGATGAAGTTTACATTTATGGTCATGACATGACTGTATGATTGTTAAGTTCGATGATAAGATAGGATAGTACTATTCATCAATTTCCAGCTATTTCTTGACAAGCTATTTTCTTTGTAATAATTAATTTGTAGGCCATTTTGTTCGTTTAATGCAGTGTGTCGCTCACTTGGAAGCTTTTATCGACTTCAGTGAAGAAGAAAATATCGAAGAAGGCATCATAGAGTCAGGTAAATTTAGGAAGCTGGATTTTTGTCTAGTCGATGTTGTCAAAAAGAGCTGTGGCTTCATTGATTTCTACATATAGCATGCATTTCGATTTTGTGTGTGTTCATCAGTTTCACATGCTTCGGCGTGAAACTCCGATGCAGTGTCCGCTCTGCATCCGGAGCGCCTCTGAGTAGAGAGAGCTTGAAGGGGCGCTATAACAAGTGCACATACATACAAACATTTGTAAATTTTTGATTAATTTTACACAGTGCTCAAGGACGTCGTTGAGACTAAGGGAGAGATAAAGCGCCACCTTGAGGACAATCGACGTGGCGAACGGCTGCGAAATGGGGTTCATCTAGCGATCATCGGAGAACCAAATGTCGGCAAGAGCAGCCTCCTTAACAGTCTCTGTAGGTACCTAAGTTTTTCTGTATTGCGGTAAGGTATATTATGGTAAAGTGATCTGTTACACACATTTGTGGCAGTCCAGACCAAAATCGGCATTTTATTGCTCTTTATATGCATATTTTTTCATTTTAGTCTTTTTCTTTAGCGAATGCAGTAAAGAAGAAGATTAAAATGAAAACATTTCATTTTAATTAAGCTAATCAATTGAATGTAATTTGATAGAATCACTTTTTACCTTATATTTTGAGTTAGAATAAAGCTAGAGCAGTAATTGTTATGTCATTTGAGGCTTGATACGAGACCTTTGAAATGATGTATCAAGCTCAATATGTTGCAAAATCACCATAATACTGGTTTTGTTGTCTGGAGTCAGTGTATCATTTTGATTCGGTTTTGTTCCATTTTTGAAGTTTCCATCCTCAAAAAGCCATGTCATTCTGCCTGAGGGAGAAGATAGATCCCCCAAAGCAATAATCATAATCTTGTTATGCTAATAATAATAATAATAATAATAATAACGTTGGCCGCCTCGTACGTCCTTGAGAATGCGACCGAAGCCGGAAGAGCAGCAGAGAAAGCCGCCACAAGAAAATTGTCAAAGTATTTGGATCTCCAAAGGACATTCCTCTTCGTCCCCTTAGCCGTGGAAACAATGGGCCCCATCAACAATGAAGGTCTCGCCTTTGTGTCCGAGATTGGACGCCGGCTGTCGAAGATCTCTGGTGATTCACGTGAAGCAGGCTTTCTGTTTCAGAGCATTTCAGTCACGATCCAGCGCTACAACGCCGTTGCCTACCAAGGCACCTTGTCTGGTTTACCCGGAGCTATGGACCGGCCACTCTAAGCAAACTGAAATTGATCTGTTAAAACTAAACCAAAACCTAAATCTAACATTCCTGTTATAATAATAATAATAATAATAATAATAATAATAATAATAATAATAAAGCAGTCTCATCGACCAAAATTCCAGGATGACCTATTCTGTGGCATGCTCTGCGTGTAATCCAACGATTGTGGGTTTTAGCCTGCTCTGTAATGATCATGCTCATGCACAGTTCTCTTAGTTCAGATTTTACTTTACTTGAATGTGCAATAAGTAAGTAAGGAATGGTTTCATTGTTGGTAGGTCAACGACCGGCGGCCATTGTTTCGCCAATCGCGGGTACAACAAGAGACGTTATCGAGACAACGTTGAATGTTGCTGGTTATCCTGTTGTCATCAGCGACACCGCTGGACTGCGGCCGACAGTCGACCATCTGGAACTGGAAGGCGTTCGGAGAGCAGTGGCAAAGTATTATTTTGATCCATCATAAAAGAAATGCAAATTTATGCAAATTTATCTGATTTATCTTATAAATATTTATCTGATGTAAATTTATCTGACTTCATCTGATACAGGCTTAAAAATTGTTGGATATTGCAAATCTGATCTGTTCTGAGGTAATTTATGAATTATCCAAACTAGGCTCTGTCTGTTCTGAGGAATTGTTAGTGAATAAGTGTGATCTTGTGCGAAGAATTGCTAAAAAACTTCTTCTTTCCTTTGTGTTATTTGCCCTTGGACAGGTCCAAAGGGAACTTTATCAGCTTCAAGTTCTGTGCCCTTTCATCAAAGCACATGCAACAATGTTTACATTTTGAATTACTTATACTACGGATAAATTTCTGGATGTTTGTACAGGTCGAAGGAAGCCGATGTTGTGGTTCTCGTCGTGGATTGTACAGATGGTTTGATGAGGAAACTGTTGGACGATGATCAGCTGACTGTTGACCAGTTCGTCAGTGACCACCTGAAAAGTCTCGGCCTTGTCAACAACACACGTCTTCTTCAGTCACGGTTGAATGAACAACGGGATGTGCAACATTCTGCTAGTCCAAGCATTGATGTGCGAGTGAATGACCCATCAGTCAGCAGTTTTGGTATATACCTTTGGTATATCATGGGGGTGAGGGTAACACAGATATAACCTTTTGTATTGTATTGTATTGTATTGTATTGTATTTAAACATTTATAAAGCGCCTCTAGTAGGGTGAACCGTTCAGAGGCGCTCCCAGTGCGCAAGGCCCCGCGAGAAGAAACAAGTTTTGAAAAGAGACAAAGCAGAAGAGAGACTACCAGAGAGAAGTGTAGAGCGAACAGAAGGAAGAAGGGCATTCCAAAGAGAAGGACCAATTGAGACAAATGATCGAGACTGAGCCATAGCAGTTCTAGAACGAGGAACCAAGAGGTCAAATCTGTTGGATGAACGAAGTGGACGGTGGGAGGAAGCCGAGTGAGGACGAAGTAAAACATTAGTCAGATTGTATTGACTAATTATGTAGCGGACTCGTCCAGAGTACGTTATTTCAAAAGTTTGTGAAACTGTTGTGAGGTCATTAACTGATAATCAATTATCCAGACTCCCTGGTTACTCTTGTTGATGCTTATTCACTGCTGTGATTCTTACCTGCAGGCCTAGTTTGGTTTCCTGACAGTGTAAGCTTCTTAATTTTGTTTCAAGGTGTGGACAGCTTTCTCTGTGTTGTTGTGTATTAAGTTTCACTTGCTTTCTTCTCTTTGTGGACAACTTATTCAGACTTTGGGAAAATGTTTATTATTTCGAAGTGGGTGTATTTCATCTGGATTACCCATTGTTTTTTTACCGGATTTTTCAAGTGGATTATGAGCACAGACTATGGTTTTATTCTAACTGATGGCACTTGCCTTATTTATGTATGTATGTAATACTATGTATGCTTGTAAATTAATTTATTTAAGCATAGAGCAGGCAAAATGCTTTGACCGAAACTACGACTATTATTTTCATGCTGGAAAACATTTGACATGTAACTCAAGTTGTGGTTTATTTGTCTGATAATCAGGTGGAAGTGGCAGCCAGGAAGTGGTTTTGGTCTTCAACAAACAGGATCTGCTGTCACTAGAGATGGAAGTGCGGCTTCAGGATGCGCTGAGAAGTGACCAGAGAAGTGACGAGAGCAGAATCAGTTGGTGCCTGGCCTCGTGTACATCAGACGATGGTTTAGACGACTTTTTAAAGATACTCTCTGGAAAGCTGAAGACCCTGTAAGTCTAGTGGTAATAACAGTGTTTTCACATACCTATACAATGTGCTATTTCTATGTCCAGTGCATTGAGCCCGTGCTCGTACTTGGCCACACAGTGAGCCTATAATTATGGTGCCACTTTGTGGTCGTTTATGGGACCAAATAATAGGGCTTTTTAAAGGAATTTTTAGAACTGCACAACTCCTTCTTTCCTTTCCTATCGTCCATGGTAAATTACTTCCAATCGGAGGACAATGACCATTTTTGCTAGTTTTAACTGTACAGAAGTGCTTCTACAACTGCACAATCCATTTAGAACTGCACATTTTGTGTACAACTGCACGTTAAAAATAGCCCTGCCAAATAATGTGGCTGTAAAGGTAAGATGCAAAAATGCCTTAGTTGTGTCTTAGTAACTGATCCGCATTAAAGTGGGTGCTAAGGGTGTTGCATCGTGTGGATTAAGTTTGATGTAGAAGCATTAATTAGATGAAAAAATTTACAATCACAGTTTTACGAAAAGTCAATTTCCCGAGTGATTTAGCAAGTGAAAAAGGCGCCCTTGTAAATGGCATGGCTGTTACGGTACCATATAAATCGCCATTGTTATTATTATTATTAAAAGAGGTCCATTTTCTTTTATCACATATGTGGCTTCTTACATGATGACAATACGAAATGATTGAATAGATGCATATTCGGGGTCGATTACAATGGGAGTGCTTCTGAAGAGCTTTTGCTGAGAGTAGCACTTTATAAATGGTCATTTACCATACAATACAACGCATACTTTTAACATACATTGTAAGGCGCCCTTGTAACGGCATGGCTGTTACTGCGCCATATAAATCGTCGTAATTATTATTATTATTATTTATTATTATACTTATTGAACTATTTCAGTTGCTCTGGTTCATCTGGCGAGAGTCCGTCATTAACGAACGAACGACATCGACTGCATTTGACAAACTGCGTCAAATTTCTTTCCGCGTACACCGACAAACACTCGACGGACAGCGTGTTGGGTGCGGAGGATCTGCGAAGAGCCATGCATCAAATCGGAAAGATAACCGGTAGAGTTACTTCGGAAGATGTTCTCGACGTTATTTTCCGAGACTTCTGCATTGGAAAGTGAAGATTTACTGACCGTGTCTGAATATTTCAGAAGTCGAATCTGCTTTACTGTTGTTGCTGATAACAATAGTCTGGCACTGGCAGCTGAAGCAATGCTAAAAGTGTAAAAAAAGAAGTGCATGGACGCCCCTTACCTTTCCAAAAGAAGTGCCAGGACGCCCTTACATTTTTAGGTATGCTGGCCAAATAAGTGGCAGGACGGCATAGAGATTTGAAAATAAGTGCCGTCCATGACCGTCCTGCCACACTTTATGCCCTGAGCTGAAGGTATTTTGACGTGACATGTGTGTATTTTGTAATTACTAATTATATATTGAAGATGTGTAGTATGTATCGTGCAATGTTTTATTTAGGTTTACAGTATGTTATGGTCATGATTGTCTATCATCATATTGAGTTTAAGATTCTAATGCTCATGCATAATTGCGTAGCAGGCCAAGCCCCGATTGATCTTAGCAGCTTTGTGTGCCAGTGCTATCCATTCCAGGTCGTAGATTGCTTTGCTCTGCGATGCATGGTAACCTGCTTTATCTCTATGGCAGCCTCAAACTTCCACAATGCTATTGTGTTGATACATCTTGCTGGAAGAAGTTACTTACCAGTCTCCGTAATGAACTTGGTTTTTCCCCTTTCCGCGTTTGAAAATCTTTGTCTTTGATTGTCGTTTGGTGCGGTCAGGTTGGGAGCACCTCTGAGGAGTGTCTCTTGAAGTGGTGCCATATAAATTCATGATTGCGATTACAATCATGAATTGTCCAGATTCTTATTTGTTTTTAGTTAATAGGTAGTTTCTATACATTGCAGAACTCTGTTATTCACTGTAATGTAAAAGTTTATTTTCAGCTGCATCATGAAACCAGCTTACTCACTAACTGTGTTCGCTTCAAAATAATGTCTCCTCAACAATTCTGTTCACTAATAAAGTTTAAAATTTACATAACCAAGTGCTAATAACTGCGTAAAATCTATGAAGTCTTGTTTTCACACCATCTTTAAAGCATGCCAAAATCCACAAAGCGTTTAGGTATATTCTCACGATTTATTTTTAAGTTAAATTGTGAATGTGAGAAAAAAATATTGCAAGTAACAACACTTGAAGAAATTGCACAGCAGCAAAATGTAGAAAAATAGCAATTGTACAAGTAGCTGCACTGCAGTCTGTAACATTCTCATGTGAATAAATTATGTGCATTTAATATCTATATTACATTTCTGGTTAATGTTTGCAAAAAATCATATCCACAACCTGTTATGTTGAAATCCAACTTGTAAACTGTAAACAGAGCTCTTCAAATATACTTTCGCATATTGCTCCAATTTGCAACTGCTGAATTTTTTCCAAATGTTTGCTGAACAGTATATTTGGCTCCAACACCAGCCATATACATGAAAATATTTCACTAACAACTTTTCCAACGTACATAATATACGAAAGTGGGTTTCAAATGTCATGACCACTGCCAGTTTATTATTTTAAAACTCGGGTTTTCTGTCTCTATGGGAGCTTTCTGTTCCATAGCAGAAAAACAGAAGTTTGTCAAGATTTTGCATGTGCAGTGTAACTGTGAACATCACTCATATCTGATTCTGCACATTCCCAACAAATCTGAACATCAACATATCTGTGAACCTATTTTGCAGAAGTAGCAACACTATCTCATTTCACCTGTTCAGCTTCCATTTTAATAAATAGTGACTTAAAATACGCCTGCTGTACAACTGACATAGACAAAACTCTTTCCTTTGTCGACTTAATTCAACCTGATATTTAACTTTTTATGCTACATCCTGATTCCTGAAGAATAGTAAAATTGACCTAAAGCAGTTTATGTCTTCGTTCAAAGATCTGTGTGCAATCTTTATCTTCGTTCTTCTTCGAACTGTGTCACGTGATGAGCAGTGTAGACAATTATACGTCTCAAATGACCTTTGCACTTAAAATCCTTCAATCACATTTAACCGTCATCAAAAAAGAACAAGACCACTGAAGGAAAAATACACCATCACACAATCACTTAAATACATAAGAAACGTTGCAAAGTCAATAATCACAAATAATACATAGAAGGTAATTTTGGAAATACTGTTTAATCCAGATGTACACCACAGTGCATGTGAAAAAGTTGTTCTTATGTACATGTATGGCTGCTGTTTGCACCTGAAAATTTGAAACTAAGTTCAAGTGACTTTAATGAAAATCCATTATACCCCTGCAGCTCTGGATATTTGTGACACTAATATTAGCTGGTGTGAGAAAGAACGGGGAATTTTTGTGGGGTGGTTGTGGGGAAACGGTTAATTCGAACATACAGATTGAAAAAATAGTTGGTGTAAACATTTCCACAAATGTGCCAAGACACAATGCATAATGTCATAGCAATGCAAAAGTTTGCTTTATTGTGATCATTGTAAGTTATAGACAATGCAGAAGTTTTACACACAAGAAGTACATGAATCAATAAACCTGTAAAATTTTAATGTGTTTTCAAGAAATTCCTTGATCTAAAATTCATGATTTAGCAATGCAGACTAGCAATAATCTTGTTTCACAGAACAGAAGACCAAACTGCACACAATTAGTTAAAGTTCCAGTATGTTTAAATGGAATTTTTTAAATCATGTCTACTTTTTCATTAACCAGTTAACCAGTAAATTTTTAGCTTGCACTTTGGTATTTTGCTACTTAGGCAAATAAATATTTAAACCTTGCCATCCTATGTTATTTTTCATACGGACCATACGTCAAATCTTACAGTTACACCACGGCTAGAAATCTGCTCTGAAAAATAGTCACCTTGCACGCGTAATTATTATTATACTTCATTATTGGGGATAAAACTGTTGCACGTACGACAGCGAAAAGAATCGTTAAACATACTGAAACGTCAAAACACGTTGCACAAGATTTTTTAAAGATATGTGTATTTTTTGATTATGTGTACGAAGAAGAAGGCAAATTCACAACATCAAGAAAAAATGCTCCGTTAACTTTCGGTGTTGCACCGAAGCGATGACAAAAAAGCTTCAAAAGTACAAATCAATCCTGCATACTGGTGCCATGTTAAGCACATCTGATGTGCTGGCACCCTGTTCTCTCGATCCTCCGCTTCGTCGGTCGGTGTCGCCTGTTTGGTCGCCCGATTCCTTCGCGTTGGTTTTGCCGTGGTGACATTTCAGGCGTCATGCCATCAAAGTGAAATCGCAGTGTGCAACTGATGAAAATCGTAGATACGTTTCAAGTGTAAGTTGTTACTTAGACAACGGATGTTTCACTCCTTGACAATCTTGCCACTCCTTGACAACCTTGCAATGGATGTTTCACTCCTTGACACCTTGCAATGGATGTTTCACTCTTTGACAACATTGCAATAGATGTTTCACTCCTTGACAACCTTGCAATGGATGTTTCACTCCTTGACAATCTTGCAATGGATGTTTCACTGCTCAACAACCTTTGGTAACGGATTGTCACTCAAGGAAATCTTGCTGCAAAGAAAGTCAGGCAAATGAATACGTTAATTCAGAATAGTTAACAAGGTTATACCACAATGACTTTATAGTAGGCTATAGTGCAGCAATAACTAGACCTACTTGTTGAAAGGTTACGTGAAATTAATAACTTCCAATTTATGAAGCCTGAAGTTGTCTGGTTACGGAATGTGGAGTTCACAATTTTAATTACTGTTATTACAAATAATAAAAAGATTTCGTTTTATACTTTAAGAGATACCATTCCAGATGCACTTGCACTTGCACTTGCACACACACACACACACACACATTGCAAATTTCAGAATGATCAGTTAATATAATATTATGGGACCATAGAAAGCACAGGTTGAAACTTGAAAGCAGTAAATCAGAAGATATTGTTATCATTCTTTGATCACCAACCGTTTGCCAAGAACATCGTAGGATTCTGGAGCTGAGTACGATCGATTCTGACCAAAGAGAGCGCAGAACTGAGCCTTTGGATCTCGGAAAGGACTGTACGGGTTCTTAAACGACTTCTGCTTCAGAATCTTCTTAACGAGAATCTAGAACAAACATGTAATGTAATGCAAAATTGAAATTTCTCAGTGTTGCATGGAATCCAAATCAGCAACCAGCTTATCCAACAATTATGGTCAACTAAGTAAGTTATTACCATGTGTGATGGTGTAGCTGTGTTTTGTTGAGCAGTCAGGGGGTTCAAATCCTCTGCCAGGGCAGAAATTTGGTTCAAGGATTTCCGCTCCACCGGCACCCTTCCCCAACCAACTCAGCTATATTGAGTATGTCGGCCGTACATTTGTGAGTGGGAAGGTGAGACAGTGAGGGAGATGATGGACCACCTACCCTTATATTCCGAGGCTAAGAAAGTGAAGTACCTAACAGCTAACACATAAAAGGATGTCTGCAAGAGAAGACATCCTTTTATGCTGCGTTTTGTTATATCGAATTTGTTTAAAAACAGTTTAATTAAAAGTTGCATTTTCAGCTATATTTAGCTATGCACGAGTCAGTTTATATATAATCTGCTGCTAAATGTCATGTAGCTTATTTTTGTTTAAACATAATATAATCATTTTGTGCAGCGTAATGCATGCACACTTGTCAGATGCAAATAAAGGCTACTCACCTACTTACTTACTTTCTTAGTTGCTTACTTACTCACTTAGTGATGATGGTTGTAGATATTTCTAGAACTTAGATCTGTAACCTCTTCTTGTAGGCGGAGAGTTAAGACTAGAATTGAAGTAACTTGTATGAAAGACAGTCAAGTGAAGAGTCAAACCCAGCTGAAAGAAATCGCTTACCAGAGCAGCAATGCGAGGTATGATCTTAACGGAATTGTTGACCTCTTCGCCAGTCACCGTCACCAGGTGGCAGTTCTCCTCTTCGGAAAGCATCGGTAGGCGGTCATCCTTCGTGATCCACGCATGCAACTGGAGAGAGAGATCAGCAAAACGACAGAAGTTCTTAGATTCATCTTACGAAGATAAAACGTGGAAACATTGATCGATAACGAGAACTATGATGATTGATGTGAAGATGGGATTTCTCTGCTTCAGCCCAATGCAGAAATCCTCTGGTGACTGATGTTCCAAGCAGCTTGCAATGGGTCGAATACTTTTGTCTAAACCATCCTTCATTCATTGAATGATCGATCGAGGTATACCAGGATGCACTGGAATATTTTAAATTCCTGAAGGGTCACTGGCCTAGTTAGCTACATCGGTAAGAGCGTTGGCCGCGACTCCATGATGGAGAGCATGCTTCCCGAAGGTGGCTTATTTCAAAGATTTAAATCTCGGGCTTGCACGGTCCATACATGGGGAGCTAAATGGTGTCGCGTCCACTCAAACAGGCAGTAGCGGTGGTGAAGTACAAGGCCGTAGCCAGGATTTGATTTCGGGGGGTGTTTCTTCGGCGGAAAATTTTTGACGACCCTTTTTTTGGCGCCACAATTTCGGCTGACGACCCTTTTATAGTTAATTTGGTCTGAGATCTCAAGAAAATATTCTATTTTCCGCCGTCATTTTGCCTAAATTCTTATTTTTTCATAATGTGCTAGTGAATGCATTCTGTTATTTCATTTCGGGGTGTTTTCATGGTTTTACTTCATGGTTTTTACATCATGTGATAGTAAATGCCATTAGATTTTTTTACATTTTCCATTTCGGGGGGGTGTTCAAACACCCAAAACACCCCCCTGTCTACGGCCTTGGTGAAGTAAGCTTATCTCACCCGATCAATTATTGAAAATGTGGAGATCGAGGTCATGTAATTTATGGTCACTATTGAAAAGCCGAAGTGCATTTGCATTTAAGAGGCTGCCAGTTTTTTACGAGGAACAAGGACCAAGAACACAAAGCAGGAACATGAATTAGGTAGGAACAGGGAGCAGGAACACACAGGGCTTTTTTTTAGCATGCAGTTGTACAAAAAATTTGCAATTCTAAATGGATTTGTGCAGTTGTAGAAACACTTCTGTACAGTTAAAACTAGCAAAAAATGTCATTGTCCTCTGATTGGAAGTAAATTACCATGGAGGATGGGAAGGAAAATAAGGGTTTGTGCAGTTGTAAAAATTCCTTAAAAACAGCCCTGGGAACACACTAGGAACACTGACCAGCATTAGGGACATGGACCAGAAACACGGACCAGAAATATGAACCAGGGTTCCAGGAACTTAGGTCAGGAACATAGCCCACGCAAACAACTTTAACATTGTTTTGCTTGGTGAAATTAAATATCGTATTCCTTTTGGCATAAAATTGCACTAGAATTGCACACAGTACATTTCCAATCGAGAAAACTATATAAAAGCTGTTTATTGTTTGTAAAGAGGAAACGATAAAGACAAACCTTTATCTCCGGCAAAGTTATTCTCTTCGTTGGGTCCTTGGTCAGCATTTTTTTTATTAAGTCTTGAAGAGATTCGTTTATCGTAGGTCTGAAAAGTCATCAACAAATATTCATTTATATATTCATATATATATTCATATATTATATATATAATAGTAGAAGATTGTCTGCTATGTGAAGCAGTACACATGTGACAAAAAATTTAATCTTTTATGGCATACAACGCAACTCAATAGGGCTTCCAGCTTAACCAATAGGGCTTCTAACTGAACTCACCAGCACTTTTAAACTTAAACTATTGGGCATAAACTGAATTCATAAAGTATCCAATTTTAACCACACCAGTGTAAGATCATCCAACTTGCCCTCTACAAGCATCCGACTTAACCCATAAGGCACCCAGTTGCAATTGTAATTGTACATTTATATAGCGCCCCTTCAAGAGAACTCCTCTGAGGCGCTCCCGACCTGACACCAAACCACAATCAAAGAGAATGGTTTTCAAACGCTTGCGGAAAAGGGGCAAAGAAAGACAAAGAAGTTCATTACGGAGACTAATAGGTAACTTATTCCAGAAGGACGGACATAGCAAAGCTTCTGTGCAGCACTGTGGATTTGCAGTTAGACCAACAAGGCATACAATAGAATACAAAAAGGCATCCAATTTATTATTTAACCCTTAATTAAGGTTATACAGCTGAACCGATAATGGCATACAGTTTTCCAATTATTATTTTAAAAACAGTTTTCCAATTATTATTATTGCCTACATTGCCTGTTGCACACATATTAATGACACACAACACTATGATCCCATTCCAGCATTGGTACAAATTACATTTTTATTACATAAGTTATTATTGCAGCTAATGGTTTTATTCTGCTTATACAATCAAAATAATGTTGTCAATATGGGTGGACATTTATTTGCCACATACGCCCCTGCATGGATCATTATTACCATAATTATTTTTTATGAAGATTTATAAGGCACACTTAATATAGCTAAAAACATCACAAAAGCACTAATGCCTTCCAATATTTTCTGACACATGAAGTGGGTGTACAAGTTAACTTAGTTAAGTGACATTAAAAAGCACTGACAAGTGTTAAATAATTAGTTAAAAATAATTATACAAGTAGGTAAGAAGTGAGGGTATGTAAGCTTAAATCTATAATTTAAGGCATCCAATGACATAGGCCTACTGAGAGCAGAAACCATATGCACAGAAGTGAGAAAAACTCACGTTTCACGAATAAGCACAGGTTCAGTGAGAATCTTTTTATGGAGACCGAGAATGTACTCATCTTGAAAAGGCACCTGCGGCAGCAATGAAAATAACCAAACGTATAAATTATGACGTTGAGTGGTATGGCGAATGAATCTGTAAAATGTAAAGAAGAACGTCCTTTGACTACAAAGTCCTTGGCTACAGAATCTGTAGACTAAAAATCCTTAGACTAAAAGAACGTCTGCCTGAAATCTGCCATCTTCCAACATGGCGACATGACGTCAGACTCAAACATCAGTTGGCATCAATTGACAGGTCCCGTTATCAAGTGATGATGATGACGTTTAATAAAGTGACGTGTTCTGTGATCACGTGACAGCACGATCACGAATTTATATGGGGCCACATCAAGACCAGCTCCACAGAAGTATTAGGCTATGACAGACAGACGGCCACACATTCAGACTGTTTTGAAGTGCACACAAAAGAACAGTGGCAGAGAAGGCAAAGGCAGGTTTATACAATAGACAACCAATCCCAAATGAATTACTGTGAAACTGTCACAGTGCTTCTCCCAATGGAGTCTAGTCTTGTTTTTAGCTTCATTCTAAGTGACCACTGCTTCATGTCTTGGACATCACGGTAATGACGCTATATAAATTCGTAGATCAGATCAGCATTTAGGGACACTGGAGGGATTTTATCTCGAGATAATGATGATGCACTGCAAGTGCAGTGGCGCATATTCTTCCGCAATCTTTGACAGGAAAGAAATATCGGAACTCGTTTAAAGACAATAATTATTGGAAACGTCATTAAAACCGGGTACCACGAATAATTTTCGCGTAGACTCGACTACACAAAATTTCTGACATCTCAATCTCAAGTAGGTCTACTGAAGAACCTGTGAAGGATTCGAGTTTCCTATTACTTCTGGGCTCATTTAATTCATTCCTGAAATTTCATTTCGTTTTACCGTAGCCCTATAGCACTGCCAGCCAACCACGTAGAGCCCATAAATTACCATATGAGACCCGCAGACAATGCATAATTATGTTGGGTCCCTTTAATGCTCATGAAAATGTTACCAGGGTCGTTAGGGACTTCTCTGCACATTATTATTCTCTTGCGCCCAGAGGCTGATGGAATAGAGATTGTCTTCATGCAAATCAGAGCTCTCAGTGCAATTCAATCCGTATACATTGCAAAATTTAGTCAAATATCCCATTTGGCATTTGTCTGCCTCTCTGTGTCTCTGTCGGTTTGTCTGTCTCTTTGTGTGGTTGCCATCTGTCTGTCTGTCTCTCTTTCTGTCCGTCTGTCTGTGTGTCTGACTGTCTGTGTGTCTGTCTCGCTTGTCTGTATTCTATCATGTTTTTATCCGACTCTCGCTTTCTGTATCACTTTTCCATTTCTCCTCGTCAGCCACTGTCTGTATTCCCACCAGCTGTCTGCCTGTCATTATGTCAGATATAAAACTGATCCAAAAACCATTGCACCAGCTGACCCCCTGGTGTCATTGGGCGCAGCGGATGAATAATCCTTCTTGCCTGACAAAGTCTTTTGTGCTGGCTTAAAGAAATCGTTATGCTTTATAGGAAGGATTCATTGTAATTATCAGACGCGAAATGTTTATCTGCTTATAAATTGAGTCTACTGTGGTGTGCGCGTATGCTTGTGGGCATTATGTGTGTGCGTGCTTGTGCTTGTGTGTGCCTGCCTGTGTGTGTTTGTGTGTGTATGCCTATGTGTGCGTGTATATACATGTGCATGCTTGTGTGTGTGCCTTGATATGTGCATGTGCGTGTGCTTGTGTGCCTGCCTATGTGTGTATTTGTATGTGTGTGTATGTGTGTGTGCTTGTGTGCCTGCCTATGTGTGTATGTGTGCTTGTGCATTGATTTTCAGTAAAAGCATCTGCCACAAAACCGCATTGAATGAGATGATTATCACGATAATGCAAGCAACAATAGTTTTAAGTTGATGGATGGCAGAATGGTTTGCCATGAATTGATGGATGGATGGATGAAATTGACGCCTTTCATGGCAATTCAGTCACACTTTAAGCCCTGGATGGATGGATGGATGGATGTATGGATGGATGAATGGATGTATGAATGCAAGAAGGCGTGGGTGGAATAACTGATTTATGGAATAGATGCTTTGCAAGGAGAGATGGATGAACAGAATGGAAGGTTGAATAGATGGATGGATGAGAATAATATGGCAGAGTTCCTCTCTGTATCTCTTCAATCATCTGCAGCAGCAGCAGCAGCAACAAAGACAGACCGAATCAGCTGCCAAGACCTTCATTAAAAGACATGGCACAATAAGCGGCAGAAGCAGCAGTAAGGACGAGGAGGAGGAGGAGGAGGAAGTGGAAAGGAGAAGTAGGAGAAAAAGAAGGAGGAGGAAAAGGAGAAGGAGGAAAATGAAGAGGAGGAAGAGGAGGAGGAAAAAGAAGAGGAGGAAAAGGAGAAGAAAATAAGGGATATGAGGAGGAGGAAATGGAGAAAGAGGAAAAGGAGGGAGTGGAAAAGGAGAGGAGGAAATGGAGGAGGAAGAGGAGGAGAAAAAGGAGGAAAAAAGAAAGAATAAAAGGAGGAGAAGAGAGGAGAAAAAGAAGGATTAGGAGGAAAAGAAGAGAGGAAAAGGAGAAAAAGGAAGAGGGAAAAGAGGGAGAGGTGGGAGTGGAGGAGGAGGAGGAAGAAGTAAGGAAGAAAGAGGAGGAGTATGAAAAGAAGAAAAGGTGGGAGAGGAAAAAGAGGAGAAGGAGGAAAAGCAGATAAATGAGAAGGAGGAAAAGAAGAAAGAGGAAAATGAGTATGAGGAGGAAAAGAAGGAGTAGGAGTATGAATCAATTATGAATCAATTATGAATCAATTATGAATCAATTATGAATCAATTATGAATCAATTATGAATCAATTATGAATCAATTATGAATCAATTATGAATCAATTATGAATCAATTATGAATCAATTATGAATCAATTATGAATCAATTATGAATCAATTATGAATCAATTATGAATCAAGTATGAATCAATTATGACCAACCTGTCCATAGATGAAGCAGTAGAGAGTGATGCCCATGGCCCAGATATCAGCCGCCTGCACAACAGACAAGAAACATTCTCTCACACGATGATGATGATGATGATGATGATGATGATGATGATGATGATGCATAAACAATTAGAAGTGATGGATACGAGACAGTCGATGAGAGGCGCTATATAAATTCTTAATAGCACACTTGTATGCGCAGCATACATGCACACACCAGCACGCACGTGTATTCTGCCAATAACGCAAGTAAAATGACACACAAGATTTAAACAATATAGACGTAGATTAAGCGAATCATCACCATCATCATCGCTGTCATCATCACCATAACTATCGTCATCGTCGTCGTCATCATCATCATCGTCATCATCATGATCACCACCACCACCAATCCAAAATATTTCACACAGTGTACAAAAACATGCCCAGAAACAGTGCCAAGTTCTCCTTAACCCTTCACCCATTCATTTTTAAATTTTAAGCCCGTTTTCAGCGGATATTCTCGGGGCAAACGGGTAAAAGATTAATTAGTCGCTCATTAACTACCAAAGACCAAAATGACATAATGACCAGACTAGATCTCGAGCCTCAATGTAAGACAGGTCAACAATAACAATCTACATGTACTTCTACAGCAAATCTGCTTAAAAGCATCAGATCAGCGCTCATGAATAATCTGGGGCCCTGCATTTCAGCTTTCAAAAGGAGCCTTGGAAAGTTGGAGATTACGATTAAAAAAATATAAGATCACGATTTAAAAAATGCTGCAATACACAGAGTATCCACGAGTTGCAATTGATCGAACCAACCTTTCCTGCAAACGTCTGCTTGTCGCCTTTCAATGCCTCGGGTGCCAGAAATGCCGGCGTGCCAACGGTGTTCGTTAGCGCCAAGTCGTCGCCTTGAAACTCGTTACTGACGCCAAAGTCTGCGATCTGCAAGAGACAATGAAGCGAAGTGATGATGATGATGATGATGATGATGATGATGATGATGATGATGGAGATAATGAAATCACTGGCAACTTATCGATTGATAAGAACAATACAACATGGAAAGGGCTTGCAGCAAATATTAGAGGTAATCAAAAGACCTCGTATTAACATACATACAATCATGCATTCATAGTCCCCCCTCCCCTCCCCTTCCCCCTCCCCCTCCCTTTCTCAGTACCATTCCGCTCCCTCCTTCTGCCTCCCTCCCTTCTCCATCCCTCCCCTTCGGTCCCTCACTTCACTCTATGTCCCGCTCCCTCCTTCTTTCCTCTCTCACACCGTTCCTTCCCGACAGCGACATATATATGCGCTATCGCGACTTTTGGGTGACTTTACAACGTGATTTCGCGATAAAACGTTTCCGAAATCTGGCAACTCTCATCGACGTAATATTATATGAGGTCGTCGTTGGGATGTGTATAATTTCAAAATGGTGGTCGAATGGAATTCAAAGTTCTTTTTTTGTGGAAAAGATTGCGCTTTTTTCAGAAAAAAAGCATCTTACAACACGGTGCTATTGGAATGGAAGGTTTTGTAAAATTTTCAAAACAATCGTTCCATAACTTTCCGAGAACACTCATAACAAACTGTAGCGAAGTTTCATTTTTATTTATATAGATATATACAAAATACTTTCAAAAACATGCATACATATATGCACAAAAACACATAAACATAGAGTTGACGCGAAAAAAAAGACAGTCCTTTTTATTGAACTGCAGCTCTTGTCATATTTTCTTCGAAAGAAGACATGCACTGAGAAATAAGCAGATTACGGTAACAAAGCTCTTTAGATAAGACTCGTCTGATCCCGGAGTCTAAGCAGGTAAGAAATATAACTACAGTACTAAGCTAGTGGCAGAACCTCCCCCACCCCCATTTACCCAGGCACTCTTTCACTAACCCAAAATGGAAGGAGGACTGAGACATCAAGTCTGGTCCAACAGTGCTTCTGAGAGAAATAATTCCATCTTACATCCAACCACCCATTTCATCCATCCACCCATTTCATCCATCCATCCAGGGCTTAAAATGTGGCAGGACGGTCATGGACGGCGTCCTGGCACTTATTTTCAATTCTCTATGCCGTCCTGCCTGACAAGAACCAGCCAGAAAAGAGTCTGCTAGACATTAATCAGCCAGACAAAAACCAGCCAAACACTACTGCTGTACTGCCAAACTTCAATGCTCAACCTAGCATAATATCCAAAACGCTCGCCATATTTTAATTTATTATCCTACCCTACTTAAAAAGAATTTTTAAAAGCCCAAACAAAACACAGAATCCCGTATAATGCAGAGTGCAGCTCTATTCCTTAGGGCCTCAAACGTTCAAGGCCGATCAATGAGGAATGATTGATAACTCAATTCATTTGCATTCATCAGGGAACTGGTTAGTGGTTACATTATGTGCAAAACATCCTGCATGTACGTCTGCATTACTGTATATATGTATTCGGCGTGCAAGTATATGCCTGCAATTCGCATAGGTTATGTGCACAGTACACATGAACATCGTAAGTTTCTCTGTACGTGTGCCACATGCACTTCCATACACTTGCATATATTCTGGAAAGAAGTCTGAACATATTTACATCTGTGCTTATGCATTTGTGCATGCAAGTGCATGTACATGTTCGTATATATATATACATTTAATTATGTATATCTGTGCATGCTTGTATGCGCGCACCACTCATATGTGCATGTGCCGGTATGTCAAATACTACTATTATGTGCATACATGCAAGTGTACAAGTATGCATGTGTGTGTAATACTGTGTATGTATGCTATTGCCTGTGCATATCTATATATAATTTTATCATGCATGTATGTGCAATTATGCATGCATGTATTTGTGTATGCAATGTATGCATAGAGATGTATGTGTGCATGTATGCATAGAGATGTATGCGTGTATGCATGTATGTCTGCAGGTGAGCACTTACGAGCACTTCCGGAATGGGTAACCGTGAACAAAGCGCCACCTGTGGGCATGTCTACGCTCGTCGAAAGCAGGATGAAAAGAAATGATCGATCCTCTAGAGGAGCCAATTTATGTGGAGGCAGAAAAAAAAGAGAGAGATAAGACTCTTTGGTTACCTTGACATGACCATCATCTCCAAGCAGAAGGTTCGAAGGCTTGATGTCTCGGTGGATGATCTTCTGAAAGTGCACTGAAACATCGGCACATGCAAAAATTAAATTAAACCAGAAATATAGAAAAATCAAGTTAATAAGAAATATTTTAAAAATTTACCAAGCTCAGTGGTTTGGGTATTTATGGGCTAATCTTAAAGAAATTTCAAGTAAAGTACCGTACTCACGATATTCAATTCCGGATAGGACATCTCGGAAGTAGTTCCACGCCTTTTCCTGAGTCAGTGGAGTTTCCGTCGGAACTTCCAGCACAGATCTGTGAACATTGAATCATTTCCCAAATGTCAGAAGCACTGCATACGTGTGATATCATGCAGCAGGATGTCGATTTAATTGGCATTTAGGCTACAGGCAAGTAAGAAAGAACATTGCCATTATCTTAAATTTACACTTGCTTATGTTTACAGTGTAAGAATTCATTTATCATACAAGGAGATTCTGTAAGTAATTCTCAGGATCATTAGTATTTAGTGATATCTACAAATGTAACTTTCTTTTACTTGGCTTGACCGCCTAGAATTCTGACCTGCTATTGGAACAAAGCAAGTCTGGCTATTACAGATTTGATATCATAAGCCTAGTGGCGAGTAACCTCGACTCCTGATAAGGCGTTTTGTGGTGATGAGGAATTTGAAAGATTTACATTGACTATGTCATAGATTAATTGTGATGATATTGTCAGAAAGTTCTTTATCAATGTAGTGTATCACAAATATCATAGTTATGCATATATGCATGTATGCCTCACAACACTTAATATATACCATTTAGAATTAAACTCTCTGTCGCATAGACATATCGGACAGAAAGAAACCAGCACTCACCCTTTGTCGACTAGTTCAAAAACTGAAACAAAAAAGCATTGCAGATCAACTAAAACAAATCTTTTGTCATGTCCTAACATACGTTTTACCCATTTTTGCAGTACATGAAGTTTTTTATAATTATATCCCCAAATAGAACACAATCTAAATAATAATAATAATAATAATAATAATAATAATAATAATAATAATAATAGGATTAAATAGGCCTACTTTAGAACTTTCTCTTTCTGTGTTTATCTATGCTCCTCAAAGTGGTTGGACATAAATGACTGGTGTGTCCCCAATTGTGAAATGACCATATCTGTGCCCCATTCCCAGCAATGACTTGTTTATTTCTGACTCCAGAGCATGAAAATGTCGAGCCACACCCCCCACGACCAATCCATCACAAATCATACCAACGATATTATATTAATTATGAACGTGCAGCGAGGCGACTTCGGTCAACTGATCCATAAAAACGCCTTAATTAAATGAACGCCCACGGGAATAAATTCTTCTTCGGTCGGCCAACGTACATATTATTATCTCCGACCGACCGTAAAACCTGTGGGTGCATATCCACAATGAAAGACGAGCCCCACTTGTTGTAATCTCGGATGACATCAATGATATCATTTGTCATTTCTTGGCATTCGCGCCATTGACCGATTTCTGTCTACTTGCTCGACTGGTAGACGGTAGTACGTACTGCATCATCTTGATTGGTCGTCATCAATGTCTCATGAATATGCATGATCGTAAAATTAATGTCCCAGTGATTCTGGATTTTTAAAGAGATTTCTAGAAGAAATTTTCCATTCGTTTGCAGTTTAGAGACGTCTGTAGGTTCATGGCGTTTTGCAGTTTTTATCTGTCCATGTATTATCAATTCATTATTTATATATTATTTTATTTATTTGTTAGGCCTACTTATTATTTTTTTATTAGTTTATACTATTCATTTATTGTCCATTATATATTTATTTATTTTAATTATCTAGCTTATTTAGTTATAGGCCCCAATTGTTCATTAGCTATAGCCTATCATTCATTTATTGATTTATGTATAATTATTATTAATTGAATTTATTATTTATTATTATTTTTATTTATTAGCCTACTTATTTATTGATTAGTCATTTATTTAACTATTTGTCTACACATATATTTAATTGACTTTTGTCAATTATTAATAAATATATTATAATTAGTACCCATGTATAGACTGTCCTCATCCGGGTCGTCCAACACCTCGACTAATTTCACGATGTTTGGGTGGTCGAGTTTCTTAAGGATGGCGATTTCCCTGTAAACCCGCTCCAGTGGGTGGTTCTTCAGGGCATCAACGCCCCCACAACGCGGTGGCAGTTTCTCTAAAATAAACACCAACAACAGACCCAAATCAAAAACACTTCTTCACAATTCCATTCAACCAGGATGAGAATTGCGGGGGTTAGGGGGGGGGTGGTTCAACCCCATAGTCTTTCTTAGGGAACCATAGTAAAGTCTTATTTTCACACCCCAACACCACGTGGAGCAAAGGCTGACCCCCAGTTTTTATCTGCAATTCTTATTCTGCACTCAGTATTTAGGTCTAGGCCTACTTAGAATTTAGTCATCAATCTGTTTTTTAAAGAAAACTTTCATGAGCACACTCTGACAAATTCAAAGTCTGAGAGATTTGCAAATAGAAATGGACATTTAAGTAGCACCCTTTCTTTGATTAAATCCTGAAAAGTAGCAGGCAAATAATAATTATTAAAGATAAAGGTTGACACAATTATCATATGAAAACTCCCACGTAGGTTCTGCAGGTTTCTCTTGCGCAGGCATGTATAAAAACGAAAGAGATTTAAAAGAAAAAGAAAGAGCGAAATAAACAAGGAGAGATTGAAAATGATGGAGGTAGATTAAAAGAGAGCATTAGAGATTAACAGAGATCATGAGACGCCGAGATACCTGTACACAGGACTTAAAGTGTGACTGGACGGCCATGGACAGCGTCCATGCACTTATTTTCAATTCCATTTATTTCGCCAGCACAGACTGGAAAGTTAAGTAACGTCCAGGTACTTCCTTTGCCTGTGCTCCCTATATCAAAGGTGTAGAGCTATAAGTTAGGCCTAAATATCTATTTACTTTTATGGTTTAATCAAGATACAGTGAAGAACATGTCTTGCTTACTGAAGAACCCTGCCTTCTTCATCAGTCGTTTCTTCGATAATATTTTCATTGCCTACAAGAAGAAGAAGAAGATGATGCAAAAGCAGATGCAATAATTATCGAAGTCACATCAAATCAATCATCCATTCCTCGTCTCAGACTTAAGCACAGGATCGCAATCCAATCAGTCAATTAGTCAATCAATCAACCAATCAGTCAATCAACCAATCAATCAACCAATCAGTCAATCAATCAACCAATCAGTCAATCAACCAACCAGTCAGTCAGAAAATCGATAAATCAATCAATCAATCAAACAATAAATCAATCAATCAATCAATTTCTTTTGCAACACCAAAATCCAGATACACCCAGACACCATGCATGTAACTACAAAATCGACCTTGACCTGACATACTTAATACCTACCGACCAGTAATAGATGACTGAAATGTAAAAACAGAATATAATATTGACTGTGATTTTGGTTATTATTGTTCACTTCTGCAAATGTATGTCCTCAAACATTAAATGCAACAAGACCTCCAAACCATTTCCCCTGCACTCCTAGGCCTACAAACTTCATTAGTCACATTACCCATCTGGTGCACACAATTCATTTCACACATAGGCCCTGTATATTACACACGTAGGCCCCCTATACATTTATATAATGTGATGCAATGCAATTATAACCAATCACCAATAAACAAATCGTTTAAAATTTTCAGTTAATAAGACACAATTGTTATTTCTTAATCACAAGTCACAGCAAATTAGGCCTATATAAATTTATTTTAAAATAATTTTTATAAGTTAAAGTTACTAGTATTAGGATTCTTCGATAAAAAGCAAGAGGAAAATTAATGTAGACAACATAAAATTATTACTGGTACATCACTACGGAGTTTTGAATAAGTCAAGAGCGCTTCTTGCATTGGATAGTTTAGTGTGGACTAACCAAGAAAAACATTAAACGAAGGCAATCCCAGAACATGAAAAAAATTTCTCGGCCAAAATAAGTTGATGACCTTTTTTAGTCATTCGATTCAAGTTTCGTTCGTGAAAAGAGCCATTTTCCCCGAAATAGATTTTTGAGTCTCAGGCTCTCAGCCTTCTTGGAGAGGGGGGCTTAGCCCCCCCCTTGGCCTCTGATAAACTCCGCCCATGAGCAGTCTGTCATTGTCAGCAGTCGGAATTGGGTAGAAAGCCAGTGAAGTAATATAAGACTTAACATGTGTAGAAGACAGACTGAACAAGAAGGGTTAATGACAATCATAGTAACGACTGAATTCGTCGGCCCTCCTCCCGGCCACTTTCAAGCGTTCTCTTCTATCTAGCCTATCCGCTGACCGGCTTAATCTCTTTGTCCCTCATGTTGCGGCTGCTACTCGGCTCAATCAAGATATAATTAGCCCGCATAGATTCCTACCTCAAGGATGGAATTCTCCGGGATTTCTCCCCTTTGTCCGTTCTCTCAATCAATGCTTTCTCCCATATTTGAATTAAAAACCGTTGCGGTCTTGGAATTTGCAATTAGGACTTTACTATGGCATCTAAGAAATGCCAGGGAGGCAATTCTCACCCTGGTTTTCTCTATACAAATGGCGACCATGCAGCTCAGCAGTAACCACCCCCATATTATCTTCCGGTTCCTCCCCTTCACGCTCCGTAATAACAGACCAAGGCCACCAAATAAACTCCACTTACGTCGGTGATTTACAGCCTTTCCAGGTCCCCTCCACACATAAATCACGCGCGCAAACCCATTAATGTCGACAACAATTCCTCTCTCCCTTTTCGCTGGAAACGAACGCGGTTAGTTGCCATATTTTTCCCAACCGGAAACACCATCACAGACGTGCTAGTGTCAAGGACATTTGATAGAGAAAATGTGGTTTTGACCGTCGTTTTATTGTATTCATGGTTTGAATAGATTTCATAATAAGTCCCTGGGGAAATCAGGCCAGACTGCAATTCGCAGTGTCTGCAAGACTAAGAGTGTGGCCGGACAGTCATGGACGGCATCCATGCGCTTATTTTCAACACTGAGCGCCGTCCTGCCACTGATTAGACCGGCGTAGCATGGGAAGACTATAGGCGTCCAGGCACTTCTTCCTCCAGAATTATGCTTGAAGCACTGTATATATATACACCGTGAGTCAAAAAAAAGTAAGCCAAATTGTTTTTCATATATCTCTAATGTCTGATAACATATCACGCTGATATTTTCCAAATATTTAGAGAATTGGACCAAGAATATGATTCCAAAATTTCATGAGATAAAGTTGAACGGATAAAAAGATATGAATCTGTAAACTTCATATGCCGAAATTGCCGTTTACAAGCACTTTTTTGTCAGATTCAATAAAAAGTAAGCTAAACTGTTTTTATTATATCTCCAATGCCAGCTAATTAATCATACTAAAACTTTCTAGATATTTAGATAATTGAACCTAGAATAGGATTCCAAAATATCATGTAACAAATTTGAACGGAAAGAAAGATATGAATATTTGAACTTCATGTCCGAAATTTCAGTTTTCAGCAAATCTGTTATGGTGTTCTCTGCAGTTTTGATGCCTGATAATTCCCAATTTTGGTCTTCAGTGATCCTGGAGTAAAATTTTACGGAATATAAAGTGTGGAGCGTGCATAATGAAAGACCGAGTCTACCAGACAACAATCCATGATAAAAACGATCTGAAGCAAAGTGTGGGATGGCCTGGACCAGAGGATAATCGACGATGCTGTTGCCTAATGGTGCCTGCGCCTCAAGGCTTGCGTGCAAGCTGAAGGATGACATTTTGAGCATCTTATTTAATTAAATAATCAAATCGTACTGTTGGGGTCATATTGCTAGTTCAATTATCTACATATCTGGAAAATTTTAGAATGATTGATCATTAGAGATATGAGAAAAATTTGACTTACATTTTACTGAATCTGACAGAAAATTGCTTGTAAACGGCAATTTCGGCATATGAAGTTTAAAGATTCATATCTTTTTATCCGTTCAACTTTATCTCATGAAATTTTGGAATCATATTCTTGGTCCAATTCTCTAAATATTTGGAAAATATCAGCGTGATATGTTATCAGACATTAGAGATATATGAAAAACAATTTGGCTTACTTTTTTTTGACTCACGGTGTATATATATGTGTGTGTGCGTGTGTGTGTGTGTGTGTGTGTGTGTGTGTGTGTGAGTGCGTGTGTGCGTGTGTGTGTATGCGCGCGCTTCCGCCGCTTTACAGCTCGACCAATCTGATATCTGGAAATTATTACATCATGCAGAGGGTCATATGACTTTCTCATTAGTTGTGTATCAAGGTTCTTTGTGGATAGATCTTGGTTGTGTATGACCGCTAAGTGACTATAGGGGTGGGGCGAGTAAATCCCAGTACATTTTGTCAGCACCTACTGTTCCCCAAAATTCCTATGTCCAGTGAACGATATAATTACACACAAGGGTCAGCATTGAACCTTACGGAGTAATAATCATGTAATGCTATTGGCCTATAGACTACAAGATAACAAAACTGCGAGTGCACACCGGGAAAAATATTTCCCTAATGCATCGAGTGAATAACAATGCCAATTTTACTTTCATAATTATCGTCCAGCCTGCACACTGCACAGCCACTTTGGGGCGCAGTAGTGTAGTCACTGTAGTGGATATGTTCGTTGCCTTGCAGCCGGAGGGTTGCAGGTTCGAATCCACCTCAAGTTGCTGCGTATAGGGACCTTGAGTAAGTCCTTCACTCGCAATTGTTCAGCGCTTCGGCGTGAAACTCCAATGCAGTGTCCGTGTCCTGAGTAGAGAGCTTGAAGAGGCGCTATAACAAGTGCACATACATGTACAATGTACATCCTACAGAAACTTTATAGCCACTTTGATGGTGTGGCTAAAACTGCAATTCAACCGATACCGCTAAGCAACGAGGAATATAATATATAACACCAAAGTACACCAGCAACATCAGATTCACAATGTCATTGTTTATCTAGGCCTACACTTAATCAGTGGCACACTTCACACATAAAATTATAACACCCAACCACGCAGCCACCAAGTATCTATAAGCAGACAGTAAATCATAGACGACTATGGCTTAACACGCGCCATGTATGTGCGTGCGTGCGTGCACGTGCGTGTGTGTGCGCGTGCGTGAGTGCGGCTCGTGTGCGTGCGTTTGTGACATATCACTACGACAATGCAAGGGTTCTGTAGACCTGCATAGGAAAATGAATGCACAATTGCACAATGACATAGGCTACGAAAATTTCTGTAATCTAAGCATGTCCTCTCCCTATCTTTATATATATACATATATATATATATAATTTATATATACGTACATGTATATATTACACAAAGAACTACATATGCGTAAAACTCATATAATTAAGTATGCCTATGTATAATATGAAATTGGAAGGAGACAAAGTACAGCAGCAGCAGCAGCAGCAGCAGCAGCAGTGTGATGATCATTTCGTCGAAATGATCAAGTAGCGCAGGCTGCTGTTTGCTGGACTGTAGGACTGTATAAAATATATAGAGATGCACCTGACATTCTCGATTGCTCCTCGCGCAATTGCATCAGATGTAAATAATATGGCAGATTAAAAGACCACATCATCGTCGTCGTCGTCATCATCATCATCGTCATCAGCATCGTCGTTGTCATCTCAAACGCGTGGGTGGTATGTGCAGGTGTGTGTGCGTGTGTGCGTGGGTGTGTGTGGGTGCGTGGGTGTGTGCGTGTGTGTGTGTGTGCGAGTGTGTTTGGGTGTGTGTGGGTGTGTGTGTGCGGATTGTAGTTCTGTTTGTTTATAATATGCAATGCAATATGGAATTCACCTCATTAATGTACTAAGGTGCAATAAATATTAATTATTTTTAATTAATAATAATATAATCGTGTGATAGCTAATCTGATGTATAAACTAATGTAACATGTATTTAACTACATAATTCAACACTACCTCTCTCCGCCCTACCTCCGGCTCTCCCTATCTCTCTCTGTATGTATGCATGTCTGTCTATGTGTATCTGTGTGCCTTTCTGTCTGTCTCCCTCTCCCCACCCTCTATCCTCCATCTCTGTCTCTGTCTATCTGTCTGTCTCCCTCTCCCCACCCTCTATCCTCCATCTCTGTCTATATGTATCTCTCTGCCTCTGCCTGTCTCTGTGTCTGTCTGTCTTTGTTGCCCTCTCTGCTTCTTTTTGCAGACACTCACGTTCCGCCCTGCATTGATCTCCGAACACCATTCTTTTTTCTATCTGCTTTCATCTGCTATATGTAATACCTTTGTCGTTTATTATCTCTCTCTGCTTTCGTCCCTGTGGCCGCATATCGGTTTCTTTCGATCATAACTCGCCTGTCTTTCTGTAATCTCAGAAATGCAGATCTGTTCATCCTATCCATCCGTCCGTCCATCCATCCATCCATCCATCCATCCATCCATCCATCCATCCATCCATCCATCCATCCATCCATCCATCCATCCATCCATCCATCAATCCATCCATCCATCCATCCATCCATCTAATACTACGGTCCGCATCTCTGACCTCTGCAGAGCATCACCAGCATCAGTTCCAGCAGCAGCAGCAACCCCCTTCTCCATCTCTCGACCTCCTTTGACATGCGCTGTGCCGTTGGGCTCCAAGGGCACGGGATCGATTCCTGACCCCAGCACTCATCATGCCTCCTCCTGATGGTGGCGGCGGTGGTGGTGGTGGTGGTGGTGGCGGTGGTGGTGATCGCAGTGTTGATGATCGTGATGCTGCTGGTTATAGTGTTGGTGATAGTGGTGGTGATAGTGGTGGTGATTATAGTGGTGGTGATTATAGTGGTGGCGGTGGCGGTGATATCACTGGTGGTGTGGTGATAGTGCTAGTATTAGCGTTTGTGGTGATGGTGGTAGTAGTAGTAACAGTGGTGGTGGTGGTGGTGGTGGTGGTGGTGGTGGTGGTGGTGGTGACAGGGTGGTGGTGATAGTGGTGGCGACAATTGTGATGACAGTGGTGATAGCGGTGGTGTTTTCTGGAGCTGAGTTTGAATTATTGAGTCCATCATCCAATTTTCTCTCCACCTGGAACAAAATTATCAGCATCTGTTTTCCCCTTCCTCCCCAAAAGACTCAAATGGTGGGTGAAGGGTAGGTTCATCATCAACATCAACAGCCGCTGATGCTTCCTGTCCATTGCCCGCCCTGCCACCTGTCGCCCATTTCCTTCCGTCCAATCGTCACATCTGCTGCTGCTGCTGAATTCCAATCTTGCCCGCATCTATAGGAAGAGTCATCTCCAATTGGTTTTGGTGTAATGTAATGTAATGTAATGTGATGTAATGTAATGCAATGACTCAGTGTAAGAATTGTGGAAAAATAACTTGGGGGTTGGACTATTGTCCACTTGGAATCGGGGTGTGAAAAACAGACTTTAATATGGGGCTCTAGGAAAGACTGGGAGGTTGAAATCCCCCAACCCCGGCAATTCTCACCCTGTGTAATGTAAATAACAGTGCATCGCATCCAATGGTTTATCCCCCCAGATAGTCAAGACCGGTATATTCCATCCGAGGGATAGATTAATTCATCCCCCCAGATAGCCTTATGAGGGACAGAATATCACGTGACACCGGCACTACAATAAAAGTTGAGGCTGGTATGACATGCCCGTGTGACTGCAATATAACAACTACACAATCTTTCCCTTACTTACTGCAATAACTAAACATTGTACAGTTTCACAAACTTTACAGAACTCCATAGGTTTTCTGCCAATATCTTTGCTACTTTTTGTTGGACTATGTATATGAATCGTCAAAAAACAGCGGATGGTCTCACTAAAACTGATATATCACTTTTTTCTGCTTTAAATATTTTGGTGAAATTTGTCCTTTCTACGTAAATATGACTTTCCTTTGAGCCAGCAGAGTTTGATTTAAAAATTCTTTCTTTTTCCACAAGATATTGGCAAAAAACATAAGGATGGTACTTTTTTGGCAAACCCTGTACATGCACAATTGCACATCATCTTTCATGGTTTCCATTATAGTGAGGACGATAAGCTCGTGCATTGTGCAAACCGTGGATAAAAGCAACACACTTTTTTGACTGACATAAAAACCTATTTTAAGACTTTTCAGCCAAAGATTTGGAAAAATTCGTTTGGGAACATAATCAAAAAAATTATTTGAAATGTTGTGAGTGTCGTTTAGCACTGATCACACTTCATCTTGCTGAAATTTCATTGCATTTGTTAATTATTGTATTTTTTACTCATTGTTTAATTTGGGAACTTAATAAGTAAAATGGCTCTGTGAGATGAATGACTTCACGCAAAAAAATTCACAATCGACAGTGTAGCCACTATGGCCAAATATCATTCCACGAGTCTGGCACAGTTGCAAACACAGCAGTAGATATTCTTGTGAGTGTGTATAGTACAATTTATTGTCTGACTAAGCAGCCTAACCTACATTAAGTGACAAGCAATTTGTAAAAAAGTTTATTGGTTGGAATAAGTTGGTGAAAAAATTTCCGGTACTTACCACTGTTCTCGATTTTATCTGTGTGCATAGAAAGCAATGGTCTGAATATACATGTATAGGCAAGTTGCATTTTGGTCACTTGTAAATAAAGCTTAATTTTTTAAAATTCTTTCTTAGATTTGGATGTGTGCATGCTACCAGAGTTAAATTACACATTCACTGAATGTCAGCATTTATTGGCCGTGACACATAGCCTACAGCCCTACATGGATAGCCTACAGGTCGCAATTTCTTTGCTACAACACAACTTGTACTGGAGAGTAGCCTATAATATTAAAAACCAACCGCATGTAGGCCTAGTGCCTTGTATTATTACGCCACATTCGTGTCCTATCGCTAAGTAATTGGAGCACCGTGAAAGGCTGCAGGGAGTAGGCTATAGGGGAGGATTGACCGTCCTAGGATAAGGAGCCGAGTGAGCACCTGCACTGGATTATGTTTCAATATATATATATATATATATATATATATATATATATCATGCATGTGTGTGTGTGTGTGTGTGTGTGTGTGTGTATCGCTAGGTATTTGACTGGCGCTTTTTGACATGCGATGCGAGATATGATGTCTGGAGTGACAAGGCAAACAGACGAGGTCTACGTCGCAATGGGTACCCCAAGACACACACATCCACGCACGCACATGCGCGCACACACAAACAAACGCACATCTACGCACACACACGAACGCACACACACAGACGAACACACACACACATGTAAACAAACACACACACACACACACACACGCACGCACACGCTCACAATCGATTGCCTGCAGAAACTCAAAGGATCCAATAACCTGAGGAATTAATAAACCACATATTATTGCAAACATCCGGATCCTCCGAGCAACCTTTTTACTCTCCCCTCCCCACGGGTGAACCGCCGTCGAAATTCTGATTTAGGGGATGAACGACGATTCCCTGGTTCCGACGAGCGCCCTTAATCTGCTCCGTTCTTAACCCGAGAATTAAATGAACAACGCCCATGAGGTATGACGGTATAACACGCCGTTTGTTGGACCGTTAAAGCGCTGGCCTTGTAGTTGTAAAGCGGAGAGCAGCACGACCTCCGTCCCATGAGACGACAGTGGTTGTGTACAGTGTGTAGTATGTAGTGTAGTGTGTACTGTGTAGTGTATAATGTGTAGTGTGTAGTGTATAATGGGTAGTGTATAATGTGTAGTATGTAGTGTGTATATAGTGTATAATGTGTAGTATGTAGTGTGTAGTGTATAATGTGTAGTATGTAGTATGTAGTGTATAATATGTAGTATGTAGTGTGTAGTGTACAGTGTGTAGTATATAGGTACCTCATGCAGCTCATCCACACACAATTGCACAGAGTCTGTCTGCCTCTCTGTAACGGTGTCTTTTTCTCTTTTCGCTTGCCTCTTCACTGTATGTCTGCGACAGTCTGCCTCTCTGTCTAGCTCTAGCTTTCTGTTTGCCCAACTGCCTGCCTGTCTGTATATCTGCCTCTATTTCTGCTTGCATGGCTCTCTGACGGTCTGTCTATGTGCCCCTCTTTCTGTGTGCCTCACTGCCTGCCTGTCCATCTGTCTATCTCCGTCTTTCAGCCCACCATTGACAATGAACTGGGAACATTAGTGACACGTCTGCAGTCAACACCATGACATTGTTTCTTCAAATCAATCAATCAATTAATTAATTATTCATGCAATTAATTAATTATTCATGTCTGAATCATTCATCCTCATTAACCACATGCAACAACGAAGCATTGTACTCGGCGGCTGCTGCGTTGATTAGCAAATGCATCCATGCATAAAGCATTTGCTCAAGGTCATCGAAAAATGAGAAAAACTGTTCTGCGAGAACTGAATTTGCATTCGCGGTGCTACAAAACCGGTGCCACGATATAAAATCCACCCCCTCCCAAACAGAGTCTCCTCTGTAGGCTGTAGCTGAAATAATGTTTTCCCTATTGGAACAAATTTTTCTGATGCGACAGATAATTATTTGGGAACGTAGCCTACAAATGTATGTTCTTTAAAAATAATTTAGCAATGCAAACTAGCGCTTTAACCTGGTTGGCTAGCTATAAGATTTTATGCGACGTATAGTCTCGTAATCGTAATCTGCAAATTTCTAGAGCGACAATCGAAAGCCAAGCGCAGGGCACCAGCTTATTCACGAGCCTATTTCACGTTGAAGGCATGATACTTTATTTCAGAGGGAGATTAAATATTTTATTCCTCCACCCCGGAGATTTTATTTCAGAATGTAGTCTCCGGAGACCGGAGTCAAATTTATTCTTAAACAGATCTATCCGCCAGGAGAGAATCTGTTTCGAATTAAGTCTCCGGATGGGGGAGAGACTTTTAGGGGAAGAGAGTCTGTCACGTGACACCAGCATTCAACCGATTGGACGAATATTTGTCTGCTGTTATACACACAAGAATGGAGACAATGAACAGCTTCTGTCTTCTGTCTCAGCTTTTGTCTACGACGACAACGTATGTTCTTTTGCATATAACAGCGGAACCAAGATGTCAATTTCTACTGCAGTGACAAAAACCATAACAAAGGCGCAGAACACTCTGTTCATCGATTCGATCAGTCAATTTTATACATTCATCCACATACTCCGGTATCCATGCATCGATCCATCCGTTCGTTCATCCGTCCATCCCTCCACGCATGCACTCCTAAATGTATCCATACATCTATGCATTTCTCTATCGAGTCAATGAACTCACACAGACCCCTCCCCACCTCTTTCCAACTATCCATTCAGAAGAGGAACTCCTATAAGCCACCCTCCTCCACATTGACCGAGATTCCTGCAAATGATCAATACACACAACTCCACACAAGAAAGAACCTGCATAAGCCAAGGTCAGCTTCCTGAACTCATGCGTCTCCAACTTCCGCAGTTCCGTGCTCTGTCCATCTCCTAGTGGTTATGTCCATCCCATCCGACCCATCGTGTCTATGTCCATTCCCTCGTGGTTATGTCCATTCCTCGTGGTATGTCCATCCCATCGTGGTATATGTCCATCCCATCGTAGTTATGTCCATTCCATCGTGGCTATGTCCATTCCATCGTGGTCCTGTTCATTCCCTCGTGGTCATGTTCATTGTCCATCCCATCGTGGTTATGTCCATTGTCCATCCCATCGCGGTTGTGTCCATTCCCTCTCGCCCTTTGCCGATGACCTGAGTCCATCTCTCGGCCAATTCGATGCGATTACAATTCCTATTGCTTTTTCCAGCTCATCAAATTCTCTAAATTCATCGCTCCATGCAGCAGGACTGCGCACTTCCACTCGACTGCCCCCATTAACACATAGATTCGTGTGCCTGTGTGCGCCTGTGTGTGTCAGTGTGTGTGTGTGCATGTGTGTGTGTCTGTGTGTGTGTGTGTGTGTGTGAGAGTGTTTGCTTGAGTGTGTGTGTGTGCAAATAAGTTTATTTTTTGTGTCCATTTAATATATCTTTGCAGGCGTTTGAGCGTATGACCGTTTCATGTGTGTCAGAATATGTTTGCATTTTCTTTAGGAGTCTATAAAGTCACGTATATCTGTCTGTGCGCAAACATTTTCGTGCGTGCTTATGTCAGTAACTGTGATTGTGTGTGTCTGTGTGTTTGCATGTGTATGTGTGTGTATGTGTGCTGTCACTGTGTATGTGTGCTGTCACTGTGAGTGTGTGTCTTTACCTCGGTGTGTGTGCTTACGTTTTTTGTGTACAGTTAATGTCTATAAAGGCGTGTGTGTGTGTGTGTGTGTGTGCGTGTGTGTGTATGTGAGCATTGTGTGTGAGTATGCACCCGTCTAACCCTCGAGATGATGATCGCCACATAACCGCAGCATATAACCGTTTTATCGTCACTGCCATCAATAGCATAACAATAGAATCGTTCTTCATAACAAAACAACGAGATGAAGATGACGATGACGATGATGATGACGATACGTTATGGCGGAAGATATCGAATGAGACAGATCGATGAGAAGCCATAGAGATAGAAAATAGCAGCTCAAAACAAAGTCATACATTCCAATGGACAGACAGACAGACAGACAGACAGACAGACAGACAGACAGACAGGCAGGCAGGTAGGCAAACAGACAGACAGACGGACACAGAGACAGAAAGATAGACAGACAACGAGAGCAAGTAGACAGATAGAGAAATGCGCAAACAGAGAGAAGGACGGACAGGCAGGCAGTCAGTCGGACAGGCAGACAAACAGACAGTGAGCGAGCTAGACAGGTATACAGTCAGTCTGACAAACAACATGGCAGACACCCAGAATGGGACAGGCAGACTTTGCCAGACAACTATATAGGCAGACAGAGGCAGACTCAGTGAGGCATAGCCTACAGGCGGAGGGACAAGCAGTTAGGCAGACAAACAGACAGACAGGTGGACAGACAGACAAACAGACAGACAAACAAACAGACAGACAGACAAGGCAGTCAATGGACGTACGCACATGCAGACAGCTTACACACACATCAAAGATAGGACTTAAGCACCACGACTGCAGGGATTACATACAATGCGAATGAATCGTATAACACAGCACAGAGACAGAATAACATTGAGAGGCAACATCGATCGAATGACGTCAGCAGATAGATCTATCGATCGATCTGTCTATCAATGGCACTGCAGAGAATCCAATCGATAGAAATTATTAGGAGACTGAACGAAGAATCGAACGACACAAAGAACAGAAACAAGTGCTTTTAATATCGATGGATGAAAAATCATAATGAACGGTTAGCGTACGAAAAACGTACACGCACACACGCACACAAACACACACACACACACACACACACACACACGCACACACACCTATACACACGCACACATAGGCCTACACAGTACACGCACACACACACACACACACACACACGTCTGTAGTCTATACAGAGGCAAAGATCTTAACCAAAGACTCAGGTTCATATTTTTGCATAAAATCACAATCACTAGAAATCAGAAAGCGATAACTTACGTAGTGGATGTCATCTTCCTGATTGTAGGCCAGCTTCACAACTCCATACGAACCCTAAGAAACATCAACAATCAAACAAAGCACATCAGCTGTTTCTGCAGTCAATCTAACAAGTCGCCATCTAAATGCATTACCACAATGGCGTGCTTGAAAGAATAAAATTATAACATCTTGTACACATGCATCGTCTAACATTGACGTCTCCATTTCTGCTGAATGAAACTTTGATTTAACATGATGAAGTGATCATTAACTCATTCTAAATAGCTTAATGCAACTGAAAATGAAAATATGTTTGACTGATAGATTCGGTAAATGGAAGCAATATTCTCAAAACTCGTTTAACTTTATACTGTGTGAGAACGAGGAGACAGCTTAATAATAATGCTAGTAGTAGTAGAATGAATGCGGATTCTACTTCTAGATAAGCCACGTTACCTGTTTCACGTGACCTACGCTGGCGCCCTGCTTTTCATATAGCTTACACGCTGGTGCTCTAGTTTATGGCCCGGAAATGCGTCACCTAGTTGATTACAATTACGAACTTTTGAATTTTACTTCTTTTGGGCAAAATAATCTTCGGTAACGGTAGTTTATTTGTTCAGCTTCGTGCGATGTAGAGAATATTTAACTTCTGCCGAAAAGAATATTAATAAAAGTCAAATAAGCATTGATGACAACCCCTCCTAGCTGAACAGAGTTGGTCTAATAAAATATCATCGGCTATCCACCATTGTCTGGAACTTTGGTACTCCTCGCACTCTGGCAGTGCCAGTCCGAAGCCTGGATAAAGGAGGAGGGCGACGCTAATGCTCTTAGCTATCACACAGTATCGTTAGACTGAAGCAGACGACTGTTGTCTGACTTCCGGCTTCTCTTATCTCTCGTATTTCGACCTAGAGCTTCTTCCATCTCCATTGTTTTTCTAGCTGATGTAATTTTATGCCTCGATGACATTTGAAATTGTACAGGCCACTACGGCGCTATAACGTATAAAGCGCCTCCGAGTTGCATTGTTCTTTTAGTGGCACTACATATGAAAATGCTCTATTATTATGATTGGTATAAATTACAATGGAATCCGATACCGTATTTCATTGTGATATTACTAGAAGAGACCATCTACCATGTTCTGCGCTGCATAGATCATTGGTATGATAAGGTAAGGTAAGATAAGACAAGATAATATTATCTTTGTTAAGTTAACTTGGATAAATGAGATGATATAATATGGGAGTAGATTAGACTGGACTAGACTAAACTGGCATAGAGTCTAGTCCAGTCCAGTCCAGTCTTGTTCAGTCCAGTTCAGTCAAGTCCAGTCAGTATATAGTCTGTGCCCTAAACTACACTGGACTGGACTGGACTGGATTAAACTGGCTAGACCCTGGACTAGACTAGAACACTGGACGGGACTAGACTGGACTAGACTTGACCTGGGATTGGACTAGACTGAACTAGACTAAACAAGACAATACTAGATTAGACCAGACTGGACTAGACAAGACTATAGATTTGGCAAAGATACCGAGAACACCATGTGGCCCAGAAGGAACCAATGCGTCACCCGAATGTCACACACACACACACACACACTCACACTCACACACACACACTGACCTTTCCAATTTCGTCCTTCAGCTTGTACTGGTTGAGCTGCGTCCATCCTTCGCTCTCCGTGATCGACAGCCGCCTCGTCTCCCTCGTCGGCTGGCGCTGGAGCCGCGGAGAGCTGGCCGGCGACCCGTACGGCGAGTAGGGCAGCGAGGGAACGATGGGTCGGACCTCGGCCGCAGACGTCTTCACGCGGTCCTCCGAATGACTGTAGACGACCTTCGGCGCGTGCCGGGTCCGAGCAAACGGCGGCGCAATCTCAACGGAGCAGTGAGCAGAGGATGAAGGAGCAGAGGAGGATGAGGAGGATGGGGGAGAAGTGGGGGGGTCTGAGGAGTGAGCATTCTGAGCAAATCCATCTGAGGACGACGGTTGGGGCGAGGGTTGTGGCACCGTTGGGGGTGACAGAGCCTTCTGCGTGGTGCCACCACCAGGGCGAGTCACCATGACGACGCCGGGCACCTGAAGGTAGCTGACCGTGTCCGCCCTCGTGACGCTGTGACGTCGCGACACGTCATTGGCCGTGCCGTGGTCACCCCCGCCGCCGCCGCTCTTACGAGAGAAGCGACTGCGCCCCGCCGCTGTGGCCGCCGCATCGTCAAGGCTGCGCTGTTCCTGCAGGTGGTTCAGTCGCTGAGCGTGGTTCCAGTAGGGTCGGCTAGGGGACACCACACCACCACTGCTGCCACTGCTGCTGGCACCATGGTCCGTAACTGTAGCTGCTGAGGGAGAGTTTGGAATGTAGCGACGGGATGTTGAGTCCGGATTGACCTGGATGGGTGAGGAGGAGGAGGACGAAGAGGAGGGTGGGTGGGACTCAAGTGGGTGGAGTTTATTCGTCTGTAGGAACAACGCGGCCGTTCTGCTGCCTCCTCCTCCACCTGTCCCTCCTCCTCCTTTGTCGTGGGGGATGGGCCCTTTGGGCGGTCGTGCATCTCCGTTCTTCTCGATGAGGAGGCACTGACCCCCAGGAACCCCGGTCCGGTTGTTCTGGATCGGAGGAAGGAGAGGAGGGTTGGAGTGCAGCTGTGGGGAGGGGCGACGAAGGGCGTCTACGGACGAGCGAAGGGTCGATAGGGTAGTGGTGCTGTTCATCGCCCCCGTCGGGGAGAGAGGGGCGAGACCAGACGACGACGGAGGATCGACGATCGACGATGATGAGCTACAGCAGGGATGATGAAGATGGTGGTGGTGAGTGCCATTGACCGCTGCCGTCGTCGTCGCTAGGTGGAGACACGGCTCAGTCTCGTCCTGGCTACTCCGGCCATCCACTGACGCTTGCCTACAATCCAATTCACAACCAATTCAATTGTCATAATTTTATGTTTCATACAAAACAATTCAATACAACTATACCATAGCATAAAAAGATTTGACATGCATATCCATCCTTCTAAGTTGAGAAGTGCACATACATATACATACATATCTGTATGTATGTATGTATGTGTGTGTGTATGTGTGTGTATGTATGTATGCATGTATGTATGTATGTATGTATCAATGTATGTATCTTTGTATATACTATATATCTAAGAGTATATGCATGTATGTACATGTATGTATGTATGTATGTATGTATGTATGTATGTATGTATGTATGTATGTATGTATGTATGTATGTATGTATGTATGTATGTATGTATGTATGTATGTATGTATGTATGCATGTATGTATGTATGTATGTATGTATGTATGTATGTATGTATGTATGTATGTATGTATGTGTGCATGTGTGCATGTGTGTGTACATGTGTATGTATGTGTGTATGTATGTATGTATGTATGTATGTATGTATGTATGTATGTATGTATGTATGTATGTATGTATGCATGCATGTATGTACATGTATGTATATGTATGTATGTATGTATGTATGTATGTATGTATGTATGTATGTATGTATGTATGTATGTATGCATGTATGTATGTATGTATGTATGTATGTATGTATGTATGTATGTATGTATGTATGTATGCATGTATATACATGTATGTATGTATGTATGTATGTATGTATGTATGTATGTATGTATGTATGTGTGTATGTATGTATGTACGTATGTATGACGTACGCCTGTATCTATGCATTATCCAAGTGTGCCAGTATGTATGTACATATAAATGCCCATAAAAAGCGACCTCGAAGAGGTGCTATATAAACTCAAATTGATTGATTGATTGATTGTGACCTCTATAGCACGATATCCAGAGCACTGCAGTTTAAAAAAACTATAGCTCTGTGTCGGCCAACATAGCAGAATATCTGACCACAAGATCTTCTATAAAGAGGATTTACTTCGAACGGAAGTTAATAGGAGTCGACATAAATATCCTACAAAGCAGACGTTGCATCTGCAAACGAGGATAAGGCTAACAAGCGTAACCAAGGCAACCGCCGCCATGACAACGTATGGCATTGGAGACAGAAGAATGCATTGTGTTCGTGGAAGAGATTTAGGTAATCTGCAGCTGCATAGTAGAAGACGGCCGGGATGATGAAAAGAATTGTCAAGGACAGAGGAAAACGTCAAGGTCATTCGTGGAGATTCATGTGATGAGATGCCAAAAACATATATTGAAGCTTAGTCAATCGAGAACAATGTAAAAATTATCTTTTTAAAAATTATCATTTTAAAAATTATTTTTTTATTGTTAAGCTGAGACTATGGAACTGAGAAATGAAACTTAGGTTGGAGCCACGCATTGGAAGCGGATCTATGATAATGTGAAATCAAGCCCCGACTCACTGTACTGAAACCTATCCAAAAAAATACTTCTGAAAGGTATGGCTTTACAGAAATGGAGATGCGCTGAAAAAGAAACTGGTTTCGCATCAATCTCTCAATACCTGCAGCTATAGAAATGACATAACTATCATTAACAATAATTAGGAGAGAGAGGCAGACTAACACACAGACAGACTAACAGACAGGCAGACAGAGACAGACAGACACAGACAGACAGAGAGTTAGAAAGACAAAGAGAGAAACAGAGACAGACATAGATAAAGAGAGAAATAGTCAGAGCTAGAGAGAGCGAGTGAGACAGACAGACAGAGACAGACAGACAGACAGACAGACACAGACAGATAGAGGGAGTTTGGGCAAACAACAAAGACTGGCGTAGAGGAAAATTTATGCACACGACAGGATGTAACTTCAAAGGCACTGTCCAAATAAACCATATGATAAATATACCATCCATACAATCTGAACAAGAGACTATGGGCAAAAAGGCAAACAATATAATAACTATACACCTTCCATACAATCTGAACAAGAGACTATGGGCAAAAAGGCAAACACACACAGACCAGGTGGCCTGGCAACGACAGACAACAACGAACAACAAATACAACAACACGCACAATTGACAACGCGCGAAAAACAGAAGCAGACAGCACATAAAACAATTGCATGCTTGTATACGCTCAAGAAGGCAATGATTTTAGTATGTAATCGTAACCGTAATCGTAACCGTAATCGTAACCGTAATCTCTAAATTTCTTCAGCGCCACTCGAAAGCCAAGCGCAGGGCACCAGCTTATTCACGAGCGCTGTGTCTATAGTCAGAAGGGTTGTCCAAGAAAGAGTATAGTCCGAATTAAGGAGGTCGTATAGTCCGCTTTCCAAAGAATCAGAAGTGGCAGAGTAGCTTTTAAGGTGGGTGGCGTTTAGGTCGAGAAGTGGAAGGTATAGAAGATCAGATGAGTTGGGGTAAGAGTACCTAAAGAGATGAGACTATAGTATGGGGAGACTTTGTATCGGATATATGCACGTGGAGACTCTATATTTAAACGGAAAACACTCTGTTCATATAGATCTATATATATATATATATACAGCATCTCTTGGGAGACATCAATTCCCCCAAAGGAGACTCTTTTCGAGTATAGGTGGAGACTTTATATCGTGATAACAACGTAGACAATAAACGACAGTCCTCAACTGCAACCAACCATCATCAACAGGTGAGAGCGAACCTCGCATGCAGCGCACAAGATATTCTTCCCACTGCATAACAGACGTTTATATTCGCAACAAAGTACGCACTTAATGCATCTCGCACGCAACAATAAACACTATCATTACCAAGGCAACAGCAGTAGCAGCAGCTGAGGCTCAATACCCAGCATCAGCAGCAGCAGCGAAATCACCATTGTGTGTCAAAAACAGCTTTTACATCCATGCGTCCTCCTAAAACACTGCAATGAAGAGGGCTCGCGTGTGTACGTGGCCACCTCAGCTCGAATGACATGATCAACGGAGTCCAGATGGGTGCAGTTTTCTTTCTCTCCTTTGTCTTATAATGATCGCCGACTACTGTAGTAAGAAATGTCATTTAGCGACCTTTAGTAAGTCACGAAAGTATACTCTGTGAAGTACTTAACAGGTGCGACCGGGTCTTGATACGTACCACATGCATCCATACACATGAAGCCATATAAATAAATAAATAAATAAATAAATAAATACAATAAATAAATAAATAAATAAATACATTCAAACATGCATAGATAGTAAATACACACTGTGCAACAGCGTGCATACATAATACAAAAATACACACATACATGGGAGGCTCCCATAAGGGTCCCTCGTACATGTACATAGCGCCCTTGGAAACGGTGATCCGGGCAAATAGCGCCTATAGTGGAGAAGAGTTGATCACGTGGCTGCAACAGTGTTTTTAAAACGTCTATAGGTGTCGCCATCGACGACAGCAGACGACATAATTATTCCCGCCAATGCCACTGCGGTGGCAGCCATTATGTATAGTTGTATACGGCCGACCTTGCGTTAATGGCGGCGGGCCGTGATTAAGCAGACGATAAGAAACATTTTGTGCAGGCGAACTTGCAAGATGCCATCGATCATAATCAAGGCTTCGCTAGAAGATGGCGGCTCCGGTCAATAGTAGGCTATAATTATCGCAACGACACGGAATCATAACGAGAAGGAATCATATAAATTGACCGCATTGCGGTAGGCCGGGTTCGATTCCCGGTCAGAGATTAACTTCTCGGATCTTTACTGCGGGTGGCTCGGTCGCAATATAAACGTGGAGTGTGAGGTTGTACTCTGCCTCCGACTGTAAAGACCCTTTGGTCATACACGGTCGTTAAACTACTTTCCTGGTGGGAGTGTTTGAGCTGGTGCATTGGATAACACACTGGCACGGAGATGAGCGGAGCTGAGTTCGATTCCCGAAGCCTCCGTAGGATAGAAGTTCTTTGTAGGCTGTTATTAGTGCCCTTGCAAGTATTGCAGACTCTGTTCTGTTAGAATAGTGAAGACTGGTGTTAATGAAGATAACCGCATAACTGTGGGCCTATAATATTGTAACCGGTTGCGATTAATTATTCTGTCAGCTGATTAGCGAAAATTAATCATAATTACATTAATAATAAGATCTTTTATGGACATTAAATTCTGTGCCTTTTGATTGTGAATAAAAATGTTGTGAATGCATGCATGTGTGGTCATATTAAAGTAAGCCTGTATACAAATCCATAGGCTTATGAATATTTATAAGAAGACTAATATAACCCCTTTATGGCCATCTGATTAACTTTACTGCCATTTGAATGCAGATAAATATTTCGACGAGGGTGGATCAGTGTCCGTCCGCGGTCGCTTTTCATGTGTGCTCAGAGCCCACTCGGAGCACCATGCGGGGCAATCATCCTTCCCAATGTACTCGCTGACCCGCTCGGTTCCAACAAAGGAATTCTTAAGCTTGCAATATTATAAGGACACCAATTCTGATATCGCCCACACAAATATTTATTGCCATCATTTCCCCATAAATCTTGCCGTCCAATTATGCGCCACGCTGGTCAGTTCGGTCACGCGCTACATCTGAACTTCGACGATGGCGGGTTAGAGCCTGCTAGTAATAATATTGATATTAATAACAACAATAACAATACCCTCTGGTCCCTCTTTATGCCAGACTTGGAGGAGATTGTTGGAACTTTGAGTTCCAGAAGCAAATGTTTCTGTCTCTGGACAATTTTCGCAAATCCTGAGGGATCAGTGATACCCCGGGTAAAATAATAATAATAATAATAATAATAATAATAATAATAATAATAATAATAATAATAACCTGTAACCTGATTTTATTCTTTTACACTTTTACAGCCCGAGGGATCCTTACTACCTCGGGCAAATTTTTAAAAAAAAATAATAATAATAATATAGTACATAAATTAAAATAAAACAAAATTGTAGGCTATAAAATATGATCCAGTGAGCTTATTGCTCCCTGACATACCCAGTAATAATTGTATGTCATCATCATAATTGTCAACTATACAATTAGTCACTGCCTTTATTCGTAGTGCGTGTACCATAATTGTCTGTCTTTTTATAGGAACAACAAATTAAACTGAATTGAAAGTACGAGCAAAAACATATTGCACATCAAGAGCCCCTATAGCAATGTTACACAGTAGTTGTCGGCCTATTACAGATGATGAATCTACTATTTACACTATTTTTCATAGATTTTCGATGTATTTTGTAATAGCAAGCAGGTAAGCATATCTTTAATAGAACCAACTGCCTATTCGCACTCTGGTTCGCATGTATTGGATAAAAAATCCGATACTAATTATCACGAATGATTTTCGCATTAGACTGCATGCTTGCCGGTGAATAGAATAATACGGTCTCGCGGCCGTTGACACAGGGAATAAGGAAGCGTCTTAACTGGAGGGGTGTCGATACAACACATGGTACGGTTCCCAAGTCCTTAGTAGTGGATGGCTGGCGTGCTGTGTTCCAACCCCTACCCCATAAGAGTAGGAACATGTTTAAGCTCCAATAATTATTGGAAAGATCAGACTTAACTGTGCATGCATGAGGAAACTTAGATGCCAACTGAACTCTTCTTACGCGGACTGCAGAGGTTAAGAAAAAGAAGGCGCCAGTCACACAACGTTGTCCCTCATCTGCCATCTTCGTGTGCAATGTGCTTAAACCAATCCTCTTCCCTCCTCCTCCTCCTCCTCGTCCTCGTCCTCCTCCTCCTCCTCCTCCTTCTCCTCCTCCTCCTCCTCTTTTTCTTCTGCTTCTGAGATTTTGCAGTATACCCGACTCAGTGAATCCTATATTGATCCATTTTAACCTTGTTGTAAACAGGCAGATATACAGACAGACAGACAGACAGACAGACAGACAGACAGACAGACAGACAGACAGACAGACAGACAGACAGACAGACAAAATACAGAAAGACAAACAGATAGATACACAGATAAACATACAGATAGACAGACAGACACACAGATAGACAGACAGACACACAGATAGACAGACAGACACACAGACAGACAGACACACAGATAGACAACAAACAGACAGACAGACAGACAGACAAAAGACAGAAAGACAAACAGATAGATACACAGATGAACATACAGATAGACAGACAGACACACAGATAGACAGACACACAGATAGACAAACAGACACACAGATAGACAGACAGACACACAGACAGACACACAGATAGACAGACAGACACACAGATAGACAGACAGACAGACACACAGATAGACAAACAGACACACATATAGACAGAAAGATAGACAGACAAACAGACACACAGACAGACAAACAGACACACAGATAGACAAACAGATACACATATATACAGACAAACAGATAGACAGACACACACACACACACAGACAAGACGATGCCTGCGAGGTGAAATGCTATAGCGCCAGTAATTAATCGATCGAAATAATGAGCCTTCTGTTTAACGCCTCGTTGCATCGTCGTCTATTGTTCTTCACTGTTATTTTATATGCACTCTCGCTTTCCTTTGCTCCATGTTTGTTTCTGTCTGTATATCTGTATATCTGTTTTTCTTTCTTTCGGTCTCTCTCTTTCTCTGCCTATATCTCTGTCTGTCTGTCTCTCCCTCCCTCTCTCCTCTCCCTCCGTCTCTCCACTCTCTGTCTGTCTGTCTGTCTCTGTCTGTGTCTCTGTCCTCCTCTTCCTCCTCCTCCTCCTCCTCCTCATCTTACTCCTCTTCCTCCTCCTCGTCTTCCTTCTCTTCCTCCTCCTCCTCCTCCTCATCTTACTCCTCTTCCTCCTCCTCGTCTTCCTTCTCTTCCTCCTCCTCCTCCTTCTTCTTAGTTCTGATCCTCTTGATTTTCTTCTTCCTCCTTTTCCTCCTTCTCGTCTTCCTCCTTCTCCTCTTCCTCCTTCCTCTTCTTCTTTCGTTCATGGACCTTGAACAAGTCCTTCGCTCTCAACAATAATTAATTATCGTTCATTACCAACGATCAAAATAATGGTCAGTCATTACATACGGGCACTTCACAAAAGCGCAATAACAACAGCAATATACAAACCGAGCAGCCGACCTAAAAAAGGCAACGGATTACGCTATTGCACACCCTGACGCCACCAAGGACGCCCATTCCTAAACACGACGTGTGTCCTCCAGTGTATACTATACGCCTTCTATAAATACACCCTATATACATGTATATACATACATCTATAGATATATATTTATATATTTATATATAAGTTTATATATATTATATAAAGAAGTCGTTTCTCGCTACAGCGGACATATCCGACGATGGCCGAAGAAACCGGACTACTTGCGACAGAGGGCGATCATAACGACGCCATATCCCTCCGCTTCACCGTCCGCAAAAGAATCCCTCTGCCGACGAGAACTGACAACATCGTAACAACGCGCATCCATCAGAACAACTTCGCGTCCGAACCCCGACTTCGTGTGCGCATCAAACGCCAGTACTTGTATGACGACCGGTTCTGGCTCACCCGCAGAATACCGAGCACCGGTTCTATATCCGATAGTCGTATACAAATAGCAACGCCAGATTACACGCGGTCGGGTATAAGAGACCGAATCGACGTGGGGCATTAGCTAGTCAGTGTTCGGTTGGATTGTAGGATTTCGGTGATAAATGGATATCAACAGCACACACACACACACACACACACACACACACACACACGCACACACACACACACACACACACACACACACACACACACACAGAGGACGCCTACAAGAGTAAGTGGAGTATAGGAACGGGAAAATCTAACGACATGCATCCGGATTCCAGTCCAGTATTTCTGACGGTGACCAGTGGAGACGGCTCACCGGCCTTCAGTATTAGGTCTATACGTCTCATCGCACACAACGAAGATGAACAAGCAGCGCATGTATAAGATATATATATATATATATATATATATATATATATATGTATATATATTAATATATATATACACAGAGAGGCAGAGACAGATAAGAGAGACACAGAGAGAGACAGACAGACATACTTAGACAGAGACTGAGAGACACAGAGAGAAAGAGAGACAAACAGACAGAGAGAGAGAGAGACAGAGAGAAAGAGACAGAGACTGAGAGACACACACAGAAAGAGGCAGAGACAGAGAGAGGGGCCTATATATATATATATATATATATATATATAGTTTTATATACATATATACGGCCACACATGCATAATTATATTTAAACCATTATATTACAAGCTTATATATTATATATGATCATAAACCGTTCAAGCATGCATATTATATATCTTCTTTATATACGTCGTTCGTATACATATTGCTCAGCGAAGAGGATGCGATGGTCACTTATAACCGTGAAGAATGAACATCCTTCGCATACAACGCATCCATGCAAGGGAATAGCTTGTTCGTCTGTCTGTCCGTCTCTTTAACCATGTCCTTATCCGTGTCTTTATCTCCAATGCACTGCAGTCTTATAGTGAAAGAGGCAATCGATGTCGTCAATGTATACAAGAAAGCAAAGAACCAAGTCCATGGGCATTGCTGTCTTTAAGCAGGCAGGTAGGCAGTCAGACAAACGGGCAGGCAGGCAGGCAGTCAGGCGGGCGGGCAGTCAGTCAGTCAATCAGTCAATCAATCAGTCAGTCCGTCAGTCAGTCATGCAGTCAGTCAGGCAGGCAGGCAGGCAGGCAGGCAGGCAGGCAGGCAGGCAGGCAGGCAGGTAGGCAGGCAGTCAGGCAGGCAGGCAGGCAGGCAGGCAGGCAGGCAGGCAGGTGGGTATACATGTAGGTAGGTAGGCACTCTGACTATAGGCACACGAGGGAACAACCATGCCTCTTCCTTGCACAATTTCAGTATGGCCTTGACAATGGTAGGCCTAGGCTATATGTATTTCACCGTAAAAGCCGAGGTGGAAAGAATTAGGTTTACGCTGCAGCCCGCTTTTAAAACAACCCAAAGAACTAAGCATGTTCCAAATTAGGTTTTCTATTTCTGTTTTTAATAGAAAGGGAAACAAGAAATCTGATATTCGCTATCACAATTTTCCTCAAAACGAATTCCATTAGGTTCGGCTTTCGGTATAGAAAATAATGAAACCGAAAATCTGAATATAGCCTTTATATTAGAATTTTCCTGAAAGCGAATTCTAATAGGTTTCTGCTTTCGTTCAAATGAAAGTAGAAAATCTGATACTCGCTATATTATATTTTTCCTTCAAAAGCGAATTATTTTAATAACCGGAACTCGAGCAACAGTTTTTGATGTTGAGACCTAAAACGGTCGTGCCGCATTAGCATTCAACACCGCTCTGTGCAAGCGGGAGTTTAATATTCGAAGCCGTACACAGCAGCGACAGCGTCGACCTGGTCAGGAAAAGTAATAGGGCCTAGGCCTATCTCTGTATAAAATAGCAATTTGTCGTAAACGTGTAGGCCCTATTTTAGCGTCGTAAATCATTGGCCAATCCATGTGCATCAACGTTGGTTTGCTAAATAGAAGTCGGATTGAATAAAAAATACTAATAATTAAATAGAAGGGGAATTTATGAACACAGTTTTGCTGAAATCGCAGCTGGATTAATTAACAGTAATTTTCCATTAAATTGGAAGTTCAATTGATAAAATTATTTGCCGCCTAAAATATAAGCGGGATTGATGATACGAATTATTGCCTAAACAGAAGCTGGATCGAATATAAAAGATTCCTTCTAAACTAGAAGTTGGATTTATTACAAGTAGGCCTATAATAATGCTGCAACGAGCGAATAATTTACGACGCTAAAGTACACGTTTAATCAATTTTGAATCGTATTTAAATACAGAAATAACTGAAGCTACTAACCTTCTTCTGTACAGCAGATACATCTCTCTGAATCAAACTCTCCTCAACTATTCAATTGGCCTACTCGTATAGACTATGGTATTATAAAAGACTGAACGACATTACAATCACCAGTTCGCTAAACCATTCGCAAAAAACAACAATAGCGACAATTACAGCAGCAGTAGCCTTTTGTCATTTTTTGCATTATAATCGTAAACTTCAAACTCCTAAAGCGGAACTATAAAGCAAAGCCGCAAGCTTTTCACGATATAGATAGGCCTAGCTGCGTCAAATCCGAATGGTTGTCAACAGCACGAATGATATCCAGTGTATAGCTCCCAACAATACTGGAAAATCTATCCTAAATTGCGTCCAAAACCATCCTATACTCCATGTCACTACCAACGAACCAACACCAACATCGAACTACATGTAATAGACCAAACGCTTTCAACACAATGTTCGCGTCAACGAAAATTTGCTAATCCCAGACACAACATCACCAACAAGATCCTCGCAATTGCATGACCTCATTTAGCGCACTATGGCGACCTCCAGCGATCGCCGACGGCTATAATATCCTTCCAAGAATTAAACTTTAATATTGGCACGACATTTGTTTGCTCTGCCATTCAACGTCCTCGCGGTCGTCTTCGTACCGGCCGCAGTCCATAGCCCGAGGCAGCGGTGGCGACGGCGGCGGGGCTGGCCGTCTCTGCGACGGGCAAACACCGACAACGACCCGCGCGGCCTATGCGACGACGACAATGACGACGACGGCTGAAAATTTTCGTCGATGGTTGAGCGCCGAAAGCAATAACGGTTCAATTTTCTCAGCGACTCTGGTCGTTCGTTCTACTGCAGAACCGCGCAGCAGGGAACCCCCCCTCGCTGCCAAGAACATACGATCTGCTCTTGCTGCTGCTGCTGCTGCTGCTGCTGCTACAAACTGTGGCCATCGATGGAAGAATATACGCAGAGGGCTAACGCACACGGAAACAGGAAGGCAGGCGGGTTAACAGGAAAAAACACACGAACGGTGCACAGTACAGATAGAAAGACGGACGGCGGAGTATAAGCATGCACTTATTGGTGGGAGAGAGATACAGACAGACAGGCAGACAGACAGACAAACAGAGACAGAGAGATAGAGAGATAGAGAGAGAGAGAGAGAGAGAGAGAGAGAGAGAGAGACCGAGAGAGAGAGAGAGACAGAGAGAGAGACAGAGACACAGAGACACAGAGAGACAGACAGACAGACAGACAGACAGATATAGAAACAGAGAGGCAGGCAGAGACACAAAAAATACGCAGATAAGGACAGCAACACAGACAGACAGAGACAGATATAGAGACAGACAGAGACAGATACAGATACAGAGACAGAGACAGAAGTAGATGTAATATTTGCCCTCTGGATGTCTTTTATTATTTCCTGAGGGGGGTGCTCGGTAGTACAGTGGTTAGCGCGCTGGACTGTCAACCAAGAGGTCTTTTATTATTTCCTCCTCTTCTCCTTTGAGGGTCTTTTATTATTTCCTGATACCTCCCCTTCTCATCCAGCTCCTTTTATTATTTCGATCAGCAAGGAAATCAAGGTCGTAAGAATACCGCCGAAAAGTCTCTAGCTAATATATTTAGTGCAATGTGCGAATAAACGAATATCTCGAGAAAATCGGTATTGGATACGAAAATTATACAACTACCGGTTGAATTGTTATACGCAGCACCCATTCCCCCTCCGCCCGCAATTTGCATGTAATTCACCCCATTTTTATACAGGTAGGCGTTACCAGGAGCGATGGTTAGATACAGCAACAGTGCACACCTGCTACCTATTAAAAGCCACGCAGCAACCGACCTATAACATCGTTGACACTTCGCACAGGGCACAATACGATAAATCTTATGATACGCGGTGCAATGCGATTAAATCTTATCCTACGCGGTGCAATTTGTTGAAAAATCGTCCTTCACCTCTGAATCTGTCCCCAAACTTCCGGTTCTGTCCCCAAGATAAATTTTTGTCCCGAGATAGGCAATTTTACAGGACAAGAAGACGCAAATAAACTTTTTCCTAAGTTTTTTTTCCTAGGTTTTTTTTTCTAAGTTTTTTCCTAGGTTTTTTTTCTAAGTTTTTTTCCTAGGTTTTTTTTTCTAAGTTTTTTTCCTAGGTTTTTTTTTCTAACTTTTTTTCTAGGTTTTTTTTTTCTAAGTTTTTTTTCTAGGTTTTTTTTTCTAACTTTTTTTCTAACTTTTTTCTAGGTTTTTTTTAAATTTTTTTTCCTAGGTTTTTTTTTCTAACTTTTTTTCTAGGTTTTTTTCTAACTTTTTTTCTAGGTTTTTTTTTTAGGTTTTTTTTTTTTTCCTAGGTTTTTTTTTTTTCTAACTTTTTTTCTAGGTTTTTTTTTTAGGTTTTTTTTTTTTTTTTTTTTAGTCATCCGTTCCAAAAAGTCAAGAATTTTGTTTTCTCGAATGTCTTTTTCTTCTTAGAACAGGCTGCGAATGTACAGTATAACTTGTTATTAAAGCGTGTTCTTATTCATACAAAAGTAATGATTGCACAAGAGCTGCAGTAAAAACAATTTGCTAATAGTAGTAGTAAATTCACAATGACATCAAGTTTTTATTATCAATCCATGAATTGAATGAATCATCATAGCCTAACCATTTCACCAAAGACCGATTTCCTCTTTTCCTTATAATCTTTTCTATTTTAAATGTATCTTGCGTTGTCGATTGCAGTTCAGCTTCATAAAATGTCCCTTGTATTTGTTCTCCATGATAGTCTGATATTTTATAGGTTATAGGGTCTGTGCATTGAATGTGTGTTATAGTAAAAATTTCCTGTGTCCACCTTTGAGTGAAACCTTTCTCGAATGTCTTTTTCTTCTTAGAAATTCTTACTTTATCTCCTACCGAAAATTTAGGTTTAACAGTTTCAGGTACAGCGTCCCCATATAGATTCATCCACACAACCCATTCGTTTGCTTTGATACTCGCTTTAACAGGAGTCATTTTAATGGAAGAATGTCTTGTGTTGTTGTATAAATTAACCATATTATCTAAAACATCGATATATCTCTGAGTTGAATTTGCTGTAAAATACTTAAACATCTTTTCTTTTACTGTCCTATTAAATCTTTCTACGATACAAGATTTCTCTTCATTCTCAGTTGAGTACAACTGCATACCTAATGATTTTACCTGTTTATTATAGAATTCAGATCCCTTATCAATCCAAAGTTTATCACTTCTTCTTTTGCTCGTATTAAATATTTTAACGAAAGCATCTGCCACAGATTTCCCAGTTTTATCTTTTATCGGAATAATCCATCCATATTTTGAAAATATATCGATGACGCTTAACAAATATTTCACACCAGAATTAAATTTAGCATAAGCCTGCATGTCAATCAAGTCAGCCGCCCAAATTCTGTCCACTCCCTGAACATAAACAACTCGCTTCCTAAACTTCCTGACTATTGGTTTATGTAATTCATCGGCAAGCTCATCGGTCCAAGTCAGCCTCTTTTTTTCAATCCCATTCCAAAATGGGTTTTCGTTGATAAAATTGGTTTAACTATAGATCGTTCAATTCGTTCGCGGAACGAAGGATTAGGTATATTATTTAATTCATCTATCATAGCTCTGTCAGCGACGTTTCTCCCTGCTGTATCAGTATGTTTAGCGTAAGCTAGGTCGTGACGGTAGGCTGCTGCATCAACCCTATCTACTGGTTTGCTCCAGTCTTTAGGTGTTCCATCACTATTCAATCGCAAATCCAATCGAGTTCCTGGACCCGTGAAAGAATGTCCTGGAAGATGTAGTTCACCAGGGTACTTTGCCCATGGAAGTTTAATATTAGAAGTAGCAGAATTGAGAGCTGAGACCAAATCACCACCTGTAGCGGTGGACATTTTAGTAAACTGAGTTTTTCTAGCGCCACATTCAACGCATACACATCTAAGCATAGGTCTGCCATTCTTACTGACAACTCGTTGAATATCTCTACACTCAGTTTGTCGCTTACATTTTACGCAATACGAGCTGTGCTCCATTTTAATATAATATAATTAAAATGGAAGTCCAAGACCTATCGTGGAATGAAGAATCAAGTAAACGCTTTAACAGTCCTCTCCTACCAAGAAGCATCAGAGGTTTGATCGTCGGTAAGTCTCAATGCGGCAAGACAATATTACTACTTAATTTATTACTGAGACCTGGTTGGTTAGACTATGATAACTTGCAAATCTTTGGAAAATCGCTTTTTCAATCAGAATACAAGATACTCAAGAAAGCATTCGAAGAGAAATTACCAAAGGAAGCAATTATAAGACTTTTTGATAATCGAGATGAAATAATGAAATTAAATGTATCACCGACCGCCGTAGTCGAGGAGATGTCTAAAAACATGGCAAAAAAATCGGATATAGAATGCAAGTTCTTTGAAACCTCTGAAGATGTTCCAGATCCACGAGACTTAAGTCGAGATAAGAAGAATCTCATGATTTTTGATGATTTACAGTTAGAGCGACAAAATAAATGCGAATCGTATTATATAAGAGGTAGGCATAGTAATGTAGACTGCTTTTACCTAGCACAAAATTATTTCAAACTGCCTAGACAAACTATAAGAGAGAATGCTAACTTTATATGTCTATTCCCTCAAGACCTCAAAAATATTAATCATATATACAGCGATCATATAGGCGTAGATGATATGACTATTGAAGAATTTCGAAAACTATGCAAAACTGCGTGGGATGAAACGCATGGTTTTGTGGTTATAGACCTTACTAGTAAAACAAATAAGGGCAGGTACAGATCTGGATTAGATACATTTTACATTAAATAAAAGCAATAATAAAATGATAACAAAATTTAAGATTTTATATTCTAGGTTTAAAAATAGCTATCTAAAATGGAAACCCTTCTTGACGAAATTTTATCTAATACTCAAACGATTGCACGCAACACAGAGGCTAAAGAATCCTTTTGCATTTTGTTGAGCGAAAGGAGCACACGAATTCGAACGAAATTTAATCCACTAATCGAACTGGACAAAAGTAAAACGTATGAAATGGCCCTTGTTAATCTTGAAACGTACTACAGTTTTCCTAATATAGACGAAACAAAAAATAAATTCGTATATTCGTCAGATAACGGTGTAACGTGGGAAGATTTAGACATTCCAACCGGTTGCTATGAAATCGATGACTTAAACGAATACATACAGAGAATTTTAAAGGAAGAAGGTCATGGTCAATGTATAAAGTTGCGACCAAATAACAATACTTTGAAGGCTGTTTTGGAAATTGATGAGAACTATAAAATTGATTTTAGAGTACCAAATTCAATTAGTACCGTTCTAGGGTTTCAGAGTCGTGTATACTCCGAAGGATATAACGAATCCGAGCACATAGTCAAAGTAAACAGCGTGAATAGTTTACGAGTTACGAGTGATATAATAGGATCATCGTATGCTAACGGAACTACGGAGAACATAATTTATTCTTTCTTTCCATCGGTCGGGCCTGGTTACAAGATAATCGAATCTCCTCATAATCTGGTTTATTTTCCAATAACGCTATACTCTATTTCATCGATGGAAACAAAACTAATAGACCAAAATGGAAAACTAATTAATTTAAGAGGTGAGGAATTATCGATACGATTTCACATAAGAGAGGTTTAATTTAAAGTTTATATTTAATATAAGATGAGCACTTACGCGAAGGTTAAAGTTAATATTTCTGAAGGGCAAAAAGAGAAGATTAAGCGAGCTGTTCAAGTAGGAACTGGCGTGAGTATAAGACTTTCTCATGGAGACATAACTGGTGAGCATGTATTAGCTCTAAACCAGAGGCAAATCAACAAGTTAACTAAAGCGTATCAGAATGGAACTGGAGTGACAATTAAAATGGGTAAAAAGCAATTAGAAGACAATGCGAGAGTCGAAGGCGGATTTATTGGCGCTATTCTACCGTTCTTAGCAACAGCCGGAAAGTTTCTACTGTCTAGTGTTCTTCCGAGTTTAGCCACAGGAGCCTTAACAGGATTGGGTTCTGCAGCTGGTTCCAAAATTGTCGATAAAATTAGTGGATCTTCGATCTCACACCCGATAAGTGGATCTTCGATCTCACACCCGATAAGTGGATCTGGAGTGCTCTACGTTAAGAAAGGAGGAATATGCTGTAAGATAGTGCCTGCTGGGGAAGGTCTTTTTCTATCTCCGTGGAAAAAGGGTAGTTCGATATCGGGTTCTGGTCTGTTTATGAAAAGAGGAGCAGGATATATCAGCGGTGAAGGTCTTATCTTGGGACCCAATTCACCATTTAAAAATATTCCTATTCTTGGAATGTTACTTTAAACAATCTCTTATATAAATGTCTGGATACGGTCACCCAATACACAAATTTATCACCAAACGGAAGCCTCGTGTGAGTTCGATAATTTGGATGCCTAAAGTGGTCACTCACGCTCCGGCAAGACAACGAGCAGGCGACAGATATGAGATTTTTGCTCAGCAAGCGATAACGATTGAACCAAAGACAAATATTACAGTAGAAGTAGGCCTTGGAGTCCGAATGACCAGTGGAATGTGTCTAGTCTCTCTTAGACAGAAGTTGAAACAACTCAGACTTAGCCTTCAAGATGGTACAGTCCTAGAGGACGCAGAGGATATAATAATTACAATTCAAAACAACTCCGATTCACCAGTTACTATAAACGAAAAAGACTCCATATGTTATGTTAATTACTACGATGCATAAATTGTACGTTTTATGTTTACGTTTTATGTTTACGTTTTACGTTTACGTTTTACGTTACGTTTTAAACATTATAATAAAAAATGTCACTACTGAAAATTAGCTATCCTGCAAAAAGAGATTTTATTATCGAAGAGTTTTTAAAAACGAAAAAAAATATTAAACAAAACTTTCTCTCAGAGAGAATAGATGATCTTGGACTTCAACGAGAATTAACGAAAATCTACAAACCAATAGTCGACTCTCAATCAGCAATTTCGAAAGAACAAAACGCTTTGCTGTCGACAATAAAGGATAATTCTGCAGCAACATCACTTGCTCTAAAATCACTTCCAGATTCGTTGAAAACTATTCAATTTCCCCAGTATCCGTCTATAGAGGCGTACGATGACGATGACCCAGTAGAAGACATTAGAAGGTTAGAATTAGGAAATATTGCAGTTGAATACCTTTAAAAATATGCTTCTGATAAAAGACTTGTGGATACAACATTCGGATTAGGATCAAGAGATGGAAAATTCTACATCGGTGACAGCGAAGCCTCAATCCAAGGAAATGATATTACAGTTGGAACCACAACTTATCAAGGAACTCCAGGATTATGGGAATTGTTAACGTTAGCTAGTCCAAACAGTTCAATTTATGATAATCGTGATCTCGAAGAATACGCCGAGATTCTAATTAAAACGAATGCCATGAGTCAGCCAAATAAACCAAACAAACCTAAATCGTCTAGAAGTGTAAAATATGCAAAGATAATAAAACCCATATGGGACGATTACATGAAGTTAAGAGGTAAAACAGGAAGCGGAATAATTACCATTCCTTCAGATCCTAACGAATTAGTAAAACAATTAGAGTTGCGAATATATAGCTACAAAGCGGGAAATACGGGTGTAAGAAATGAAATTGTAGGTATGACGGATGAGTTACTAAGACAAAGAGTGATAACCAAAGATGAATATAAAAAATTGACGATCTAATTTAAAAATTGATGATCTAATTAAAAATTGATGATATAGAAATGCTGGTCGTTGCGAGAAGAAGTTATAAAAAAGTACACGTTGTCGGTGGAGCAGGAATATTCGATTCCATTGCAGGATTTCTCAAGAGACTACTAACTTCGAATGCAGCCAAACAAATTGCGAGCACAGCTGTCAAAGAGATTGGGAGTGTTGCTAAGGATAAGGCTATCGACGTTGGAAAACGATTACTCAATAAGATACTCCCACCAACCACCGTTCAACAGCCGATAACTCAGGAAACTAAAGTCATTCTAGCTAGATTACTCGGGTCGAATCCGCAAATGACGGGAGGAGCTATTAGAATTCAAGATCTAGTAAAACGCTTAAACGGAGGTGGTTTGAAAATGGCAGTTTAAATTTATTTTGCTTAAGTTTATTTTCTTATTTAGGTGTAAAAATTTATTTTCTTATTTAAAAATATATGTATAATAAAATGCAATCCGATATTCTAAGATTCACAGAGCAACCATTGATCGATGAAGGTATCGAGCGATACGAATGGCATGAGTACGAACCTGTAGCGAGAACTAACCTTAACAGTTCTGGTGAAATAAGAATAAATATTGAATTACAAGACTTATACAGTCACCCAGCAGAGTCATATCTACAATTCGATGGAAGACTAATTAAAGCCGATGACACCGCATACGTTAACGCCGATTTAGTCGCTCTTACGAATAATGGGCTTATGTATCTATTCAGTCAAATATCCTATCAGTTATCTAATCAAGAAATCGAAACGCTATTTCATCCGGGTCAAGCTACAACGATGCTCGGTTTACTTACGTATCCAAACGATTTTCAGCTGACTCAAGGCTTAAATCAGCTGTGGTATAAAGACACTGGAGCGACTGCTGTTATTGCGGATAACCCCGGATTTGCCACTAGACAAAGCTTTCTCATTCGCAAACCAAACACTAAAGGAATGTTCAGCTTTATTGTTCCGTTGAAGCATATTTTCGGGTTTTGCGATGATTACGACAAGATTATTTACGGCTTCAAACAGACGCTGACATTAGTTCGTAAAGCCGACGATGATGCAATATTCCGAGATAACGCTGCAGCTGCTGGAAAAGTTGCGATAAACAAAATTTCATGGTTTATTCCACACGTTATTCCTTCCGATATGGAACGAATGCAGTTGTATAAGACGATTGAATCGAAATTAACGTTGCCAGTTGCGTACAGAGCTCGTCAATGCGACACGATAACAGTTCCTCAGTCGACAAGTTTCAGTTGGCGTCTTAGCGTAAAAACATCACCTGAGAAACCTAGATATATCATCGTAGGATTTCAGACGGACCGTAGCGGTAATCAGGAAAGTAATCCGTCGCTATTTAATCACTGCGATCTCAAGAACATATATGTGATGATGAATCAAGAAAGATATCCAGCTGTCGATCATAACCTGTCGTTTCCTAATCAACAATTCTCCAGAGCGTACAGAGACGCGTCCTCCTTTAGTCAAAAATTCTATGGTATGGATAAGTTGATTACGCAAGGAAATATAACACCTGTTGATTATAAAGAATTATATCCGTTGTTCGTGTTCGATGTAAGCAAACAATCCGAGCGTTTGAAATCGTCAGTCGTTGATATACAAATTAAGGCTCTTTTCAATGCAGCAGTGCCAGCCGACACCGAAGCGTATGCTGTCGTAATTTCAGATAGGTTGCTGCAGTTCCAATCGGATGGGCAGAAAATGAGTGTTGTGTATGGAAAATTGATTTAAAGAATACTTATATATTATGAAGCTACCAGAGCTTAGAATGTTGGCCAAGCATAACAATGTTACAGGCACTTCACATCTCAACAAACCTCAAATGATAGCTGTATTGATTGAAAAGAATATTCTTCCGACGGACTACAAGTCTGTGTCATATCGACATGACACGTTGGGTAGTATCAGGAAACAACCGAGAAGAGTAGATATTATAGATCGAGAGACTGGCGTTGTTACCTCGTATCCATCGATGTATAAAGCTGCTAAGGCGTACGGTCAGAGTGCTGGCATAATAGCTTATCATAACGGAAATGTCTGGAGAGATAGATACGAAATTAAAGTGTTTGAGAGATAGAATGATATGCAATTAAAGTGTTCGATAAGTGGATCTTCGATCTCACAGCTAATGTTTTAATATTTTTGCGTGGTAAGATAAAATGTATTTAAAGAAAAGTAGTTTAAGAAACATGAACCATGTTGAACACTTGCTCGACTCGCCGGTTCCTGACATTAAGATTCCTACGCTTACACCCACACCTGGTAAGTACAAACCAGTAGCGCCTAAGAGAAAATACAAAAATAGGGTTAGAGCTAAAATAAATGATTTTGCGGATTGGCTACTTAGTTATGTGCCCGAACAAGCAGAGGTTAATGAAAAACTAGAATCATTGAAGTCAACTGTTTCTAGGATATTTGATAAAATTAAAATTAGAGAAACGGCGTCGGCTATTAAAGGATTCACCAAGCAATATAGAATAGATGGAATTAATGGAATGGATGCCTCGTCGTTTCTTAATTTCGTCAAGCCGCAGGTAGTTAATCTGTTGTCGAGTAAACGCCAGACAAAGACTAATTTAGTTCTTACTTGTAATATGGAACGAGTAGATATGAAATCGGGAATAGTTAATTCTGAGGATATACCATTCGTTTCCAGGGCAGAAGTTATTTTAGAAGCAACCGACTTGAATGAAATATACAGCAGAAAGAAGGATAAAATCATGGAGTCTATTGCTAGTTTTCAGATGCAAGGAAGTAATTGGAGATTTAAAGCTGTTGTAAAATTAGATATAAATACGGTAAAATATACCCCCTTAAGAGGTAGTTCTTACATTCCACTTCCCAGCTTCTTAGCTAATAAAAAGGCTATTATAAATATGAAAAACGACGACGAAGAATGTTTCAAATGGTGTATCACTAGAGCTTTGAATCCGGTTGTAAAAAATCCGGAAAAAATAACGAAAGCTTTGAAAGAACAATCGAAAAAACTTAATTGGAGTGGTATTGAGTTTCCGGGAGCGACTCATGCTAATGTGATAGGTAAATTTGAGAGAAATAATAATATTAGTGTTAATATATTTGGTTACGAAAAACATGTCTATCCGCTTTATCTGTCTAACTGTGAAAGCGATATTTGTGTAGATCTTTTGCTTATATCTGATGGAGAAAAAAAACATTATTGCTGGATAAAGAATTTTAACCGATTGATGACGTTCCGAACAGCAAATTCGCATTATTCAGCGCACTATTGTAAAAGGTGTATGAATGGTTTCACAACGACAGAAGCGCTTAACAACCATGATGAGTACTGCAAACACCATAACGCACAAAAAATAGAAATGCCAGAACCAGGAACTATGTTAAGTTTTAAAAATTATAACAATTCTATGAGGGTTCCGTTTATAGTGTACGCAGATTTTGAGTCTTTTGTAAAACCGATCGATACATGCCAACCAAATCCAGAGTTGTCGTACACTAATAAATATCAAAAGCATATTCCTAGCTCCTTTTGTTACCACATAAAATGTTTCGACGATAGTGTATATTCTCAAGATCCTGTGACGTTTACGGCTGAAAGCGAAGATGATGATGATGTTGGTCAAATATTTGTAGATAAACTAGAAGAGAATATAAAACAAATATATAATCAATTTAAATTCCCTAAGAAGATGATATTTACAGAAGAGGACAAGAAGTGTTTTGATGGAGCTACTATATGCCATATCTGTGAAAAACCGTTGGGCGAAGACCGAGTGAGAGATCACTGTCATCTTAGCGGTAAATTTAGAGGGGCTGCTCATAACATTTGTAATGTAAACTATAAAGTCCCCAAGTTTTTCCCTGTAGTGTTTCATAATCTTTCCGGGTACGATTGTCATCTGTTCATTAAGAAACTGAGAGGTAATAATGGAGAGAAAATTAATTGCATACCTAATAACGAGGAAAAGTATATATCTTTTAGCAGAGAGGTCGTTGTTGATAAGTTTGTAAATAAAGAGGGAAAAGAGATTACCGTCAAGCGCGAATTGCGCTTTATCGACAGTTTTAAATTTATGGCTTCTAGTCTTGATGCTTTATCGAGGAACCTAAGCAAAGACCAGTGTAAAAATATTGGGAAACGATATACTGGAAAGAAGCTCGATCTTTTGCTGAGAAAAGGCATATATCCTTATGACTACGTCGATTCATTTACTACCTTTAATGAAACCGAACTACCACCAAAATCCGCATTCTATTCTAAGCTAAATGATTCGAATATTAGCGATGAAGACTACGAGCATGCAAAAACGGTATGGAAGGAATTTGGATGCAAAACATTCAGAGAATATCACGATTTATACAACGTTTCGGATGTTCTGTTACTTGCCGATGTTTTCGAAAACTTTAGAGATGTGTGTATGAAGAACTATACGCTTGACCCTGCATGGTATTTTACATCTCCTGGTTTAGCCTGGGATGCCGCTTTAAAATTGACAGGCGTGAAATTGGAGTTATTGAATGATTATGATATGATTCTGATGCTTAGGCAAGGGATGAGAGGAGGAGTGAGCACAATATCAAATCGTTACGGGAAAGCGAATAATAAATATATGAGCGATTTCAATAGTAACGAAAATTCTACATTTATTACTTACCTGGATGCGAATAATCTATATGGATGGGCTATGATCAAAAATTTACCTACTCACGGGTTCAAATGGATGAACGAAGATGAATTAAATAATTGGAGAAGTATTCCATGCATATTGGAAGTTGATTTGGAATATCCTAAAGAGTTACACGACCTGCATAACGATTTTCCGTTAGCCCCCGAAAGCATTGAGATTAACAAAGTCAAAAAGTTAATTCCAAACTTAAACCATAAAAAGAAGTATGTGCTGCATTACGATAATCTGAAGCTGTATGAGAGCTTGGGTTTGAAAATAACAAAAGTGCATAGAGGTGTACTATTCGAAGAAAGTGATTGGTTGAAAAAGTATATCGATTTAAATACAGCTCTTAGAACGAAAGCTACTAATGACTTTGAAAAAGACTTTTTCAAATTAATGAATAACAGTGTCTTTGGAAAAACTTGTGAGAACATTGAAAATCGTGTTGATGTAGAGTTAGTGTGTCAAGAGGAGAGGGCTATTGAACTAGCCGCTAAACCTAATTATGAGAGATGTACTATTTTCGATGAAAATCTAATAGCCGTTCACATGAAAAAAACTAAATTGTACTATAATAAACCTATATATCTTGGCATGTGTATATTAGACTTGAGCAAAACGCTGATGTATGAATTTCATTACAATTACATCAAGGATAAATACGGAAATAGAGCTAAATTATTATTTACCGATACAGATTCTTTGACATACGAAATTAAAACTGAAGACTTTTACTCAGATATCGCAGGCGATATTAAGACTCGATTCGACACGAGTGAATACCCGAGAGATCATCCATCTGGTATTGAGGTTGGAGTAAATAAAAAAGTTATTGGAATGTTCAAGGATGAAGCTAGTGGGAAACAGATAAAAGAATTTATTGGACTCAGAGCAAAGTTGTATTCTTATAAGATGGCTGCTGGAGATGAGCACAAGAAATGTAAAGGTATTAAGAAGAATGTTGTCCAGAAAACTATTACTCACGAAGATTATAGAAACTGCTTATTTACTAAAAAAGAACAACAACGAACGATGAATGTTATTAGATCTTATCATCACGATATTTATACAGAAGAAATTAATAAAGTTGCATTATCTGCCGACGACGATAAACGGGTAATAATGGAGGATGGAATTCATACTTTGGCATATGGTCACTACTCGTTGAAAATTTTTAATTAATGTTTATATTAAATAAATGAGCGTCAAACAAATCGATGTTTGTGGAGTAGTGCTACCGAATCATCCGTTAACGAATTTTGAATTATTGGATGCCGCGAAGAAGCTGAATATTCCGAATTTTAGAGGCGTTTTCGTGCGAGACGAGCTGCCGAATAAACCTAGACGGATTGAATGTGGGATATTGAATCTAGACGATTCTAAAGGAACCGGTCAGCATTGGTGCGCTTTCTTAAAGAGCGGTAATGAGAAAATATATTTCGATAGTTACGGCCTTCCTCCCCCTCTGGAACTGATAAAGTATTTACGCCGTCCAGTGTTATATAACAGTGAGCGAATACAACCCGATAACGAAGTATTTTGTGGTCATTTGTGTCTGTATGTGACGAAGATGGTGGGTGATGGAATGAATTTCCAAGAAGTTATAAACGGCTTGCATTAAAAATTATTATATATAAATATATATATATATATATAATGCCTGTCGATAAATTCGGTCACACCGCTGCTGGAGGAACATCACGAAGAGTAATCGCTGGAGGTGTAACTCTTAGTCAAATAAATGCTAATTTTCTTCGATGTGATGGAGCAAATCTGCCGACTGGAAATTTAAAAATGAATGGACATGTGATAAAAGGTCTCCCAGTAACGAATACTTCGACAGCAGGAATGGATGAAGCTTTAAGTAGGGGACAAGCTATTGATTTGATAACGAATCACGATGACTCTCCGTCCAACGATAATCATTTGACGAATAAGAAATACGTTGATGAACAAGTTACAAAGTACGTCGATAAATCTCTGAAAAAGTGCCATGTTGGATATATTCCTCCCTTGGAAGCTGATGTAAGTGTGACAGGATTCGTTGCTAGTGCCAGTGAGTGTTTATCCGGAAGCAAAGCCTACCATGCTTTCACTAATCTCAAGGACGATGTTAACACAGCTTGGAATTCAGGTCAAGTAATGGCTTGGTTACAAATTAAATGTCCTGAGCCAGTTAAAATTTGGAGAATTGCGATGAAAACCGTATCTGTATCTTATTTCGATTTTGACGCTAGCAATGATGGAGTAGTGTTTGAAAAATTACCCATATTCCCTTCTTCAACGAATTCACCGGCTGTTCCGAGATTTTGTAATATTACTAGACCTATGGGTGCGTATCAATATTACAGAGTTACATCAACGCAAGTGGATGATTTTTCTCCACGAGGGATTCAGGTAATGCAATTATATGTATACGATGACTAATCTGCATTAAAAATTATTATTATATATAAAATGCCTGTCGATAAATTCGGTCACACCGATGTTGGTTCATCACAAAGAGTAATCGCTGGAGGTGTCACTCTTAGTCAAGTAAATGCTAGTTTTCTTCGATTGGATGGAGCAAACATCGCGACTGGAAATTTAAAAATGGGTGGTCACAAAATTAAAGGACTACCAACAACGAAACCTTTGACAGCAGCAATGGATGAGGCTTTAAGTTGGGGTCAAGCCATTGATTTGATAACGAATCACGACGATTCTCCGTCCAACGATAATCATTTGACGAATAAGAAATACGTTAATGAACAAGTTGCATCGAAGGTGGCTAAGACTGGTGATACAATGACTGGTGATCTATTCTTAAACGTTGGCTCCGATCGTCTGCGTTCAATGGGTTGTAAGGACTTGAGAGGAGATAATAAAGAATTCACTATTTTCTTAGGTAGTATACGAAATAAACTACAATGTTCGTTAAACAATCCTATTACATTACAATCGATGGATGGATTTCGTTTTAGAATAAACAATGAAATCATGTTAGAGATGGTTAAGTCACTCGATGGCACTCCTCCGTCTAAAATAAATGTGTATAAGTCCATCTTTATGCATGATGCTTACATTACAGGGCTACACGAACCCAACAGCGCCAGCGATGCAGCTACGAAGCAGTATGTAGATTCTATCTCAATCGGTCCCGCGCTTAGCATTCATTCTTTAACTTGGCAATTCTTAATCGCTAAAACTCACACAATAGTTACTTTCGATAGTGTAAGATTCAAAACCGATGGTGTCATAAGTACGAGACTGACCCGTTTCACTCCCGGTAAAGCCGGATACTATTTCGTTTCGACGTACATACAATTTGGTAACAGTAGTACCGCTCCTGGTAACGTCTACCTGTATAGAAATGGGGCGAATTACATGCAAATTGCGGGCGGAGGGGGAACGGGAGCTGCGTTTAACAATTCAACCGGTAGTTGCATAATTTTCGTAGCCAATACCGATTTTCTCGAGATATTCGTTTATTCGCACATCGCACTAAATATATTAGCTAGAGACTTTTCGGCGGTATTCTTACGACCTTAATTTTTAACTGGTTTTAACTGGTTTATTAGTAGATGTAAAATTAATTCTTTGGGAATTTTTTCATTGAAGAAACAATTAGCTAATAAATGAGTTTAAATGGTGCTAAAGGATTTTCTGGGATTTTTTCATTGAAGAAAAAAGCCAGTTAAAATAGGGTTTAAACCAGTTAAATTCTTAGTCTTTTTAATTTTCTAGGGGTCTTTTATTATTTCCTGAGGGGGGTGCTCGGTAGTACAGTGGATAGCGCGCTGGACTGTCGACCAAGAGGTCGGGGGTTCAATTCCCCGCCGGGGCAGAAATTTGTAACGAGATTTCTGTTCCTCTAGCCGACTCAGCTATGATGAGTACACGGTCAGTGGATGATGAGACGGCGAGGGAGAGGATTGGTCACCACCCTTTGGAAGTCTTTTATTATTTCGATCAGCAAGGAAATTAAGGTCGTAAGAATACTGCCGAAAAGTCTCTAGCTAATATATTTAGTGCGATGTGCGAATAAGCGAATATCTCGAGAAAATCGGTATTGGTTACGAAAATTATGCAACTACCGGTTGAATTGTTAAACGCAGCTCCCGTTCCCCCTCCGCCCGCAATTTGCATGTAATTCGCCCCATTTCTATACAGGTAGACGTTACCAGGAGCGGTACTACTGTGACCAAATTCTATGTACGTCGAAACGAAATAGTATCCGGCTTTACCGGGAGTGAAACGGGTCAGTCCCGCACTTATGACACCATCGGTTTTGAATCTTACACTATCGAAAGTAACTCTTGTGTGAGTTTTAGCGATTAAGAATTGCCAAGTTAAAGAATGAATGCTAAGCGCGGGACCGATTGAGATAGAATCTACATACTGCTTCGTAGCTGCATCGCTGACGTTGTTGGGTTCGTGTAGTCCTGTAATGTAAGCATCATGCATAAAGATGGACTTATACACATTTATTTTAGACGGAGGAGTGCCATCGAGTGACTTAACCATCTCTAACATGATTTCATTGTTTATTCTAAAACGAAATCCATCCATCGATTGTAATGTAATAGGATTGTTTAACGAACATTGTAGTTTATTTCGTATACTACCTAAGAAAATAGTGAATTCTTTATTATCTCCTCTCAAGTCCTTACAACCCATTGAACGCAGACGATCGGAGCCAACGTTTAAGAATAGATCACCAGTCATTGTATCACCAGTCTTAGCCACCTTCGATGCAACTTGTTCATTAACGTATTTCTTATTCGTCAAATGATTATCGTTGGACGGAGAATCGTCGTGATTCGTTATCAAATCAATGGCTTGACCCCAACTTAAAGCCTCATCCATTGCTGCTGTCAAAGGTTTCGTTGTTGGTAGTCCTTTAATTTTGTGACCACCCATTTTTAAATTTCCAGTCGCGATGTTTGCTCCATCCAATCGAAGAAAACTAGCATTTACTTGACTAAGAGTGACACCTCCAGCGATTACTCTTTGTGATGAACCAACATCGGTGTGACCGAATTTATCGACAGGCATTTTATATATAATAATAATTTTTAATGCAGATTAGTCATCGTATACATATAATTGCATTACCTGAATCCCTCGTGGAGAAAAATCATCCACTTGCGTTGATGTAACTCTGTAATATTGATACGCACCCATAGGTCTAGTAATATTACAAAATCTCGGAACAGCCGGTGAATTCGTTGAAGAAGGGAATATGGGTAATTTTTCAAACACTACTCCATCATTGCTAGCGTCAAAATCGAAATAAGATACAGATACGGTTTTCATCGCAATTCTCCAAATTTTAACTGGCTCAGGACATTTAATTTGTAACCAAGCCATTACTTGACCTGAATTCCAAGCTGTGTTAACATCGTCCTTGAGATTAGTGAAAGCATGGTAGGCTTTGCTTCCGGATAAACACTCACTGGCACTAGCAACGAATCCTGTCACACTTACATCAGCTTCCAAGGGAGGAATATATCCAACATGGCACTTTTTCAGAGATTTATCGACGTACTTTGTAACTTGTTCATCAACGTATTTCTTATTCGTCAAATGATTATCGTTGGACGGAGAGTCATCGTGATTCGTTATCAAATCAATAGCTTGTCCCCTACTTAAAGCTTCATCCATTCCTGCTGTCGAAGTATTCGTTACTGGGAGACCTTTTATCACATGTCCATTCATTTTTAAATTTCCAGTCGGCAGATTTGCTCCATCACATCGAAGAAAATTAGCATTTATTTGACTAAGAGTTACACCTCCAGCGATTACTCTTCGTGATGTTCCTCCAGCAGCGGTGTGACCGAATTTATCGACAGGCATTATATATATATATATATATTTATATATAATAATTTTTAATGCAAGCCGTTTATAACTTCTTGGAAATTCATTCCATCACCCACCATCTTCGTCACATACAGACACAAATGACCACAAAATACTTCGTTATCGGGTTGTATTCGCTCACTGTTATATAACACTGGACGGCGTAAATACTTTATCAGTTCCAGAGGGGGAGGAAGGCCGTAACTATCGAAATATATTTTCTCATTACCGCTCTTTAAGAAAGCGCACCAATGCTGACCGGTTCCTTTAGAATCGTCTAGATTCAATATCCCACATTCAATCCGTCTAGGTTTATTCGGCAGCTCGTCTCGCACGAAAACGCCTCTAAAATTCGGAATATTCAGCTTCTTCGCGGCATCCAATAATTCAAAATTCGTTAACGGATGATTCGGTAGCACTACTCCACAAACATCGATTTGTTTGACGCTCATTTATTTAATATAAACATTAATTAAAAATTTTCAACGAGTAGTGACCATATGCCAAAGTATGAATTCCATCCTCCATTATTACCCGTTTATCGTCGTCGGCAGATAATGCAACTTTATTAATTTCTTCTGTATAAATATCGTGATGATAAGATCTAATAACATTCATCGTTCGTTGTTGTTCTTTTTTAGTAAATAAGCAGTTTCTATAATCTTCGTGAGTAATAGTTTTCTGGACAACATTCTTCTTAATACCTTTACATTTCTTGTGCTCATCTCCAGCAGCCATCTTATAAGAATACAACTTTGCTCTGAGTCCAATAAATTCTTTTATCTGTTTCCCACTAGCTTCATCCTTGAACATTCCAATAACTTTTTTATTTACTCCAACCTCAATACCAGATGGATGATCTCTCGGGTATTCACTCGTGTCGAATCGAGTCTTAATATCGCCTGCGATATCTGAGTAAAAGTCTTCAGTTTTAATTTCGTATGTCAAAGAATCTGTATCGGTAAATAATAATTTAGCTCTATTTCCGTATTTATCCTTGATGTAATTGTAATGAAATTCATACATCAGCGTTTTGCTCAAGTCTAATATACACATGCCAAGATATATAGGTTTATTATAGTACAATTTAGTTTTTTTCATGTGAACGGCTATTAGATTTTCATCGAAAATAGTACATCTCTCATAATTAGGTTTAGCGGCTAGTTCAATAGCCCTCTCCTCTTGACACACTAACTCTACATCAACACGATTTTCAATGTTCTCACAAGTTTTTCCAAAGACACTGTTATTCATTAATTTGAAAAAGTCTTTTTCAAAGTCATTAGTAGCTTTCGTTCTAAGAGCTGTATTTAAATCGATATACTTTTTCAACCAATCACTTTCTTCGAATAGTACACCTCTATGCACTTTTGTTATTTTCAAACCCAAGCTCTCATACAGCTTCAGATTATCGTAATGCAGCACATACTTCTTTTTATGGTTTAAGTTTGGAATTAACTTTTTGACTTTGTTAATCTCAATGCTTTCGGGGGCTAACGGAAAATCGTTATGCAGGTCGTGTAACTCTTTAGGATATTCCAAATCAACTTCCAATATGCATGGAATACTTCTCCAATTATTTAATTCATCTTCGTTCATCCATTTGAACCCGTGAGTAGGTAAATTTTTGATCATAGCCCATCCATATAGATTATTCGCATCCAGGTAAGTAATAAATGTAGAATTTTCGTTACTATTGAAATCGCTCATATATTTATTATTCGCTTTCCCGTAACGATTTGATATTGTGCTCACTCCTCCTCTCATCCCTTGCCTAAGCATCAGAATCATATCATAATCATTCAATAACTCCAATTTCACGCCTGTCAATTTTAAAGCGGCATCCCAGGCTAAACCAGGAGATGTAAAATACCATGCAGGGTCAAGCGTATAGTTCTTCATACACACATCTCTAAAGTTTTCGAAAACATCGGCAAGTAACAGAACATCCGAAACGTTGTATAAATCGTGATATTCTCTGAATGTTTTGCATCCAAATTCCTTCCATACCGTTTTTGCATGCTCGTAGTCTTCATCGCTAATATTCGAATCATTTAGCTTAGAATAGAATGCGGATTTTGGTGGTAGTTCGGTTTCATTAAAGGTAGTAAATGAATCGACGTAGTCATAAGGATATATGCCTTTTCTCAGCAAAAGATCGAGCTTCTTTCCAGTATATCGTTTCCCAATATTTTTACACTGGTCTTTGCTTAGGTTCCTCGATAAAGCATCAAGACTAGAAGCCATAAATTTAAAACTGTCGATAAAGCGCAATTCGCGCTTGACGGTAATCTCTTTTCCCTCTTTATTTACAAACTTATCAACAACGACCTCTCTGCTAAAAGATATATACTTTTCCTCGTTATTAGGTATGCAATTAATTTTCTCTCCATTATTACCTCTCAGTTTCTTAATGAACAGATGACAATCGTACCCGGAAAGATTATGAAACACTACAGGGAAAAACTTGGGGACTTTATAGTTTACATTACAAATGTTATGAGCAGCCCCTCTAAATTTACCGCTAAGATGACAGTGATCTCTCACTCGGTCTTCGCCCAACGGTTTTTCACAGATATGGCATATAGTAGCTCCATCAAAACACTTCTTGTCCTCTTCTGTAAATATCATCTTCTTAGGGAATTTAAATTGATTATATATTTGTTTTATATTCTCTTCTAGTTTATCTACAAATATTTGACCAACATCATCATCATCTTCGCTTTCAGCCGTAAACGTCACAGGATCTTGAGAATATACACTATCGTCGAAACATTTTATGTGGTAACAAAAGGAGCTAGGAATATGCTTTTGATATTTATTAGTGTACGACAACTCTGGATTTGGTTGGCATGTATCGATCGGTTTTACAAAAGACTCAAAATCTGCGTACACTATAAACGGAACCCTCATAGAATTGTTATAATTTTTAAAACTTAACATAGTTCCTGGTTCTGGCATTTCTATTTTTTGTGCGTTATGTTGAGAGCAGTACTCATTATGGTTGTTAAGCGCTCCTGGCGTTGTGAAACCATTCATACACCTTTTACAATAATACATCGAATTAGTCCGAAATCTCATCAATCTGTTAAAATTCTTGATCCAGCAATAATGTTTCCTTTCTCCGTTGGAAATAAGCAATAGATCTACACAAATACTACTTTCACACTTAGACAGATAAAGCGGGTAGACATGTTTTTCAAAACCGAATACATTAACATTAATATTGTTATTTCTCTCGAATTTACCTATCACATTAGCATCAGCAGCAACTGGAAACTCAATGCCACTCCAATTAAGTTTTTTCGATTGTTCTGTCAAAGCTTTCGTTATTTTTTCCGGATGGACATCCACCGGATTCAAAGCTCTAGTGATGCACCATTTGAAGCATTCTTCGTCGTGGTTTTTCATGTTGATGATTGCCTTTTTATTAGCTAAGAAGCTGGGTAGAGGAATGTAAGAACTACCTCTTAAGGGGGTATATTTTACCGTATTTATATCTAATTTTACAACGGCTTTAAATCTCCAATTACTTCCTTGCATCTGAAAACTAGCAATAGACTCCATGATTTTATCTTTTTTTCTGCTGTATATTTCATTCAAGTCGGTAGCTTCTAAAATAACTTCTGCCCTGGAAACGAATGGTATATCCTCAGAAGTCACTATTCCAGATTTCATATCTACTCGTTCCATAGTACAAGTAAGAACTAAATTAGTCTTTGTCTGACGATTGTTCGACAACAGATTTACTACCTGCGGTCTGACGAAATCAAGAAACGACGAGGCATCCATTCCATTAATTCCATCTATTCTATATTGCTTGGTAAATCCTTTAATAGCCGACGCCGTTTCTCGAATTTTATGTTTATCAAATATTTTGGAAACAGTTAACTTCAATGATTCCAGTTTTTCATTAACTGCTTTATTATCTCGTTCAGGTACATAACTAAGTAACCAATCCGCAAAATCATTTAATTTAGCTCTAACCCTATTTTTGTATTTTCTCTTAGGCGCTACTGGTTTGTACTTACCAGCTGTGGGTGTAAGCGTAGGAACCTTAATGTCAGGAACCGATGAGTCGAGCAAGTGTTCAACATGGTTCATGTTTCTTAAACTACTTTTCTTTAAATCCATTTTATCTTACCACGCAAAAATATTAATATCCATAATCGAACATTTATCTGTGAGATCGAAGATCCACTTCAATTTCATACATGTATCTATCTCTCATACACTTTAATTTCGTATCTATCTCTCCAGACATTTCCGTTATGATAAGCTATTATACCAGCACTCTGACCATACGCCTTAGCAGCTTTATACATCGATGGATACGAGGTAACAACGCCAGTCTCTCGATCTATAATATCTACTCTTCTCGGTTGTTTCCTGATACTACCCAACGTGTCATGTCGATATGACACAGACTTGTAGTCCGTCGGAAGAATATTCTTTTCAATCAATACAGCTATCATTTGAGGTTTGTTGAGATGCGAAGTGCCTGTAACATCGTGATGCTTGGCTAACATTCTAAGCTCTGGTAGCTTCATAATATATAAGTATTCTTTAAATCAATTTTCCATACACAACACTCATTTTCTGCCCATCCGATTGGAACTGCAGCAACCTATCTGAAATTACGACAGCATACGCTTCGGTATCGGCTGGCACTGCTGCATTGAAAAGAGCCTTAATCTGAATATCGACGACTGAAGATTTCAAACGCTCGGATTGTTTGCTTACATCGAACACGAACAACGGATATAATTCTTTATAATCTACAGGTGTTATATTGCTTTGGGTAATCAACTTATCCATACCATAGAATTTTTGACTAAAGGAGGACGCGTCTCTGTACGCTCTGGAGAATTGTTGATTAGGAAACGACAGGTTATGATCGACAGCTGGATATCTTTCTTGATTCATCATCACATATATGTTCTTGAGATCGCAGTGATTAAATAGCGATGGATTACTTTCCTGATTACCGCTACGGTCCGTCTGAAATCCTACGATGATATATCTAGGTTTCTCAGGTGATGTTTTTACGCTAAGACGCCAACTGAAACTTGTCGACTGAGGAACCGTTATTGTGTCGCATTGACGAGCTCTATACGCAACTGGCAACGTTAATTTTGATTCAATCGTCTTATACAACTGCATTCGTTCCATATCGGAAGGAATAACGTGTGGAATAAACCATGAAATTTTGTTTATCGCAACTTTTCCAGCAGCTGCAGCGTTATCTCGGAATATTGCATCAGCGTCGGCTTTACGAACTAAAGTCAGCGTCTGTTTAAAGCCGTAAATAATCTTGTCGTAATCATCGCAAAACCCGAAAATATGCTTCAACGGAACAATAAAGCTGAACATTCCTTTAGTGTTTGGTTTGCGAATGAGAAAGCTTTGTCTAGTGGCAAATCCGGGGTTGTCCGCAATAACAGCAGTCGCTCCAGTGTCTTTATACCACAGCTGATTTAAGCCTTGAGTCAGCTGAAAATCGTTTGGATACGTAAGTAAACCGAGCATCGTTGTAGCTTGACCCGGATGAAATAGCGTTTCGATTTCTTGATTAGATAACTGATAGGATATTTGACTGAATAGATACATAAGCCCATTATTCGTAAGAGCGACTAAATCGGCATTAACGTATGCGGTGTCATCGGCTTTAATTAGTCTTCCGTCGAATTGCAGATACGATTCTGCTGGGTGACTGTATAAGTCTTGTAATTCAATATTTATTCTTATTTCACCAGAACTGTTAAGGTTAGTTCTCGCTACAGGTTCGTACTCGTGCCATTCGTATCGTTCGATACCTTCATCGATCAGTGGTTGCTCTGTGAATCTTAGAATATCGGATTGCATTTTATTATACATATATTTTTAAATAAGAAAATAAATTTTTACACCTAAATAAGAAAATAAACTTAAGCAAAATAAATTTAAACTTAAGCCATTTTCAAACCACCTCCGTTTAAGCGTTTTACTAGATCTTGAATTCTAATAGCTCCTCCCGTCATTTGCGGATTCGACCCGAGTAATCTAGCTAGAATTACTTTAGTTTCTTGAGTTATCGGCTGCTGAACGGTGGTTGGTGGAAGTATCTTATTGAGTAATCGTTTTCCAACGTCGATCGCCTTATCCTTAGCAACACCTCCAATCTCTTTGACAGCTGTGCTCGCAATTTGTTTGGCTGCATTCGAAGTTAGTAGCCTCTTGAGAAATCCTGCAATGGAATCGAATATTCCTGCTCCACCGACAACGTGTACTTTTTTATAACTTCTTCTCGCAACGACCAGCATTTCTATATCATCAATTTTTAATTAGATCATCAATTTTTAAATTAGATCATCAATTTTTAAATTAGATCATCAATTTTTTATATTCATCTTTGGTTATCACTCCTTGTCTTAGTAACTCATCCGTCATACCTACAATTTCATTTCTTACACCCGTATTTCCCGCTTTGTAGCTATATATTCGCAACTCTAATTGTTTTACTAATTCGTTAGGATCTGAAGGAATGGTAATTATTCCGCTTCCTGTTTTACCTCTTAACTTCATGTAATCGTCCCATATGGGTTTTATTATCTGTTTATATTTTACACTTCTAGACGATTTAGGTTTGTTTGGTTTATTTGGCTGACTCATGGCATTCGTTTTAGTTAGAATCTCGGCGTATTCTTCGAGATCACGATTATCATAAATTGAACTGTTTGGACTAGCTAACGTTAACAATTCCCATAATCCTGGAGTTCCTTGATAAGTTGTGGTTCCAACTGTAATATCATTTCCTTGGATTGAGGCTTCGCTGTCACCGATGTAGAATTTTCCATCTCTTGATCTTAATCCGAATGTTGTATCCACAAGTCTTCTATCGGAAGCATATTTTTTAAGGTATTCAACTGCAATATTTCCTAATTCTAACCTTCTAATGTCTTCTACTGGGTCATCGTCATCGTACGCCTCTATAGACGGATACTGGGGAAATTGAATAGTTTTCAACGAATCTGGAAGTGATTTTAGAGCAAGTGATGTTGCTGCAGAGTTATCTTTTATTGTCGACAGCAAAGCGTTTTGTTCTTTCGAAATTGCTGATTGAGAGTCGACTATTGGTTTGTAGATTTTCGTTAATTCTCGTTGAAGTCCAAGATCATCTATTCTCTCTGAGAGAAAGTTTTGTTTAATATTTTTTTTCGTTTTTAAAAACTCTTCGATAATAAAATCTCTTTTTGCGGGATCACTAATTTTCAGTAGTGACATTTTCTTATTATAAGTATAATGTTTAAAACGTAACGTAAAACGTAAACATAAAACGTAAACATAAAACGTACAATTTATGCATCGTAGTAATTAACATAACATATGGAGTCTTTTTCGTTTATAGTAACTGGTGAATCTGAGTTGTTTTGAATTGTAATTATTATATCCTCTGCGTCCTCTAGGACAGTACCATCTTGAAGACTCAGTCTGAGTTGTTTCAACTTCTGTCTAAGAGAGACTAGACACATTCCACTGGTCATTCGGACTCCAAGGCCTACTTCTACTGTAATATTTGTCTTTGGTTCAATCGTTATCGCTTGCTGAGCAAAAATCTCATATCTGTCACCTGCTCGTTGTCTTGCAGGAGCGTGAGTGACCACTTTAGGCAACCAAATTATTGTACTCACACGAGGCTTCCGTTTGGTGATAAATTTGTGTATTGGGTGACCGTATCCAGACATTTATAAAAGAGATTGTTTAAAGTAACATTCCAAGAATAGGAATATTTTTAAATGGTGAATTGGGGCCAAGTATAAGACCTTCACCGCTGATATATCCTGCCCCTCTTTTCATAAACAGACCAGAACCCGCTATCGAACTACCCTTTTTCCACGGAGATAGAAAAAGACCTTCGCCAGCAGGCACTATCTTACAGCATATTCCTCCTTTCTTAACGTACAGCACGCCAGATCCACTTTTCGGGTGTGAGATCGAAGATCCACTTATCGGATGTGAGATCGAAGATCCACTTATTTTATCGACAATTTTGGAACCAGCTGCAGAACCCAATCCTGTTAAGGCTCCTGTGGCTAAACTCGGAAGAACACTAGACAGTAGAAACTTTCCGGCTGTTGCTAAGAACGGTAGAATAGCGCCAATAAATCCGCCTTCGACTCTCGCATTGTCTTCTAATTGCTTTTTACCCATTTTAATTGTCACACCAGTTCCATTCTGATACGCTTTAGTTAACTTGTTAATTTGCCTCTGGTTTAGAGCTAATACATGCTCACCAGTTATATCTTCATGAGAAAGTCTTATACTCACTCCAGTTCCTACTTGAACAGCTCGCTTAATCTTCTCTTTTTGCCCTTCAGAAATATTAACTTTGACCTTAGCGTAAGCGCTCATCTTATATTAAATATAAACTTTAAATTAAACCTCTCTTATGTGAAATCGTATCGACAATTCCTCACCTCTTAAATTAATTAGTTTTCCATTTTGGTCTATTAGTTTTGTTTCCATCGATGAAATAGAGTATAGCGTTATTGGAAGATATACGAGATTGTGAGGAGATTCGATTATCTTATAACCAGGCCCGACCGATGGAAAGAAAGAATAAATTATGTTCTCCGTAGTTCCGTTGGCATACGATGATCCTATTATATCACTGGTAATTCGTAAACTATTCACGCTGTTTATATCAACTATGTGCTCGGATTCGTTATATCCTTCGGAGTATACACGACTCTGAAATCCTAGAACCGTACTAATTGAATTTGGTACTGTAAAATCAACTTTATAGTTCTCATCAATTTCCAAAACAGCCTTCAAAGTATTGTTATTTGGTTGCAACTTTATACATTGTCCATGACCTTCTTCTTTTAGAATTCTCTGTATGTATTCGTTTAAGTCATCGATTTCATAGCAACCGGTTGGAATGTCTAAATCTTCCCATGTTACACCGTTATCTGACGAATATACGAATTTATTATTTGTTTCATCTATATTAGGAAAACTGTAGTAAGTTTCAAGATTGACAAGAGCCATTTCATACGTTTTACTTTTGTCCAGTTCGATTAGTGGATTAAATTTCGTTCGAATTCGTGTGTTCCTTTCGCTCAACAAAATGCAAAAGGATTCTTTAGCTTCTGTGTTGCGTGCAATCGTTTGAGTATTAGATAAAATTTCGTCAAGAAGGGTTTCCATTTTAGATAGCTATTTTTAAACCTAGAATATAAAATCTTAAATTTTGTTATCATTTTATTATTGCTTTTATTTAATGTAAAATGTATCTAATCCACTTCTATACCTACCCTTATTTGTTTTACTAGTAAGGTCTATAACCACAAAAACCATGCGTTTCATCCCACGCAGTTTTGCATAGTTTTCGAAATTCTTCTATAGTCATATCATCTACACCTATATGATCGCTGTATATATGATTAATATTTTTGAGGTCTTGAGGGAATAGACATATAAAATTGGCATTCTCCCTGATAGTTTGTCTGGGCAGCTTGAAATAATTTTGTGCTAGGTAAAAGCAGTCTACATTACTATGCCTACCTCTTATAAAATAGGATTCGCATTTATTTTGTCGCTCTAACTGTAAATCATCAAAAATCATGAGATTCTTTTTATCTCGACTTAAGTCTCGTGGATCTGGAACATCTTCAGAGGTTTCAAAGAACTTGCAGTCAATATCGGATTTCTTTTCCATGTTTTTAGACATCTCTTCGACTACGGCGGTCGGTGATACATTTAATTTCATTATCTCATCGCGATTATCAAAAAGTCTTATAATTGCTTCCTTTGGTAATTTCTCTTCGAATGCTTTCTTAAGTATCTTGTATTCTGATTGAAATAAACTTTTGCCAAAGATCTGCAGGTTATCGTAGTCTAACCAACCAGGTCTCAGTAATAAATTAAGTAGTAATATTGTTTTGCCGCATTGAGACTTACCGACGATCAAACCTCTGATGCTTCTTGGTAGGAGAGGACTGTTAAAGCGTTTACTTGATTCTTCATTCCACGATAGGTCTTGGACTTCCATTTTAATTATATTATATTAAAATGGAGCACAACTCGTATTGTGTAAAATGTAAGCGACAAACTGAATCTAAAGATGTTCAACGAGTCGTCAGTAAGAATGGTAGACCTATGCTTAGGGGTGTGTGCGTTGAGTGTGGCGCTAGAAAAACTCAGTTTACTAAAATGTCCACTACTGTACAAGGAGGTGATTTAGTCTCAGCTCTCAATTCTGCTACTTCCAACATTAAACTTCCATGGGCAAAATATCCGGGCGAAATGCATCTTCCAGGACATTCTTTCACGGGTCCAGGAACTCGATTGGATTTGCGATTGAATAGTGATGGGACGCCAAAAGACTGGAGTAAACCAGTAGATAGGGTTGATGCAGCAGCCTATCGCCATGACATGGCTTATGCTAAACATACTGATACAGCAGGGAGAAACGTCGCTGACAGAGCTATGATAGATGAATTAAATAATATACCTAATCCATCGTTCCGCGAACGAATTGAACGATCTATAGTTAAACCAATTTTATCAACGAAAACCCATTTTGGAATGGGGTTGAAAAAAAAACTCTGAGATGGACAGACCAACTTGCCGATGAATTACATAAACCAATAGTCAGGAAGTTCAGGAAGCGAGTTGTTTATGTGCAGGGAGTGGACAAAGTTTGGGCAGCAGACTTGATTGACATGCAGGCTTATGCTAAATTTAATTCTGGTGTGAAATATTTGTTAAGCGTCATCGATATATTTTCCAAATATGCATTTATTCAGCCGTTAAAAGATAAGCGCGGAGAATCTGTGGCAGATGCTTTCACAAAAATATTTAATACGAGCAAAAGAAGGGGGGGGAAAACTTTGGGTCGATAAGGGAACAGAATTCTATAATAAACAGGTAAAATCATTAGGTATGCAGTTGTACTCAACTGAGAATGAAGAGAAATCTTGTATCGTAGAAAGATTTAATAGAACAGTGAAAGAGAAAATGTTCAAATATTTTACAGCAAATTCAACTCAGAGATATATCGATGTTTTAGATAATATGGTTAGTTTATACAACAACACAAGACATTCTTCCATTAAAATGACTCCTGTTAAAGCGAGTATCAAAGCAAACGAAAAAGCTGTTTGGTTAAATCTATACGGCGACGCTGTACCTGAAACTGTTAAACCTAAATTTTCAGTAGGAGATAGAGTAAGGATTTCTAAGAAGAAAAAGACATTCGAGAAAGGCTACATGCAGAATTGGACTCAAGAGGTTTTTACTATTACACAAATACAATACACGGATCCTATAACCTATAAAATATCTGACTATCATGGAGAACAAATACAAGGGACATTTTATGAAGCTGAGTTACAACTGACAACGCAAGATACATTTAAAATAGAGAAGATTATTAGGAAAAGTGGTAATCGGTCTTTGGTTAAATGGTTAGGCTATGATGATTCATTCAATTCATGGGTTGACAATAAGGATTTGATAAGTATTATACCAAAATTATAAGAAGTCTTCTTGCTGAAAAAAAAAGTTTAAAAAAAAAAAAAAAAAAAAAAAAAAAATTTTTAAAAAGTTTAAAAAAAAAAAAAAAAAAAGTCATCAACTTTTTTCACGGAGACTTTTTGGTCATCAACTTTTTGGGGG